>OX421280.1:11709600-12912100 GCA_949125355.1 Agriopis leucophaearia
TGGCTTCGGCGGCTTCGCAAGTACTTATGTTTTATATAAAGGTAAACCTTCCGTGTAAAATTTTCTCATTAAAACCGCATCAAAATCAGTTGCGTGGTTTAGGAGTATTTAGCGGATATACCTACAGAAATACAGACACGAAAAGTGACTTTATTTTATTCTAAGTATGTAGTGAATAAGTATGTAGTTAGCTAAGTATGTAACTATAGTCGGAGTATCCGGCCTAATCTTACGTGAGTAATTTCCGTGTAATATAAATAAAATTTGACAACTCCTCGTGTTATGATTCTTAATCTAATCCTCTGTCGGCAAAATTAAGCTTGGCGTAAGTAACCACAAAAAACACTAAATTTAAGTTCTTCAATTGAACTTGACGTGCAGTTTCTATAATGGAGTTGTCAAATGTTTTATTGGGAAAGTGATAGTAATAATAATAAGTTACAATATAGTACTCACCTTTCATAAACACCCTATATAATAATATCCATTAACGTCATAAACATCACAGGATTCAAGTTAAAATAGATTCTGTAAATAGCCTTTGGCATTTTGTCGGAGCTTACTGCAAACATAAAAGGTGGTTTTACGCGGTATGGTTTTCACTAAAATTGCTTTTAACTTTATAGCGCGGCTCTTACAGGCGTTACAATGCAGTTTAATAAAGTTATAAGTAATAATAAGGTAAGAATCTACAAGTAAACAGTTTCAAATAGAGATAACACATAATATAGGTAGGTACTTATAGTCAAGATGTTAACCTAAAATGCTCTTTAATTCGTATTTTATTAGTAAAAATATTTTTTAACTTTGTTTTTTTCTTTCTTTTACTGAGGCTTACTTGTGAAAATATCACAGTAAAATAAAATTCTTTCTTTATTCCTTACTCTTATCGCAAATATACACATTCTTCTTCTAGAAGCTAAGTTTATATACCCTGCATAAAGGGTGCAACAATGGCTTATGTAGAGGCTGTTCACAAAACCAGACCAAAATTATAAATATATACGTTTACGTACGTATAGTTAAATCTATTACATAAATATTATATGTATACTATTCAAACTAAAAATAGGGTGAAGTAATTTTACAAAACAAAAAAACATACTTAGTGTGATAGGTTACTTAATTATTATGAGATCATACAAAACTTATGACGCTACATTCTTAACTATTTATAGATCGATATTTATTTTCTTTTTATGGTCGAAAAAATATTTTATCTCGTAATAACATTTTTGGGTTAGAAACTTAGGAAGTTGGTTATGGAAAAGTGCTATTATTTCTTTATTTCTTTATTGCGTCCGGGATTTTGTTGTATAGGTTTATTGTCATGTACAAAGGGCCTTTTTTGAATATTTCTATTCGTGGGAGTGAATTAAAATAGCATGCGGTATATTTTGTGTTTTATATGCTAACATAGAATAAAATGGATTGGATTAAATGACCAAAGAGGTTGTAGGGCCTGTGTTTTTATAACATCCTTGATGTACACGCTCATTCATTTAAGAAGGTTCCTTAATTTAAATAAAAAGTTTTAATCTGGCTGATTATCTGAATGACAGTTGAAAGTTTCAAATTTTTAATGGCTATGTCAATAACATTCTCTTTACTTTGGACCTCCTTGCTTGAGGCTATGTCACGATCCTCATATTACGTTTAGGGTAACGAAGAAAATAATCATTGGTTTTTTAATTTATTTTGTGTCATAATAATGAATTAAAATAAATGATATAACATAGCCTATGTTTTAATCTGGTAATTTCTAAGCATATTCGTGAAAACTGCATTTAAATCCGTCCAGTAGTTTAGGAGATGTGCGTGGACAAACAAACAGACAAAAATTCTAAAAAACTATCCTATTATGTTCAGCTGCTTATTTTAAGACGCCCTGTGTGATTATTTTTTTGTTATCTCGCAATTACAGTTTTTTTTTATCTCTACGTTTTTATTATATAGTAAAATATAATATTTTATATATAGATAGATAGATATATTGCAGACAACATACTAGGTACAGCAATTGATTGCAGATGATGTTGTTGTAAGTATGAATTTATGACATATTGAATATTTCAGACTCGTTTGTACATCAGATAAAATTCAATTGATTATCTGGGATGGCAGCTCACTTGGACTCCAACTAGTGGACAGGCTCATATCTCGGGGTGCAAAAAAATTGCGGATTTATTGTTTAAATCCGATCCCACAACATCTACTAAAACTACAGTAAGAGTTAACTTGTTAAAATAAACTAAACTATTATGAATATCAAAACTGAATGCATGTAAAAATATTAACATTTATTTACAGATTATGGGAAAAAAATGGCGTTGACGTGGAAATACTGTCCAATCCCATAACTAATAGCAATGCTGCCAGGCTACTTAATGAGACAGTCTTAAGAGAATCCATTGAAGGAATTTACGTATCAGTCACAGATGTAGTAGATGATAAAAGGGACAATATAGTGGCAAAGCTCATTGGTGATTTAGATCTTAATTCAAGAAAATATCAGCCACTTCTGAAGTTAGTACTTATCTATAAATACCAAAAGAAACGTCAATAATATTCAATTTTAGCAAACATTTTATTTTGAGTAACATAAATAACTCTTCTGTGACCCGGGGGTATGTCCTAAAACTGCGACCAGAACCACCAGAGGATGGGCAGCAGCGTCCTAATAGTACACGGTGAACGTACTGCGATCCCCAAGCCGCCTGCCAAGCGTGGGGATTATAGATAGAAGATTATCGAGCTGGAGGAAGAATTGAGCAAAATACGTTGGGACATCATGGGACTATCTGAAATCCAACGAGAGGGACAGTATACGATAGTTCTAGATTCCGGTAACATGCTCTTCTTCCGGGAAGGAGAACGAAAGTCCCAGGGTGGTGTAGGTTTTCTCGACCGCAGGTCACTCATCAACAACGTGGTTAAGGTCGATAGTGTGTCGAGCAGGGTAGCATACCTTATACTCAGAATAACCGATCGTTATTCGCTGAAGGTCATACAGGTATATGCGCCGACCTCGACATACCCTGACGATGAAGAAGAGGCGTTGTATGAGGAGATATCTGAAGCCATACATACCTCCGAAACATACTTCACCGTTGTTATGGGTGACTTCAACGCAAAGGTGGGCACGCGGAATGTCGATGAGTTAAGAGTGGGGTCATATGGGTATGGACAGCGGAATCCGAAGGGCCAGCACCTGGTCGACTTCATGGAGAGGGAGGAACTCTATTTGATGAACTCCTTCTTCCAGAAGCGACCTTCCAGAAAGTGGACGTGGATGAGCTCGATGGATCGACCAAAAACGAGATCGACTTCATCATGACGACCAAGAAGCAAATATTCAATGATGTCTCCGTGATTAGCAAGGTGAAAACCGGTAGCGATTACCGATTTGTCAGAGGCACATTGAATATCAACATCAAGCTCAAGAGGTCTCGTCTGGTGAAGTCCACGCTCCGTCCTGGTCATGCTCAAATCCAAAACCCCAAAGACTTCCAACTTGAACTACATAATCGCTTCCAGGGCCTAGCCGAATGCGGAACTGTGGATGAATTAAACAATGGGCTCGTGGAAACTGTCCAAGCAGTGGGGTCCAAGTTCTTTAAGACCCCACGCCGAAAAAGACCTCAGAAGCTCTCAGACGAAACCATTAAGTTAATAGAAGACCGGGCTGAGATGAGACTGCAATCTTCAGCTGATATGTCGGAATATGGCAAACTTAATAGACGAATCTCGAAATCGGTGCGACATGATCTGCGTTCCTATAATATAAGATGTATTAGGGACGCAATTGAGCGGAACCAGGGCTCAAAAATGTTCGCGAAGAATTCGTCTATTGGGAAATGCCAAATGATGAAGCTGAAGATCGAGGATGGCAGTATCATTTCATCAAAGCCGGAGATTCTGAGAGAGCTCGAGAGGTTTTACGGACAGTTGTAAACCTCAACACGACAGCCTATTGTCAGCGCAGCTCAGGACAAGAGAGCTAAACTGACCCGACACTACACTGAGGACATCCCAGATATTAGCTTGTAAAAAGGTGATAACACCTTGTTGAAGAATTATAGGCCCATCTCACTCCTGAGCCATGTGTACAAGTTGTTCTCCAGAGTCATTACGAACCGTTTCGAAAGCAGGTTTGATAACTTATAGACTCCTGAACAAGCCAGTTTCCGTAAAGGCTGGAGCACCATAGACCACATACATACGCTCCGCCAGATTATACAGAAGACTGAGGAGTATAATCGGCCATTATGTCTAGCGTTTGTAGACTATGAAAAAGCCTTCGATTCAATCGAGACCTGGGCATTGTTGCAGTCCCTCCAGTGTTGTCATATCGACTATAGGTATATCAAAGTGCTGAAGTGTTTGTACAGAAACGCCACCATGTCGATTCGAATACAGGACGAGAGCACGGAACCAATCCAATTGCAGAAAGGCGTGAGACAGGGAGATGTTATTTCTCCGAAACTGTTGGTGGTCCGAAACACTAACGCATTGGAGGACGTTTTCAAGCTATTGGACTGGAACGGATTTGGCATCAACATCAATGGCGAATACATCACTCACCTTCGTTTTGCCGACGATATAGTCATCATGGCAGAGTCGTTGGAGGACCTTAATACAATGCTCAGCGATCTCAGTAGCCTTTCCCAACAGGTGGGTCTTAAAATGAACATGGACAAGATAAAAGTCATGTCCAATGTCCATGTTGTACCCGTACCGGTAATTGTTGGGAACGATACTCTCGAAGTGGTTGACCATTACACCTATTTGGACAGATGGTTCAGTTAGGTAAGTCCAACTTAGGCAAAGAGGTCGCCCGAAGAATCCAACTCGGATGGGCAGCGTTCGGGAAATTGCGTGACATCTTCTCGTCCAAGATACCACAGTGCCTGAAGACAAAGGTATTTGACCAGTGTGTGTTGCCAGTGATGACATATGGTACTGAGACGTGGTCCTTAACTGTTGGCCTTTTGGAAAAACTCAGAGTCACACAACGGGCAATGGAGAGAGCTATGCTCGGAGTTTCTTTGTGCGATAAAATCCGAAACGTAGATATTCGCCAAAGAACCAGATTCACCGACATAGCTATTAAAATCTGCAAGTTTAAGTGGCAATGGGCAAACCACATCGCTCGAAGAACTGTTAACCGATGGGGAAGAAAGGTTCTTGAGTGGAGACCGCGAACCGGAAGACGTAGCGTAGGTAGGCCTCCCACTAGATGGACTGACGACATTGTGAGAGTCGCGGGCATCCAGTGGATGCAGATGGCAGGATGTCGTTCAGTGTGGAGGTTAAAGGGGAAGGCCTATGTTCAGCAGTGGACGTCTTCTGGCTGATGATGATGTGAAATAATTCTACAGTTATATGATTATCAGTCATCACTCATCAGATATACTCGTACACCTTGAGCACTTATTTCGCTTCCGTTATGACTTTCAGCTACGGTCGCTATTACTGTGTATTTTTTTACTGTTTATAGTATAGACATAATAAATTCAAATGTGTGGAACAACACTTGATATATAAAATATATCATTATCTTTCAGATACTTTGCTGTAATATTCGTCGATAACAATGTTGGGAAACAAATATGTCTATCTCGATCCAGAGATGGTCTTCCAGCTATAACATTGAGTTTGCCTGCTTATAAAAAAGTACGGCAATAAATTTACTATATGCTTAATAAAAATATTTATACATATACCTATTTCATATTATACATTTTTATTTTACATATCTTTAATTTAAAATGCCTAATTAAGTATTTGTATTGTAGTGGAAGTCGCAAATTTTTTATTATATTCAAACTGCTGAAATATTAATTTTATAATAATATATAACGTGTTATTAGACCTATTTAACTTTTAGGAAAATCATCGTTTTGGGTATCTGATAGAAGAGTATGCCTGGAATCGATCTGCGATTGACATAACAGAACTTGGCCTGCGTAGCAAACATCCTGTCCTGTTTGCTGACCTACAAGCTATAAAAAAACCATCATTGATCGAAATAATTTCATCTTTTGCTGGTAACAATATTTAGTATTGCACTAAATTAGAAACTGTTTATGGACTGAATACAAATTAAGCAGAAAATAATATAAATTCTAAATATCAACCGATGTTTCAGAGAACATCAAAGATAACACTACCTTAAAAGATTTGGATCTGGGTGAATCCTTATCATCCATCCAGTTTATCTTGAGGAATGTTCATCATATCTCATTGGATGATGAAACAGTGATGATGATGACCAAAAAGAAGTAAGAAATATTTGAATACACCTAATTTGTCACGTCTATTAACTTATTAAATAAATATTTATGAAATTACTATTACTAAGCAGCTCGCTAGTTAAAAAAAACATTTATGTTTCAGGATAATGGAAATAGAGATGAACGCAGTTGAACGCAAGTCAAGTGAAGAAGTAAAAGGACTTCGTATATTCTTTTCAGTAGAATGCCATGATGAGCTTCTAGCGTCATCAGATTTGATACCTATGAATACATTAGTATTTAATCCTGAAACGGTAAGCCACAGATAGTCTAAACAATCGTAAACTGGATGACTTCATATCAAATTAACAATAGTTAATAACAAAATTAATGTTTAAAGATGTAAATGATTTTCTACAAAATCAATGCGTGTTTTTAATACTCGTAGGCCACTTGGACATCTGTAGATATTCGTCATTAAAATCAATTCAAATTATCAGGAGGAAGGAGCCATCGACGTAAGCAGACCACACTTGTTCATAGTGCCGGGGCTAGAGGGGCTCCACACACGGTTCCACGAGCTGTGCGAGCGCCTCAAGCTGCCAGCTATAGTGTTGCAGCCAGGGATCGAGTATCCGCACGAGACGCCAACGGAGCTCGCACGTAGATACTCTAAGGTAAACTACGGTACAAAATACTAGTACATTAAAGCTCACAGAAGAATTAAATAATAAATTGTGCCGTCGTTGATATAAATGTATTTAAGAAAAATCTCTGGTCTAATAAATACCCACTAATAAAAGAATTTTATTACCAACAGATTCTACTAGAACAGTTCAAACTAAAGACAAACTTTTATCTACTGGGCTACGAGTTTGGCAATGTTGTCGCTTTAGAGCTAGCTGCCATTTTAGAAGATCATGGTAAGGCATATTACTAAGTTGTTAATTCTGGACATTTAATTGGCTTTTGAAAATATGTAATGTGTATGGTTTTATAGGTCTGACCGGGACGATATATTGTATTGGCAATGGTCCGGATGAAATGAAGGCGCTACTAGAGTCGGAATTGAGATTGTTCGACACGGAAACGAAACTTCAAGAAGGTATATGTCAACATATATACGCGCTGATGACACGTGATTCGGTAACGTCTCTAAAGAGTGCTCTACGAGATTGCTCATCATGGCGTGAACGTGTTGATGCATGTGTGCGCTCGCTGCTCGGCCGCGTGCCGCAAACTGGGCAGTATATACGCTCGTTCCTGCAGGCATTATACGCACGCATTTGTATGGCGCGTTGCACGGAAGTGGGGCCACGCGCACTGCACTCGCGACTCGTGCTGCTGCGCGCACGCTGCGACCGCGACCGCGTGGAAGACACGTCCTCTCTGCAGCGCTACTCGCGGCAAGCACTCCACGTGAGAGACCTCGCTGCACCCATGGCGCACGCCGCCACCGATCTACGAGCACCCGCCATCGTCAACCAATACCTTGATAATGACCTTCTAGAAAAGTACGAGAACAGCAATTTGTGTGATTCTTACATACTTTAGTCAATAGGAAACGGAAAACTATATTATGCTCGTTATAAAATAATTAGTTATTAATATAATATTTCAAATATTGGTAAAAATGCTTGCTGTAATGAATAACGGCACATTAGATTATTTTAAAATTGTTCTGTTAAATTAATAAAAATATAATCAATCTCAAACTTAACAAATCATTTAATAATTCATACCTATAAAAGTTAGTCAGCAAAAATTTTCGATAACTTGTCTATCAAATTTCGAGTCCTCTCTGATAAGTATTGATATATCTGCCCAAGCACCTTCACTACATGTAGCATCTTCTGTACTCCTTTCTTGAACTTCTTCATCCTCTCAGCGCTTGACTCCTCTTTTGTTGAACTCCTCGATGGAGGAAAGAACTTAGATGGCCCCACCCTTGGTGGAGAAAAAAAGCCTATCTTCTTGAGCCCTTAATCTGGGCACATTCATTTTAAGAACCTTCAGTTTTGGAACTGAATTTTGGAAATGCAAACTTTGGTATGAATCCTTCTGGTGGTCGTGCAGACATCGGTACTACAGTATCACTGAATCCAGTTTGATATAGATCGGGTTCTCTAAGAACAAATCTGCTATTTTTGACTGATTTGGGAATTGCACCATGTATGAGGTTGAAGAATGAATTTACGTCAAAACGAGAGTTTAAACCAGACTTCGATCTATAGCTTGATCTTCGATTGAATTCTATGGAATTTTATGGACATTTTGCACCATGAATAATTTAAATTATGATATTCTTTCTCTCTTTTTTAGTAATTATTGTTTTAAAATACCTAAATTATTAAATATTATTTATAATAGCTACTTAAACTAAAATATTAATACCCTTTCATGGGATCCACAAACTATGGTAACTCGTACCGAAAGAGTAGCGTCTCCATAATGCGCCACCTGTATATGAAAACAATTGAACTTTAATATTATTATCTTTAGTTATTTATCATTTCAAATATGTACTAAATATGTAATATGTATTTATATAGTTTCTATTTTTATTTAATAAAAATATATTTATGGCATACAAAGATTATATTTGATAATTTTACTACATTTGTTTGTCCTGAATAACATTAATTAACCGGCTCTCCATTTTAATAACTAGCTGGTGCCCACGACTTCGTACACGTAGGATGTCCTTAACTTACCGAAGTACTGCCATTACGTTGTTGTGGCTGTACTATCAACCCCGTTTCGACACCCTTAATTCGGCCTTTTCCTAAAATCCTTACCTACCGGACACGGAATCTATCAGTCAAATTTAAGCTCCGTAGGTAAAATAAACAGTTAAATCAAATTAGGTCAAGCAGTTGTCAAGATTTTATGATGAGTCGTCATAAAATCTTGACAACTGCTCGTCAGTCAGTCTATTTCGCTTTTATAAAATATACTCGTTGATCATCTTTCTAAACAACTGCCTTCAAAATCAACAAACGCCCACTCCTAGTTACTGTTTTGAAGTTGGTTAAAAATGTACCTAACTATATTATTACAAATATTGTTCTATGAGTGACGAAACAAGACTTGAGTTATTTTTCTCCCATTTTTTCTTGCTAGTTCTCTGACATTAAGTGTTTTTTTATTATTTACATGGGTATGATTTATTATATTTATGAATCATAATGGTATTTAAAGGGGTGTAAGGTAATATTTCCTATTACTTATCCACGATCATATAAACAATCCTAAGTAATTTCACCTGCTGTGTCGTTTTTAGCAATGTAAGAATGTTGTTAATAATTTACTGGAATTGTTGGAATAAAATCTGTTATAAATACATTACCTTAAACTTTTTTTTTATTTTCTTGTACTACCTACCTACTTACTTATATTAATTGTTAACAAATACGATCGTTAGGAAGCGTCTAGCCAGAGGCTGAGTGAGACTCTTTTTATGGTATTACCTCGATAAGTGGAAACAAATAGGACAATGAAATATCTCAAGTACCAATTGGAAGTGTAGATCAGTTTACGCTCTTTACAAACATATTGCTACGATATGAATATCGCGGGTCAGAGCTCAGAAATTTCAGAACTCAAAATGACTAAAATAAAATGACACTGGCATCGATTCTGGCACGCACTAAACTAAACCAATCTGACGGAATAAAGTTATCTTGGTCTTTTCATTTCAATGCATGGACGTAACAAATCAAAAGATAAGGGCTGAGTACTATCAAAATATTCCCATACAAAACTAAACCTATGTTTAAAAATAAGGTTAGTAAAATGTGGCTAGTACTATGGAGGAAAACAAGCCGACAAAGAGACTATAGACTGATAAAAGCATATTTATTGGTATTTGATAGGTTCAGTCACGCTTCCGTTCCACGGCCGTGGTATGCTCGTACTATTCATCATCATCATTTCACCATAGGACCTCCACTGCTGGACATAGGCCTCCCCCATCGATTTTCAAAGGAACCGGTTGGTAACGGCCTGCATCCACCCGTGCCATGCCCGTACTATTAATGAAACACAAACGTAATTCTCTATAATTTTGCAATGTTTTAACTACGGGATATTTTTTTTATAAAATACTAGAATTATTTACTCACGTAAGGTAAAGCCTGTTATTCTGACTAAAGATGCAACCGCATTGGGCTGTCTTTTTCAAAGTGAATGCCTACACTACCTCATATAATATAAACAAAATGTGTGAAAACCACGTCAGTTTCCATTACGGGAGATATTTTATACGCATGGTATACAAGTAAATTTTCTTGGACTAGATACAATACAGTGCAAAAAAAACGTGCAAAAACTAGATGTTGCTGCTGACAGAGCAACGGGTCAAATAACTCTTTAGCATTCACAAAATCACAACTGAGTTTACTTAATTTCACCATAATCGTTTCCGATGGTTTTGCTAAGTAATGGGTAGAAGCTTGGAGTACGTAGAGCAACGGCTTCTGAGGCTAATAGGTCTATTCCACTTTGATCACCAGGGTGATCATACGTAGGTGACTCTTTAGTGTCCTTTGATCACCTTAGGCTACTTAAACTCTACTGATCTGATCAAAGCTGCTGCGCTAATCGGCATAAAGTAACATGTTTAGCAAATATTATAGGATCCATATCGGTGTGTGTGCCTTCAAATCACACGACCTAACCCTTTCTTCCCCCTTTCTACAACAGGAGTAGCCAGAGAACGCATGAAAACCATCTCTACATAGTCGTTGCCATACCACAAGCTTGAACTAACGAGTTTTCCTGAGGGACTGGAATGCCGTGCCACTATCTTTATTTCCTGAAAACTATAACCTTATTATATTCAAGGCCAGAGTGTATAAGTGTCTAATATTAAGTCAGCCACAATGTTGCTTTCTATAACGCCAGTTGGTGGCCAAATCTTATGAAAATAAAACCGAATAAGTGCGAGTCAGGCTCACGCACTGAGGGTTCCGTACCACCAGATAACTTTTAAGCTACTAAAGTAGGAAAAAGTAGTGCAAAAGACAACTGCACGAACCCAAAACGGTTCGTGCACGTCCGCGATACGCGGAGTTACTAAAAAAAATAAAGAGGGTTGGAATTCCTACCAGAGGACGGCTGATGATCCTGTCACCTGTTTGGGCCCAAACCTCAGTTGCGGCTTTCCTCGTCCAGTGGCCGTCCTCGGATCCCAACACTTCACAAATAATGTTCAAAGTGTCCTAACACTGAGTTTACACTCGCGGGCTATAGAAAACACACCCGAATTCGCGGTTTCCGTTGATGCCTTCAACTCAAAGAAAATATCCGATCGCGCCGTAACAGAGTGAAATTCGCGCACGTCTTTTAACGAAGTTCAATTCGCGGAGTCCAACGTTGACTCCGGTCTTCTCAAAACACACGGACGTCAAATCGCACTGTGGTACTAGCGGGCCCCGGTAAGACGTGCGTTCGCGTCGAGCTATATGTATAACTAAACTGTGGTGTAGCCGACTAGCCGATCGCCGGCTTACTTTTTATTATTGCTAAGAGCATTTTTTCCAGCCCATGCAAAGGCATGGCAGGTTTTGGGTACTTCTTTGACATGGCGTTATTCGTTTTATTTCTCTGGAGTATATTTTTAGGGTTCAGTCAAAATCATTTTATTTTCAGACACCAAAGATCCATAATTTAAGTCAGTACAAATATAAATTAAAAATAAATAATTAAATCAGTCAGTACCCAAAGCGTAAAACTGGACCCTATTACTAAGACTCCGCTGTCCGTCCGTATGTCTGGCTGTCAGTCCGTCTGTCACCAAGCTATATCTCATGAACCCTGATAGTTAGCTGAAATTTTCACAGATGATGTATTTATGTTGCCGCTATAAAAACACAGAATAAAATAAATATTTAAGGGGGCTTCCATACAAGAAACGTGTTTTTTTGTTTGTTTTTGCTTGATATTGATAACGGCAACAGGTAGAAGCTTGAAATATTCACAGCTATTATTCACTTTAAAAATAAAAAAGATGTGAATAACACCGGATTATAAAGTTGAGATGGCAGTGGGCAAGGCACATAGCACGCAGAAAAGACGGTCGATGGGGCTGAAAGTAGGGTGTGGGGTGTGAGTGTGGGTATGTGTGAGCGAATGTTAAGTTCGTGGTGATGTTTTTGTGTGTTTGTATTCTCTTGTATTTGTCTTTGTGTTTTTGGTTTGTAAGTCTTGTATTCAAGGATATGTAAAAGTTCTTCCAGTATCTTTATACGTAAGATTAAGTAAGAAATTTGTTGTTCTGAGTATGGACAAATTTATGAATTGGCTAATTTTGTTGTACAAAAAAGGTCCCAGAAAGCAAACGTGTCTCTTTGCCACGTTTGATAAGAAATTCTCAACCTTTACAGGTCTCTCATCTCGGCGCCTATTCTGTGGTTTATTTATAATGGGTGTAGTGACATGAGTGTGTATTACTGCTTTCAAGATGAATAATTGCCTAACCTTAGAGTTTTAAAGTCAGTGTATAGCACATCTGTAATTACCGCTCTTTGTGCGACTTCAAGACGTAGTAAATAAGTTTTGTAGGTTCCCCCCAAACTAGAGCGCAATAAGTTAGTAAAGACTGGCAGAGAGCAAAATATACATTTTTTTGAGTTTTCTTGTTAATGTGACTTAACCGTTTAAAAATTGTTATTAGTTTACGAGTTCTTCCCACCAGCCCTTGTATATGGTTTTGCCAGGAAAGTAAGTTATCTACAATTACACCTAGATATTTAATACTTGTGACTCTCTCAAGCTGAACACACGAACAAGAGTGGTTTAAATTTTTAGTTGAGCAAACATGTGCTCCAATTTTAGTTACTTCTTGTTTGGGTTGACCAATTGAGGACTTTGAAAAAGTTATAAATTTTGTTTTATCTAAATTATGGGTAAGGATAAATTTTGTTTTATCTAAATTAAGGTTACCTCTGAGCCCTAGCCTCATCCCAGGTTGGTACCGAGAAGAGAAGAGTAGTATCGTCTGCAAATGCTATCACCTTGCCGCCCTTAAGTTCAATACTGCACAAATCATTCACATACATTAGGAAGAGGGTAGGACCTAGGATGCTTCCTTCTGGGACCCCGTATACAGAGCTATCCTCATCACTAACATTATCTCCAACCTTGACTCTCTGCATCCTGTTTGAAAGGTAATCTGCTAACAGTTTCAGGGTGACTCCCCTAATTCCCAACTTCTCCATCTTGCCAATGAGAATGGGGACGGAGACATTATCAAATGCTTTCGCAAGATCTAGAAATACACCTATACATTTGTTGTTTTTGTCTAATTGCTGAACAATGAAGTCAGTTAATTTATTTACTGCCTGTTCTGTGGATTTTCCCACTGTAAATCCAAACTGGTTTTTAGATAATATGTTATATTTTGTTAAATATGAAGTTAGTCGTTTATTTAAAAGACGTTCTATGACTTTGGATAGAGAAGTAAGTAGTGATATTGGACGATAATTATTGATACTGTCTCTGTCCCCTCCCTTATGAATCGGCTTGATGAGTGCAGTCTTGCACAATTTCGGAAAAACCCCTGAACTGAAGCTATGTGTGCAATAACTGGTACAATTTGATTTTTTGTTATCTTAAGAACTTTGGTCGAGATGCCATCATGTCCAACCGCACAATCTGTTTTGAGATTCGCAATAATGGTTTCTAGTTCTGTAGAATCAGTGTCTAAAAGTACAAATGAGTTACAAATAACTGGCAATGACGATAAAGACGTGGTGAAATTGCCAGGTCGGTTATTACTGAGAATAGTATCAGCCAGTGTTTTCCCCACATTAGCAAAGTATGAATTTATATAATTGAGTGAGTTACTGGATGTACTTTTTAGTTTTAGCAAGTGAGAGTCGTCTTTTTCACTGTTTTTTGAGTTAAGTTTAGTGATATTTTTAATGGCAGTCCATGTTGCTTTTGGGTTGTTTCCTGCCTTTTGTATTTCGTTACTATCATAATCTGATTTGACTTTTTTGAGAATGTTACCACAATAGTTTCGATATCTTTTGTATATTGTAAGTTTGACATGGTTGTTTGGATCACTTTTAACATCATAATGCAGTTTATTTCGATGTTTGATACACTGCAGTAAGCCAGGGGTTATCCACGGTGCTTTAATTCTCTTTCGGCAAGATATTTTAATAGTTTTATTATTTTTACTGACCACTCTCTTTAGTTCATTTGTTAATATCTGAGTTGCCTCGTTAACGTCATTAATGTCTAATATAGAATTAAGGGTGTTCATGTCTAGATCTGTGACAATGTTATTGTAGTCTATTATTTTATTAAGGTTGTGTTTATAGCGAGAGTGTTGGTGGTTATTTAGGGTAACTGCTACAGTGTAATGATCAGTTATCGTAGTTGATATGACCAAAGTAGTCGATTTAAGTTTAGTTTTTAGAAATATGTGGTCCAAGCAACTTCCTTCTCTCGTGAGATACGTGTGAGCAGGCAATAGGTCATGGTAAGCCATCAAATCCAAGTATGTATTGCAGTTTTCATCAAATAATTTGCTAATATTAATATTGATATCACCTGTTAAGATGATATTTTTGAAAGAACTAAGTGAAGTCAATATAGCACTAGTAGAGTCGAAGAAGTTTTCTAGCTTACGGTAGGCAGGTGGTCGATAGATGGCTACTATGGCTGTGTCATTTCCCAGTTTTATTGTAAGGCAGTTAGCTTCAAAGGGGGGTTCCAAGACATCCGCAGATAAGTCTTTACGAATAAAAACTACAACCCCCTCATTTTGAGTTTTATTAAACGTTGAGCAATGAGTCGTGTAGTTGTTGAGGGTTGGCGTGAAATCAGTGCTATTTAGCCAGCACTCAGTAAGAATGAGAATATCTATGTCAAACTCAAAGCTGGACAGTAGAACTTCCACTTGTGACATTTTGTAGCCAATGCTTCTAATGTTCTGGCAAGCTATTGTAAGTTTGCTTGTAGTATTGTTTATAAGTCTGTTTGCACCTTGTATATCACACTGGAATGGTTCCGATATTTCATAGCTATCCAACTCCATAGTTATATCTTGACTATCCATTAGCGCATGAAAGTTTGTTTATAGGTCCAAGTTTATTAGATTTGCGGGTCAATTTTGACCGGTTTAGCACAGAGTTAACATAATAATAACTCCAGGGTTGCCAACATATCAAGATTAAAACAGTATAATTTCTAATGGTGTAAGAGTGAGTTTGGTGAATTGTGTATGTGTGTGTAAGTATTGAGATTACAAACTTGGCATGCAACTTATACTAACAGTATCATAATTAATGTGAATAGAAAAAAATCAGTGAGAAATCAAGAAAATATTCACCAAATTTACGTAATTTTCCTAGAAGGATTTTCTAATGTATGCGGCGAAGCAGCTTTGAGTTCATCCAGTTTTTTTTCAGAATGTATATGCACTTGAGGTGCGCCCTCCATCTTACGAAGCTGAATCCTTCCACGTGAGCACCAGCAGAACAAGTAGTTGTTTGTTTTCGCAAAATCTCTTGCGAGTAAAAACAACCGTCTTGTTTTAGCCGTCAAATGCTCCGAGACGTAGATCGGGACAGATGGTTGAGGCAGTCCCAGTTGTTGACATGTAAGTTTGGTAGAGTAGTCCCTGTTATACTTTTTAACTGCTCTCATGACTTCTTCTTTGCGGATGACTGTTGTGAATCTTAACAGTATGATCGAGCTTTTTCCTGATTTAGGATTAATTCTGAAAATTACATCTATTTCAGTTTTGTTTAGGTCAAGCTTGAGAGCAGTGCACAGTTTAGCTGCCATCATCTATTTCATCATCATCATTTAGATCATCCTTGTTTTCTGTCTCGCCTTTTGGTACATTGCGAATTTCTATGCTAGATGTATTTTTAATTTTTTCGGCCATTTCAAGTTTGTTTACAAACTTGACTTGACTTAACATTTCAAGTTTGGTAGCATCACTATTGAAAGAGAGGGAAGAAGACAGGAAATATATACATGAACTTCACATGTATATATTTCCTGTCTTCTTCCCTCTCTTTCAATAGTGATGCTACCTCTATTTTTATTTCTTCGTGCTTAGTTGTGATAAATTCTAAGGCTTTGCAAGATTCAATATATTGTTGTTTAAGTTCAATAATATGATTTTCTAATTTTGTAAATTTTGCGTCGATCAGGTCAATCAGGTCCTTTTTAAGTACGCTCAGGTTATCAGTTCCTCCATCAGATAACCTCTTTCGTTTGTGTACCCCGGTGTTGCCTACATTTCCTGTATCTCTATTTGTTGGTATATCGGAGTCCGAGGGCATCTTGCCTTCAAGTTGTGTAAAGTATTAATGGAAATATACGTACTTTCGTAGAGAAAAAGTATTTCCACTGCAACTCCAAATATTTATAAGCGATATGTTTGTTACTTGTACCATACACCAACACTCGTATGGCGCGCAGCAGTCGTCAGGCTCAGGATGACTCACGTGCTAGCACATCGGTGCGCGATACGACTTGTTCGACCGGTGACCGGAGGGGGAATAAAAAATGTATTTCATCCTCATTTCACATGTACCAGAGCCACCCCTAAAATGCATGCATTTTTTATACTCTTTAAATTGAGATCTATTTAACAACTGTCGTTGTGCAAAGTTTCATTCAATTATCTTAATAATTATAGAAGTTAGAAGGTTCGACAAAATTCGGACTGACGGACAGACAGACAGACAGACAGACAGACAGACAGACAGACGGACGGACGGACAGAACGAATTTATAAGGGTTCCTTGTCGGGCTATAGAACCCTAAAAAGGAGTCCAAAGTTTTCACAAAAAACCTCTATGTTGCCAACGCCGTTCATACTAGGCAAAAAAGTATTGAATACAGACTCCTAAGATTAAATAAATGTAAGTGCAGAGCCGGCAGGTTTTATAGGGCAGTGGCGTGGCGCGCTTTTTAACTTAGCATCTCAATCTGTGCATATCCATGAATTTAGACAAAGTTGTAATATTATTACTTTTGTGGTTAACGTTTTAGGAATTAGAAACATACTCGTAAGACACGAGACCGAATAACCTTTACACCGCTCTGTCACATTTGGTAATGTTTAGACGGGAACTACAATAATCTCGACTTGGGTTCGTCATTAGAGTAATGTGTTGTGTTATGTAGTAACGCAAACCGCAGTATTTTTTTAAATAAGTCAAGGTACAATCTATCACCACACCGAATTTAATACAAATTTATGAAATTATTACGGACCTAAAATACCATTAACTTATCATAGAAGAACCGTAAATGTTTCTAAAATCGTACCATACTGTACCGTATAATATTCGTAGCATATGTATGCACTATGAGTATATGGCCTCATCTTGTTAATTAAAACAACACAATACTTACCATAATTAATAAATGCAAAGGAATATTGGATAATAGTGTAGAATAAACATGGCAGTGGTCAAGGTGATTGGCGATTGGTTATCATCCATCTCTGTAGATGAGCATGCGCAGCGCACGTTCACCGCGATCGCTGGTTAAACGCGAGTTTTATAATACGTAGTTTTTTCCGTTGTTAATTGCAAATATTGGTCTGATGTTTTGCGTTATCTGATGTTTTACGTCATGATAGGCAACTAATAAAAACTCTGCAAACAATATTGTTAGTAACATATTACTGCAATTTCTAGTGATTCCGTCTGCAGGGACTATTTAATGTTTACGCAAACGAAGTTGCGTGTACGGCTAGTTTGAAATACTTGAAGTGGCCGGTAGGGAAAAAAAAGGTAGGTACATTATATTACAGAAAAAAGGTGGAACGATACTGATGATTGATAAAGCATCCTCACAATGTTGTATTGAAAATTATGCAACTATGTTTCGAAATTCCAGAAATAGATTCATTATGGGGTGTAAAGGTTTGCTAAGAAATAATATTGCGAAAGGGCCGAATTAAGAGGGCAAGTGGAGTTTCAAAATGTTATGTTTTTGATGTTAGGGAGATAAAAGTTGGTATTTAATAGGTTCGTTAATAGTTTAAAACTGTTGTAAGATTTTTACGAAATCAATGATTAAGAAGGTGGAATTGGAGTTTGAATGTTGTGCTGAGAATTATGCAACTACGTTCTGAAATTTAGCAAATAGATTCCTTATGGGGTCTGGACGCGCGCTAAGAAATGATTGTGCCAAAAGGCTGAATTAAAGTGGCAAATAGAGTTTGAAAATCTTATGTTTTTGATGTTAGGGAGATAGTTAACAAAAATACAGTTTTAAGATTTTTTTATAGGGCGGATTGAGGAGATGAAATAGGAGTTAAACGTTGTGGTGACAGTTATGCATCTACAAAGCTGCGTTTAGCGAATAGATTCCTTATGCTTAGGTCTACTAAGAAATGATTTTTCAAAAGGGCCGAATAAAGGGAGGAAAAAAGATGTGGAAATTTTAAATGAAAATCTACGCGTACAAAGCCGCGGGCAAAAGCAAGTAACTCATATAGGTAGTAATTAATATGTTTCTTTTATTCATCATCATCATCAGCCAGAAGACGTCCACTGCTGAACATAGGCCTCCCCCTTTAACCTCTACACTGAACGACATCCTGCCATCTGCATCCACTGGATGCCCGCGACTCTCACAATGTCGTTGGTCCATCTAGTGGGAGGCCTACCAACGCTGCGTCTTCCGGTTTGCAGTCTCCACTCAAGAACCTTCTTCCCCATCGGTTATCAGTTCTTCGAGTGATGTGGCCTGCCCATTGCCATTTCAACTTGCAGATTTCAACAGCTATGTCGGTGACTCTGGTTCTTTGGCGAATATCCACGTTCCGAATTTTATCGCGCAAAGAAACTCCGAGCAAAGCTCTCTCCATTGCCCGTTATGTGACTCTGAGTTTTTCCAAGAGGCCAACAGTTAAGGACCACGTCTCAGTACCATATGTCATCTTTGAAAACACACACTGGTCAAAGACCTTTGTCTTTAGGCACTGTGGTAACTTGGACGAGAAAATGTCACGCAATTTCCCGAACGCTGCTTTAATTTTGGTAATATTCTAACATAGATATCTTTTATTAACTCTAACAAAAACTTACTGATAAAAAATATAATTATAAATAAAAAACTAACATTTTGTACGCCGTACCTGGCATGGAAATGAGATTCGTTTCCATTGTCACGATCCTTGCATGCTACTTTAAATTTTTGTGTACCTACCATGTGATTTGATTTCCGCGTCCGTCAGTCTGTATATTCGCTAACTCCTAAACCACGCAACGGATTTTGATGCGGTTTTTACCATCAGTTAATTTTTCACAGAGGGTTTATATAATAATAAAACTTACATACGTGAAACGCCAGGACGGGTCGCTAGTGTAATTATAAAATATTAGCAAAATAAATGTTTTCACTATCCTTCAATTTGTTTCTTATTCATGACCATTTAGCTTAGTAAATTTTGATGAATTTGGACAATAAAACAGGGTGTAGTGTGAATTACATTACAATAATATGCTAGCCCAGGCTCTTGGCCAGGATTCGTGTTCGTGTTAATGCGTAAGCGCTGCAAGCGTATTGATATTGAGTTATTTTTAATCGTTTTAAAATATACACCTGGTTACGCGATGACGTGGCAAGTATCGTGAATAAATGAAAAAAAATATACAATTAAACACCTTAAACTGTTGTCAAAGTCAGTTTCATCTATAAAAAACAATAAATCATATGTATATGGGTCAGTGCTACCCCAATAAATAGCACAACTTTCCGAGTTTTGAGCATACTCAAATGAAACCGTGGGGCCTAGCTAGTTGTAAAAGTCGATAATGAATCATGAAACAGAATTCTGGAATTTACATTCAATCTTCCACATTACTATTGCACATACGATAATAGATCATTACCATTATTATATTTTAATAGGCTGGAACAACAGTATATATCTTGAACTCCAAAGTGAATCTACTACCAAACTAGTAGGAACACCCGTGTTGGTAGCAGCTTCCTTCCCATTTCGGTATGTCAGTATTTTAATTATTAAACTTTTATACATTACGACCTATTGTGAAAAATTACTAAGTATCACTTTACTAACCACAAGCTGTTGCCCACGGCTTTACTCACATAGTATAGAAATCCACTATAATCTGCCCGTCCTTTCAGTTTCAGTCCCGCATCTGTCCTGCAAAGTAGAGTGCTACTCCCGTTCTGCTCATTCCACTCTAGGTCCACATCCGTCCCGTAATCTACTCTTCTTGCATCCCGCCTTTACTACGCCAGCCCCGCATCCCTCCTGTAACCTACTATACTTCAGTCCCATCCTTCCCGATCTATTCTTGCATCCGTCCACTCCACTCTTCTTCAATAGGTACCGTAACCCCAATTATGCCCTTTTCGCTATAGTACTGCATCTTTTCCTTGATCCACGCTACTTTAGTTCCGCTATTTCCGCCAAGTCCCGCATCCATCCACTCCACTCCTATAGCGTAATCCACTCTATTTCAATCTTACCTTTTCTTTTGCATTGCTGCATCCATCCTGTAATTCCTTTTACTTCTATACCTCCGTTTCTGTTCCAGTTGTGCATTCGTCCCGCAAGCCACTCTACTCTCGTTTCTACTCCAGTCTAGCATTGCCCCGTAAACCATTTACTCAATCACATTATTTCCATTTTAGTCCAACATTCGTCCCGCTTAGCTACGCCGTCACATAGTTAATATTTTGCAAGTGACGCTCGGTATTAATTTTAATGAACAGAAATTTGTCACCGACTAGGATTTGGCCATTAATTATTTGATATTATACTTTAGAGTATGTACAATAATCATGCCAAGTTTGGCGCTTACCGCGTATTACCGTTTTTACATTTGAGCGAATACAAAACAATGTTCACGTTCACGTTTTTTGTATGGGAGCCCCCTTAATTATTAATTTTATTCTATTTTTTACTATTTGTTTTTATAGCGGCAACAGAAATACATCATCTGTGAAAATTTCAACTGTCTAACTATTGCGGTTCATGATAATATAAAGCCTGGTGACAGACGGACAGACAGACAGACAGACGGATGGACAGCAGAGCCTTAGTAATAGGGTCCCATTTTACCTTTTGGGCACAGAACCCTAAAAATACCTATAATATACCTATTAGTCATAATGTACACATAAATGTACACGTACCTATAAAACTTGGAGATAGGGACAACTGGGACAACCTTGCGTATTCGAGCTACAGTAGGCATATAAACCTCGTGTTGACACACCAATGCTTAGCAATTCTATTCATGTGCTCCATAGCTGTGCTATTAAGACGGTTTTTTTAATACCTCTTATTTTCAACATTAGACTGACACCTCTTGAAGTTTTGTCATAGGTATTTGTGGAATCTACACTATCTCACTATCACTATCTATTATAGTGTAGATAGTGTAAATTAAATATTATTATCATCAGTGGACGAACGAAGTTGCGGGTACTAAAAGTGCAACTAGTACATTATAAGTATCACACTCCATTTAAATATGCACAATCACACAGTTACGCTAGCTCTTCCAGCACTTAGCATTAAATATTTTTCTTGTTTTATATAACTAATCATGTAGGCACGCGCATACTCAACTTGTTACCCGGTGAGCCAGGGCCACCAAGATACAGGCTTTGCCTAGTTTGGGGCCCATTGTTATCGCAGAGGCTGTTTGAATAAATAACATGAATCAAACAGCCTCTTTATTTATCTTTATAGTAACTTTGTATTTCTGTTTGTATTTTGTGTTAATGTAATTGTAACTGATGATTAGAAAATAAACATTATTATTTTATATTAGTACAAGAATGACTTCAAGAGCGCAAGAGCAGTCGGAGGGCAAGGGTGCGCAGGCAGCTGCAGACGGAGACAGGATCGTCATCTCCGGAATGGCTGGTCTCTACCCGCAGGCGCGATACGTAAAGGACTTGGAGAACATTCTCTACAATAAGGTATACAAATGTCATACCTGACTAGTGCATTCAGTACAATATAATCAGTATTGACATAAATACTTTTGGTAGAGCTAAAAAAAATGGACTTAGGCGTCCTCTCTACACTTATTAACTGGGAACGGCTACTCCTCGAAATAAGGAAGTAGGGGCTACTCGATCACTGGCTGCCTTTCTTCAGGATGTAATTTTTCCATCCTTCAAAAGTTCTCCCCCAGACTGTCTTCTGTGACGACTGATACGACTTACCGAAGTCTCTTTACACCTTTTTCTTACAGATCAATTTAATATTTTTTAAGCACATGACAACTCTTGTTATTTTTAGACAGCCCTTACTTCACCGTTTACAATCACTCTGTTTGTATTTTGATTTTAGAAAAGTTTCTAAAGAGGTTGCACTTAATGCTATGACAACCTCAACACTTTCCCTCATTGATTAAGTGCATGGCACTGTAGACCCAGGGCATTACGAATTGCTATGAGTCTTGGCTTTGGAACTGCCTTAGTCATAAGATCTGCTAACTGACTAGTAGTGACAGTCTTTTGCACATCCACAAGTCCTTCTTGTACAGTCTCTCTCACAAAGAAATGTCGTATACGGATATGCTTCGTTCTCTTATGGAACTCAGGGTTGTTCGCGAGACGTATGGCAGCTTCATTGTCTACTTTCAACGTAGGTATTCCATCCATATTGGTAAGTGAGCTGAATATTCTCTGGAGCCATACTAGTTCACGAGCACCTTCGCTTGCTGCTACTATCTCGGCTTCTGTAGTTGAGATCGAAACTGAAGGTTGACGTTGGCTTAGCCAAGAGACAATCCCTCCAGCAAAAAGGCATGCTACCCCTGTTGTAGAGCGTCCTGTTTGCTCGTCTCCTCCATGATCTGCATCACTATATCCTTCTATTATGCCAGATACATGCTGCGCTGTATACTTGATACCATTAGGACAAGTGCCTTTGATGTACCGCATAATTCGCTTTACGCGTAGCCAATCTTCTTTTGTTGGATTTTCTAATTTTCTAGAAACTACTCCAACAGCGTAAGCAATATCAGGTCGTGTCCCTGTCATTAGATAAGCTAATGCACCCACTGCCTCTCGATAAGGAAATTTCTTATCTTCAGGATTTTCAACTTTCCCTAATTCAGAAGTTCTTTCTATGGGTGTTGAGACTGGATTACAATCCATCATTCTAAAACGTTCAAGTACCTTCTTGGCGTATGACTCTTGATTGACTGTAATGGAACCATCTTTTGATTGGGCAATTTCAAGTCCCAAGTAGTATGACGCTGGCTTGCTGGTGATCTTTAGCGTTTCACCTAACTCCTTCAAGAATTGGTTCGCCAGTTCTTCGTCAGTAGTAGCTACAAGCCCGTCATCCACATACAGGGTTATCAATATTTTCTTGTTGCCTATATTCTTCGTAAACAAACAACAATCAGATGAATTCTGTATGAAGCCTTGTTCTAGCAAAATCTCTTCAAAGCATGAATTCCAGCACCTGGGAGCTTGCTTGAGACCGTACAAACTTCTTTTGAGTCGACATACATTTGATGTACCATCGCTGAAACCATTTGTCTGCTGCATGTAGATTTCTTCTGTTAACTTGCCATTTAGAAATGCAGTCGAGACATCAAATTGTGCCAAATATAACTTCTCTTTGGCGGCGACACTTAATAAGGCTCTAACCGTGGCCATTCTTGCAACAGGACTGAATGTTTGTTCATAGTCAACTCCTTTCTGTTGCTTAAATCCTTTAACTACAAGCCTTGCCTTGCCTTGCCTTTGTCAATAGTACCATCTGGGTTTCTCTTGATCCGAAAGACCCACTTACATGGTAGCGCTTTTCTATTCTTCGGTAACTTGCAGAGCGTCCAGACATCATTTTCTTTGAGGGAGTTCATTTCACTCGCCATCGCACCTAGCCACTCAGTTTTGTCATCCCTTAAAACAGCTTCCTTGTACGTTTCAGGATACAACTCTGTGCCTACGGAGCACACATAGTCTTGAAATCTTCCAGGGCGTGAGAGATTAGCTCGATCGCGCAAGTTATAATGTCGAGGTGTTGTGTCCATTAACAACGGTTCACTTATTTCTAGCTGCTCATCAGCATCAACAAACTCTTCGTTTGCACTCTCATCATCTCGGGTAACATTTTTATCTCCCGAAATTTCCTCATCAATTCTATTTCTTGAAACTTCTTCGTGAACTTGATCTTGACCTACTCTATCTCCCTCTAGAGCATGTTCATGACCAGTTTCTTGCTCTACAGTACTTCCTGGCAAATTTTCTTGCATTAAAGGTTGGTTATCTCCCTCTGAATTCATAGGCATCTCTGTAGATATCCGGAATTCGACATCAGTTTGGAAAGTGATGTCTCTCGACTTCAATGTTTTATTTCCGTCCCAAATACGATAACCATCATCGTTTTCATACCCTATAAGCTTGCCTTTTACTGCTTTTTTATTGAGCTTCTTGCGTTTTTGTTTAGGGACGTGAGCAAAGCATTCGCACCCGACCACTCTCAAGTGACTTATTTTAGGCTTCTTTCCATACCAGAGTTCGTATGGCACTTTCCCATCAACTCTAGTTGGACCAGTCCTATTTAACACGTACGCGGCTGTGTTTATTAGCTCTGCCCAAAGCTTTTGCGGTAATTCTCCTCTTGTATGTAGCATGGATCTAGCAGCTTCAACTAAGGTACGGTTTTCACGCTCACTACACCCATTTTGTTCCGGGGTGTAAGGCATAGTCAACCGTTGTTGAATGCCATGTCTTTGAAGAATATTACGTACTTCTTTGTTGTCAAATTCTCCACCGTTATCGCTTAGAATCGTTTTTACGTGATATCCAGTGGTCTTGGCTTCTTGAAGCATTTGAAGAAGTTTTTCTTTAACTTCAAATTTGTTCTTGATGAAGTAGACCATTCGATAGCCAGAGTAGTCGTCTTTGAATAGTACATAATATTTAAATTTAGACATACTTTCTACAAATGGACCGCAAACATCAGTGTGAATCAGTTCACCTGCAGGTGTTGCTCTTTCTCTTGTTCCAAACGGCTTTCTGTGTGACTTCCCGTAAATACAGCCTTCGCATTTCACATTGTCAGGACTCAACTGTATTCTAAGCTCTCTCTTTAAAAGACGAATAACATGTTTCTTGTCGTGATGAGCAAAGCGCTCATGGTATAGCTGTAGCATGTTAGAGCCAGTCACAGCATTCACTTCTATGGTCTTAGGTTTTATTGGCATGACCGTCTTCATGTCCAATTTATACAGGCCACCATTTTTAATCCTTTTTCCAACTACAATAGCATCGCCATTTAAATCCAGCCTGCACTCCTTGGTGGTGGATGTAAATATGCTGTCTTGCAGTTTATCTTGTGCTGCTAGCACCGAAAATAGATTCTTGGTCAGTGTTGGCACATACCAAACATTGTTTAGAGTGAGTTTCACCTTTTTTCCGTTAAGATTTGATTCAACTTCCACAGACCCTTTCCCTTTTGCAGGAACAATAGTCTCATCTGCTGTTGTAACAGAGTGGTTTAAATCAAACTCCTCAAACTTTATGAATACATCGCCTTTTACTGAAATGTGGGTTGTTGCTCCATTATCTACAAACCAGCTCTCTCTGTCTTGAATTTGTGTATTGGAACAAGCATTCACCATCAGCGAAATATTTTGCACTTGCTTAGAAGTAGCTGCTGTTGTGCCTGGTGTGGGCTTGGGCGGCCTCCCGTCCTTGATCCACTTCTTGCACTTCCGCACTATGTGTCCTTTACCAGAGCAGTAGTTGCAGATCAGCTGTTTCTCGTTGCTTTGCTTTCCTCTCTTCTCTTCAATGCGAGCTGCCACTAAAGCCTCTTGCTTAAAATCTTCTTTATTCCCTAGTGCTCTCTCAAAAGCACACAGGTGACTTGTCAAGTTGTTTACCGTCCTTTCTCTTTGGTTAAGTAACAACCAGCTTGATTTAAAAGCAAAGTATCGTTCGTCTAGGGTGTCAAGGATTTTGCAGATCAGAAATAAGTCCGGCAGCTTCATGGTAGCATCCATCTTTGTGATCTCAACATTCAAACTGTTCCAGATATTTTTCAACTTTGACATGTGAGTGGATATGTCATCCTCCTTATTGTACTGCAAACTGAAAAATTCTGTACACAAAGTGTATGCCCTATCATCCGACTGTCCATCAAATAATCTATGCAATTCCTGCCAAACTTCTTTTGCTGTATTAAATCTCATCACCTTTTTTAGCGTATCTTCGGACATATTAGTGGTGAGTATGAGCAGAGCACTGCATTCGGTCTTTCTATACTTCGCCAAGGCTACATTATAGATGCCGATTTCAGCGTCACCAACTCCTCTGGCAGGGGCAACGGGCCTTTCGAGGGTGCCCTCGGCTGCTTCCATAGCACCTTCTACTCCTCGTATTATGGAGATTTTATACTTCCATGTGGCCCAGTTCTCTTTCCCTTCCAGATTACCAATCTGTAATTTTGTGGTGAAATTATCCATTTTTCTCTTTATGTATTGCTTCGATTTAGTAGTACCTCCGTAAGCCCATAACCTGTGACGACTGATACGACTTACCGAAGTCTCTTTACACCTTTTTCTTACAGATCAATTTAATATTTTTTAAGCACATGACAACTCTTGTTATTTTTAGACAGCCCTTACTTCACCGTTTACAATCACTCTGTTTGTATTTTGATTTTAGAAAAGTTTCTAAAGAGGTTGCACTTAATGCTATGACAACCTCAACATCTTCTAGCGTGTTTCAGTCCACTCCGGCATCGTTCTGTTGTAGAGCTCTTATGGATATAACTTTCACATCTTTGTTATCAACCATTCAGTCCAAATATCCATCACCCCGCCCATCACAATCATAGTACCCTAAGTCCCGTTCAGGATTACGTACGAAAAAATACCAGTTTAACGACGTCGCTATGATATTAGAACTCATAAAGCACTATTTGATTGCAGCTCAACCCAGTGTCGGCGAACGACGTGCGTTGGGAATATAACCACCCCGAGGTGGCTCAACACACGGGCAGCGTGCCCGACTTGGATCGATTCGACGCACAGTTCTTCAAAGTTCACTATAAACTCGGAAAGACTATGGATTCCATGGCACGCAAGTTGTTGGAACAAGCATATGCAGCTATTTACGATGCTGGTATAATTTAATAATAAACGGCAAACTAGATTCTATATTCTTCTAGAGATCTATTTACTTAAAATTATTAACTAAACATTAATAATCTTATTTTATTGTATTTATATTTAAGGGATAAATCCAGACTCTTTGTCAGGAAAAAATATCGGCGTTTTCATCGGAACTTGCTTTTCTGAGACGGAGAAGACTTTATTATATGGGTCCTCATATCTAACTGGTTTTGGTATTGCCGGGTAAGTTTAGCCTATAAATACATTTAACCATCATCATCAGATGGAGGAGAGACGTTATAATTATTATTTGTACATTGTAGATGCTGCAAGTCCATGTTTGCAAACCGTATCTCGTACTGGTTGAACGCAAAGGGTCCTTCTATGTCTATGGACCAGGCTTGCTGCAGCTCTATAGCCGCACTTGAGGCGGCTTATGCTGCCATTTCACGCGGGGAGTGCGAGGCTGCCTTGGCTGGTGGCGGCAACTTGTGCTTGCATCCACAATCATCGGTGCATTACGGACGGTAAAACACAAGTGCAAGATTACAGTGGTGGTTATGGTAATAAGCCGAATATCGGTCATTTAACTCATCATTATAAACAATTTTTAGAAAGGAACCCTAAAACCGAGAAAAAAATCAGTTGTCCCATTGTACAATGTCAGTCACACCCAACGAAAGGTATAGAACAGCTTAAATTTTGTTGCGATTTCAGGATTGGTCCAATATCTAGTAAAAGTTGTTCATAATGATAAATACAATATGCTCTATTCTGCTCAGTATCACCATTCCGTATAACTCTCTATACGGGTATTGTGGGTAGTAAATTTACTGTTATTTCCATTTTAGTAAAACTGCGTTGTAGACTCATTACGTTCCGACAACAGGCATCAACAAAAACCTTCACCTAATAAGTATCTACAAAAAATCACATCAGTCATAGGAATGCACGTCAGAAGTAATTAATTCAGTAGTCAATATCAATGTCAAGTCCATTCTACAGGAGATGGCAGTGTTTTAAAATACACGGTACAGCGTGACAATGACGCGATTTACATGATTTTTGTTCACTCAAAAAATGCTCAGCGCGCCTGAAGAAGTTTTTACTTCAATTTGGTCTGTTCTCCGCCCCTAACATGACGTAATAAATAAAAAGAAATTAAATTAAAGAATTAAATTTTATTTAATGAACATTTGAGAAACGTTTTGAAATGTATATATCTATAACTGCGAGTTATAAAAAAATCAAGCTATAACCAGATTGAAGCATAGATAGATAGATAGATAGATAGATAAACTCTTTATTGTTCACACCACAAATAACATATAACACGATAAAACAGCTTGAAACAAAACAAACTAGTGTAACAATCGGCGGCCTTATCGCTAAGAGCGATCTCTTCCAGGCAACCTTAGGATGGAGAGGATTCATACAGAAGGTAGAAGGCGGGGCGTGAAATAGTGAAAAATATGTTACTTACATTCTAATAATAACACATTCTAATACTTAAATAACCTAAAATAACTATAATATACTAATATATAAAAGTATATAAAATATATAATTATGATTAGTTGAATAAATAATAACAACGTCAACAAGGTGGCAACTGCGACTGATAAAATTGCTTAACACGTTCTTTGAAAATATTGAGCGATGGCGCGTGTCTGATAGGCACGGGCAAAGCGTTCCACAATTGAACTGCTCGAAATGCAAACGATTTGCCATAAAAAGTTTCTGAGCGCACTGAGGGGGACTTAAGGGAAAGGGTATCCTTTGATCTAAGAGGTCGAGTATGATAAGAGTGCCAGAATGTAAAGCGTTCTTTTAAGTAGTTAGGGGTGGTGGGATTGAAAAGGATATTATAAAGAAGAGATAGTAAGTGAGCATTCCGGCGAAGTGGAATAGGTAGCCACTTGAGCTTTGCACGAAATTGGGAAACGTGATCATATTTGCGTAGACCAAATATGAATCTAATACAGTAATTTTGGAGGCGCTCAAGTTTATTTAGCTGGTCCTCGGTAAGATCAAGAAAGCAGGCGTCAGCGTAATCTAGGATAGGAAGAAGGAGAGACTGTGCAAGCGCAACTTTGGTGGCAGTTGGTAGAAAATTACGAAGCCGTCTTAGCGAACCACCAGACGCAAATAATTTGGAGCTGATTGACTTTATTTGACTGTCCCAACTTAATGTACGATCAAACATCACGCCAAGGTTTTTCAGAGATTCGCTAAACGGTATTACAGTGCCATCAAAGACTACCTTAGGAATTGTAGCCCAACTTATTCTAGAGATCATGTAAGTGCTGCCTATGATTATGACCTGCGATTTAGTGGGATTGACTTTTAAACCATAGGAATTGCTCCACTCTATAATACGGCGCAGATCAGCATTAATGGTAGCTATGGCTATGTCCAGATCGTTGAGTCGGGCTTGCGAATAAATTTGGAGATCGTCTGCATATAGGTGGTAGGAAGAAGAAAGGCGCTGGGAAATGGAATTAATGAAAATAGCAAAGAGTAGAGGAGATAAAACGCCGCCTTGAGGTACACCAGCTATTGTATTGCACCAAGAAGAAAACATATCTTCGAGGCGTATACGCTGCCGGCGCCCGTACAAGTAACTGTGAAACCAATCGATTACCAATGGAGATATGTTAATAGAGCGTAGGATCGCCAACAAAATGTCAAAGTTAACGGCATTGAAAGCATTACTGAAATCTAGCAGGGCTAGAACAGTAAGCTTGCCGTCATCCATACCCAAGCGTATATCGTCGGTGATCTCTACAAGCGCAGACACAGTGTTATGCCCAGGACGGAAACCGGATTGGAGTGGATTAAGGAGGTCTTGCCTATTGAGGAATTCATTGAGTTGTCTGTGAACAAGACGCTCGAGGACTTTGGACAGAAAAGGAAGGATAGAAATTGGACGGTATTCAGAAAATGATTTAGGGTTGGATTTCTTAGGCAATGGAATAATCTGCGCATCTTTCCAGATTGCAGGGAACACTCCACTTGAGATGGAGTTATTAAATAAAATACAAAGAATAGGAAGGATGACATCAAGGATAGGCATAAGCATGTTCCGACTTATACTGTCACCGCCCACCGCGTTGGAGGAGATTGACATTAGACTCTTCTTAACATCACATTCGGTGAATCGATTAAATGCAAAAGGTGAAAAATCGGGAGTTGGAATGGCAGAAAGATTATTAATAGTAGAAATTTTATCCGCATCCGGCATAGTCGAGGCAGAAGAAAAGTGTTGATTAAGAGCATTAATATCAATATTATTAGGAATAGAATTCTGACGTGATTTGCCAATTCCCATTGACCTGAGGAACTTCCAGACTTTAGCTGGATTTTCATCATCTACAGAAGCATGAACATGGCGACGCATTGCATCCCTACACACCATATTGCAGCGATTTCGGGCCTGAACATATTTAACTTGATTGATATCGGTGGGACGCAACTTATACCTAGTTTTGGCTACAGCTTTCTTATTCATCAAAGATTTTATTTCATCCGTGAGCCATGGTGCAGGAAGATGTTTTATTTTAATAGCACGTAATGGAGCATGTGCATCGTATAACTTCGTAATTAGCGAGTTGAATAAGGTGACTTGCTCGTCCACTAACTCAGCACTAACAACAGGACACCAATCAATCTTTCTTGCGTCTTCAAGAAGGGCCTCACGATCCATGCCACCGAAATTGCGCTGCAGAATTATTTGAGGTTTCAATTTTGGCGGGCGAATTTTGTAAGATAGAAAAATCAAATCATGGTAGGAAAAATTATCGGCAGGGTATTGGCCGTGCTTAGCAAGCATAGAGTATGTTATTTTACGAAAGGGTCGGATTAAGGGGGACAAATGAAGGTTGAAACTTTATATGAAAGTTCTTTGTTTTTGATGTTTAGCTTAACTGTGTATAAATATTACTTTTAATTTAAATATGTGCTTACATTAGATTTTTTGTATTTCGCTTATGAAACAATAAAACTGGGGGAAAAAATTATATATTTATATAATTTATAGTCTTAAATATAGAAAGATATACGCTGACAGCGTATTTATCAACCAATTTAAAAAAAGAAGGGGGTTCTATGTTCCACTTTACTTTTTTTAAATGTATTTTCACTGATTTCTTTGTTTTGATTTTCATCAAAATCAATTATGAATTGATTTTGATGATTCCTTTTTCGTTTGGCTGACCATACTTTAGAAGTGGTCCCATAGTTTGGTTTTTAAATCCAAATTAATGAAAAAATATGTCATCCAAGTAAACGAAATTGCGTATTTACTGATTTTGAAGTCGGTTTTTTGTTAATTGATAATATTTAACGAACTGTAGCTAGTGTTTACCTAACTATGGTGAACTGAATCATCTGAGAAGAACTGGAATTTATTCCGGAATCAAAATTACGATTTCTTACAATAACTGTTACATGCATGGCTTAATGCTTCTATTCCGTCTTATACGTTACTATAGATAATATGGCAACGGAATAAAAGTAACGGAACCAGCTCTGATCAATTTCAAATCAAATGTTATATTATATTTCAAATCAAATAGGTTTATACAATTTTTACATTGTTTTATTAACTAAAACCGCTATTTTTAATAGTTTATAGTGACACAGTTTAAATTTTTGAGGCTCTATATACATTGTTTTTTAAGAATAATCTTGAAATCTTAGTAACGAAGTATGGATCAAACTTTTCGCCAAGCAGCTCACCGCATTGACCATTTTTAGCTCAAACTCGCAGTCGAAATGATAAAATTGGTGTTACTAGGATGAAAATAATGTTGCTAGATGCCAATAAGCATCTCAATTAGTAAAAATTTTACCGCCTTCGGGTGAAAGTAACACAACTTACCTAAATTACCAACAGCGTTAACTTGATTAGTTTTATTTTTAATTAAATTTCACATATAAAAATAACATTTATTTCTGCGTACAGAATAATGAAAATTAGTATGGATGGCAAGACGAAATCGTTCGCAGAGGACGCGGCAGGCTGTGTCAAAACAGAAGCAGTCAACTGTCTATTTCTACAGAAAGCTAAAAATGCAAAGCGGTAAGATGTCTGGGTAGACATAAAAATATAATATTATTTAATTAACACTGACCTGAATGAGATTGTAATAATATGTACTCTACAGAATACCCGAATTAGTTTGTGCTTTGCTAAGTACTTGAGTACTTGATAAGAGTTATGTGCCTTTCTTAATGTCAACGGGTTAAAAGCAAGGCTTCAAGCGATAATAATTGAGATATTGATACATATGTACTTAGAATCAGCGATTTTACAAAGTTTTTGGAATTTACTCCTTAAGAAACGATTTGAGTTATAAGGCCCGGTACGGAAATTTTATGAGGAGTAAAATCAAGTGTAACACGAAAAGTTGAGGCGTTACGTAGAAAGAGACAAACATATATATCTGTAGGATTGTTACCCATCTCATTCTTCTGCTGCCGAGTAAACTCCAATCGTGCGTCGTAGCTGACACACACACAGTTTTTTTTAAACTCAGTTTTGTTTAATTCTGAACACTTTTTTGGCGCTGGAGACCTTGGTAAAAATGGTAGCGTATTTGCCATTGTCATAATAATGAAGTTGTCACGGGGGCGGGGGATTCAAACACCCGAAAACACAGTACTACATGGTACTACAGTGCAGATTTGAGTAAAAGTTCTCTTTGGATTCCTTGCGGTGTCAGGAACACGAAACTGTTGGTCGCAGAGTGCCAAAATTGTGGAGGGGGAATCATCAAAGATGGCGCCCAGGCAGCTTCGTTTTTAACTGATTTCCAAAAAGGAGGAGGTCATCAATTCGACTGTGTTTTTTTATGTATGTTACTTCAGAACTTTCGACAGGGTGAACCAATTTTGATGATTATTTTTATTTTATTTGAAAGCTGGTGCTTCTCGTTTGGTGCCATTTCAATTTGGTCCAGTTCTACTACGTTTTATTTTTTTACAATGTACTAATTAAAAAGTAATTTCCACGTTTCAGAATTTATGCAGATGTGATGCATATCAAAGCCGAGTTCGTGTCTATTGTGAATAGTGTAACTGGTCCTAGGTACGGGTTCTATCGTGACCCGGCCGACACAGCCAAGTTCTTAAAGACATTCTATGACGACGTGGGCGTACCGCCGGCGCTTGTGGAATATGTGGAGGCGTTCGGTTCTGGTACCTACATTCAAACAAATAAATATGAATATTTTTAACACCTAAATTTATTTCGGTCCCATATTTAAATTTTGATTTATTTTAGCCGTACCAGAGGCAGACAAATCTGAATTGGAAGCTATTGACAAGGTGTTCTGCGGCAAGAGAGAAGAACCGCTGCTTGTGGGTAGTATCATGTCCAACATTGGGTACGGGCAAGCTGCTTCGGGTATATCTGCCGTGACAAAGGCCAGTACATTTCGTTGTTTTTATATTTATTAATAGGCATGCGTTTGACCGTCAACTCGGCTGATGTTAATTGATGATGCGGTTTACGATGGAGCACACTTGCCTAGAAGAAACCGATAATAGTCGTATAGCACTAAGTATAATGTTTAGGGGGGGGGATTAAAAATGTAGTTGTCACGCAGGTGCTACTAGGGTTTCATAAAGGCTCGCTGGCGGGGAACCTGCACTGCTCGGAGCCACGGCGTGACGTGGCGGCGCTGCGTGAGGGGCGCATGTGCGTGCTCTCGGACCACCAGAGCTTTCGGCGTACGTACGCTGCAGTCAACAGCATGTCCGTCACTGGCGTCAACGCGCACGTGCTGCTCCACGGGCACTACAAACGCAAGGTACGTAGTAGGCATGCAACTAGTCCAGACTAGGTATATAAATAAAAGTTTTGTAGGTGCGATTTTTATAAGTATTGGATTTGACTTTGGTTTTGTATAGAATTGATTTAAAAAAAACAAAGTAACGTACTAATAACAAGCTTGCACGCTCACCCTTTCCTCTCCATCTCTCACTTTCTTATTAATTCACTATCTTAATCCATAAATTTGATTTGACGAGATCTAAGACAATATGTATTAAACATGGTAGGACTCTTTTGCAGGGTCCGCCTGGGGAAGTACCACACCTTTGCCAGTTATTCACCGCCAAGCAGTAGTGTGCAAACACTACTGTGTTCCGGATTGAAGGACAATGTTTCCAGCGAAATTACAGAGCACACAGAGATTTGACATCTTATATCTCGGGGTGACGAGCGCAGTGCATTGCCATCCAGGGTTTTGAACTGTTGAAGTTCAAAATTCTGAGTGGCCTTGTGCTGTTATGGGCAAGCGTGAAGATCCATCAGGCGAGCGACTTAGCTCGTCTCGTAACCTAGTATAATATAAAAAAAGTGTACATTTAAGACCTTATTGTGTAAAAAATATTATAATCATGTTTTTGATGCATTTTTTAAATCAAATTTATGAAATTCAACAAAAATAAATGAGTTCGTTATCAGGAGTACTTATCTACACTAATATTATAAAGAGGAAAGATTTGTACCTATTTTTGTATGTTTGTAATGAATAGGCTCCGAAACTACTGAACCGATTTGAAAAATTCTTTCACTGTTGGGAAGCTACACTATCCCCGGGTGACATAGGCTATATTATATTTTGTAGCGAGGCCGAAGGCCGAGCCCACACTCGCGCGAAGCCGGGGCGGACGGCTAGTTGTAGATAAAGTTTGCCGTCTTAGTTAGTTCATGAGATACAGCCTGGTGACAGACGGACAGATGGACAGCGGAGTCTTAGTAATAGGATCCCGTTTACTAAGAGGTAGGTAGGTAGTAAGGTAGACTTTTCAAAAACTGCTGTATGAAACATTACCTTCATTTTAAAAGACCTTTTCATCGATGCCCCACTCGAGGAGGTGCAGTGAAAAAAAAACATCTCCATTTCACATGTATCAGAGCCACCCCTAAAATTCAATATTGTATATTTTTTCTCTATCTCTAACTTTTGAAATTGAGATCTATATTACAACTGTCATTCTGCAAAGTTATCAAATAAGAGAGCATAAAGATAATAAGAAAGCAGTGAAAAAAAAACATCACTATTTGACATGTGTCCTCAAATATATTAATATAGATTTTTATCTATCTTAGGATCTAGTTCGTTACAAGGCCAACATTCCGCGGCTCGTGACCATATCCGGTAGACAAGATTCAGCCGTGAAGAGGATTTTTGATCTTTTGAAGTCGAAGCCAATCGACCCTGAGGAGCTAGCGCTGCTGCATAACATACACCAAACGAACGTAACGGGACATTTGGGGAAAGGTTACATTATCCTCGGTAAGTAGAAAATACAGAAAATACTTTTATTACAATGCACTTATTTTCCAATGTTCTTAAATAACCATTTTCCTAATCAATGCAGATTCGTATCCCGATGGCAATACATTAAGCATAACGCAGCGCGCGGAGTATTGCGACAGCGGCACGCAGCGTCCTCTTTGGTTTGTGTACAGCGGAATGGGCTCGCAGTGGGCCGGCATGGGCGCGCAACTCATGCGCATTCCCATCTTTGCAGCTGCCATTGAACGGTAAACAAGAATCACAAGCATGGACTTCGAGAAACTATTGTTCGATGAGCAGGGACAAATTACGAGTAGCTTACCAAAACATTGATAAACGTTTACGACATTTTCATAAAACTATTTATTTCATACTAGTGCTGTTGCCGGTGACTTCGTACGCGTAGATTTTTCATATAAACTTTCAACCCTTTTTTCCTCCCTTAATTCGGCCCTTACGCAAAATAACGTAGTCTATACTTCAATCTGGTCATAGCTAAGCATATTCGTGAAAACCGCATTTAAATCCGTCCATTGGTTTAGGAGATGTGCGTGGACAAACAAACATTCAAAAAAATTTCTTAACGTGTTCAGCTGCTTATTTTAAGACGTCATGTGTTTTATTTTTAATATCTCGCAAAAAAAATCTTTATCTCTACGTTTTTAGGGTTCCGTAGCCCGACAAGGAACCCTTATAAATTCGCTCTGTGCGTCCGCCTGTCTGTCTGTCTGTATGACCGTCCGTCCGATTTTTTAAAAACCTTCTAACTTCTATGATTATTAAGATAATATAATGAAATTTTGAACAGTAATAATATAGATCTCAATTTTAAAAGTATAAAAAATATATTATATTGCATTTTTGGGGTGGCACTTGTACTTGTGAAATGCTGATGAAATTATTTTTTTCACTTTACTTACTCAAAAACATTGAAAATAGAAATTTAAAATATTACAAATATAATACGAAGAATTCTTTCTTAAATATATAATGTCCAGACACAATAATAATGCCCAGACATTTGAAACGACGAAGCCTTGTGTCTGATACACAGCATTTACTCTTATAAATAGGTAAAGATAGGGACTATTTGTTCTGGATCCCCAGACTGTACATTTTGATAGTTGTATTCTTGTAGGTCTTTGATTTTTTGTTAGTGCTAAAAGGGGTATGAATGAACACGTCACGTGGAGACTATCATAATCATTTTCATAAATAATAATTGTTATTATTATTATTTTCAGCTGTCGAAAAGTTTTAGAACCTAAAGGAATTGATATTGTCCACATAATAACGTCTAAACACAAGACTATTTTTAACAACATCCTGCACTCATTTGTGGGCATTGCTGCCGTGCAAATTGGTCTTACTGATATTCTGCTACAGCTGGGTCTAGTCCCAGATAAGATAATAGGTAAGAATTCTAATTGACCATAAGATTCGTATAGCGAAGGATTTTAAGTCAGAGGAAGAAAGCATATAATAAGGCTGCCAAGTCCTGCAAAAAGGTTCTACGGAGGGCTCGCTTTGACCACATTAGCAGAATAAGGAACAAACCAGCTTCGTACCCTGCTGGTAGTAAAGCGTTTTGGTGCATAAATCAGTCGAAGTGAACTTCTGCCACCCCTCACTACCTCCACTGTTGAAACCTGATGGGACGCTGGGTCACACCGCTGAAGAGAAGGCAATATTGTTTGCTTCTCAGTTTCCGGAGTCTTCATGTCTTGACGCTGGTAGCACGGTACCTCATCATCACTAGGCGGCACGGCATTTATGTCTGAAATTCGCATTCGCCAAATGGAGGTTCGTAAGGAGCTCCGCAATCTCGATGTGAACAAAGCCAGTTGCCCGAATGGTATTACAGGCATAGTTCTGAAGACACGTGCACCTGAATTGTCTCTAATGGAGGCCATGGTTGAGCGCATGTACTTGTCACTTAAGGTATTCTCCGATTGAGGCGATGCCAACCTGGTCAAGTTCAATGCCGCTAAGACTCAGGCATGTCTGTTCTCCTCAAAAAGGACGCCATTCCAACTAGCTCCTACTTTCCGGAGTGTATCCGTTGCGATAACTGACCAGTTTGAGCTTTTGGGCGTTGCTCTGTCTCCTACCCTTAATTTCGGCTCCTATATTGAAAACAAGGCTCAACTGGCTGCCAAAAAGCTAGGTATCCTATCGAAGGTGCGACGGTACTTCACGTCGGAACAGTTGCTTACACTGTACCAAGCACAAGTTCGGTCGTGCATGGAGTACTGCTCTCAACTTTGGGATGGATCAGCTAAGTACCAGCTCGGGGCGTTGGAGTCTATTGAAACACGTGCTAAGAGGCTCATCAGCAACGAAACCCAAGTTCAGACTAAGTAAAGTTGCTAGTCTATCGGTTTTTATCGGATACATTTCGGGGAGTGTACATCGGATCTGCATGATTTAATTCCCTCCTGCCCATTTTTCTATCGGACTGGCAGAGCGGACAGGAAAAATCGACAACGCTTTATGGTTGATATTCTGAAAACCCGTACGAAGCGCTTTGATTCCACTTTTATTATGCGAACTGCTAGTCTGTGGAACGTGCTACCTGAATGGGTGTTCCCCGGTAGTTACAATCTGGGTGTCTTCAAATCACGAGTGAATCGGTTTCTTCTAGGCAAGCGTGCTCCATCGTAGACCACATCAACGCTTAACATCAGGCGAGCTGGCGGTCAAACGCAAGCCTATTTTATATAAAAAAAGATATAGTAATCATCATCATTATCAGCCTATCATGTTCCCACTGCTGGAACACAGACCTTCTCTCAGAGAGAGAAGATAGGCCCTCATCATGCTGGCCCAGTTCATGGTGCTGAATGTCATATGTCTTTGAACTTTTGAGGTTCTTGGACATACCGATTTCCTCATGATGTTTTTCTTCACCTTTGCTGTACGATGTCATCAAAACGAAACAGCACATAATTTAATAGGTCGGAGGAAGTCTTTTCGTATTTTGTATGTATAAAGTTGTAGTAAAAATCTCATCGGTTGTACTGTTTGTATCTGGCTGGTATTGATACCATTAAAAATATGACATTTTAAAACAGGAATACAAAAAGTAAGAAACAATTTCCCGCCATTTTTTTATTGTTTATTGTTCGATAAAATGAGTGAATCTAACGAAGAAATTCGATATATTTTGAAGTTTTATTACAAAAAAGGGAAAAATGCGACACAAGCCGCGAATAAAATGTGTGTCGTTTATGGACCAAATGCAGTGTCATCATGAGTAGCACAATGTTGGTTCAAGCGTTTTCAGTCCGGGAATTTTGATATCAAAGATGCAGTTCACTCTAGTCGCCCTGTTACGGATAAAGTCGATGCCATTTCTGAAAAAGTGGACCAAGATCGGCATATTAGTTGTTATGAAATGAATGAAATGAAATATTTTTATTCCAGATTTACATCCATATACAAAATTAAAAATTAAAACTAAACACTAAACGATAACAATATTTATAAAAATTCAAATTATGTGATGGGCGTATGGTACGCTCTCCATGTACGATGCAGGGGACTAGAGTACCAGATGCGCACCGCAGCCACCAGAGTGTTATCGGAGCGGTGTAGGGCGGCGCGCGTGGCGGCCGACCGGCTCCGCAGCAGCGCCTGCCAGCAGGGCGCGCGTCCCGCGGCGAACGTGCCGCTCGCGCTGCACCACCGGGAAAGTCGGAACATCGCGCGCCACGCGTCCTTGTACTTTTTTTTTTTTTTTTTTTTTTTTTTTTTCTTTATTTTAGAAATTTGTCGTTGCCGACAATGGCATTCTAATAAATAGCAAACTATACAATATGTAACTAAATTTAAATAAGAAATGAAACTAATATTATAAGAGAACATACCTTAAACCTTGTACTGTACGCGCATCTCGCTCATGGCAGCCTTGGTGTGGCTCGTCCACAGTTCGACAGTATAGACGCTGGTGCAGTAACTAATAAACAGCTGAGTCTTTACTGCTTCGCTGCAGTGGCTAAATCTCCTAGCCAGCATATTGCCACGCACTGCGATGGCTCGCCTCTGCCTCTCTATATCACCATGGTCGGATAAATCGGAGCTCAATACGTGGCCGAGATATTTGACTTCTTCGACTTTTTCCAGGGCGACGTCGTACAGCGTTAGAGGAGGAAAATCAGGGCACCAGTTTACGCTCTTGAAAATCATGTACACTGATTTATCAGTGTTGTACTTCATGCTGTGTTCTTCTGTGTAGTCTTCACATATAGCCAGAAGCTTGCGCATCGCCAATATAGATGGTGCCGTCGCACCATGTCGTCCGCATAGGCGATATGATTTGTCATTGTCCCGTTGATGGAGCAGCCTACGCAAAATTGCAAGAGCTTTTTAGACAGACCATCCATAAACAAATTAAAGAGGGATGGGGACATACTCCCCCCCTGCCTCACACCGCATTTAAGCTCAGAGGACTCGGAGTAGTCATTTTTCAACCGTACCCGATTTCTTTGTTGTTGGTACCAATTTTTGAGCACTTGTATTATTGGACCAGGAACATTACGATCATAAAGTTTCTGCAACAGCAGGTTGTGGTCTACGCGGTCGAAGGCCTTGCTGAGATCTAGGTAGCATGCTATAACCGACGTCTTCTTGCTCTTGTAGTAACCTACGACCTGTTTGAGTATATAGATGGCTGTACTGGTCGATGTATGGCTTTTGAACCCGTACTGACAATGCGACGATTCTATATACGGAGCGGCGCGTTTATGCAGAACCTTCTCCAGAAACCTCGCTATCATGTTAGCGAGGGTTATTGGCCGATAGTTGTTGGCACTGGATATGCTCTTTCTACGGTCCTTACATAACGGAACTATCACTGTATCAGTGAGTGCTGCCCGTAGATGGCCAGATTTTATGATAGCTGTAAATAGAACAGATAGTACATGGTACATACCTATGCCGCCGTATTTTATATGTTCTATGGTCAGCCCGTCTAATCCTGGAGAATTTCCCCTGGTTTTCTGTTTAACTACTTCCATAATATAGTTTAAGGTTATTGCTATATCAATATCAGTTTGAGGCTGTGGTATCTCTAACTTATGTTGTCTAGCAGGCGCCGGTTGGTAAAATATTTTACTAAAATTATTCGCAATATTACTATCGCCCGTTGTGCCATCTATATGTGAAGGATAATTAGTGGAAGGCTTGACAATTTTATTGATACTGTGCCAAAACTTGGCAAAGTTTTTATGCTGCATGTCTAATGCAATCCTATCCATAATTACTTGTTCGTGATTTTGTTGACAATTCTTTAGCGCTCGTTTGAACACCGCGCGCCTGCGCTTGCGTTCCTCCATGACCGGCCCGGTGGTGGGGCAGCCGGCTCGGTGACACAGAGCTAATGATTGGCGCGAGGCGGCGTATTTAATTGCCACATATTTATTCCATCCAGAAATTACATTTTTGTTCTGAATCTTTTGATTTTTCTTAGAAAAACAGTGTTTAGCGCAGTTTTGCATTATCGTAACAATCAAGTCGTAAAAGTAGTCAATCGCCGATGTGTCATGTAAATCAATGCTTCTAGACATGAGTTGATTTAGTCGTTGCGTCACCAATGACGTGTATTCTTCAATACAGACCCATGACGTGTCCCTCCAAGACCATGGTGGCCGAGACGGTGAAGTCACGTTTGTAGATATTGTCAGTTTCTGTACTTGAAATTCCACATAAAGTGGTTTATGATCTGTCCAGTCGGTTGTTAGGTCTATGGACATATTCCTGATGGCGCGGTATGCATTCTCATTGGCAAGACAGTGATCGAGCCAGTTAATTGTGTGATGCGCATCGCTTACAAACGTGTAAGATGTATTTGGTAGCTTTAGTTTGTCTACGTATCTATACTTATATTCCGTACAGAATTTGTCTAGTTCAGTGCCAAATAGACGCGTGGGATCCGCGAAGAGTCTCAATGTCTTTTTTCATAGCAACGATGTCTTTTAGAAAACGCGTCACGTCGATATGGTCCCATGTGACAGGTGGAAGGCGGCTAAGGTCGCGGGCCACGAACACTGGTATTTCTTTAGGTTCTGTGGATTTCATCAATCCTATGATGTCTTCCATGTCCCGCTGAGACTTTCCTTCGTTTCTTCTAGTCCTCAGGCGTCGAGCGGTAGGTACAACTTCATATAGGAGAGTTTTGGCTGCCACAATCTCGGCTGCGTTGAAACTACGGCTACAAATCATCACCATACTCTCATCATCCATGACCTTTATTTTGTTCTGAACAAAGGCCAGGAGTTCGTTGATCACAACATTGCATAAATCACATTTGGGCATTTTCGGTCTACGTGCGGTCAACGTATCGCTACGTACCGGGTGCGTGCACAACGCGTGACTGACGTAGCTAAAGAACTGGGGATCGACCACAAAATAGTTTTGACCCATTTGAAAAAGACTTGGTATACAAAAAAACTCGATATTTGGGTGCTACACGAGCTCACTTCAGTGAGAAACCAAAATAATCGTGTACTCATTTGCGATTCTCCATTGAAACGTAACGAAACCGAACAGTTTTTGAAAAGATTGATCACTGGTGATGAAAAATGGATCACCTACGAGAAGAATGTGCGCAAACGATTATTGTCAAAGGGCGGTGAAGCACCACAGACTGTAGCGAAACCCGGATTAACACGTAATAAGGTGATGCTGTGTGTATGGTGGGATTAGAAGGACATCGTTCATTATGAGCTTTTACCGCCGGGCAAAACCATCGATTCGGATCTCTACTGCCAACAGCTGATGATACTCAAACAAGAAATTGAGAAAAAACGGCCGGAATTGATCAACAGAAAGGGTGTGGTCTTTCATCATGATAACGCCAGACCGCCCACATATTTGGCCACTCAGCAAAAATTGAGAGAGCTTGGTTGGGAAGTGTTAATGCATCCACCATATGGCTGCCTCGGTGGCTCAGTTGGTAGTGATCCTATTTTCTGTGCTTGGGGGCGTGGGTTCGATTCCCATCTAGGACAAACATTTGTGTGATGAACATTTGTGTTTGTTCTATGTCTGGGTGTTAATATCTATTTAAGTATGTATTTAAAAATATATATGTATGTATATCAGTCTCTGGCAGCCATATTACAAGCTTTGCTTAGTTTGGGGTCAGATGACCATGTGTGCAATAATGTCCCAGATATTTATTTATTTATTTATATAACCCTGACCTTGTACCCTCAGATTTCCACCTGTTTCGGTCTCTTCAGAATTCTTTGGATAGTGTTAGATTAACATCCAGAGAGGACTGTCAAAACTACTTGTTGCATTTTTTTGATCAGAAGTCCCAAAATTTCTACAGCAACGGGATCATGTTACTACCTACAAGATGGCAACAAGTTATCGAACAAATGGCACGTATATATTATAATTAAATGTAATTAAACTTGAAAAAAATAAGTCTTGAATTTGTTTATAAAATACGAAGAAACTTTTTCCCCGACCTTATATTTAAGTACTAAACAAGTCATTGATGCAGGGCCGCGGATCAAACCAGGTGCCTTCAGATTGTAAAACGCACATCCTACCGCCAGGCCATCATTGCTCTTAAGATATAGTGCGTGTCTATAACCTATATGAAGTCCAATATTAGTTATTTTATTTCTATTAGTCTAACGCAAGTGCGTAAATGTTTGGCAGGTCACAGCGTGGGGGAGCTGGGATGCGCGTACGCCGACAGTTGTCTCACGGCGGAGGAGATGATCCTGTCTGCGTACAGCCGCGGCCGCGTCTCGCTCGAGACCCCGTTCATCCGCGGCTCCATGGCCGCCATCGGCCTGGGCGCACAACAAGTTAATATTTACTTTACTTATCTATCATTATAATTGCATTTTGTAAGTTTACAATCTGAACGAACTCATTCTTTCCTCAGATGTCATCAATGTGTCCTCCCGAGATCGAGATCGCGTGCCACAACAGCACCGAGTCGTGCACCATCTCGGGCCCCGCAGAGGTGATGCGTTCCTTCGTCGCTGATCTCACCGCTCGAGGCATCTTCGCCAAGGAAGTGCCGTGCTCAAACATCGCCTACCATTCGCGATATATCGCCGAAGCTGGTTGGTCTCGATTTCTTAATATATTTTCCAATTCAATTTTTTACTTTTCTGATCCAAATATTTATATTATATAACTATTTCTTAGACGACTCTCTAGTGTTTTTTTAATTTAAGTATTAATTTTTATGATACTGAGTTCGAGACGAGCGAAGTAGCTCGCCTGATGGCTCTTCACGCTTGCCCATAACAGCTCAACGCCACTCAGAATTTTAAACTTCAACAGTTCAAAACCCTGGATGGCAATGCACTGCGCTCGTCACCCCGAGATATAAGATATCAAATCTCTGTGTGCCCTGTAATTTCGCTGGAAACATTGCCCTTCTATCCGGAACACAGTAGTGTTTGCACACTACTGCTTGGCAGTTGAATAACTGGCAAATGTGTGGTACTTCCCCAGGCGGACCCCTGCAAAAGAGTCCTACCACTACAAAGTATATTTCAATTGTACGTTTTGTATATATCGTTTTGTCTTAGGTTCCGGTCTATTAAAGTACCTAAAAGAGGTCATCAAAACACCAAGAGCTAGGAGTGATCGCTGGGTATCTTCATCAGTTCCGCAGGACAGATGGGATGAGCCGGCAGCTAAGTACTCCTCGGCAGAGTACCATACCAACAATCTACTGGTATGTATGTGGTGTATGTCATTAGGTGTCTGGTATGTGATGTAATTGTCGTGTGGTAACGTGTACCACCCGCTTCTGCCCCCACCCGCAGAGCCCTGTGCTGTTTGAGGAGGCGAGCGCGCTGATTCCCGCAGACGCGGTGCTGGTGGAGATCGCGCCGCATGGCCTGCTGCAGGCTATCCTAAAGCGCGCGCTGCCCGACTCAACCTCCAACATTCCGCTCACCCGACGCGGACACACGGACAATGTGGTCATGCTGCTCGATGCTATTGGCAAGTTAGTATTGAAAAGCATTGTTCACGTAGACCTTATTCTATTTTTTTTTAAACAGAGCTATTTTGTGAAAATGTTTATATCACAACTTAGTTTTTTTTATACACTTTATTTCTAACTAAGAATGTAATCAAATCTTGAATATGTATTTTAATATACTTCTAATTATCGTATCAATTTGAAACTTTGCAAATATGTGTAATTCGGATGAAAATACACAATATTTAACACTGTCGAAATCTGATAATGGAGCCAGCGATCATAGCAATCTAGTGAGGAAGACCGTCGTGTCGAATGAGCTGAGGATTGTTTCGTGTTTCGACGTGGTTTCAACATTTTCTCCTCTGCCGTCTCTTTTCACTCTTACTCTGTATTGATATTAAACGTGTTTATTGGTTTTTCAAACTGATAAATTTTAACGGCATATTTACAATTTAAGTAAACTTAAAGTTATATGATTACTAGCCGACCGTCCCGGCTTTGCACGGGTGTAAGCTCGGCCTTGGCCTCGCTACAAAATATAATACAGCCTATGTCACCCGGGGATAGTGTAACTTTCTAAAAGTGAAAGAATTTTTCAAATCGGTTCAATAGTTTTGGAGCCTATTCAATGCAAACAAACAAACAATCAAATCTTTCCTCGTTATAATATTAGTATAGAAGTATAGATATAGATTTACGGGATATTTACCGTGGTAAGGTTGTGGAAGGAGCTCCGATATTTCGGCGTAGTTACATGCACCATGTTCACGGGAAGACAGTCAGTCAGTTCAGTCTTCCCGTAAACATGGTGCATGTAATTGCGCCGAAATATCGGGAGCTCTTTCCACAACCTTACCACGGTAAATATCTCGTAAATAATCATATAACTTTAGTGAACAATCGTGTTAGTTTAAAACAGTGTTTAAGTAAACTTTCTATACTTTGCAGATAGATTTATAATAATGTTGTAAGATATTTATGGTCTACTAACCTTCATTTAATTACTATAAACTAGGTACATAATCCATACTATACTATTTATTTCAAACAATTCTCGGGTCTAGCCCGGACATTTGGTGGGCATTGGTGGAGCCGAAGCCAACACCAAGAGGCCCTTTTGAATATAAAATACATGGAACTATGAAATATGTATAAAAAGGAATATGAAACTATTGTACAGTATAGGATTAAAAAAGACTGGGCTATTGAGGTGAAGAACTTGTGGATGGAATAACAGATCTATAGAATGAGAACCGGCACCTGCCTTATCCTGTCTCATCTCAAAATATATTTATTTATTATTATTATACTAATATTATAAATGCAAAAGTAACTCTGTCTGTTTGCTACATAAAATCGGCTAAACGGCTTAACCGTTCTCGATAAAATTTTGCTTGGTAATAGTATGTATCATGAGGACGGACATAGGCTATTTTTTTCTGAAGAAATCGCGGACGAAGTTGCGGGTACAGCTAGTATTTTATATATCTGTTTGAATGCATGTAGTATAATTAAAGGCTATTTTCACTATTACAAATAATTTAACACTGTTTTAAACTATCACGGTTGTTCACTAAAGTTATATGACCAACCTTACCACGATAAATATCCCGTAAATAATCATATAACTTTACAAATAATTTATTATAATAGACTGCTAAAAAAGACGCAGTGAAACACGCATTAAGACAAATACAAAATTATTTATCATAGTTTAGAACACGGTTAACACTTATTACACGTCGTGCTTAGTAGCTTAGAGGTCTAGAATTACGAGTATGTGCCCATGGTGGTGTAAAAATAAACTCAATTTTATCAACTTTAATTTACTGTTAATTAGTACATTTGGTTTCATTTTCAGGTTATATCTAGACGGCTTTAATCCCAAAGTGCAAGTCCTGTATCCGAAAGTGGAGTTCCCAGTATCGACAGGCACACCGTTCTTGTCCAATTACGTGGAATGGGCTCATCAAGAGAAATGGTCAGTCTGGTGGTGGTGGCGGTGGCATATCCTTGCTCTAATATCACAAGTTTGTTCGTTTAGCCATAGACCTAAAAAAAAAACATCCTAAATCTATGCGTTTACCACAGACTAAAATTAGCTACTTACATTTGTTTAGGAGCTCAGTTATTAAGACTAAAAATTTATTTTTATATTTGACTTTTTGGTTTTGTTTTGTAGTTTATTTATTTATTAAAAAGCTTTTTTATTTTATTTTCGACGCTTAATAATAATTATAATAACGGATAGGACTATTGTTGCCAATAAGCCTGATATCGTGATCATCGACCGGTCCCAGCGCCGGGCAGTGCTCGTCAACATCACCATCCCGCATGCCGAGAACCGCGTGAAGGCTGAGAAGGACAAACTCAGTAAGGACTTGGCTCACGAGGTTACCGCCATGTGGGATGTTGACTCGACGATTATTGTCCCGATAGTTATATCGGTGAAAGGCCTTATAGCGAAGAGACTCGACCACCACCTTACATTATCATCTAAAATTCCGGTATCCAACGAAACACTTTACCACTTTATTATATACTAGCCGTCCGCCCCGGCTTCGCACGGGTGTAAGCTCGGCGTTCGGCCTCGCTACAAGACATAACATGGCCTATGTCACCCGGGGATAGTGTAGCTTCCCAACAGTGAAAGAATTTTTCAAATCGGTTCAGTAGTTTCGGAGCCTATTCAATGCAAACAAACAAAGAATCAAATCTTTCCTCTTTATAATATTAGTATAGATTTACCCGTATTTTGATTCATTAATGACCCATTTAACGAGCGCTAGTGATAAAAAACATATTGATAAAGGCTAGCGTACTCTTTGTCATTGTTTATAGGACTTTGCCGCTTTACCAGACAGCTAACAGAAAAATGACTGCTTCTTGCTCGTTCGTGACATCTATTTACGACGACAACTGCTACTTACAAGGGCATGTGATTGGAAGTAAGTTAAATATAGATACTTCATTTTTTGGGTTTTCCTTACTCAAACGGGACCCTATTACTAAGCATACGCATATGTCTGTCCATCCTACCTTTAAACAGACGGACGGACGGACGGACGGACAGACGGACAGACAGACAGACAGACAGACAGACAAGACGGACAGCGAAGCCTTAGTAATAGGGTCAGGTTTTACTCTTAACCCTAAGGGTCTTTTTAGGGTCCGGTTTTACCCTTAGGGTTAAGGGTAAAACCGGACCCTGAAAAGACGTCATAAATATCACATCGCGAACCGTAAATATTGAATTCTCCGTATTTAAATACAGTCTCCGCAGCTGATAATATTCATTTGCAGATAAAACGTTATTGCCTTTCTCATACGCATTGGTCGCCACGTGGGATACATTCGTCATGTCGTTAGATCTCCCGAAAAGGTCATTGGATGTTCAGTTTCGAGACGTGAAGCTGTACACGCAGCCAATACTGCATGGAAAAAAAACCGTCAGGCTGAGTGTTTCGCTGCATAGGGGGAATGGACTCTTTGAGGTAAATCCTCAAGTTTATAATCCTTAAGAATAGTCTATGAATCCTTGATACTTACGCCAATAGGCTAGATGACTGGTATTACATTGATTACAAAAAACAAGCTTGGCGAAGGATTTAGTTAAATTCATTTAATTCATTCATTATTCATTCATTCATCCTCGGGAGATCCTAGAGCTGGCAGATACTTTACACAAACATTAAGTATTGCCATACAGCGAGGCAATTCTGCCAGGTGGTGATCTTGACGGAGTTTTTATTTTGTAGTACATGTTTGTTTGTTCTCGTGTGTAAATAAAAAATTGTGTTATCTGTTACACATCCTGAAAAAATTAAAATTGGCTGATATATTAACCGTTTAAAGTTTTTGGGGGGTATTGAGAGGAAATGCTTCATGCCTTTCCCGCAATGCGTGTATTAGTATAGCATTTGCATGCCGCACGAAAGGCTTCACGTCAAATTTGCTATAGTGCGCTCTTTGTCTAGCATGAAATTCTAATTTTTTCGTTGATGGGCTCTATTTGTGAATAGATTTTTATGACATGATAAAAATAACAAGGGCCTATTATAAATATTCACACTTATGCATAAATGCGTGACAGTCAACAGCAAGAAGTTGGCAGATCATTTTACTCCAGCAATTAGCTTATCGAACTTTCTATTTCTATACTCCACATAATCTTACTCTTTATTTTTAAATTCCATAAAAGATTCGTATATTATTCGTTTTCAGATTATGGATGATGACTCAAAAGTAGCTACGGGCTACATAACCATTATTGGTCCTGAGCAGATTGAAGCTGTTTCTGATTTTCAAAGTGCTTCAATACTTGAAAGCAATGAGCTCGGTGCTAAAGACGTTTATCGGGTTTTATACGAGAGAGGATATGCCTACAGGTGATATATGAGATAATTATAAATTTTAAACATCTGTAATTATATTATAAGTCTAAAAATGATATAAAAAGTAAATAAGAACCCATTAGAAAAGTGAGGAGAACTGGTGCTTCCAAACTAGTGATGGAACACGTTCGTTCACAATCCTTAACATTTGGCAACACACACGTATGGGTTGTTATATGGTTGAATGCTCTGGTGGTCCAGTTGGTAGTGAACCTGCTTTCTGCGCTTGAGCTCGTGGATTTGATTCCCACCTAAGATAAACATTCATTGATGAACATTTGTGTTCTATATCTGGGTGTAAATATCTATTTAAGTAAGTATATATATATATAAATAGCTAATGTAAAATTAATTTATTGATAAATATATATATTTAAGTATACCTACTTGTGTATAAAACACAATATAAGATGTAACTAGATGTACAACTAAGTTTAAGGAAAGGAAATAAAGTGGTTTACTATACTATACTATATATATATATATATATATATATATATATATGTCGGGGGGACTGCTAGTCGGCCGCCATCACCTTCATCAGACATCTGGCACGTGGGCGTAAAATGGGAAATCGTGCGAAATGAGGAAACACTGTTGAGATTATCACAAATTCACAGATACTTAGATCACGAAACGGTAAGACAGTTCCTAGATATTGTCACTCCGCGGTCGTCGGCTAATGAATGTCCAACCCCGATTCGAGCGATAACACCATGGCTCTGTCGGAAGCGCACCGAACCGAAGTTGCGGGTAGTTGCCGACTGACGCGCTTCTCGTTTCGTTTTTTTTAAAGGCGTGATCGTGTCTGGATGCGACGCGGCTATCCTACGTAGACACACGTCCTCGTGTGTAAATCTGTAAGAAAGATATCACAGCACAGTTTTCGTTCGGCCAATCCTGTCGTTTGTTACTTAGGTTAGGTCAGGTTAACCTAACTTTAGCCTGATAAAAATTCACGGATCATCAGAACTTTATTTTTATTTTTACCAACGCTAACTTTACATTAGATAAAATCAGTAATAAAAGTCACAATAGGAATCATTACTCAAAACAGAGTATCAAACAAAGTAGATATTAAGTCAACAACAAAAGGTACGCAATATTAAGAATTCTGAGGTCAAGTAGTATTGAGTGACATCCACAAAAATCTTCATCAACCAATTGTTGAAATCAAACATTTTCAATCGAAACCCTAGATATCTCATTCGCGGTCAACAGCTATCGCAATAGCTCGAGCAACACACTTGCTCCACACGCACTTCCTCACGAAATGCAGAGTCATTACTCATGACTCTTATACTATAGTTATATGGTCTTCGCTACAAGGCTAGACTCGACTATACCACCCAGAGCTACCGCACAGCTTCCCCACGGACTACTACAAGATGCGACATATATATATGTCTCCGGCAGCCATAGTACAAGCTTTGCTTAGTTTTGGGTCATATCAACATTTTGAGGAATTGTTTTCTTCGAGAATTTATCATAAGTGGGTCTTGACACATTCACAGCATTTTTTTTTATTACAAGATTGCAAAACCACAATGTCACAAACTTTAAATAATCTTAATATTAGTAAAGACTTAATATGCAAAGCCTTAGACCACATACAGTCAACCCATTTGAATTTAAAATTTAATTTTTAGTAACAGTAGACCGCTATTCGAAAAATACTATTATAATCATATCGATCTCTTATTTCAGTGGAATGTTTCGAAGTATCCACAGTACAGACAGTTCTGTATCGGAATCTAATATTTTGTGGAATGACAACTGGGTGACGTTCATTGATGGTTTGTTCCAATTGAACACTCTTAAATATACACACAGTGGTGTCTCACAACCTGATCGAATTGGAAGGATGGTCATCAAACTCAGAAAGCACGCCGAGAGCATAAAGTCTAATAACGACACTGAAGATAATAAGCCGTCTTTATTAGATGTTAAATTGTCTGAAGTACAAGAGCGGACCAGGTATACCTAAAGTTGTAATATTCATTAATTTACCAAAAAATCTAAATATGCTAATATAAAACAAATTTTAAAATGCTATTATGTACATAACATAAAAATTATGCTTCAACCATAGTGCTATAAATCTCAACGGTTTCATGTATTGTTTTAGTTGCGGCGGTGTGATTATAGAAAATATGCGTTTCCGTGATTTACTTAAAACTTACGAAGATCGAATTACTTTACAAACTCTAAAATTTGTTCCAAGGTTCGATTCGAAGTTTGATGTAAGTATCGTATCCATTCTACACTTATATTATAAAGAGGAAAGATTTGTATTTTTGTATGTTTATAACAAGTATGTTTATAACAAGTATGTTTATATCAAAAACTACTGGATCGATTTACTTCGAAAATTGTTTCACCAGTAAAACGAAGTATATTATACTTGAATAATATAGGCTATCTTTATTACTAGAATGTTTAAAAAAACTCCTCCCGTGCGAAACTGGTACGGGCGGCTAGTATAATATAAACTTAAATCCTAATCAAATATTTTGTGTTTCTTTATCTTATATAAGGTCGGGGAAAAAGTTTCTTCGTATTTTTTAAACAAATTCAAGACATATTTTTTTCAAGTTTAATTACATTTAATTATAATATATATGTGCCATTTTGTTCGATAACTTGTTGCCATCTTGTAGGTAGTGACATGATCCCGTTGCTGTAGAAATTTTGGGACTTGGGACTGATCAAAAAAATGCAACAAGTAGTTTTGACAGTCCTCTCTTGATGTTAATCTAACACTACCCAAAGAATTCTGAAGAGATCGAAACAGGTGGAAATCTGAGGGTGCAAGGTCAGGGCTATATGGTGGATGCATTAACACTTCCCAACCAAGCTCTCTAAATTTTTGCTGAGTGGCCAAAGATGTGTGCGGTCTGGCGTTATCATGATGAAAGACCACACTCTTTCTGTTGATCAATTCCGGCCGTTTTTTCTCAATTTCTTGTTTGAGTTTCATCTGCTGTTGGCAGTAGAGATCCGAATCGATGGTTTTGCCCGGCGGTAAAAGCTCATAATGAACGATGCCCTGCCAATCCCACCATACACACAGCATCACCTTATTACGTGTTAATCCGGGTTTCGCTACAGTCTGTGGTGCTTCACTGCCCTTTGACCATGATCGTTTGCGCACATTCTTGTTGTAGGTGATCCATTTTTCATCACCAGTGATCAATCTTTTCAAAAACGGTTCGGTTTCTTTACGTTTCAATAGAGAGTCGCAAATGAGTACACGATTCATTTGGTTTCTTTCAGTGAGCTTGTGTGGCACCCAAATATCGAGTTTTTTTGTATACCCAGTTTTTTTCAAATGGGTCAAAACTGTTTTGTGGTCAATCCCCAGTTCTTCAGCTACGTCGTAACTATTAATATGCCGATCTTGGTCCACTTTTTCAGAAATGGCATCTACTTTATCCGTAACAGGGCGACCAGAGCGAGCTGCATCTTTGACATCAAAATTCCCGGACTGAAAACGCTTGAACCAACATTGTGCTACTCTTGATGACACTGCATTAGGTCCATAAACGTCACAAATTTTTTTCGCGGCTTGTGTCGCAGTTTTCCCTTTTTTGTAATAAAATTTCACAATATATCGAATTTCTTCGTTAGATTCACTCATTTTATCAAACAAAAAAACAATTGAAAAATGGCGGGAAATTGCTTTTTACTTTTTGTATTCCTTTTTTAAAATGTCATATTTTTAATGGTATCAAAACCAGCCAGATACAAACAGTACAACGGATGAGATTTTTACTACAACCTTATACATACAAAATACGAAAAGACTTTTTCCCCGACCTATTAAATACAAACCCATTTTGCATCTTGCATAGTAAAATTTATATTGTTACCATACCCACTTGTAAATATTTTTATTTTGTTTCGAAAAGTGAGTGAATATCGAGATTTGGGAATAAAATTTATTAAATTGATAACGCTGTAACTTTGGAGTAATCTGTGAGGACAATAAAATATTACTTCAAACTTTCTACGATTTTTCATATTTTATTAATGCTTCCAAAAAACACTTGGTGGCCTTGCTAGAATCGAAATTAATTATCAAAATGAAAGAGTTTGATTTACAAAGGTATTTTATTTTATTTCAAAATTTACAACTACCTCTACAGGTTATATTACCTAATGCAGTAGTATAGCAACATTAAATCAGTGACCAATAATACTAGAAAAAATATCTGAAATACATATCGTACAGTTTTGGTAGTTGTAGGACTCCTTTGCAGGGGAAGTACCACACCTTTGCCAGTTATTCAACCGCTAAGCAGTAGTGTGCAAACACTACTGTGTTTTGGATTGAAGGGCAATGTTTTCAGCGAAATTACAGGGCACACAGAGATTTGACATCTTATATCTCGGGGTGACGAGTGCAGTGCATTGCTATCTAGGGTTTTGAACTGTTGAAGTTCAAAATTCTGAGTGGCGTTTAGCTGTTATGGGCAAGCGTAAAGAGCCATCGTCATTCAGTATCATAAAAAAGTACAATATGAATAATATTATTATTAAAAACTGTTTTAATGATGAATTTCTAGTGTAATTCCGCTTCTACGTCGCTTCAAGTACAATAAGGAATTTGTGATAAATATTTGTTGATAAATTTTTGATGTGTGAAGATTTTTGTCGTGTTTTAAATAGTTTAAACATAAAATAATAATGAAAATTCATAAATAAAAATATTTTTTCTCGCAAATCAAAAAATTTTCTCGTTGGTTTGGCAAAAAGCTATGTACAAAACTGGTCTGAAACTACAGATTAACTCGGGTACCACAAATCATTCATTGTCTTCAGCGTAAAGTAATATTCTATTTCATTTTTAACAGGTACCTACATCTTTATACGTTTTACTTCAAATAGCAGCAGAAAACGTAAATAAAGACAATATAAATGTTATTGGGCTAAATATTAATCAATATACTCAACTAAATGAAGAAATTGAGAAGATTGCTGAAGTAGGCATTCCTGGGACGAAAGTTCATTATGAGCATATGTCTGTAGGTACAGCAATGGATATAAATGAACATGCATATGAAAACATCGATGTTATTTTAGTACAAAACTTATCCAAAATCGAAAATGTAAGACACTTTTGTAGACTTCATAAAATAATACAAATAACACCACTCTATGACTTACCTTCTCTATTATTTTAATTCAATTTGCAGATTAGTGAAAGACTCTACCGCATTTTGCGACGCGACACATTTATAGTGAATGAAGAAGTTGTTACCACTGAAGATAATCAAGCTTTTCCTTTAAATTTTTACAACATTGTGTCGGTATTAAAAAATACACAGACTCGGCTTGAATTGGCACGTTGGAGACCATCATCTTCAATACCAATGACCTCAGTATTCACTGTTCGTACTGAATCAGATCTACCCCTCTTAATACACGCGCGCAACAGCTGTCCTTCTCAAAGTGGTTTTCTAGTCGTAGCATCTTATCCACCTGTTGCTGGTCTTACCAGCCTAGTTAAGCAATGGAGAAGAGACTCTACTCTCAATCGTATCCACGTTATTATGATTAATGAGAACCATAGAGAGAGTATTTGTTCTGATGATGCTCTAGATGATAATTTGGCTTATAATGTGTTTGACAACGTAAGTAAACAATAATTGTATTTACTTTTCAATATAAATTATCTTAGATGATCTTCTGATTATGAAAGCCTTTTATTTTGTAGGGACTATGGGGAGGTGAATATTATTTGCCTTTGGAAAAAAAATCGGCAGTTCGAGATAAACTGATACTGCGGAGTGAACTGATCGGCGATCTCAATTCCATACAATGGGTGCAGGCATCCAAGCTGACGGGGCCGGGTAATTTAGTGGTGGTATGTATTTTGACCAACTACCTAACTAACACCAAAATGGTTTTACAAGAGTATTTAACAAAAATGATGTGATTTTGTTAACAAACAAACAAATAACAGTTAACCAACTTATCATTAAGTAGTATCCTTTGTGTTTTTGCTAATGTTTCTATAATTATGCAATTCCACAGTACGGATAACCGTACTGTGGAATTGCCGAACCGTAGGATAACTACTTATAATAACAGGAACTATTTGTTAGGGTTCCGTAGTACTACAAATAACGCTTATAAGCTCGTGTTGTCCATCTATCGTCTTCTTTAGTAAAGTTATAAAGATGAGTGCATAAAAGTTTGCACCATTACAGTTTAAATATAGATGTCAATTATAAAAGAAGATGCCACACATACAGAGGGTAACTTGTCTGTCTACATTTATCATCTTTGATTTTGGAAAATGTGCACAAAAGCTGCTGATGCTGATCATCATTCCGTCATCATCATCAGGCAGTCATTCCATTCTTAATTCCTTAAAAATTCCTTTATATTACTACCTGCAAATGAATAGACTAGAACACTGGGACTGGGAGGGAGTACATTCTAGTGTCAATCTCAAAGAAATGTCTCAGCTGCACCGCTTGGTCTAAACTTTCTGTAAATCGCTCAAATTAGCGATAAAAAACAAGCGATAAAAAAACCGAGCCCCTGATTCAACGGTTAATAAAATATACCTATTGATTTTCAGGTTCATTACACAGCTATAAATGTTGGTGATGTAAAAAAAGCACTTGGATTGATTTCAAAAGATAACAACAAATGCTCCGGTTATGGAATTGATTTTAGCGGAATAACAGAAAGGTATGAAATTGTTTAAGGCAAAGCTTACAAGAAACATACACCCAGGCGCATAAAAATGAATGTATCAACGCTCCTTCCCTCCTTCTCCGTCCTCCTCCTCCTCCGTCGCTCCTTCCGTCCTTTGTCATGGGTTTTTTCCTTACCTCGGTTTTACGTATAAATTGTGTTTATTTCTCAGAGGTGAGAGAGTAATGGGTTTGGTGCCGAGTGGTTCAGCCAGTACCTACGTAATGGCTCAACCTGAGCTGACGTGGCCCGTGCCGGAACACTGGACTCTGGAGGATGCGGCCACGGTGCCATTTGCCTACGTCTTCGCATACTACTGCCTAGTCATGAAAACAGTAAGAATATTTTAGCAAATATCTCTTCCAAGTAGCTTCCCTACATCATCTTTTCAATTTTGTTCTATGACTTTTCACAAAACTTAGAACACTCATCGAGAAACAATAGTAAAGTTTACATGATTGATAGCTTATTTGACAGGGTAAAGTTATTGCCATTTAAAGTATAATTACATTATACACATCTACACTATATAAAAATAATAGAGGAAAGATTTGTATGTTTGTAAGGAATTAATGAATTTGTAACTCAAAAACTACTTATCCGATTTTAAAATTCTTTCACCATTAGAAAGTTACATTTTCCTTGAGTTAACATAGGTTATTGTTTTATAGTAGGTTCTTACATATGAAATTGGCGCTTTGTATGGAAAAAGCAAAACGATTTTTTTTATATGAATTAATTTTAATTAATTAATCAAAGTATGTACCATAGTTATCTACGCACTTTCGCCATTTTATCGGTAGTCTATTAATTCCTTTGCTGAACAAATTGTGGTAGCGAGAATCAATTAAATCTTTGAAGGCGGTTTTGACAGCTTCATTAAAATTGAATTTTTTTTCTTGCAAGAAATTGTCTAAATTCCAGAAAATTTGGTAATTTGTTGAAGCACGGTTTGAGGAGTACAGTGGGTGTTAGAGACATTCCAATCGCAGCTCCTCTAATTTAGCGACCGTCTGTTGTGCAGTGTGTAGTCCAGCGTTGTCCTGAAGCAGCAGTGTGCTAGAGCAATTAATCAGTCCAGTTACTTAACGGCTAGCTTATTCATCATGGTTTGCAATTGTTGACAATACAGATCTGCCGTAATCGTCTAGCTAGACAGATCTTAATGGATGACAGCAGCACTGGTCCACCAGACACTTACCAGTATCATTTTCTGAGTCAAATTTCGCTTGGGGCAGGATTTGGCCGGTTCTCTGGGTTCAACCATTGTGATGAGCATTTCCGATTATCGTACAGAGTCAATTTTTCATCATAAGTAATGATACGATTCAAAACCCCATCGTTATTTTGACTGTTGAGTAATGCAACGCAGCACTCGACTCGTGTTTGTTGGTTTCCTTCACTCAGTTCATGCGGTACCCATTTTACGAGCTTTTTCAGTTTTCCAATTTGTTTCAAGTGAAATAAAATTATTTTATCACTCTAAAGCCTGGCGCTAAGTCTGACGTAGTTTGCGATGAATCCACTTCCACGATCACTTTTAATTCTTCATTATCAACTAGGGTCAAAATTTCCAGAACGAAAACGTTGAAACCAAAACAATTTGATGGTCTATTCATCATAATCATCAGCTAGGAGACGTCTAATGCTAAACATACGCCTCCCATCCACTGAATGCCCGCGACTCTCACAATGTCGTCAGTCCATCTAGTGAAAGGACTACCTACACTGCGTCTTCCGGTTCGTAAAATTAATGAATTTGTTATCAGGCGTACTTATTGCAGAGTTTGCTGTTTACAGTAAATAGTTTAGTTGTAAAGTTCATGAGAATATATAAAATTAAAATTACGCGACCATTTTAATTCACGCAGCGCCTTCATACAACATAAAATATGGAGAGCAACAATTGCTAATAATGATTCAGGTAGTGTCCCGACTGTAGAACAAACCCCCTAGCCTCGAGACTTAATATAATTGATTCTCAAAGATTATCAAAATAACAACTTTTTTTAAACTGTTTTTTTTAGACTATGAGTTTCTTAACAAAAGATGTAACGAGGTATAGCGTGCTTGTGCACGGTGGCACAGGTGCGCTGGGGCAGGCTGCGATCAGCATCGCAATAGCGCGTGGCTGGCGCGTGTTCACCACCGTCGGCGACTCCAACAAGAAGCGGTTCCTCATGAAGCTGTTCCCTCAACTGAACGGTAAGTAATATAACAGATGATGTATAGCGTGTTGGCGCACGGCAGCGCGTGTTCACCACCGTCAGCGATGGCACTTGATAAGTGCCTGCCATTTTACTGACCATTGTAGTATTCCTTCATATTCATCCTCATCCATATCCATTTTTATATAAAATTTGTAAACTTTTTATCGGTTAGTAAAACTTTTTGGGCACACGCTCCGCAAGTCAAAATTCAAAATTTGAAAAAGGAAGAGGGAAAGCCGTGACGGCAAACAGAGTCGTCATTCTATAAACAACCTTGAAAGCAGGAACATCAAATTGAAAAATGGTGAAATGTTTTGATTGTGGATGCTGCTCTGAACTCCGCGAGTAATAGTGTTCCGTGGCTCTGAACCTAGAGGAAATGTTTTGAAAATTGATGCTGCTCTAAACCTAGAGAAAAGAGGACCGGCATGCGGAAACCGTGAGTCCCTTAGTATTTTACCATTCTTCGACCTGGAATTTGCTCCGCTGCCGTCCTCCTACCTAAATCCTCGCTCAACGTCCTCTGGATACCAGACGCAAGCGAAGCTTGATCTCCGTACCTCTTCCGAAGACTACACCTCCGGTCCACTACTTCGCCGGATACCTGCCGTGCGGAGACTGCGGAGCGCTTAGGCCCCTTAGCCCCTTTAGCTTTCTTTTTTATATTACTGTACTGACTGTACTGTACTGTACTGGTCAATTAAACTTATCTATCCGTTACCTGGTTGTTTTCCTTACCACCCATTAGGATCTGCAGGAACTGATAGGCAGGCTTAATTTTTCAACACCTAGAAATTGTCGCGGGACGCCTGTTTAAGTTAGCAAACAGGCGTAACGTTACAGTTTGGCGCCCAACGTGGGGCCCGAAAAGTTTTACTAACCGATAAAAAGTTTACAAATTTTATATAAAAATGGATATGGATGAGGATGAATATGAAGGAATACTACATTAGTAGTATTCCTTCATATTCATCCTCATCCATATGAAGGAATACTACATTAGTAGTATTCCTTCATATTCATCCTCATCCATATCCATTTTTATATAAAATTTGTAAACTTTTTATCGGTTAGTAAAACTTTTTGGGCACACGCTCCGCAAGTCAAAATTCAAAATTTGAAAAAGGAAGAGGGAAAGCCGTGACGGCAAACAGAGTCGTCATTCTATAAACAACCTTGAAAGCAGGAACATCAAATTGAAAAATGGTGAAATGTTTTGATTGTGGATGCTGCTCTGAACTCCGCGAGTAATAGTGTTCCGTGGCTCTGAACCTAGAGGAAATGTTTTGAAAATTGATGCTGCTCTAAACCTAGAGAAAAGAGGACCGGCATGCGGAAACCGTGAGTCCCTTAGTATTTTACCATTCTTCGACCTGGAATTTGCTCCGCTGCCGTCCTCCTACCTAAATCCTCGCTCAACGTCCTCTGGATACCAGACGCAAGCGAAGCTTGATCTCCGTACCTCTTCCGAAGACTACACCTCCGGTCCACTACTTCGCCGGATACCTGCCGTGCGGAGACTGCGGAGCGCTTAGGCCCCTTAGCCCCTTTAGCTTTCTTTTTTATATTACTGTACTGACTGTACTGTACTGTACTGGTCAATTAAACTTATCTATCCGTTACCTGGTTGTTTTCCTTACCACCCATTAGGATCTGCAGGAACTGATAGGCAGGCTTAATTTTTCAACACCTAGAAATTGTCGCGGGACGCCTGTTTAAGTTAGCAAACAGGCGTAACGTTACACCATACATACACCTGCCCTTGTGCATCTTTTTACGCATGTTATAATTATAAAATCTTGTTTTTTTTTTCTCCGGAACAAAGGTTAGATAAGGTACTCCATGTTCAATATTCAACTAAACATAACATGAATGAATATCTGAATAAATAACGTATGTAGAATTTATTACATAGTTATCCTCACGCCCCTCACGGGAATTAAGTTTGCAACAATGTTGAAATTCTGAAAAGAACAAGCTAATATTATATTATCTACATGTACTAATCTACACCTATTCGAGACAATAAGAAAGTAAACTTACTCAATTCCTTTTCCAGAGAGAGATATCGGCAACTCACGGAACACTGGCTTTGGAGACATGGTTTTGGCTGCGACAAATGGGAAGGGCTGTAATATAGTTATCTGCTGTCTAAAAGGAGAATTAAAAAATGTAATAATGGATACCAACTAAATAACTGTGTAGGGAAAAAACTGTTTTGGTCATGTATACCTTTATTGATCGTTTTTGTTTTCAGGTGGCTCTCAAATGTTGTGCACCATTCGGTACAGTTGTAGATACAGCACAAATTCTCAGTAACGAAAATTATACGTTTGGAATGTATAACTTGACAAATGAAAGATCCTATGTAGCAGTTGACATAAAAAGTATTTTCGGTGATCCCAAATCAAAAGACCTAAAAGTAAGTTTTTAATTCATTTAACCAAACAAAATAAAACTAGTGTTATTTGTAGAGGAATAATAAGTCTTAACTATGCTATTGTGTTGCAGAAGTTACATGCGATGGTGAGCGAGGGCATATCGCGCGGAGAGGTGCGTCCACTGACGCGCGTAACATTCGCGCCGGATGAAGCAGCGCGTGCCTTTCGGCTGCTGGCGGCCAGTCGCCACCGCGGCCGCGTGCTGCTGCGCCTTACAGACAAGCTTGCACCACCACCATATAGGTTTTACTATGCTGGAAATCTTTTTTTACTAAATGCTGTGCTTTTTGGTACTTACACCGAAGGACAGTTGGATTGTGCAACCGAAGATCGTTGCATGTAACAGAACGGACATAACGAAAAGAGTTCCTTGTCGGGCTACGGAACCCTAAAAACTGTATAGTTAGGGTTCCGTAGCCCGACAAGGAACCCTTATATATTTGTTTTGTCCGTCCGTCTGTATATCTGTCCGTCCGTCCGATTTTTTTTAAAACCTTCTAACTTCTATAATTATTAAGATAAGTGCATGAAACTTTGCACAATTGCAGTTGTAATATAGATATCAATTTTAAAAGTACAAAAAATATTGAATATTGTATTTTAGGGGTGGCTCTGGTACATGTGAAATGAGGATGAAAATATATTTTTTACTCCACCTGCTCGTGTGTGGTATCGTTGAAAAGGTATTTTGAAATGAAGGTAAGGTTTCATACTTAACTTTTTATAAAGTCTTTACTTTGCAAAATATGGTCCACCAAAGTGGCAAAAGTTGGTCCCCCTGGCATTTCTAAACTATAAGACATATAAACTTGTAACATACAATACAGATATGTCATATTTAAAACCTTCATTCAAAATTATTTCGAATATTATCTGAATATGACTTTTTGAGTAACAGCGATAATTCAGTAATAAATTCAAGGCGTTGTACTCGTAGCTCAAAGGTCATTGACTTTTTTGTAAAATGGTCGTAACAAATAATGTTTCTCAATCAGTTTTATTTATGGTTAAACCATTAAAAGTATATGCTATATCGGGATGATACATCTCTGAAATTTGGCTAAGTCCACAGAGCTTCGTTCGTTCGAATTTTTCTATAACTAACAATTTATGAACTATGACTACAAGTATATGGTTTTGGTTACGGAACCCTACCATATGCATCTCTTGACATGCTGTTGGTCAGTTATTTTTACATAATGCTCAAAACTGGAAAAAATTACCAGATATTTTATCTTACGGCTTGCAGGGTTTTACTCGTATTACAGACAAAGAAACAAATTTTCAATTGTAATTTTTAAACTTTCGTGATTTGAACACATGTTTTTTTATATTTATCAGGACTTATCCATTTTTACCCTATTTAATATTGCGTGATAAGTCCCGATAAATATAAAAAACAAATTTTGAATTTTTTTGTAAATTAAAACTCATTGAAAGGTCTGAAGAGATGTTGATGGAGACAAACCAATCTGCACCTATTATTGTATTGTAGTTTTGCTTTGCAGCATTGCTGTTTGCAGCATTGTTGTAAGTCGGGATTGCAGGGTATTTCGCGTTTATAGCTGAATAGCTTAATAATTTAATTTAGATAGAATGTTCCATAGTACTATGAATGAACTTCTTGACCAATCTTCATTCATTTATGATAATCTATTCCAGATAGGAACTGATATAAATTAACCAATAATTTAAAACCTGACTACGCTCGCACTTGTTACGTTTGTTCGTACATTTTCTACTTAGTACGCTGGGCTTGTCAAGGACCCAGTGTTCTACGTTTTATAAAACTTTAATTATAATTTTTTAAACACTTGGCAAAAGATCTGTTTATCTCTAAACGGCTGAATAGATTTTTTTGAATCATCATAATTAAGAACATTCCCAATCAAGTCACCATTCAAACAAAAAAATATATATCAAAATCAGTTGTTCATCCGTTTGGGAGCTACGATGCCACACACAGATACACACACAGATACACATATAGATACACATGTAAAATTTATCTAATTCCTAAAATTTATAAAATTCTGTTTGCGTTGGGAGTTTTAAAAACTATAGCTACGTCTGTGTATAAAACCTTCTTATTTTCCCAATAACTCCACCATTTTTGAGAAAATATTTACTTTAACACACTCATAGTTAGGAGTTAGTAGTAGTAGTTACTCGTAGTAGGAGCATGACCCTTTTTATACAATATTTTGTTTCGATTTTAAAAACGTTGTTTAAATTGCAGAGTTCCATCTGAAGCAGCTCTCCCTGCCCATATTATTATTTGTGGCTCAAGTTCTCTGGGAGTGCAATTAACGGATACATTAATAGACAGTGGAATTAGAAATCTGCATTTGCATTTCAACGCACCGTCAGGATATCTACAATATAAGCTACGGTAATTCCTACGCATCATCATCATCATAAATTATTAAATCACTGCTGAACAAAGGCCTCCCTCTTAGATAAGCTTGTTGCCATAATCCCCACGCTTGGCATGTGGTTTGAGGATTGCAGTACCTTCATTGTGTACTAAATATCTGGGACACTTTGCACACACGGTCATCTGACCCCAAACTAAGCAAAGCTTGTAATATGGCTGCCAGAGACTGATATACGTACTTATATTTTTAAATACATACTTACGAGTAAATAGGACACCACTGCCCATTCTAGTAAATTTATACTAACTTGTAATATTAATTTTTGTTGATATATTTTGTATTTCCTATTTTTTATTAAAAACTAGAGCACCTCACGGTTTCACCCTCTATTTTACAGGAACCATGAACTTTTCTGGTATAAAAAGTAGCCCATGTCTGTACTTGTACGAGTATTATGTCTTCTGTGCCTATGTGTAAATCCAGAGTACCATCTACCTCCATACCGACTTTTATTCAAAATTTGTTACGGAGTTGAGTGCGGACAAATATACACATATACACACAAACTTTCTTATTTATAATATTAGAGTGATCTTGTATAAATTCTTGTTGCCTTTTTCAGGGTATGGGAAAAAAAGAACATCCTAGTTGCAGTAACTTATGGAGATTCAGAGGATATGAATGACATATCTGGTTTGTTACATGCTGATGTGAATTCAGGGCCCGTAGAAGGTATTCATATAGTAGCAGACAGTCCTCTTCAAGAAATCGTCATTAAAAAAATTGACTTGGCAACAAGAACTCTATGTCCCTCCATGAAGTGAGTACCGAGACTTTTTTATAGTTGGATCACAGGAAAATTACGTCACCAGGGATTTCGTGACATCTCCAATGATGCCACACAATCCCGAAAGGAAAGCTTCATCAATCACAATGTCTACTTACCAAAATCTTTTGGAGATATGGCAAAACCATAAATTTATTGCGTAGCAAAAAAAATTTAGGTCTATAGGCAAAACACTAACAGTTTGGTCAAATGTCATTTAAATAGACTGTTATTTAGTGAAATGACAATATGAGTTAACATCACCCTGTTCACATCCGTGAACAAGCCTGCGGCCGCTCTCGTACTCGTAACCTATTATCGAAATAACGCAAAACATGAAAATAGTTTGTTCAGAGACGAAAGTACAATTGACTTAACCAAACATACGGTTTTTTTGACCGAAGAAAAAACTAAAGAGGTTTCCTAGTTTACGCGTATATATTTTTTATTTATACGTAAGATCACGCAAAAATTTTAAGCAGTCCGCTTTTGATGTTTTTTTTGTAATTCAGAATCAAGCGACAACGTAAATTTCGAAGAAATACCTACCTATCTATGCATTTATATTAATAGAGCGATGCGTAAAAAATCGGTGTGGCGGGTAGTATTGCTACATATTTTTTTTTTACAAATATGAACATGATTTTCACTGAGTATTCGAAATAAGAGGTAGTTCGGGGAGACAAGTCAGTTACACAAATTGTCGGATCTAGTTTTTTTTTGGAGGAAAGGATCTTGTTTTTTGTTTTGTTAGTTGTTTTTTTGTTCAGTTGTTAATGCCTCTCGCGGTTATAAATCCAAGGACTGTCCAGGGCATAAGTTATTGTTTTAAGTTATAGGTACTTGTTTACCTTATCATCATAGTAATTTTAATTATCACATAAATAAAAATGATAAAATTAAACAGCTAAACTGATATTGATGAAATATAGCAAAGAACTTGCCTTTTCCGAGTAGTGCTTCATGACAACGGATAAGTATTTATAGATCCTATATCTTCTAGGAACAGCAATAGAATTTTATTATGCAAACACCTTTATTAAACCTGTTTTTTTTATTACACGTTCAATTGTACAGGTTTTCCCTTATTTAAAATCCTCGGCAACAGACATCCTTAACAAAGTGTTCCGGGTGCCCTAAAACTAAAATTGTCATATTATCCTGTACAATAATTGAACGTGTAATCAAAGAAAACAGGTTTAATTGCAGTGATATAGTGATGCAAATTTTGAGAAAATGTTGTCACCTACGTAGTAAGTAACGCCAAGAATATTTGTACAATCAAATGGTAATATTTACAGGCACTTCGTGGTGCTTAGTAACGATGGCTGTAGCGGACACTACACATGTGTTCAGAGAGCTAAGAGTGGGTTGTCCGCAACTCTACTGGATTTGTCTATGCTGAAACAAGTTAGTGGTTCTTTCACTTATCTGTGCCGTTACTTCTACTACTACCTCAGAATCAGTCTATCTTACTGAGTGTTGTTGAGTCATACTCTTATAAACTTTCTAAAATGTGTGATGATGATGTACAGGTTGATGACGCGGATGGCAGCACTTGGTACCGCGGCGCTGCTATCGCAGTAGAGCGTGCGTTACAGAGTACGGACCCGGTTCTGCTAGCTCTACCGGAACGCACTCCACGTCTGTGCTTGGTTCAGCAAATTGCAGTTTTAGCTGGTATAGTCATCATTCAAATCCTATTTCCAGTTTATCAATAACAGATGATAAAATGTCGTGTTGTGACTTATAATGTTTTAATTGTAAAACTGTACTGATTTATATTATAACTATTCATTGCAGATATAAGTTTGTGTAACGAAACTTCAAGTATTGCTTCACTTGAGCAGTTAGGGATGTCAAAAGAAACATCGTCACCAATTTGCGCTTTCCTCAGAGATATCTACAATACATCTTTTGATGACGAACACATCCCACTATTAACAATAGAAAAGTAAGTTAAAGTTGTAGTGGTAGGACTCTTTTGCAGGGGTCCGCCTGGGGAAGTACCACACCTTTGCTAGTTATTCAACCGCCAAGCAGTAGTGTGCAAACACTACTGTGTTCCGGATTGAAGGGCAATGTTTCCAGCGAAATTACAGGGCACACAGAGATTTGACATCTTATATCTCGGGGTGACGAGCGCAGTGCATTGCCATCCAGGGTTTTGAACTGTTGAAGTTCAAAATTCTGAGTGGCGTTGAGCTGTTATGGGCAATCGTTAAGAGCCATCAGGCGAGCGACTTCGCTCTTCTCGTCACTCAGTATCATAAAAAAAATGTCTTTTGATAAATCATAACTTTTTATCATTATCTGATAATGCACCTACTATTTGCAATAATCTTTTTCCTTAAACGTTTAATGGTATATAATATGATTATAAGTTAAAGACCCACTTGGATGAAAATTTTACTTACGGGGAATATTACTTACATATTTTTTTTCTTTTTTTTTATTGTGACATAGGCTTGCGCTTGGCCGCCAACTCGCCTGATGTTAAGCGATGATGCGGCCAACGATGGATCACGCTTGCCAAGAAGAAACCGATTCACTAGCAACTTTGCGCCGATGCTCAGCACTAAAAAGCAAAATATAGAAATATGAATATTTACGCAATGTTTCAGAAAAGCTACTACACTAGCTGCCAATCAGCAGCATTTATTGACTCACTTATGCTGGTCTCGGCTGCGGCTTGGCCCACATTTTCACGTTCGTTCATAAATGCTTCTATGGCCTGCCCATGCAGTAATTTACTGAAATTTTCAGATTAAAGGAAATAGAAAACAGAGCTATCGAGACACAGTTTAAAGAATTGAAGGGTCTGGAGATGTTCTACTCATTTGTGGATTCAGATGAACTGCTTGCTGCATCAGAGATGGTGTTTTTGCCGACTCTCACTAACAATTACGTCATGGTGTGTAAATCATATTGTTAAACACTGTTTTAAACTATCACGGTTGTTCACTAAAGTTATATGATTATTTACGGTAAATATCCCGTAAATAATCATATAACTTTAATCATATTGTTAATTCAGAAACGTTCTCAGAGGAGTTGCAGTTTATGGTAATGGAGTGGTTGTCATTTCAGAGAGACGACGAGTTCAACGTGGACGAGACACACTTGTGCATAGTGCCAGGATTGGAAGGGCATCACGAGCGTTTCCGCACGCTGTGTGAGCGTCTCAAGCTACCCGCCTTCGTGCTGCAGCCAGGACTCGACTACCCGAATGAGACGCCAGCGGAACTTGCATTCAGATACTCCAAGGTATGGTAGTAGTGAGCACAAATATTGCAAAATTATTGGTCGTGAAGCAAAACGTCACTTTCATAGAATGACGTCATGAAATATTTGTTAAGTTTCGCATCATGGCACTTTCGCAAAACGTAATAAATATCAAATAAATATCGATCTATAAATAGTTAAGAAAGTAGCCTCATAATTTTTGTGTGATCTCATATATAATGAAGTAACCTATCACACTAAGTATGTTTTTTTTTTGTAAAATTACTTCTGTCTTTGGTCTGGTTTTGTGACCAGCCACTACATAAGTCATTGCTGCACCCTTTATGCGGGGTATATAAACTTAGCTTCTAGAAGAAGAAAGTATATATTTGTGTATATAATAAAGAATTTTATTTTACTGTGATGTTTTAACAGATAAATAAAGTAGTTCCATTTCATGGCTTTTTAATCAAGGTATACATACAAATGCACGCGAAATAATAAACGTGCCAAGAGCGTGTCGAGACGAGCATATGTCAGGGTTCCGTGGCCAAAGCCATATACTTGTGGTCGTATTCATAGTTCAGAAATTGCATAGTCATAGAAAAATTCGAACGAGCGAAGCTGGACAGTCAAATATCAGAGATGTATCATCCCGACATGCACATGATATACTTTTTATGGTTTAGCCATAAAGAAAACTTCAAAATATGGTCTGCACTGTGGTCACATTTTCTTTTTGATTTAAAAACTGTTGACGGTGTTTTTACTTTTATGCTTCTATCAATACTGTTCTAGACCAGAGTAGTGTCACCATGTGGAATTTTATTGAAACGTTTTAGTGGAACGTTGTAATAACAAATAACCATTAGATTTTTGATTTTGTACCTTTTGGTGCAGTGTTTAAAAATGTTTGTTAACCACCTTTTTGCTTTATCAGACTCACTAAATTGTTTATTTATCTATAGATCTATGTATATTTATATCTCTCTATACATATAATACAAACGTAGAGATAAAAAAACTGTAATTGCGATATATAAAAAAATACCACACAGGGCGTCCTAAAATAATCAGCAGAACTCGTTAAGTCAGTTTTTAGAATGTTTGTTTGTTTATTCACGCACATATAAACTCCTGGAAGAAAATGCGGTTTTCACAAATATACTTAGCTATGACCAGATTGAAGTATAGGCTATGTTATTTTGCGCAAGGGCCGGATTAAGGAAAGAAAACAGGATTGAAAGTTAATATGACAATTTACGCGTACGAAGTCGCGGGAAAAAAACTAGTTACTAATAATGTTGTTTTCTGTAATCAACAGGTTTTGCTGAAGAAGACGTGTTTGAAGAATACGTTTTACATCTTGGGCTATGAGACCGGAGTTATAGTTGCACTGGAGTTAGCAGCGATATTAGAAGAGCAGGGTAATTTACAACATTAATTTTATTTCCACATGACTTAATCAGCAATTGAACAACCCAACCAAATAGAGCAACTGTCATTAAAAAACTGATCAGGCCTTTACTTTGGGAAAGATCACCTTCAAAATTGTTTCTTATAATTATAAATAAGAAACAATTTTGCTCAGCTCGTAGCTGGTGCGAAGGTTGGCCATTAGCTTTTCAGCGTGGCAATGCAGCCAGTGTAATGGGCACCTTTGCACCGGGTACAGTTAGGGGTGGGTTGTTCGAATAATTGTGTTAATTTTAAGACATTTTTTATTTTATATTGACATTGATTTAAATTGAATTGTAATTATTAGTTCTTATTTATTTCAAAACATATTTATATTATAAATTATTTAGTGAAATACTACTTTAGTCGTGAATTCGGCTTAGTACAGGGTATATGCGTAAAACTATAGACGGGCAGACTATTTAAAGACTGCTGTTAGTCTGATAGCCTCTGGGCGTAGGCTTTATTAATGAATAAATAAATAAATAGGCCCCGTTGACGTCTCCATTATTATTATTAATTATGTAGCACGGAACGTAAAAACTAAAATTATCAACATAAGTCAAATTTCATTATTATTTTAGGTTTAACGGGTACGGTGTTCTGTTTGGGCAACGGTCCCGATGAGACCGTGGCATTCCTGGAGTGCGCTCTCAGCCCGTACCCTAGTGATGTGGCGTTGCAAGAAGCCGTGGCGCGGCACATGTCCGCGCTGATTGCGCACGGCTCGGGCGCAGATGTGGAACGCGTGCTGCATGGCTGCTCTTCGTGGAGCGCGCGTGTAGACGCGTGCGTGCGCTCGCTGCTCGGTCTTGTGCCGCAGTCAGCGCAGTACGCGCACGCGCTGCTGGTGGCAGCGTACACGCGCATCGGTGTGGCGCGGCGCGCAGTGGCAGCGCCACGCGCGCTGCGCTCGCGACTCGTGCATCTGCGCGCGTGCAACAAGCGAGACAGCATGCAAGACACATGCTCGTTGCAGCGCTACTCGAAGCAAGCACTTCACGTGAGGGACCTCGCCACGCCCATGGAGCACGCCGCCGCCGACCTGAGAGCCTCCGCTATCATCAACTCATACCTAGACAATGATATATTGCAGGCTTTCGAAAATAAAAACCTTTGTGATACGTATCTTACTAACGCCGATGCTTTTATGGTGACACACTAGAGGATTTCCTTCTCACACATTATGTCAGTTAACAATTATATTATTATAATAATTATTATTTCAAACAATTCTCGGGTCTAGTCCGGACATTTGGTGGGCATTGGTGGAGCCGTAATTATTATTATTATTAAAAAAATGACCGCTGTCAACATAAGTTAATTTTTTCATTGTTGTGATTTTTAAATTATTTCTTCGATAAATATAGGTACTCACAATCAACAAAATATTACTTTACATAAATAAAATAAGGATAATAGTTAATTTTACACCAACAAAATCAAACAAAATAACCCAAAATGGAAAAACTACGAAGATCATAATTATTACGTTGCCATGACATCTTCTGTCACAACACAATCTACAATAATAGAAAATTGAGAAATACTTACTTAAATAATTTAGAAAAATGATCATACGGTCTCGGACGAAGAACACAGCGGATACTAGCGCACACCCTCCAGCACCGCCCGCCTCGCCGTCGTCTCCGAGCACCTCGTCGGGTGAGGATGATTTCCACACCACCCGCGAGACCAGCGGCTCGTCGAGCGACGTGAGCGGGCCCAGGACACCACCGCCACGTCCACCTGCGCGACGCGGACGTCCCCCGCTGCTGGCACACTTGGGGCCTGTGGGGCATTCTGCCTCACGCCCGGCCCCCGCTACCTGTGGTGTAGTGCGTCGCATGCGATGGTCTCCAACCATGAATGAGAACTGCATGCGCGCCTATTACAGGGCTACAGAGGGAGGAACCAACCTGAGTGCGTACTGGGCTAGGATGCTGCCTTTTTTTCAGGCCCTTGAACCGACCATCACCGTTTCCGCCCAACCACTATCGGATCAAGTGCGGGCTATCTACCGATGTAAACTGCTGGATGACTCTGTACTTGATCAGCTTCGCCTGGAAGAACTACGTGCTCGCCCGACTTCGGCCTCGACGCAGGATCCGCCGGTCGCATCGTTTGCCCCGACATTGGCGTCAGTGCCGGCGTCAGTGGCGACACTAGCGGCACTGGCTGATCCTGTAGACGGTGTGGGAGATTTGGCGAGTAATAGTGCCTCCGACCAGATGAGAGAGCAACTGAGGGGGGCTTTGGAAGATGCGATCTCACAGTATCAGTTTGCATCCGACTCTAGGCCGCGACTACCACGTTTGCCCACCCATAGACGCAATTTGGCTTTAATGGGAGCCCTGAATGCTTTGCTAGTTCCATATTTACGGGCTAGCGAAGATTTAGTTGATACCCACTCGATCATGTACTGCGGTGCCATCGCGGCGTGTCGCGTTGCACGTGTTAAGTTTCCAGACACTAACCGTGCATCGCGAACCGCCAGGGACCCCCCTGCGGCTGCCCGCATGGCAAGTGCGGATCGAGCGGCGTGTCAGCTCGTTCAAGACTCTCATTGCTAATCTGCTCCAACCGGGGGAATAACCGCCCCCGAGTCATGCGTTTCGTGACACAGGCATTTGCTGGGACCGGTATTAGGCCTCACGACTACGTAGCCAAAGTCACGGAACGTATTGACCATCTGAAGCAGAAAGTCGGTTTGGGATTTTTTCCGTGACAGTGAGAGTGGGATGCATCGCGATGTTGTGGCTGTTGACAGGGGCCTCACGCCGCTCTCATTGGCAAACGAGAATTGGTGCAAACCATCGGTGCTAAGCATCGAGGATCGCAAAGACGTATGGAAGGGCAAGGAGCTGCACGGGCGGTTCTATCAGGTCTTAACAGGGCCCGATGTGAACCTGCTTGCGTCGGTGAACTGCTTACGTTTTGGGGACCTCTTTAGGGAAACCGAGGGGTTTGCCTGTGAAATTGCGGATGAAGTTATCAAGACCAACAACTACCGGAAATATATCATGAAAGACGGTACAGTCGACATCTGTCGGGCATGCCATCGTCCTGGAGAGTCTCTCCGACATATCAATTCCGGTTGTTCGCATCTTGCTAACAGCGAGTACTTGCACAGGCACAACCAAGTGGCCAGGATCATCCACCAGCAACTTGCCCTTCGATACGGCCTTGTTGAGTCTGAGGTGCCGTAATATAAGTACGCACCAGCACCAGTTCTCGAGAATGGTCGTGCTTTGCTCTACTGGGACCGGTCTATCATCACGGACAGCACTATTGTCGCCAATAAGCCTGATATCGTGATGGTCGACCGGTCCCAGCGCATGTCAGACAGTGCATGTCGACATCACCATCCCCCATGACGAAAACCTCGTGAAGGCCGAGAAGGACAAACTCAGCATATACATTGACTTGACTCACGAGGTTACCGCCATGTGGGATGTTGACTCGATGATCATTGTCCCGGTGATTGTATCGGTGAACGGAATTATAGCGAAGAGCCTCGACCACCACCTTAAGAGGCTCTCGCTAGACGGTTGGGTCAAGGGTCAGATGCAGAGGGCAGTAATTCTTGACACGGCACGCATTGTCAGGAGGTTCCTCACTCTGCAGCCCTAACCACCGGTAGCTTGGGCCCTGCCCCGCTGCTGGCAGCACCCTAGTTTTTAAGTTTTTTATATTATATATGTTTTTATAATTATATTTGATGTAAAAAACTTAAAAATTAAGAAAATGAGTCGATATGTGAATTATAATGAAAACGCAGGGGCGGCTTTATGACGAGCCGTCGGTGAGTGGTGTAACCCGATTCCATGGGGCTAAATGAGACCCCTGACCCCTGGCTTGCCGTAACCGGCCATCCGGAGGTGGAAACCGCAAGAGCTAAGAACCTAAGCTCCAGGGTGGAAGTGTTAAAGGGCATAACGCAGCCAGTAGCTCTTAGTGAAAGTGCAGCACACCTCTCTACACCCTAAGCCACCCACGCCAATGTTGCCCCTCCGGTGCCAAGCTACGGCAGCCTTTATGGGTGGCCCATTTAGTGGGTGGCAAGTCATTACCTGCCTAAATATATTTTGAGATGAGACAGAGTAAGGCAGGTGCCGTTTCTTATCCCATAGATCTGTTCTCCTATACAGAAGTTGTTCACCTCAATAGCCCAGTTTTTTTTTAATCCTATGCTGTACAATAGTTTCATATTCCTTTTTATACATGTTCCATAATTGTATTTTTTATATTCAACAGGGCCTCTTGCTGTTGGCTTCGACTCCACCAATGCCCACCAAATATCCGGGCTAGACCCATGAATTGTAATAATTATAATGAAATCGGGCCAATAGTTTGAGTTAAAAACCGTAGTTGAAACGTTTGTGCAATTTTTGGTGATATTTTAATGTCGTTATTATTTTTTTGGGAAAACATGACATGTGTTATCTTAATTAAGGGAAGAAATAACGTGAAGTTCTGTTAAGTATTTATTAAACACTTATCAAATAACCAGAGCCTTATTTTATCGTCCTGACAACTTGTCATCAACAAGCTTCTGAGTTTTTTCAATTTTCCAGTCCTGAAATTATATAATATAGGTACTTGCTTGTGATTGCCACCTTGCCGCTCATTAAGTTACTAAATGTTGCCCGCGGCTTTGCTCGCGTAGTATAGACATCCACTTTACTTCCTTCTGCTCTTTAATTCACTTTCAGTCCCGCGTCTATCTTGTAATCCACTCTACTCCCGTTCCGCTCCTTTTGCTCCCATAATCCGTCCCATAATCCACTCTTCTTCCGTCCCTTTCTTAACGCGCCAGTCCTGCAATAGTCCCGTAATCTTCTCTACTTCAGTCCCGCCCTTTCCACTATATATAGTTCCACATCCATCCCGTAATCCATACTTCAGTCCACACTTTCCGCTCTAGCTTCTGCTCTACTCGTCCACTCTATTCCTATACCTTAATTAATTTATTTATTTACGGAAAACAAACAGCTTTAGCAGTGTAAAACATAGCAATAAAAATAAGAACAAACAAGCCTTAAAAGTTTTCACAACTAAAATAGAGATACAGCCCAGTTCCGTGAATGTTGAAATAACAAATAAAAAACTATCAAAGAGATATTTGGATGTATATATAAATAAAACATTAAAGTAGGGATGAATAAGTCTTACTAAAAGGTACTCAAACAGAAGTCATGAAAGTCAATCAGAAGAGAGAAAAAAGAGCTGAAAATGCATAATTGTAGGCGAAGTTTTGTCCCGCTGTAAACAGGTCAACGTCCTTGGAATAATAACAAATTACATACTCTAATAAAGTAAGAATAAGAATTCTGTCTATAATAAGTCACACATGAATCCACATGAAGTACGAGATGATTCCGTCTGGTCACAGCACAAATAGGTATTCGGAATTTTATCTTTGACAGAATCCACTCTACTCACATCCCACCCTTTCCTTTTCGACCCAGCATCCATCCTGTAATTCCTGCTACTCCCGTCTATCCTCTTCCGCTCTAGTTCCGCATTTGTTCCGTAATACACTCTACTCCTGTCCCACCGTTTCCGTTCTAGTCCCGCAATCCCGTAATTTGATCCCATGCTTTCTGCTTTAGTATATTTTTTTTATTCACCAATATGCTTGCGTTTGACCGCCAACTCACCTGCTGTTAAGTGATGATACGGTCTACGATGGAGCACGCTTGCTTAGAAGAAACCGATTCACTCAAGATTTGAAAATACCCAGATTGTAACTATCGGAGAAAACCCAATTAAGGCAGCGCATTCCACAGACTAGCAGTTCGCACTATAAAATGGAATCAAAGCGCTTAGTATGGGTTATTGGAATATCAACTATATAGATGTGTCGATTTTTCGTGCCCGCTCTGGCAGTCTGATTGAAAAAAGGGCAGGAGGGAATTAAATCATGCAGATCCGATGCACACTCTCCAAAATGTATCCGATAAAAAACCGATAGACTAGTAACTTTGCGCCGATGCTCAAGAAGTAGTCTAGCATTTGTCTCACTCAGGTTCCTCCTCCGGCCCGTTCTCTGTTCGTCCCCGTCCCATATCGATACCCGCATCGTGTCCACAGTCTTAGTAATCTGTCGCTACCTTAGGCATAGAATAAATATATTAGTACAACCACAACTTAGTAGTAAGAATGATTTTGGCACAATCCGATCTTGTGGATAACTGAATATGTGTATGGTATACGTACTTTTTGTTGAAATAGATTTATACCTGAGATACTTACTAGAAAACTCTTTTTAGCACGTTCCTTTTATAAACATAATTATTTTGTATATTGTTAATTCTCTCTGTCTTTTCAATTCTGTCACAAACATGACGGCATAAACTTATAACAATAAATTTACTTGTTTCCAATTTAATCCTACATAGTTTAAATCACTATTCTACTAATCTACCTCCCGGTATGGCCCAGCACGTCTCTTCCGAATACTGCAACACTTTTATGCAATGATGTTTAGCACAAAACCATAGTTTTTATAATCTATGTGTAAGTAAAACCACAGAAAACATAATACACACGAAAGTTCACTCCGCAAAGAAATTTAAATAAATAAGGTCTCTATCTACGAGGCAATAAAGTAGCAATTCAACTGGAACAGCGTTGGCCCCACCTCCTATATTCACCTAGAGCTCCCGCTCTCTTTCTATCACGTAGCTGTGTCTCTCTTGACGTGTCACGTGTGACGTTAGGGTTGTCTTCTTGATATTTACACAGAATACTGATTAGTTTTCACTTACCAGCTATGGTAGCCTATGTAGTGCCTAACCTACCTACCTATTACTTTTATTCTGCTCTCCCGTTTCACCCTTTGGTTACGGAACCCTAAAATTACCTACACCTACCTATTAACGGACATGTTACTATAGTTCTCGGACTATAATATCCATTGGATCGTCTACCTACCTACCTACTTGACTACGTAATCATAAACATCACACATACTCGTAACAAGTCACAAAATGATACATACCTAAGTAGGTACTTATAAGTAGCCTAGGTACGTACCTCTTTGTTTAATCTTTAGTGATATTTTTTATTAATTTGATTTGAGTTGGATTGACGAATTCTTAGGTATTTGTTGTTTGTTTATAAGTAATAAGTTAACGTTATAAATAATAGTTTACAAGTAGGTACCTACTTATAAACAAACTGCTTTAACTTTACCCACTCAGGCGATTGACGAATTCTTAGGCTAGGTAGGTACCTACCTAGGTGGTATTAGGTAGGTTACCTAATTATGCAATTGTAATTTGTTTTAAAATGGTTCTAAAGCGTTTTTTTTAGGTAAACAAAACTGTATTTAGTCAAAATGGGATCGAGTTTTATTTGTGAACAATACGAAAAACTACTAAATACCTTGGTAGGTAGGTAACTAATTAATAGTATTTCGCACAACTATTAATTCCTTTAGACAACCTAAAAACTTACATTTGTCACAGCTTATGTCATATCTTGTTTTCATTATGCACCAACTACAGTTACAGAGTATAGGTAGATGAGTAAATGTTATGGTTTAAATACAACAAAAGAGCTTACCTGTCAATTTCTTTCCGAATTTAAAAATATGATAATTTCTATTCATTCTTATTCTTATTTTAATTTAAACATCCATAAGCACAGCAGTATATTTTGTTCCAATTACAAGATCGTTTGGAAGTCATTTTTCGTTGCAAAAATCGACGTGACTAGCGTGCGAGTCGAACGGGAGTAGAGCGGCCACTGTGTAACACTGGTTCGAAGGGTACGCCGCCGGCCAAACGTACCTAAACTGCGGAGTGAAACCCCCCCTGGTAAATAAAACTGAAAAGATTAGACGATAAAAATATCTGTGGCACAGAATACATATAAGTACAAGTACAGAAGATTCACAAGTAGCGACTCTTGTTGCACTCATTGGTTACACTGCGCCGAAAGGAGGTCATTATTAAACAGGGTTACGCACATAGGCTAAACTGCGCCGAAAGGAGGAAATGATGTGATGAAATGGTGTGTTAAATGTATATGAAAGTTTTCTGTTCTTGAAGACGAGTAGGACTCACACCCTGAGGGTTGCGTACAAACTAAATAAATATGTATGTTGATTTTTCATCCACCAATACACACCAACTACTAGATTGGCGGCGAGATGTAACCTTATTGCCAAGGCTGAGCTAGAGCTCAGCCAGCTCAGGGGGCACTGCCCCCAGAGAAGATGGAGGGGCGCGTGTCCTACCGTTACTATCCAACCGGTGGCATCTCACCTCCTTCCGTGGACCGGAGAGGTCCGGTGATCATCATTGTCCTGGTTCCAACCACACCGGTAAAACACCACTTCGGCAGCCAACCGGTTGCGCCACTGTGTACAAAGACGCGTGTGACTACTTAGTCACGCACACAGCCCCACCATACCCCGTACCCTACCCATGCCCATCTCTTAAGGATGAGTGGTACCCACGGGACTGCCACCGGCTGACGTGGAGTCATGTGACACCTTTACCATATTGCCATCGTGTCCAACTGTGCCACTTCCTCTACTAGGTGTAGTGTTCGAACAGTGCGCGGTCGCATGGACTAATGGTGAGGCCGGAGCACTAGAGCCACCGCGCCGGCCTAAGCAGACCACAATGCTAGGTAGAATCATGGTATAGTGGTGCCTAGATGGAAACCTCCGCTATTGCGTTTGGTGTATAGAGTGTTATTGTTGGTTATATTCATGTTATATTAGTTAGTAGGTTTTTGTTATCGTTAAGTTTAGTGCTCAGAGTACAGAAAGAACCAGAACCCGCCTTAAGCTGTGATTTCCAGCCGCACGCTGAATCCAAAAAACAAAACCCACGTCCCGCGCCTGTCTCATCTCCACCCGCGTGATGTTGCTAGCTTAGACATTACTTACCCGTTTTTGGTTAAATGTTTTAAGTCAGATACTACAAATATTTACCTAATTACTACATAGTAGGTATAATTTTTTTTTTTGTTAAAAATAATTTATTTTACCCTTTTAGTGCTTTTAAGACTAGCTTTTATGATCTAGCAGCCACGTCATGACAAAGTTTAAAACGGGCTATGTACGAACCCAAAACGTTTTGTGCACATCCGTGATACTCGGAGTAATGAAACAAAAAAGAGGGTTGGAATTCCTACTAGAGGACGGCTGATGATCCTGTCACCTGTTTGGGCTCAAACCTCAGCTGCGGCTTTCCTCGTCTAGTGACCGTCCTCGGATCCCAACACTTCTCAAATAATGTTAAAAGTGTCCAAACACTGAATTTAACACTCGCAGGCTATACAAAACACACCCGAATTCGCGGTTTCCGTTGATACCTTCAACTCAAGGAAAATATCCGATCGCGCCGTAACAGAGTGAAATTCGCGCACGTCTTTTAACGAAGTTCAATTCGCGGAGTCCAACGGTGACTCCGGTCTTCTTAAAACACACGGACTTCAAATCGCGCTGAGTCCAAGCGGGCCCCTATCGAGATTTGCTCACGCACCGAGCTATATCAATATGACTAAACTGTGGTGTAGCCGACTAGCTGATCGCCGGTTTACACCACCCCGCGACTCAGGTGTCGGTCACGCCCAGGTTAAAACCGAACAGGCTATCATAATTAAATCCATGTACAAAAAAATATTGTCTGTCCTATTCACTGCTGACACATATTACTGAAATTTCTGGTGTTTCCGTCTGCAGAGACTATTTTAATGTTCACGCAAACGATGTTGTGTGTACAGCTAGTTTAAAATACTTGAAGTGGTCTGTAGCGAAAAAAAGGTACATTATATTACAGAAAGAAGGTCGAACGATACTGATGACGATGATGATGATTGATAATGCATCCTTACAATGTTGTATTGAAAATTATGCAACTACGTTCTGAAATTCCAGAAATAGATTCCTTATGAGGTGTAAAGGTTCGCTAAGAAATAATATTGCGAAAGAGCCGAATTAAGGGGGCAAGTGGAGTTTAAAAATCTTATGTTGTTGATGTTAGGGAGATTAAAGTTTGTATTATGGTTAATAGTTTTAAACTGTTGCAGGATTTTTACGAAATTAATGATTAAGGAGATGGAATTGGAGTTTGAATTTTGTGTTGAAAATTATGCAACTACGATCTGAAGTTTAGCAAATAGATTCCTTATAGGGTCTGGACGCGCGCTAAGAAATGATTGTGCCAAAGGGCCGAATTAAAGTGGCAAATAGAGTTTGAAAATCTTATGTTTTTGATGTTAGGGAGATAAAAGTCGTTATTTAGGTTGATAGTTAACAAAAATAAGGTTATAAGATTTTTGAATACGGAATGAAGAAATGAAATTGGAGTTAAACGTTGTGGTGACAGTTATGCATCTACAAAGCTGTGTTTGGCGAATAGATCCCTTATGGGGTGTACGAAATGATTTTGCAAAAGGGCCGAATTAAGGGCGGAAAAAAGCTGGAAATTGTATATGGCTTTTAACTGGCTACTTTAATGTTCGGTGTGGTCAAATACCAAGTGCCTTTTTACCTTTACTCAAAGTTTACTTGGGCCAGTGATAACAAGCGCTACCCGACTAGGACTACCAGCAAGTTGCTGCTGTGCACACCGAGTGTCGTAGTAGTTTCAGGTTTAATGCCACTAAATGCTGGAACTCTCTTCCGCCATACATACGGGAGCACCAATGTAAGTTTAGTTTAAGTTTGAAGTGCAAGAAGCATTTGTTGGAGTTGCAGAAGGCAAATATCTTCTAACCTCATTTCAGTAAACGCTTCTTGTATTTCCCATCTTCTAATATTACTTATGTTTATGTATATATATATTTTTTTTATTTTATTCCTCCAGCATGGTGTCATCCACATTCCACTTTACTTTATCTGGTCTAACATGTAACTTTTCAATAATTATTAAGTATATATTAATGTCTCTATGTGCTTTTATACATATACTAGCTGACCCGGCAAACGTTGTTTTGCCTTATAAATTATTTCTAGTGAACAGCCCTTATCACTTAGGGGTATGGAAAATAGATAGTAGCCGATTCTCAGACCTACTGAATACGCATTTAAAATTTGGTAAAAATCGGTAAAGCCGTTTCGGAGGAGTACGGTAATAGTAATTTTTAAACTTTCGCGATTCGAACACATGTTTTCATATTTATCGGGACTTATCGCGCACTATTAAATATAGGTAAAAATAGATACCTTTCGCTCGACGTTTCGACCATGTTACAATGGCCGTGGTCACGAGCTGACTCAGCTCAGTCAGCTCGTGACCACGGCCATTGTAACATGGTCGAAACGTCGAGCGAAAGGTATCTATTTTTACCTATATTTAATAGTGCGCGATAAGTCCCGATAAATATGAAAACAGGAGTACGGTAACTAACATTGTGACATGGAAATTTTATATTATACATATATATTTTCTTTTATGTTTTGTTTTTATATTTTTTGCATGTTTATTCTACGAATGTTTGTTGTTTGTTTTTTTAACTCTGAAGTCCCGTGCGTCTCAGGAGGTCAGTGCTGAAAATCAGCGTTGCAGAGAAATCTGTAGCATTATAGCTGAGCACTGACCTTTTTTGTCGTACTGGACACTACAATGACAACTGAACATGTAGGTATTATTGTTATTTTTAAATTATTTTAATTCTGTTTTGTAATATTGATGTTGTAGTGTCTTGTTCGTAAAATAAATGTTTTTTCTTTCTTCTTCTTCTTTCTTATATGAAAATCTACGCGTACAAAGTCGCGGGCAAAAGCTTGTAACTAATATAGGTAGTAATTAATGTTTCTTTTATTAATTAAAGCATAAAACACTTTTAAATTAAAATATCATTTAGGCAATATTCTAACATAGACATAACGTTTTTTAACTTTAACCAAACTTACTGATAAAAAATTAAATTATATATAAAAAAACAAACATTTTGTACGCCGTACCTGGCATGGAAATGAGATACGTTTCCATTGTCATGATCCTGTATGCTACTTTATATGTATGTGTACCTAATACCTATCATGTTCTGACAATAACAAATAAATAATTTGATTTGATTTGATTCACGCGTCTGTTAGTCTGTATATCCGCTAACTCCTCCTAAACCACGCAACGGAATTTAATGCGGTTTTTACCATCAGTTAATTTTTTACGGAGAGTTTATATAATAATAAAATTTACACCTGTGAAACGCCAGGGCGGGTCGCTAGTGTAAATATAAAATATAAGCAAAATAAATGTTTTCACTATCCATCAATTTGTTCCTTATTCATGACAATTTAGCTTAATCAATTTTGATGAAGTTGGACAAGAAAACAGTGTGGAGTGTGAATTAGATTATAATATCCTAGTCCAGGCTGAAAGTCCAGAGTCCAGAGTCCAGAATTCGTGTTCGGGGGGGGGGGGGTGTTAGAAATGAGAACATTTTAAACCTTTTATGAATTCAATACAATACTTTATTAATAACTCCATAGTTACAAGTCAAACTTCTCCAGTACACTCTTCTTCAAAATTGTAAGTATATAAAATTATATCTTAATAATAATATTATGTAAAGGTCAAGGTACATAAAATCAAATAATAATTTATTCAATAAAAAAAATACAAATGATTATGAACAAAAATGTCAATACAATAATAATTAGGTATGTCAAATTCAAAATAATCCATCGTTATTTACTACAGCAGCTACCTGAAATATTAATGGATGAATCCATTAATATTTCAGGCAGTTTAATATAGTCATTAAAATTATAATATTGTTGGTCAAGGAGCCAAGTTTCAAGTCTAACTTTAAACGACGCGGTGGAAGGTGCATCGCGTACGTGTGTGGGCAGGCGGTTACATATAGCAGGTCCTACGATGTAGACAGACCTCTCTGACTTCACGAGCTTATGGAACGGTATCACGAGCTGTTTCCTCCTTTTGTTACTGCGCAAGTTCGCCGTCGGGTTAGCGCCCCTCATTTGAAATATGTGCAAGTTATTATGCGTATACAAGGCCAGCGGAAGTATTCCGAGTTCTTTGAAAAAGTCCACGCACGAGACGTCATCGGAGACTTCAAATATGGCGCGCAGAGCTCTCTTCTGCATGACAAACGCTATATTACAGTCGGCAGCGCGGCCCCTCAGCTCAAGGCCGCATGTCAGGTTGCTATGGACAGTCGCGAAGTAGCAGGAGCGCACGACATCACGTGTGGTGGTAGTGGCGAGCCGCTGAAGTTCGGCACGAGCGGCTTAGCTTGCCACACATCTCATTTATGTGCGTCTCCCACGAGAGTGCACCGTCGATGTGGAAGCCCAGTAGTTTCGTACTGTGGACCTGTTAGAGCGTGGTATTACCGACCGCTACCGAATAGGATCTAGGCACGTGGCCGTTGAGGTTGAAGACCATGAAGAAGGTTTTGTCCTTGTTCAGCGCCAAACCATTCGACCTGAACCACCCACTGAGCTCGTTCACCACCGAGTTCACCTTATTTGCTATGAGAGCATGATCGGCGGTATCGAACGCGCGTGATAGGTCGCAACAAAGTACGGCAACCTGCAGGTTTGCTTTGCGCGCGCTCAACACTCGCCATTCCACCTCACGCACTAAGTCTGTGGTCGCATAAGTCGTACAAGCATACTGCCTCTCCGACAGGATATCACGGTCCACGACGAAGTTGATAAGCCTCCTGTTGAGACCTTCCTCGAACTGCTTGCTTACGGCAGGGACCAGGGAAATAGGGCGGTAGGATTTGGGATCTGCTATTTTACCCTCTCCTTTGTATAAGGGGCATACTTTTACCCTCTTGAGTGCCGCGGGATAAATACCTTCCCGCGTGCATGAGTTAAATAAGTGACTGACAACAGCAATAATGCTCAAATGCCATACCAATTAATGCGCGAGCGCTGCAAGCGTATAAATATTGAGTTATTCTTAATCGTTTTAAAATATGCACCTGGTTATGCGATGACGTGGCAAGTATCGTGAATAAATGAAAAAAAACATTTATACACCGTCAGTTTTATGTACAAAAAACACAATAAAACATTTATATGTGAGTCAGTCCAGTCTGCTATCCCAATAAATAGCACAACTTTTTCCGAATTTCGAGCATACGCACATGTATCCGCGGGGCGTAGCTAGTTGTAAAAGTCTTTAATAAAATTAATCACGAAACTAAATTATGGAATTTATATTCAAACTTCCACATTACCATTGGACATAATAGATCATTACCATTATTATATTTTAATAGGCTGTAACAACAGTATATATCTTGAACTCCAAAGTGGCTCTACTACCAAACTAGTAGGAACACCCGTGTTGGTAGTAGCGTCCTGCCCATTTCGGTATGTCAGAATTTTATTTATTATACTTTTATACTTTACGACCTATCATGAAATATTACTAAGTATCACTTTACTAACAAGTAGCTGTTGCCCGTGGCTTCACTCACATAGTATAGAAATCAGCTATTATTAAACAATATATTTATTAGAGTTACCACAATTACAATTTCATTTGTATATTATTTATTACAATTATGCACCATCCATCAATACATTATTAATTTAATTACTTCTAACAATTATATGCATTGGTTACAAGCTACTGATAGTAAGTTGTATAATTCAACACATTTTATTCTTTTACATGCCAACGACCTAATTTTATATTTGACCGAAATACATTTTATATTCACAATAAACTAAATTAATAATTATGTGTTACTTAATTGTTCTGATTTGTCCTTTTCTTCACTGATAAAAAATCCTTCACTCAATATTATTCCCTTTTATTTACACAATTTACCACTAGTTTCTATAAACATTCAACTTGCTTCTTCTCTACGCCACTGCCGCCATCAAAATGTGTCAGTTTTTTTATTTTATTTTTATTGGGACTTTTGTTGTTGTCATTGCGGCCTCTACAGCTTGACTGGACTAGTTGGTGAACGCAGAGGGCGTTGGGCCAACATGATTAATATTTTTGAGCGACAAGCGCAAGGGCACCTCGGAGCTACGAGCCTCGGCTTTGGCCGTCACCGGGAGTGGAGGATCAGACTTGCTCTGGCACCCCAGAAGGGGTGTGCCCTGGGGCCCTAGCAGATTGTTGAGTTGAATGATTATTTGAAGAAAATCTAACCGATCTGTTTTTTATTTATTTAGGATACAGAGTGACAAGACGAGTGAAGCCGCTCGCCTGATGGCTCTTCACGCTTGCCCATAACAGCTCTACGCCGTACTCAGAATTTTGAACTTTAACAGTTCAAAACCCTGGATGGCAATGCACTGCGCTCGTCACCCCGAGATATAAGATATCAGATCTCTGTGTGCCCTGTAATTTCGCTGGAAACATTGCCCTTCAATCCGGAATACAGTAGTGTTTGCACACTACTGCTTGGCGGTTGAATAACTGGCAAAGGTGTGGTACTTCCCCAGGCGGACTCTGCAAAAGAGTCCTTCCACTATAAAATCTTCTGACAGATCCTGGGTGTTTTCGATCCCACCGGCAGGATCGTTGTGTATATGCCTTTGATAACCGACGCCTAACCCAAAAACTTAAAATTGGCTGTTGCCAGAAGCAGTCGGATCGGCCGAACCCAGCGCCGCCGAGGTGGCGATGGTGATGGGGTCGTCCGGGTCGCCTAAGATGTTTCTGGGGCGTCTACGGAGGGGTGGAGTGTCTGTTGTGTCTGTCGAGTAGTTCGAGGCCTGGATTACGAGAGGGTTGGAATGGTGGGGCGCCGCATCAAAGTAACGGCTTCATATATTAAAAGATAGACGGATCGCAGTGCAGATCAGCGTTTCACATGTACCAGCTAGCGCTGACCGCTCTGCATATGAAACGGTTTTGGATGACCTGAAGCTTGTCCAGGTCGATGTGGGAGGCGTGGGCAAATGCCATGGAGGCGTAAGTCATGACGGGATGGATGCAAGTTTTGTAGATGGTTAGCTTATTTCTAAGTGACAATTTACTACGCTCACCGAAGAGAATGCTGAGGCGGTCTACGAATAAAGCCGCTTAGTTGCGGACTATCTTGATGTGTTTAGAGACAGTGAGGCGACGATCGAGGGTCACGCCAAGATACTTGGTCGAGTGTGTCCAAGAGATGGGCTTCCCGTGAAGCGTGATAGGCTTAACAGGGGGATTCTTGGATGGGTGGAAGAACATTGCTGCACTTTTGTCTGGATTGATGTCCCACTTCTTGAACCAGTCACCTAGGTAAGTGAGGGCTCGTTGAAGGTGGGCCCGCTGGATGATCTTGTAGGAACAAGATCATCCAGCGGGCCGTCCTTCCTCTGGTGTAGAGGGAGGTATCGTCAGCTAAGAGGCTATGTTAACGTTGGAAGATCGGGGAATATCGCTTGTAAAGAGCGTGAAGAGAAGTGGTGTCATGACGGAGCCTTGAGGGACACCAGCACCAATAGGAGGTGAGGTGAGGAGCAAACTGCCTCGAGGCGATAGCGAAAGCTTCAAGCCATGAGGTAGTCTTGTACGATTAGTACAAGACGGTCTGGTATCCCGAGTTGATATAGCTTGTATAACAACCCGTTATACCAGACCTTATCGAACGCTTTTGTAACGTCGAGGAAGACCGTGACGGTGCCTCGATAGAAGGGCTTGTGGTTGAAGTCCTGGGATGGTTTGGGATTGGTCACAATAGCTTCACGAAACATGGTGATCAAGTGTTGTATTTATGGTTGTAGAAATGAATCCTTCCCTGGTGTGGCATTTCATTTCACAGGTAAACTACTTATTAGGTTTGTCGTCCTACTGGAGTTTATTACATTTGAATTGGTTCAGATCGTTATTTTTACCAAATGTTCACGGTTCACGGTGTCAACACATTTTTTTGTTTTTACATTAGTTCGCAACTTTGTAAGTTGATTGTGTTGGACTAGGCTAGAATATAGAGTATAAAAGTAACTTTCTTTGTCTATAAAATAAAAATCCCTGAGGAAATCTATGGTCATTATGTTTTACTATTTTAGAAAATGACTCCAGCACCGCAAGAGTACCAGTCACGCTTGGATCTCAAAGATCAGGAGATGGTTCCAGCGCTCGATGGTGAAAGTGTCGTCATCTCCGGCATGTCAGGTCTCTTTCCATCGTCGAGAAGCGTCAAGGAATTTTCTGATATATTGTACTCTAAGGCAAGTATACCTTCTCGTACTTATCAGCTTGGTCATGATAATGTAGTCTTGGTGATTAATGTCAAACCATTCCCTGTTGCTTTTGTAAGACTACATGGTGGCATTTCTTCATTCACTCTATATTTAGGAGGATACTTAATGAATTACGTGGGTTCAGTATCAGCAGTATACCCAAATCTGTAAGGTTTTTTTATATGTATTTGGATAGCCAACAGCCTTCTTACACGTACAAAAAGAAAATAATAACCACATGTAGGCATAGGTTATCATATAAATATGAGACTGAGAACTACAATAAATAGAGAAATGAAAAGAAACTCAATATAGTAACATTAACTCTCTATAAAAATGCACCAAACCAATGTTTATGTGTAATTTTTGATTATAAATTCTCAGATTTAGACATTTTAAATATATACTTCTAAATATATATTAAGACGCGATGTTATTGAAATACTAAGGTCAATTAATAACTCATGCATGGTAAGGAAGTTAACGAGCATTTGTTGTAAGTGTTAAAATCCCCCTTAACGACTTTGAAGTGGGCTCTGGAGATGTTGTGCAAGGATTTTGAGATGTCTTCATACAGAGTCCCACTTCAAAATCTGGGTATGCCTCCCATTAAGCTTTATTATGAGGTATGCGACTCTTGACGACACACTTGCGATTTGCAGAACGTTGTTACAGAGGGTTAATGGACCAGGAACCCGATACTACCTTGAAAATGCTAATGATCTTCTCTGTAGTACATAAGATGGCCGAACTCCAAGGTTATAGTGTCCTCTCCCTCTCTTCGAATTTCACATAACTCAAAAATGTGCCATCTTATGTGCTCCAGCTGCAGTCTATCATCTTGAGGAATCGTTCTTCCGTTATACGTAGCCAGGGTGGGGTTTGGCGGCCTTCGGTAGTCCATGTATTCTTAGCACCTCTTGCCCTGCCGTTATGACTGCCACCTTGGCTAGAAATAGCAGGACCGGGAACTGGGGGCCATGTGTTATTGTGTCTGCCTGGAGGTTGTTCCGATAGGCGCCACGCTGGGTATGCGGGTTGGTGACCGCAGGAGCGTAGCCTCTCGCACTGGTGACGCTGCTACCCATCACCAGTCTGAAAATTTTGCTACATCATAATGTGTAATGGTTATCCCGCCATTAGTCTGTCTCCTTCTAGTTAGCTCTTACTACAAAGCTCCTGTTTAATTACAGGCCAATCCAGTGAACTGTGATGACGTGCGGTGGACAATGAAACATCCCCAAATTTCAGAGTATATAGGCAAGGTGCCGGATCTCGATCGGTTTGATTCACAATTCTTTATGGTACATAAACGTCTTGGAGAAGCTATGGATCCGATGGCGAGAAAAGTTCTCGAACAATCGTACCATGCTATCTATGACGCTGGATTGAATCCAAAACATCTCAATGGAAAGAAAGTTGGGGTTTACATAGCGGCTGCTTTCACTGCCTCGGAAAAACTTAATTTTTTTAGTCTGGCAAGTAAAGCGGGTTATGGCCTTACCGGGTATGTTTATCCAGAACACTAATATATTAAAGTAATTTTCAATAACTTAAAAAAATATACCACTACCAAAAGTGAATCATTTAACCTGATTTATTGCTTTTATTGCAGGACTAGTAAAACAATGTTCGCAAACCGTATATCTTACTGGTTGAATGCTAAGGGCCCGTCTATGACGATAGATGACGCTTGCTGTGGCTTCGTGGTAGCTCTGGAAGAGGCTTTCAATGCTATCAACAGCGGGATAATAGAGGCGGCCATTGTGGGAGGCACCAATAACTGCATCGCTCCGCATGCTTTAGTACACTATAACAGGTAATTATAGGGTTCTAGATATTATTATAGGCAACAAGCCTGGCAGTGCTAGATACTCTCAGAAATTGATCTGTAGAAAAGTCTTCACATGTAATATACAAATCGTCATTTAATAATAATAGACTAGCTATTGCCCGTGATTCGTACGCGTTAATTTTCATAATACAGTTTCAAACCTCTTTATACCCCACGAGACGACTCACGAGTTTGAAAATAAATATTGAAAAGTATTTTCTTAAAGGACTGAAAGACCGAGCCCTTGCGCAAAATCCTTAAGCGTATTCGTTAATACTTCATTTGAATCCGTCCAATAATTTAGAAGATGTGCGTGTTCGAACAATCAAACTATAGTAAATTTTACTTATAACATTTTTGATAACTGTTTTATCGTGTTTAGGTGTTTTATGTGTTGTAAATACAGACTTTTTATCTCTACAATATTATTATAGGTATGTATAGATAGATGTGTAGATATCGAAATATTATTATAGATTTTTCTTTTTCTTCTAGATTCTTAAAGATCTCTCCGGATGGTAAAACGAAATCTTTTGACCAGAATGCGGATGGTTGTGCCATATCAGATGCTATAAGTGTTATTTTTCTTCAAAAAGCGAAGCATGCTGTGAGGTCAGTTGTTGTCGAATTCAAACAAATCATTTTCCTGAGAAGCAATACCTACTAATACTGCTAGAGTACTACATTAATGCTTTAAACTATATACGTCTATGAAGAACACGCTTTTGCATGTGGTTTTACCAACGTAGCAAAGGACTTAACTAAAATTCACTTAACTCTATTCCCGTCCTGCTCTTTCGCTCCAGTTCTGATTTCTTTCCACTCACGTTCCACCTCGGTCTCGTTTGTGTCAGCCCCGCCTCGTTCACTTTGATTTCCCGTCTTGCCACTGTTTTGCTACTACTGTCAGGTATGACATAGTACGTCTTGCCTCCGTCCCACGATAACTAATAAAAATCGGCTTACACTCACGTTATGTTTATCGGTCGACAAGAGCTACCGGTTTCGGAGCCATTACAGCTCCTTCATCAGTGACTGCAAGCCGTTTTGTAAAAGTTAAATAATGGGTCCTCACGCGAGTTTTGATGAAGTACCTATATACGATATGGTCGTACGTCATCTGCTAAATTGAGAAACGTTAAGCAAACACGATAGGGCGAGAATAACTTGAACACTACTCTAAATAATCAGCCTTATAATTATTATTAGGAATAAAAAAGTTTTATATTTTAAGAGCTTATGCAGAGGTGATTCATGTCAAGAACGAGTTTACATCACATATTGGAGGAGCAACTGGTCAGGTTTTCGGATTCATCCGTAATCCTGCTACAAGCGCAGAGTTTTTAAAGAAATTTTATTCAGAAGCCCGTGTTTCACCTAAAGATATAGAATATATTGAAGCATGTGGCTCAGGTACCTACTAATTTTTACTTAAACCATACGCAGTAACATTGTCCAATTTTTTTATTTTTTATTTTACATGTTATTTAAATTTAACAGCCACTCCACAAGCGGATAAGACTGAACTGCAATCGATTGAAAAAGTGTTCTGTGATAACAGATCTGATCCTCTCCTTGTTGGTAGTGTGATGTCCAATATTGGCTTCTCTGATTCAGCATCTGGGGCTACAGCTATAACTAAGGTACAGTATATATATTTACATCCTATATCTACCACCCTAAATTAATAATAATGCGAAATTATAAATGTGAAACAAACAGCAACACGGATTTGAAAGAAATTTGATATAAAGGTAGCTTATACCCTGAATTAGCGTAAAGGCTTTTTATGACTTTTATGCCGGAAAAATGCAACCACAAACACACCTCAATGTGATTTTTTACAGGTTCTACTGGGATACCACAATGGTTTGATAGCAAGCAACCTTAACTGCCAAACACCGCGGCAGGATATACCGGCGATCCAGGATGGTCGCATGCGCATATTGAGCGACCATCAACAGTTCCGCGGTACATATGCAGCTATCAATTGCTTGTCTTATACTGGAGTCAACTCACATATTCTGTTGCGCGGATGTACCAAACCAAAGGTAAGTAGTACTCTTATGGTTGAAATGCTAGGCGATTAACCACAGTTAAGTACTACTACTACTATCAAATAACTAGCCAATAGCATGTCAAGACTCGCATATGGTAGGGTTCCGTAACGAAAGCCATATATTTGTAGTCATAGTTCATAAATTGATGGAACGAAGTTCTCTGGACTTAGGTATTTTTCAGAGATGTATCATCCCGACATAGCATATACTTTTTATGGTTAAACCAAAGAGAAAACTGATTGTGAAACATTCTTTGTTAATATCATTTCACTAAAAGGTCAATGGCCTTTAAGCTAGAACGCCTTGAATTTACTACAGTTTTACCGCTGTTACTCAACATTTCATAATCAGTCAGATAATGTTCGAAATAAATTTGAATGAACGTGTACAAAGTCGCGGGCAAAAGCGTAAAGATAAATAAATAATAAATTGATATTTTGTTTATTACGTATTTATTTTTTACTTTCAAGGATATGAGCAAGTACAAAACATCAATGCCCAGATTATTGACGGTTTCAGCAAGGCAAGAGGAATTTTTAAAGGATATATTCAAGGACTTGAAACAACGTTCTATAGATGCCGAAGAATTGGCATTACTTCAAAACATACACTCTACTAACGTACCTGGCCATCTAGGGAGAGGATACATTATTTTGGGTAAGTTAATATTGGTATACATAAAAATAAAGAAATATAATAAATTATTTTTAACAAAAAAATATTACCGTCATTAAAACCACAAATAGGCACTCCAAAGCCAAAAATAATTTAATATAATAATTATAAGCGCTACCCACTCATCTATTTGAAGTCAGTGCCAGCCAAGTCTAATAGGTAGTAGATATATACTATGTGTGTAGTAAGTAGGTAGTATCTATCTACTACCTACTAACCTAACCTGTATGGCTTTCCGATCATTACCTATAAAACTGCTCTTTGAGTTCACTCTAGCTAGACCAATCATAGCTGTGTTAGCACCTAAGGCTTTTACAGTAGGTACTACATTGTGAGGTATATACAAGTTTTCTTACATCCATATTCGTAACTGCTCTAAAGGTTATCGTGAGAAATATTAAATTAACAAACAATTTTTTTTTTAAGTATATCTGATTTTTGTATGGTGGCAGATACAAACGAAGTCCAAGAAACCGTGTTTTTGTCAGAAACCATCCAGCACTTCGATGCAATGAGCCGTCCACTGTGGTTTGTGTACAGCGGTATGGGCTCGCAGTGGGCTGGCATGGGCGCGCAACTCATGCGCATACCCATCTTCGCAGCAGCCATCGAAAGGTAAAGTTAACATAACTATTATTAACTACATGACTCAGCTGAGTTGGAAGTTATCCTATTAATACTAACTACTATAAATATATAAAAAATAAAATTAAAAAAACATCAGAAATACCATCACTAGCGTATATTCTAAAATTTGCTATTTTTTGCAGATGTCGTAAAGTTTTAGAACCAAAAGAAATTGATATAGTGCACATTATTACGTCGCCAGACAAATCTATATTTGATAATGTTCTTAACTCTTTTGTTGGGATCGCTGCTATCCAAATAGGCATTACCGATTTATTAACAGCATTGGGATTGCGACCTGACAATATTATTGGTAAGAATATTTTCACTAATTGTGTTATCATCAACGGACACCATCTGATGACCTTAACTTATGACTTGATATCTTACCAGATATTTAATTATTTCCGGTTGTCAGGTCACAGTACTGGGGAACTGGGATGTGCTTACGCTGACGGTTGTCTAACAGCGGAAGAAATGATTCTATCAGCATGTAGTCGCGGGGAAGCTTCTAATTATGCCACTGTAATACGAGGTGCCATGGCAGCAGTAGGTTTAGGATATGAAGAGGTAAGTTAATTACTTTTAGCTCCACAATAAGTCAGTGAAAGATAAGATAATCTAACATTGCGCATTGTTTTAATTACAGCTTTCAAAACTATGTCCTCCATCAATTGATATTGCGTGTCATAATAGTTCCACCTCTAGCACCATTTCTGGTCCTGAGGAGGCTATTCGTGAATTCATGGGTTTGCTGACAGCCAAAGGAATATTTGCAAAGGAAGTACCCAGTGCTAACATTGCATATCATTCGCGTTACATAGCCAATGCTGGTAGGTGTTCTATTACAGTATAAAATGTTGACTATTTTAGGCTCGACTTTCAGATCAGGTTGAATTTTTACATTCACTGTATTCGGATAACAAGTGCGTCACATGAGACAAGTCAGTTTACACGAGTTTTTATTTATAGTATTATTTGCGTAAACTTTATAAGGTACGTCTTATAAATTACTGAGGTTACTATAAATTACCTATAATTCTCTGAGGATACGTATCCGCAACGAAGTTATTCGCCAGAGAATCAAAGTCACCGGCATAGCTCAATGTATTTTTAGGAATTCACTTATAGTTAAAATTAAGAAGAACTAAAATTTACGTATAAAAAATTGAAATCAGCTAGATTACGAGTAATTGGTTAACTTTCACGTGAATTAACTTAAGTTCTCCCCCCCATTACATCTTAAAAAAAAAAAAACAATAACAAAAAAAACAAATAATAATAGGAGAACAAAACTGTTAGTGTCCATCTATTTGGGTCAGTCTATCAGTCAGTGGTGATTATATAGATTTTGCAAAAAGCTGTAAATTTATATCTTACATTTATTCAACTTTTACAGGCCCTTGTTTGTTGCAAATTCTATCCGATATAATAGAGGAACCCAAAGCTCGCAGTGAACGCTGGCTTTCTACCTCGGTGCCGAAAGACAGATGGAATGAGCCAGATGCCAAATATTGCTCGGCAGAATATCTCACAACTAACTTTGTGGTAATAAATCTTTATTCTGGCAAAAGGACTATCACATAGTATCTTGCTTTAAGAATAAAAAAATATATTTACTATTATATCTTCTTCTTTCGAGTCGATGTTTCGTTTTTTATTTTTTTTTATATTAAGTTTTTGGACCAAAATATTGCCACTCTGCAATGGCATTCTCCGTGGCTTCATTCAGGTCGCCTAGTATGCAGGTTGTAAGGCATGCTGCACACTCCATCAAGTGTGACATTGTCTGAGGGTTCACACCACAAAGACATTCGGTATCAGAGCCTTCTATAAAAACCCAATTTGCCATGTTATCCCAACTTCAACCCATTTGGGACCGAAGTCAGTTCAGGATTTGCCATGTGGGCCATTGTAATAAAACCACGTTCCCACAGAGTCCGGTTCTTTTTGAAGAAACTTGCAGTCAGATTCCAAGCAACGCCGTGCTCATCGAGATAGCCCCGCACGGGCTGCTGCAAACCATCCTCAAGCGTGCGCTGCCGGAGCCATGCAAGAACATACCGCTCACTCAACGAGGGCACCAAGACAATGCACAATTCTTTCTCGATGCAGTTGGCAAGTAAGTGGAGCATACCATCAATGAATATTTTGTGGACTGTATTAAAAGATGTTCATTACATTATTTCATCAATTGAATATAATCTTGATGAAGCCGTTTAATATACCGTTAAAACCAAGTTTTATATCTAATCTATGTAAATGAGTATATTTTAACATTCCATATAATGCAGCAACGTTCATTACAAATATCTACAATTTTATTACCTATCTTTATCGTATTCGTATCAAAAGCCTAACATAAATCATTATTAACTAGCTTAGGGTTCTCAAATTGTCTTACGCTAGGTATTACAGGCTGTTAGGCGTCACATTATTGCGTTTGTCTATTACCAGTACATTAACACCATTAAAATTACTATTACAACCTCAAAGGTCTGAAATGTGTTCATTGGGTGTGTCATGAGTGTATAACTACAATTTATTTTGTAGTAAAACATTCAAGTAAAATAAAAATGATACTTTTTTTTAGATTATACATCGAAGGATACAATCCTCAAGTGCAAGCTATCTACCCAAAAGTTGAATTCCCAGTGTCTACAGGAACTCCTCATCTCGCACATCACGTTAAATGGAATCATTCTGAATCTTGGTAAATTATTCAGATATTACTATTTTATTACCCACGTACAATGTCTAAATGTATCTATATCAGCTCTGCATTCAACACTTAATTTTTTTTTTTTTTAAAGTGTTTATCGAGTTTGAATGTATCAACACAGGTGTAAAATAACTACTCTTAAAATTACTAATTATGAGCTGAGATTATCATTAGGGAAAACATCGTGTGTAACCGAGAGCATCATTTAATTTTGGTAACGTAATTACCACCTATAACTATAGTGCTCGCTTTGGTATGTGTTCGAACCGAACATGTGTTACGCCCAGTTCTGCGTAACTACGGCGCGTCTACTAGGCCTCTGGACTGGAACACTCCCGCCCGCGGAGGTTCACTCGCACCACACCAGGGACCGGCCGCCACCAGGCTGGTCGTCGGACGCCCCGCCCGAGGGCGTTCACAGCGGACGGAACATTGCCTACTATCTCAGGTGCTCCGATACTCTTGTCAGGCGTCTGCTGACCCAAACAGAGGTCGGCTGGGTGCGCCTGTACATGATGGTCCTTCGAAGATATTGAACCAGCAACGGCGCAAGGGTCCGGCGTCATAGAGGACTCAGACCAAGGGTGCCCTGGCTTGGCCTACCACAAGGACCAGGCCTACCTACGATGAAAAACCAGACGCTCGCGCCCAAGGGACGTCACCTTCACTGCAAGTGGTAAGTCAAAAAGACGGCCACCTCCAGACGCTCCCGGCCAAGGGACGTCACTTTTTCTGCCAGCGGTTGGTCAACCAGAAGACCACCGCCCCCAGACGCTCCCGCCCAAGGGACGTCACCTCCATTGCAAGCGGTTAGTCATCCAAGAGATCGTTGCCCGGACGCTCCCGCCCAATGGACGTTCCATCGCACCCTGTCCAGTACCTTCCGCTGGGCGGGCGATTTACCTTCCTTTCCTCCCACCATGGTCAAGATACTAGCGCCATTACTAAATAAGAGGGAGGAGCCTTTTCATGAAAGGTGTTCAAGCATGAACAATAACTACGCAACCCTACAACTACTGCAGCACCTACCCGCCATACAGCGTCGGCGACCAGCCACTGTGCACAATAACGATGGCTGCACAGAATATACGCCATAATAAACAAGCTGATCAGATCCAGAAACGAAACCGATGAAACATTTGGACCACTTGATAGTGAAGACACTTCAGCTGACGAGTTTCTTTCTGAGAATTCCCAGAATGTTCGAACCGAACATGTGTTATGCCCAGTTCTGCACTGTCAGCGATGACCCCCTTGCTAGCAGTGGCAACAACCTCGTATGTCATCGGTCGGAGCGATGGAATTCAACCAAGCGCTGATTCAGCAGTCTACATCGACGGCAGACATATAAATAATTACAAAAGTGTACAGTAGGTTAACTTAGTATATAAGATTTTCGTCCGCTGTGAACGCCCTGCACGAGGGCGTTCACAGCGAACGGAACTATGGCTATTGCCTCAGGTGCTCCGATACTCCTGTCAGGCGTCTGCTGACCCACACAGAGGTCGGCTGGGTGCGCCTGTATAGTATGTGTCGTGATGACATCTTATCTTTATTACTGTCATTGCCATATTTGATGTTTTATAGTAGACGAGACGTAGAAGATCAACCTTTACCGATCTGATAACCAGATGAGACGTATTTTTTTTATCAAATATACTTTATAAACAAATATGCCTATGTTAACATGCCTATCAAAAAGTATTCATAGCTATTTTTATTTAATTAATTTTAATTAATTTTCTTTCATCATCTTCACTCCAGTTCACCACACACTTCACTAGTTTTTTATTTAAGCGAGGCATGTTTTTCATCTTCTTTATCATGCACTCATTAAATACTTAAACTATTATTATTTTATTTTAGGATTGTAAGATTATGTGATGAAAAAAAGACATTAGCTACAACTTGCAAGATTCTGATAAATTTTCATGACGAGGAACAAAGTTACCTAACCGGGAATGTCGTACAAGGTAAGGTTAAAATGCTCTAGCGTGATGCATATAAAATAAGAATAATAATATAAAAAACGCAGGAGCGGCTTTATGGCGAGCCGTCGGTGAGTAGCTAAATGAGACCCCGACCCCTTCCAGGGGTGGAAACCGCAAGAGCTAAGACCCTAAGCTCCAGGGTGGAAGTGTTAAAGAGCATAACGCCGCGAGTAGCTCTTAGTGAAAGTGCAGCACACCTCCCGAAACCCTAAGCCACCATGCCAAGATGCGGCAGCCTTTATGGGGGGCCCATTCAGTGGGTGGCAAGTCATCACCTGCCTTAATATATTTTGAGATGAGACAGGATAAGGCAGATGCCATTTCTCATTCTATAGATTTGTTATTCCATCCACAAGTTGTTCACCTCAATAGCCCAGTTTAAATCCCATACTGTACAATAGTTTTATATTCCTTTTTGTACACATTCCATATATTTTTTATATTCAACAGGGCCTCTTAGTGTTGGCTTCGGCTCCACCAATGCCTTCTAAATGTCCGGGCTAGACCCGAGTATGTTATTTAATAAAGTGGAATAGTGATAAATAGTTTATTGATCCAAAAAATTTAAGACAACAATATAATTAGGATTTCATTCAAATTAACAAAAATGTTAGTGTCTGGAACTGGCTGGCACCCGTTATAGTAATTAAATTGTACTACAGGTAACAGAACCTTCCGTTTGACCACTATTAATTTTATCAAAGTTTTCCGCATAAATTTAGAAAGACCATTAAAAATTAGAATTTTTACAATTTAAAACAATACGAAAAGGTATGTAAATAATTATGATTTACGTACGTCAGATATTAAGTTTAACATATAATAAACAAAGGAGTAAGGACACAGGAGGAGGAGGAACAAAGTTATCTAACCGGGAATGTCGTACCAGTGTCGTAACTAGCCTTTTCTGCGCCCGGTGCGAGCTTCTATAACTGCGCCCTTAAAAACAAAACTTTGTCCTGGTGTGCATGGTCATTTCTGCGCCGCTCCAGAGTCTGCGCCCTGTGCCTGGGCACTGCTGAGATAGCCCTATTAACGGCACTGTGTCGTACAAGGTAAGGTTAAAACGCTCTAGCGTGATGCATATAAAATAAATACAAACACAATTGTTCGTACATACAAAACACACTGGTCAAAGACCTTTGTCTTTAGGCACTGTGGTAACTTGGACGAGAAAATCTCACGCAATTTCCCGAACGCTGCCCATTCGAGTTGGTTTCTTCGGGCGACCTCTTTGCCTAAGTTGGACTTACCTATCTGAACAATTTGTCCAAGATACTTGTAATGGTCAACAACTTCGAGAGTATCGTTCCCAACGATTACCGGCACGGGTACAACATGGACATTAGACATGACTTTTGTCTTGTCCATGTTCATTTTAAGACCCACCTGTTGGGAAAGGCTACTGAGGTCGCTGAGCATTGTGTTGAGGTTCTCCAGCGACTCTGCCATGATGACTATATCATCGGCAAAACGAAGATGAGTGATGTATTCGCCATTGATGTTGATGCCGAATCCGTTACAGTCCAAGAGCTTGAAAACGTCCTCCAATGCGTTAGTGAACAGTTTCGGAGAGATAACATCTTCCTGTCTCACGCCTTTCTGCAATTGGATTGGTTCCGTGCTCTCGTCCAGTAATCTGATTGACATCTATAGTCGATATGACAACGCTGGAGGGACTGCAGCACTGCCCAGGTCTCGATTGAATCGAAGGCTTTTTCATAGTCCACAAACGCTAGACATAATGGCCGATTATACTCCTCAGTCTTCTGTATAATCTGGCGGAGCGTGTGTATGTGGTCTATGGTGCTCCAGCCATTACGGAAACTGGCTTGTTCAGGAGGCTGGAAGTCATCAAACCTGCTTTCGAGACGGTTTGTAATGATTCTGGAGAACAACTTGTATGTATGGCTCAGGAGTGAGATGGGCCTATAATTCTTCAACAATGTGTTATCACCTTTTTTGAAAAAGAGTACCACCACACTCTTGTGCCATGCTTCAGGCGTAGCACCTTCGAGTATGACGTAATTAAATAACTTCTGGAGGACTAAAAGTACCGGTTTTCCACTCGCCTTTCCATCGCTCTCAGAGGTTCTGTCGTGATTCCGTCATCACCCGGCGCCTTGTTGTTCTTAAGCTGTTTCAAAGCCATTACTACCACACACAAGTGTTAGTCTCATAATTAGTTCCTAAATTCAGGTTATCTTTTTAATGGTGGCTCTAGGAAGGCTTGCCCACAAGCAGTTTAATATGACTCCGAATTGGTCTAGACACCAGAATAACTAATAAGCTAGTGCCGCAGCTGCAGTGGAGAGCAAAGGGCGTGGCAATTTATTACACATATGGCGTGGGTTCTACCGTGCGTCTTCCACAACCATGACTTTTAACTTTTAATACGAGCTAAACAAGTGACTCTCTTCAGTAAATTAAATATTGTACAGCATTTTAACACTATTTCTAAATGGCTGTCTAGCAAATGTAACCGTTAAAATCGAAAATTGATTTTAACGGTTTACACCCGTGCGAAGCCCGGGCGGGTCGCTAGTTAAATAATAAATAAGGCAACCAAATATCACTTTGTGCTTTAGATTCACGTGTAGCATGCGGCGCGTGCTCCAGTCCTTCTTCTATATAATAGGCGCGTGATCTTTTGACAACCTTTTGACAGCGGCATGTCAAACGACCTCGCTGCGCTACAGCTTTTTACGTACAGATTGCTCCAAAATTGTATTTTAATGGTTTACGAAAATAAATAAATAAATAAATCAAAACCTGGATAACCATTAACAGACTCTGAACTATGTATCACAATGTTTTAACTTCTTACCACGGTAAATATCCCGTAAATAATCATATAACTGTTATGTAGAGTCGACCATAACCTCTATAGAGACAAAGAATTTTGGGGATCGTGACACCTTCGTCCGTGGGAAGGCACTCGTAAATACAGAAACCCCACACGTGATTCCCGGGTGGTGCAAATCAGGTTTAAAATACTGGTAGTAGGCTTCGGCCGGGGCTAGTGACCACCCACCGGACAAAGTCATGTCGCCAAGCGGCCTAGCCGTGTTCCGGCATGTTGTCCGGTGACGCCGTTAGGAAAAAACGGGTCGTAACAGTAGCTTCACTGCTGCAAGACCGTCCTGTCATGCGCTGTTTAACTGCATCGGGTAACTAGTCGTGGAGGGTAGCGGGATCCTGGCCGACCGCAGTTAGTAGGGGGCCCAAGTAGTGAACTAGCCACTCATGAAAGGCTGCCCCGCCAACTCGCGAAAAATCCCGGGATGCGCCATCGTGCCGGTTGGCGACTGGATGAAAGAGCCCGATGGACATCCCCGGGGGGGCTCGGGTGTCACCGTAGTCTCCAGCCTAGTTCCCCACTGGTGTAGTCTCGCAGCTTATGTTTACTGGTCGGCAGCGTGGAGTCTCGTTCCACTGCCGTTTTTCCCACCGATTCACTCTCTTAAACAAAAACATGAAGCACAAAATAAGGAACAAGTATAAACAGCGGCTGCACTCCCTTTCTCTAAAAGTGCACCTCACTAATATTAGAGGTTTGCACTGTAATCTCGTGCCAGTCCACCATCACCTAGAGACTCAAAAGCCAGTACTCCTGTTCCTGACGGAGACGCAGATCAGTAGTCCGTCTGACTTGGCGTACCTATCATACCCAGGGTATACCCTAGAGCACACTTTTAAGCCTCGAGCTGGTGTGTGCCTGTACGCCCGGGATGGCATCTGCTATCGGCGTCTCCGCCAACTTGAAGACCCCAGATTCACCGTACTCTGGGTCCTGGTGGACACGGGAATAGAGAAAATTCTCTATGCCTGTGTCTACCGGTCGCACAGCGAGGATGAGGAGACAACCAGGCTCACCGAATATCTAACTGAGGCGGCGGATGCGGCTCAGCAAAAGTACCCTTCAGCACAATTAGTGTTACTGGGGGATTTTAACGGCTACCACCAGGAGTGGCTATTTCCATACTGGGACACAGATCATGCTGGAGAAAAACGCGAGAGCTTGCTCTAACGTTGGGTCTCACTCAGCTGGTCCAGGGTGTTACAAGGGTACCTGACGTTGACACGCACACGCCTTATTGGTTAGACCTTCTGCTGACAACCGATCCAGACCGTTACTCAGTGTCCGTTTCTTCACCTCTGGGTAGTTCTGACCATTGTCTGGTGAAATCTGTATCTGTCTACTCCCCGCCCGATCTCAGCCCCAGAGGCACTCGGCGGGTGTGGCGATACAAGTCGGGGGATTGGGATGAGATGCGGTCTTTTTTGCGTCTTATCCTTGGCAGTCAGTGTGTTTTTCCTCAGATGATCCTTCGACCTGCGCGGATGCTGTGACAGACGTGTTGCGTCAGGCCATGGAGTACTATATTCCATACTCCGACGTACCACTGTCTGGCAAAGCACGCTTATGGTTTAGGCCTCAATGTTTTCGCGCGGAAACACGCAAAAATGAGGCATACCTATCTTGGGCCGATGCTCGACACCGTAAAGCGAAGGATTTATGTCAGAAAAAGAAAGCGTTTAACAAGGCTGCCAAGTCCTGCAAAAAGGTTCTACAGAGGGCACGCTTCGACCACATTAGTAGAATAAGGAACAAACTGGCTTCATACCCTTCTGGTAGTAAAGCGTTTTGGTCCCTAACTAAATCAGTCGAGGCAAACTTCTGCCACCCCTCACTACCTCCACTGCTGAAACCTGATGGGACGCTGGCTCACACCGCTGAAGAGAAGGCAAACTTGTTTGCTTCCCAGTTTGCGGAGTCTCAGCGCCTCGTTGCTGGTAGCGCGATACCTCCATCCTCACCTGGCTGCACGACTTTTATGTCTGAAATTCGTATTCGCCAAATGAAGGTTCAGAGAGCGCTTCGGAATCTTGACGTGAACAAAGCCAGTGACCCGAATGGTATTCCAGCCATAGTTCTGAAGACATGTGCGCCTGAATTGTCTCTAATACTGACACGCCTCTTTCGTCTTTCGCTTGTGACTGGTCAAGTGCCAAGGTCATGGAAGCTTGCAAACGTGCAACCTGTGACCAAGAAAGGTAGTCGTGCCGACCCTGCCAACTACAGGCCAATCTCGGTCACGTCCATACTCTGTAAGACTACTGAACGTGTCCTCAACAACAGGCTCCTAGCATATCTAGAAGCTAACGATCTCCTCAGTGACCGACAATACGGATTCCGCCGAAACCGGTCCACCGGGGATCTTCTAGCGTATGCCACTCACATATGGAGTGAGGCCATAGAGAAATACGGAGAAGCGCTTGCCGTTTCTCTCGACATCTCGAAGGCTTTCGACAGGGTTTGGCATGACGGCCTTATTAGCAAGCTTTCCTCGTTCGGCTTGTCCAAAGGTTTCGTTGCGTGGATATCGGACTTCCTGAGGGATAGATCGATTCGAGTTATCATTGATGGCTGCTCGTCCGATCGAATGGCAATTAATGCCGGTGTCCCCCAGGGGTCGGTGCTCTCTGCAACGCTCTTCCTGCTGCACATCAACGATCTACTAAAGCCCGGTACCTTTGGGTACGCAGACGACAGCACCGTAGTAGAGAGCTATACCACTGCACAAACCAGAGGACCAGAAATCCAGTCTCTCCGAGAGGCCATGGTTGAGCGCGTGAACTTGTCGCTTAAGGCAGTCTCCGATTGGGGCGATGCCAACCTGGTCAAGTTCAATGCCGCTAAGACTCAGGCGTGTCTGTTCTCCGCCAAAAAGACGCCATTCCAACTGGCTCCTTCATTCCGGAATGTATCCATTCCGATAGCTGACCAGCTTGAGCTTTTGAGCGTCTCTCTGTCTTCTATCCTCAACTTTGGCTCCTATATTGAGGACAAGGCCCAATTGGCTGCCAAAAAGCTGGGTATCCTATCGAAGGTGCGTCGATACTTCACGTCGGAACAGTTGCTTACACTGTACCAAGCACAAGTTCAATCGTGCATCGAGTACTGCTCTCACCTTTGGGATGGATCAGCTAAGTACCAGCTTGGGGCGTTGGAGTCTATTGAGAGACGCGCTAAGAGACTCATCGGCAACGAATCCCTGGTTCAGACTAAGCTTCTTGTTTAAGTCTTGAGCATCGGCGCAAAGTTGCCAGTCTATCAGTTTTTATCGGATACATTTCGGAGAGTGTGCATCGGATCTGCATGATCTAATTCCCTCTTGCCCATTTTTCTATCGGACTGCCAGAGCGGGCACGAAGAATCGGCACCGCTTTATGGTTGATATTCCGAAAACCCGTACGAAGCGCTTTGATTCCACTTTTATTGTGCGTACTGCTGGTCTGTGGAATGCGCTGCCTGAGTGGGTATTCCCCGATAGTTACAATCTAGGTATCTTCAAATCACGAGTGAATCGGCTTCTTCTAGGTAAGCGTGCTCCATCGTAGACTGCATCATCGCTTAACACCAGGCGTGTTGGCGGTCAAACGCAAGCCTATTAAGCATTTAAAAAAAAAAAAGGTATAAGCTTAGAGCTTAAATGGGAAGACCTTTGTCCAACAGTGGGACAGTATAGGTAAAAAAAGCCAAGAGCACTATCACTCCATGTTTAACTCCACAATAATAAATAATTATCTACAGGTAACATTTTGTATCCATTTGCTGGTGCACTAGTGGCAGTATGGGATACTCTGGCGATGACTCTTGGTTTTCCCAAAAAGAAAGTGTCAGTGAAGTTCTATGATGTACATTTTTACTCGCAACCGATTCTGCACGATCAGAAGCAACTCAACTTGAACGTATCTCTCCAAAGAGGTAGCGGCCGATTCGAGGTAAGGTAACAAAATGAAACCAAATACGATAAGAAGCAGTCATTCACACTTCACTAAATGTATGGAACAGCTGATTTATTTCCTTAATTTTAAGGATAGTGTCATAGTAAAAGTTGTTTTTAAGAGCATAACCCTTAGCTAAATCATAATTATTATTAGTAAGCTTAGTTCATCCTTTTCGTGTAAACCCGTATAAAAAAACGTATGGGGCAACGGTACTAATAATGATTGACGTCCTGTTGTCACGGTTTATGGGGACAACGGACCTATACCATATTATATGATTCATACTATTATTTTATATGACTTACCTTGTTTTTTTTTTCAATAGGTTTTAGATGGAGACTCCAATGTTGTAACAGGATACATCGTGATGATCTTGAATTCGAACCTTGGTCATGCTAAAGAATCAAATGTGACATGTAATATTGACTCGAATGAAGTCTACGAACAACTCAGTAGCCGGGGCTATTCTTACAAGTAAATGTTTATTAATTACCCTACTCCTGATATTTAGGATTTCGTAGTCCCCCACAAGAAACCCTTATAAGTTCATTCTGTCTGTGTGTCCGTCTTTCCGTCTGTCCGTCTTTATTGATTTCATTAAAATCCATGGTTGGGTGAATTTGTCTGTCCTGTAACAGCTAACCCAATGCCATGTTAATTAATAAAATAATTGTTTTTGTAATTCTGTACGGTGGGAATATCACATAAAAGATACTTTTTTTCGATTAAATCTTTCCTGTGTTGAAGTATACAGCATTACCAAAGAGAGAAAAAAGGTTTGATTTTTGTCTTTTACTTGTGTCAAGTAGGCACCACATTGTCTGAGTGAGCGGTTTCTATTATTAAGCATTGTCAGTATAGTTCTTTCATCGTCAAGAGATGGCGCTCGCGTAACGTTTGGTATTTACTTTTTAAACTTTATAATGGCAGTGGAGACCTATGTTCAGCGAACTTGAATATATTTTAAAAAAACCTGTAAAATTATGTAATAATTACTAACTTTGTGATAGTTACGTATTTTGAAATACTTACGTACAAACATTCATTTCAATCCAACCAAACTTTTCATTCGGTCGTGTAATAATAAGTTAAGAATACAGAAAGATAGGACGTTATAAAAGCCATTAGGTTTAATAAAGGCCTTGGATAAATGTTTGTTTATCTGTCATGTCATGTCACGTCATGGAAAATTTAAAAAAAGTGTTACCAAAACTGTCTCTAACGCCATCTAGCGAGAGATAAATAGTGCTAAAATTACACTTTGGAAACCGATCATTGAATAGAAACAATGACGAAATTTAATAGAAAGCGTTTTTTATGTCCACATATAGCAGCACCTCCTCACAATTTTGATCAAGAAAATAATCTTTTATCACATCTATTCAAAAAATGCTAGTATATTTTTCGTAAACAGGGACCAAAATAGCTCTTTGATCCCTAGGGACGAAAAGTGATTTGAATTTAGAATAGTAGTCAGTAAAAGTCCCAATCACCAAAGAGATAAATCACAACCATTGTATGAATAAGTTACAGGCTGTAAGTAAACGCGACTTAAAGAAGGCAAACCGCGCCAAATAAAAATAAAAGTTTGGAAAAGAACACGGTAAATGCATTCCGCCTACGTTCGTAACACACTCACAATCACATCACATTTGAAGTTTACTTAGTTTTAATAAAAAACCAATATATCTTCCAATAGTGAAAATTAAAGTATTATATTAACTGCAGAGAACACAATCGGACGCTAAAAATGTGATACAAAATATTTTATCGAAAAAATTCCGTGAACAATATATGAAAGCATATAACAATTTCATCTTCTGGAAATAAGCAAGAAGAGCGAAATCTTTTTCTGTAATGTTTTTAGCCTATTTTCAAGATTTAGCCAATTCTAAACAACCTACAACTCTTTCGAATATTATATTCCATACTCAAATCTACTGTTCTTAATCATAAGTTGCACTTATTTTCTCATAGAGGGTGATAGAAAGTAGAGTGTCCACCTCAGGAACAAACAACTATTTTAAGCTCCAGTAACTTTGAATCCCTCGCTGCACTCAGGATTCTAAAGTCTAATCCTTCGCTCCACTCTGGATTCAAAGAAACACTCTCGCCTTTAAAATAGTTGTTTGTTTCCTAGGCAAATAATCTACTATTGAATGCATTGAAAGTTTATTTAAATAATTTCGTTTTTATGAAAAATTATACTTGCAAGGAGGTCTAAAAGGTTATCTATCAATACTTTCTACGTTACACAATTTTCTTTTACTCGAGTTGTAATGTAACGGATTTTTTGTTGGATGATTCGAAATGTACGTAAAACACCTTGTATAAAAAAGTGAGAAATTGAACTCGGGCATGCTTTGAATTGTCTTGGATCTTGGAAAGATAAATTGATTCAAATGTTGATATATATCAGAAAATACGCATACCTCGATAACAAATTAGCCTAGGAATAATAATGTTAACAAATACTGTACGACAGATCATTATTTTAATTTAATAACTTGATTTTACAGAGATGGCTTCCGAGGTATCGACAGCATAGATCCATCAATGTCTGTTGCTCAGATTGTTTGGAACGATAATTGGGTCACGTTTATCGATGGATTGTTCCAACTAAATGCTCTGAGATGTGCATACGAAGGGGTTTCACAACCCTCACAGATTAGAGATTTAACTATTGATGTAGACAAGCATACATTATTTGATTTGCAAAGCTCAATAAGTGGTAAATCTGTTGTGAACGCTGAAGTAGACGACATTGTTGATACCACGAGGTAGGTTTCTGTTTGCAATTAGTAGTTCTTAAACAGTATGACACGCTCTCTATTGAAATGAGTAAGTATAATTAATTTGATGTTTTCAGATGTGGTGGTATTTTAGTGCAAAATCTAAAGTTTCGCAATTTACCGTTGTTAAATCAAGAAATTTTTAAACTTAAAACATCTGACACTTACGTGAGTAGCTTGTAACTCTATACATTTGCCCGTCTATTTTATGTAATACTTTCAATTAAGAAAAACTGCAATGATTAAAATAACATTTACAGGGCAACTTCGTATTAAAGGAAAAATTAACAGCAGATAAAAAAATTGTTTTACAAATTGTAAATGTCAGTGAACTCAATACTTTACACTGGGAAGATGCACCAGCTGTTTCTGAAAACGGAATTAAAGTTTTGGTAAGTATAGTCTATTAAATTTGTCTATTAATACATTTTATTTATTTAGGTAAATGATAAAGCAATGATATCGACAGGGAAACGTGGTGGTGGAATGACAAGGTACAGGAGGCAACCCGGAACAAGAAGGCACTGTTCAAGAGATGGCAAGACACTAAATCTCCTGAAGATCATGTTGAATACATCGCGGCCAGACGATATACCAAAAGAGCCGTCGCAATAACACGAAGCGCTCAACTTTCGCCTCTATATGAAAAGTTGGAGACGGAAGAAGGCCGTAAGCTTGTGTACCGCCTAGCGACAGCTCGTGAGAAAGCGACACAAGACATCACCAAATGTCTCTGTGTCAAAGACTCCTCGGGTATGTTGGTCCACGATGGTAAAATGGTGAAGGAGAGGTGGCGTGCCTACTTCTGTGAACTGCTAAACAAACAGCATGATTGTGATACTCTTCCCGAGTTGCCCCCTAACCTCGGAAGAAGTTGCCATAAGCCTCCGACGCATGAAGAACCGGAAAGCTGTCGGGCCAGACGACATTCCAATTGAAGCGTGGAAATCGATGGGTCCTTGTGGTGTACACTTACTTACCGATCTCTTTAACCGCATCCTTGTGAATCGAAAAATGCCGAATCATTGGAGGCAAAGTATCATCACGCCTGTACACAAAGGTAAAGGCAGTGTTCAGGAATGCGAGAATTACCGAGGAATTAAGGTCATGTGCCACACCATTAAACTCTTCGAACGCATCATTGAGCGTCGTCTCCGGCAGGAGTGTGACGTCTCGGACTGTCAATTCGGATTTCGCCCTGGTTACGGAACAACAGATCCCATTTTTGCCCTAAGATTGCTCGTCGAGGCATACAGAGAAAAGAGAAAACCGTTGCTTGTAGCTTTCCTCGATCTGCAAAAGGCCTTTGACTGTGTGCCCTGACACTTAATCTGGTGGGCACTTAGATTTAAAAACGTACCGGAGGCATATATTGACCTTATAAGAGACATGTACCTTAATTCCGAGTCTATAGTGAGAACTGCTGTTAGCGACACAAGACCTTTCTTAGTAACTGCTGGTGTACACCAAGGCTCCGCTCTCAGTCCTTTTCTATTCAGTCTTGTGCTCGATGTCGTAACAGCTAACGTCCAAACGCCGGCACCATGGACGATGATGTACGCTGACGACTTCGTACTAATAGACGAGGACAGAGTCAGCCTCGAGCGTAAGGTAAACCAGTGGAGGGTCTCGCTTGAAAACGTAGGACTCAAACTAAATGTAGCGAAGACGGAGTATATGGCATGCGACGACACTAATGATAACTCCATCCAAATAGGGAACGAACTGGCTGCAAAAGCCGATAAGTTCAAGTACCTTGGTAGCGTGTTACACTCTTCCGGAGACATCGACTGCGACGTCAACGCCCGAGTCAGCGCCGCTTGGGCCAAATGGCGAGAGGTCACCTGTGTCCTTTGTGACACAAGGATGCCACCAAAGCTCAAGGGACTTATCTACAAAAGTATTGTCCGACCGGTGCTTCTTTATGGTAGCGAGACATGGCCCGCCCTGCAGCGTCATATCCAACAGCTTCGCGTCACCGAAATGAAAATGTTGCGATGGATGTGCGGTGTTACGCGTATGGATCGTATTCGTAACGAGCACATCCGTGGCAGCCTCGGAGTACGGGACATAGCGGATAAGCTTCAGGAAAGTCGCCTGAGGTGGATGGGTCATGTTCTCCGCAGACCGGTGGAGTACGTTGGCAATCAACTCTTGGACCTTGAGCTCCCTGGAACAAGACCTCGTGGCCGACCAAAGCGACGATGGATTGACGTCGTAAAAGATGACATGAGAGCCAATAACCTCACCCAGGATGATGCTATCGACCGTGTGAAGTGGAAGAACCATAGTAGGAAAGCGGACCCCGGCCCGTGCCGGGACACACGCTAAGCAGAAGAAGGTTAATGATAAAGCAAAATAACTTTAATTATCTTCCCCTATCCTTTTTCAGGTTAAATATGCCGGAATCAATATTTCAGACGTTAAAAGAGCTACTGGAGTCATTTCATACGAAGAATCTGAAAAATATTTTGGAATGGATTTTAGTGGATTAACGAAGTGGTAGGTGAAGGAATTTAGTGCAATTAATATTTTTAAAAAAACATTTACTCAAGTGACCAAATCAAGTTATTGATTTTTTCACTATGAACTTTATAATTTTTCAGTGGAGAACGAGTGATGGGTCTCGTGAGAAATGGTGCAATTAGCACAGTGGTGTCGGCGAGGCCTGACCTGCTGTGGCCAGTCCCGGCGCACTGGACTCTAGAAGAAGCTGCCACCGTGCCACTTGCATATACTCAAGCTTTCTATTACCTCGTAAGTAAATAAATAAACACGTAGCTACATATAACATATTTTATGTATGTGTTCTTAACAATTGTAGGTACTTTACTCCAGTGCAAATGTACCATACCGTACAAATACTGATAGAGATGTGATTTTTTTAGTTGGATGATAATATATCTACGTATAAGTTGGTAATAATTATTACAGTGCATGAAAAACAAGCTCCAACGTGGTTGGAAAGTGTTGATACACGGTGCTGCCGGTGCCTTGGGACAAGCAGCGATATCAATAGCTCTGGCGCACGGCTGCAAGGTGTTCGGGACCGTTTCAGACAGCGCTAAGAAAAAAATCTTACTCAAACTCTTCCCAGAGCTGAATGGTAAATTGATGACCATTATTTACTGTTTATTTTTACTGAAAAAAAATTGATTCCACTTAATTTTAAATGGTTTCAGAGGATGCAATAGGCAACTCCCGTGACAATACTTTTGGGGATATGGTATTAAATGCAACGAACGGAGAAGGATGTCAGATAATATTAAGCTGCGTACGTGACGACCTCAAAAATGTAAGATTTGCATTCATAAGAAATTATGCTACTCCATTTCATATATTCACTCAACATGACCTTGACTTTGGTTCTAGGTTTCCCTAAAATGCGCAGCCGGTTCCGGCGTCACTATTGATATGGTTCAGATACAAAATAGGGATAAATTTGAGTACGGTATGTTCAACATGACGAAGGAAAGATCGTACATTGCAGCTGATTTTTATTCTATTCTTGACTCGGGGGAGGCCGCTTTATTCAAGGTACATAATTATTATTTAGAATTATTTGTTATTATTCTTGGGTCTAGCCCAGACAATTGAGAGGTATTTGGTGAGACCGATGTCATGAGGCCATGTTAAATATAAAATAAAATTATTGAATGTGTATAAAAGGGAGTTTATATCTATTTAGTACAATATGGTATTGAAAAATTATCGCCTATTATGGTAAGTTAAGATGGTGTTGAGCTGGTATAGTACATATTATTATTATTCAAACTGTGCCTCATTATTTTTGATTCAAAACAAAGAAACATACGAACTTACGAAGTATTCCAAATTATCTATGTTTTATATAATAATAATATATTTTGAGATGAGACAGGATAAGGCAGGTGCCGTTTCTCATTCTATAGATCTGTTATTCCAACCACAAGTTGTTCACCTCAATAGCCAAGACTTTTTTAATCCTATACTGTACAATAGTTTCATATTCCTTTTTATACATATTCCATAATTGTATTTTTTATATTCAACAGGGCCTCTTGGTGTTGGCTTCGGCTCCACCAATGCCTAACAAATGTCCGGGCTAGACCCGAGAATTTCATTAAATAAAGTGTTATAATAATAATAGTTTATTTCTATATATAGAATTTGCAAATCCTTATTAGTGATGGTATCGTACGAGGGTATGTACGTCCACTGACGCACGTGACATTCGCGCCGGACGAAGCAGCGCGCGCCTTCCGGCTGCTGGCAGCCAGTCGCCACCGCGGCCGCGTGCTGCTACGCCTCAAAGACTCTCTGGTACCCGTGACACCTAGGTAAAAGTGTAACCTTCTGTCTATATTTATAACGTGTGTATCTGTGTGTCTATTTATATGTGTATATCAGTGGCATTGTAGCTGCGTAAATTGCTGAACCAAGTATTTTGCTGAAAAGGTGACTCGATCAAGAGTATCATATGATTCATTAAAAAATGTTCAACCGTTTGAAGACTATCAGCTTTTTATCGGGGGTTTAAAAAAACTATTTATAGGACTTGTTAGAATAAATATTTGAACGTTTTTTATTGTATTCCAGACAACAGACTAGGTACAGCAATTGATTGCAGACGACGTTTTTGTAAGTATGCAGGTAAAATAATATTGATGACATATTAAATATTTCAGAATCGTTTGTTCATCTGACAACATTCAATTGATTGTATGGGATGGCAGCTCGCTTGGCCTCCAACTAATGGACAGGCTCATATCTCGAGGTGCAAAAAAAATGCGGATTTATTGTATAAATCCGATCTCACAACATCTACTAAAACTACAGTAAGAGTCAACTTGTTAAAGTAAACTAAACTATTTTGAACATCAAAACTGAATATATGTAAAAAGATTTAAATTTATTTACAGATTATGGGAAAAAAATAACGTTGACGTGGAAATACTATCCAATCCCATAACTGATAGCAAAGCTGTCAGACTACTTAATGAGACAGTCTTAAGAGAATCCATTGAAGGAATTTACGTATCAGTCACAGATGTAGTAGATGATAAACGGAACAATATAGTGGCAAAGCTCATTGGTGATTTAGATATTACTACAAGAAAATATCAGCCACTTTTGAAGTTAGTACATATCTATAAATACAAAAAGAAACGTCAATAATATTCAATTTTATCAAATATTTAATTTTAAGTAACATAAGTAATTCTACAGTTATATAGTATTATAGTTCACTGTTTCCGCTAAGCTACAGTCACTATTACTGTGTATTTTTTTACTGTTTATAGTATTGAAATAATAAATCCTCATGTATGGAACAACATGGAGAGAAAAAAAAACAACAATCACATTGCCAACAAAAAGCTGTTATGGGCAAGCGTGAAGAATCATCAGGCAAGCAAGTGCGCTCGTCTCGTCGCAGTATCATAAAAAACACTTGAAATATAAAATAAAAATGTAATAAAAAAATGGTATAAATTATATCATTATATCATTATTTATTTTTTTCAGATACTTTGCTGTAATATCGGTCGATAACAATGTTGGGCAACAAATATGTCTATCTCGATCCAGAGATGGTCTTCCAGCTATAACATTAAGTTTGCCTGCTTACAAAAAAGTACAGCAATGAATTTACTCTATCATTACTAATAATATTTATATATTTCATATTATACATTTTCATTTTACATATCTTTAATTTAAAATGCCCAATTAAGTATTTGTGTTCTATTGGAAGTTGCGAAAATTTTATTTATTCATACTGCTGAAATATTAATTTTATGATAATACTAGCTTTTTTGCCCGCGACTTCGTACGCGTAGATTTTCATATAAACCTTCAATCCTTTTTTCTTCCCTTAATCCGGCCTTGCGCAAAATAACATAGCCTATACTTCAATCTGGTCATAGCTAAGCATATTCGTGAAAACCGCATTTAAATCCGTCCGCATTTTCTTCCAGGGGTGTAAGAGATGTGCGTGAACAAACAAACAAAAATTCTAAAAACTGCCTTAACATGTTCAGCTGCTTATTTTAAGTCGCCCTGTGTGAAGTATTGATAGAAGCATAAAAGTAATAAATAACACCGTCAACAGTTTTCAAATCAAAAAGATAATGTGACCACAGTGCAGAGCATGTTTTGAAATTTTCTTTTTGTCTAAACCATTAAAAGTATATCATGTCATGTCGGGATGATATACATCTCTGAAATTTGGCTGTCCAGTTTCGCTGGCCACGGAACCCTGACATAATGCTTGTCTTAACACGCTCTTGGCTAGTAATTTCTTATTTCGCGTGCATTTGTATGTATACCTTGATTAAAAAGCCATGAAATGGAACTACTCTATTTATCTGTTAAAATATCACAGTAAAATAAAATTATTTCTATATTCTTATTCTTATTGCAAATATACACTGTATTCTTCTAAAAGCTAAGTTTATATACCCTGCATAAAGGGTGCAACAATGACTTCTGTAGTGGCTGTTCACAAAACCAGACCACAGACATAAACATATAAATTTAAGTATAGTTAAATCTATTACATAAATATATATATACTATTCAAACTTAACCTAGGGTGAAGTAATTTTACAAAACAAAAAAAAAACATACTTAGTGTGATAGGTTACCTACTTAATTATATATGAGATGATGATACAAAACTTATGACGCTACTTTCTTAACTATTTATATATCGATATTTATTTTCTAATTATTATTTTCTAAAATTTATCGTCGAATAAATGTTTTATCTCGTAATAACATTTTTGGGTTAGAAACTTACGAAGTTGGTTCAGGAAAAATGTTATTATTTCTTTCTTTCTTTATTGCGTCCGGAATTTTATTGTATAGGTTTATTTTCATGTACAAAGGGCCATTTTTGAATATTTCTATTCGCGGGACTGAATTAAAATAGGATGCGCTATATTTTGTGTTTTAAATGCTAACATAGAATAAAACCAAGAGAATGTAATACTCCTACTCCATGCACTGGAATGAACCACCAAAGAGGTTGTAAGGCCTATAAAATGCTTGATCTACACGTTCATTCATCTAAGAAGGTTAAGGAACCTTTTTTAAATTTAAACTGATTAACCGAATGACAGTTGACAGTTTCAAAATTTTCATGGCTATGTCAATAACATTCTCTTTACTTTGGATCTCCTTGCTTGAGGCTATGTGACGATCCTCATATTACGTTTCGTGTAACGAAGAAATAAATCATTGATTTTTATTTTCGTTTATGTAAAAATAAAGAATTAAAATAAATGATATAAGGTAGCCTATGTTTTAATCTGGTAATTTCTAAGCATATTCGTGAAAACCGCATTTAAATCCGTCCAGTGGTTTAGGAGATGTGCGCGGACAAACAAACAAACAAACAAACAAACAAACAGACAAAAATTCTAAAAACTGTCCTATCGTGTTCAGCTGCTTATTTTAAGACGACCTGTGTGTTTTTTTTTTTGTTATCTCGCAATTACAGATTTTTTTATCTCTACGTTTTTATTATATGTATAGATATTACGTGTTAAGACCTCTTTTACTTTAAGGAAAATCATCGTTTTGGTTATCTGATAGAAGAGTATGCTTGGAATCGATCTGCGATTGACATAACAGAACTTGGCCTGCGTAGCAAACATCCTGTCCTGTTTGCTGACCTACAAGCTATAAAAAAACCATCATTGATTGAAATAATTTCATCTTTTGCTGGTAACGATATTTATTAATGCACTAAATTAGACACGGTTTAAGGACTGAAAACACATTAAACAAAAAATAATATAAATTTTAAATATAAACCAATGTTTCAGAGAACATCAATGATAACACTACCTTAAAAGATCTGGATCTGGCTGAATCTTTATCATCCATCCAGTTTATCTTGAGGAATGTTCATCATATCTCATTGGATGATAAAAAAGTGATGATGTTGACCAAAAAGAAGTAAGAAATATTTGACTACACCTAATTTGTCACATCTATTGTCTTATTAAATCAAGATATTTGAAATTCTATTACTAAGCAGCTCGCTAGTTAAAAAATCTTATATGTTTCAGGATAATGGAAATAGAAATGAAGACATTTGAACGCAAGTCAAGTGAAGAAGTAAAAGGACTTCGTACATTCTTTTCAGTAGACTACCATGATGAGATTCAAGCGTCATCAGATTTGATAGCTATGAAAACATTAGTATTTAATCCTGAAACGGTAAGCCACAGATAGTCTAAATAATCGTAAACTGAACGATTTCATAGCAAATGAACAATATTTATTTAATAATATTTTTATATTTATTATATTTATTTAATATTTAATGTCTAAACATGGAAATGATTTTCTACTAAATTAATACGTGTTTTTAATAATCTTAGGCCACTCAGACATCTGTAGACATTCGTCATTAAAATCAATTCAAATTATCAGGAGGGAGGAGCTATCGACGTAAGCAGACCACACTTGTTCATAGTGCCGGGACTAGAGGGGCTCCACACGCGGTTCCACGAGCTGTGTGAGCGCCTCAAGCTGCCAGCTATAGTGTTGCAGCCAGGGCTCGAGCACGCGCACGAGACGCCAACAGAACTTGCACGTAGATACTCTAAGGTAAACCACGGTCAAAATGCTAGTACATTAAAGCACACAGAGGACTAAATAATTAATTGTGCCGTCGTTGATATAAATGTATTTAAAAAATCTCTGGTCTAATAAATACCTACTAATAAATAAATTTTATTACCAACAGATTCTACTTGAAGAGTTAAAACTAAAGGCAAACTTTTATCTATTAGGCTACGAGTTTGGCAATGTTGTCGCTTTAGAGCTAGCTGCCATTTTAGAAGATCATGGTAAGGCATATTAGTTCTAAGTGGTTATTTCGCAACTAGGCTAAGTGGTTAGTTCGGGTAATTTAATTGGATTTTAATTGGCTTTTAAAATATGTAATATGTATGGTTTATAGGTCTGACCGGGACGATATATTGTATTGGCAATGGTCCGGATGAAATGAAGGCGCTACTACAGTCGGAATTGAGCTTGTTTGACACGGAAACGAAACTTCAAGAAGGTGTCTGTCAACATATATACACGCTGATGACACGTGATTTGGTAACGTCTCTAGAGAGTGCTCTACGAGATTGCTCATCATGGCGTGAACGTGTCGATGCATGTGTGCGCTCGCTGCTCGGCCGCGTGCCGCAAACTGGGCAGTATATACGCTCGTTCTTACAGGCAGTGTACGCACGTATCTGTATGGCGCGGTGCACGGAGTTGGTACCGCGCGCGCTGCGCTCGCGACTCGTACTGCTGCGCACACGCTGCGACCGCGACCGCGTGCAAGACACGTCCTCGCTGCAGCGTTACTCGCGGCAAGCACTCCACGTGAGGGACCTCGCTGCACCCATGGCGCACGCCGCCGCTGATCTACGAGCACCCGCCATCGTCAACCAATACCTTGATAATTGCCTTCTAGAAAAGTACGAGAACAGCAATTTGTGTATTTCTTACATAGTTTAATCAATAGTTAACGGAAAACTATATTATGCTCGTTATCGCATAATTAGTTGGTTCATATATTGGTAAAAATGCTTGATCTATTGAATAACGGCACATTTGATTAATTTTGTTAAATTAATAATAATATCATCAATCTTAAACTTAACAAATCATTTAATAATTCATTCTTATAAAAATTAGTCAGCAAACGTTTTTGATAGCTTGTCTATCAAAATTCGAGTCCTCTCCGATAAGTATTGATCTATCTGACCAAGCACCTTCACTACATGTAGCATCTTCTGTACTCCTTTCTTGAACTTCTCCATCCTCTCAGCACTCGACTCCTCTTTTGCTGAACTCTTCAACGAAGGAAAGTACTTTGATGGCCCCATCCTTGGCGGAGAAAAAATCCTATCTTCTAGAGCTCTTAATCTGGGTACATTGATTTTTGGAACCTTCAATTTTGGAACTTTAAACTTCGGAAATGCAAACTTCGGTATGAATCCTTCTGGTGGCCGTGCAGACATCGGTATTACAGTATCACTGAATCCAGTTTGATCCAGATTGGGTTCTCTAAGAACAAATCTTCCATTTTTGACTGCTTTGGGAATTGCACCATGTATGAGGTTGCAGAATGAATTGACGTCAAAACGAGAGTTTAAACCAGACTTCGATCGATGGCTTGATCTCCCATGGAATTCCTGAAAAGGACAAAATAATTAAAATTATTATATTCTTTCTCTCTTCTTTTACTTAAAATTGTTTTAAAATACCATAATTATTGAATATTATTTATAATATCTTACGTAAACTAAAGTATTACATACACTTTCATGGGATCCACAATCTATGGTAACCCGTACCGGAGGACTAGCGTCCCCATTATGCGCCACCTGAAAATGAAAACAATTGGAATTTAATATTATCTTAAGTTTTTATTATTCCAAATATGCATACTTTCTGTTTTTAATTAATAAAAATTATCTTTATGGCATAAAAAGATAATATAAGCATATTTGATAACTTTACTATATATGTTTGTTCTGAATAACATTAATTAACCAGCTCTCCATTTTAATAACTAGCTGGTGCCCACGACTTCGTTCATGGAGTCTGTCCTATAAACTTTCAACCCCGTTTTGACTCCCTTAATTCGACATTTTCCTAAAATCCTTTCTTACCGGACCCGGAATCTATCAGTCAAATTTAAGCTTCGTAGGTCAAGCAGTTTTCAAGATTATATCATGCATCAGTGATGAGAGCTATTTTGCTTTTATAAAATATGCTCGTAGATTGATTATCTTTATAAACCAGTTATTCAACCGCCAAGCAGTAGTGTGCAAACACTACTGTGTTCCGGATTGAAGGGCAATGTTTCCAGCGAAATTACAGGGCACACAGAGGTTTGACATCTTATATCTCGGGGTGACGAGGGCAGTGCATTGCCATCCAGGGTTTTGAACTCTTAAAGTTCAAAATTCTGAGTGGCGTTGAGCTGTTATGGGCAAGCGTGAAGAGCCATCAGGCGAGCGACTTCGCTCGTCTCGTCACCCAGTATCATAAAAAAAAACATCATCACCATCATCATCAGCCAGAAGACGTCCACTGCTGAACATAGGCCTCCCCTTTTAAACTCCACATTGAACGACATTATGCCATCTGCAACCACTGGATACCCGCCACTCTCACAATATCATCGGTCCATATAGGCCTACCTACGTCTACGTTTGTGGTCTCCACTCAAGAACCTTTCTTTCCCATCGGTTATCGGTTGTTCAAGCGACGTGGCCTACCTATTGCCACTTCAACTAGCAAATTTTAATAGCTATGTCGGTGACTCTGGTTCTTTGGCGAATATCCACGATCCGGATTCTATTGCGCAAACAAACTCCTAGCATAGCTCTCTCCATTGCCCGTTGTGTGACTCCGAGTTTCTCCAAAAGGCCAACAGTTACGGACCACGTCTCTGTACCATATCAGTGTCTTTCTAAACAACTGCATTCAAAATCAACAGGCGCCCACTCGTACTGTTTTAAAGAAGGTTAAAAAGTACCTAACTTTATTATTAGACATATATTCACGTAAGAGACCAAACAAAACTTGAGTTGACGCATTTTTTCTTGCTGTTTTCCTGGGATTAAGTGGTTTTTTTATACACATGGGTATGATTTATTCTATTTATGTATCACAATAGTATTTAATATAAAGGGCTTAAGATAATAATTACCTATTACTTATCCACAATCGTGTAGACAATCTTAAGTAATTTTACCTGCTGTGTTGTGTGCTGTGTTTTAGAAATGTAAGAATGTTTTTAATAATTTACTGGAATTGTTGGAATAAAATCTGTTATAATTACATTAGCCTAAGCTTTTTATTTATGTTCTTGTACTACCTACCTACTTACCTATATTATATGTTTAAAAATACGATCGTTTAAAATCGTCTAGCGTCTCCTCCAAAAAGGAGGAGGTTATTAATTCACCTTTATATATATATATATATATATATATGTGTTTGTTACCTCAGAACTTTCGACTGGGTGAACCGAATTCAAAATTCTATATATTTTTTTTTAATGACATTCCTTCCGGCTTCGTCCAGCATTCAGCAGTCGACAAACATGAGGTACACACACATGAGGTACATAGTTTAGGGTAGAGTTACTGGACGTGTGTTTATAATAGTGGCTATCTTTTATCGTTGGTTTTTACTTTGATCATAATATAGTTTGGATTTGCCTTATACTTGATCTAGTATCGAAAAAAGGTTGCCAAAAACTGAAGGGTGCGAGGTAAACACGTATTGCACACACTGACATATTATTACTATCGTAGTTCAACAAACGTACTCTTCAATATTGAGAGCCATAATTGCAAACGAGATGATCATAATGTAATCAAATGGACGACCAAAGGGAAGTGCTAAAGGAGAAACAGTAGGTATAATGCTTCCATTGTAACACAAAAAAGGTTTTATATATTTACCTGACTCTGCAAATAAGAAAGTTATGTTTTTGACTGTCTATGACTGTGTGTATGCAAGCATGTTATGTGTGCTTTACCTACATGTTGTCTCCATAGACAGACGTTATATAGTTTAGATACATTACATCCATGGTTCCCTCTAATCTCCCAAGCTAAAAATCAGATTTGGGAAAATGCCAGTAAATCCAACATGGTATATTTTACAAACTAACTCGACCTCACAAAAACATTTCTTTAGATAAGGATCTTTTGCTTGATATCAAAAGAAAGGGCTAAGCACAATATCAAAGTATGATTTGCCTATAAATATGCGGGAAGATTTATGAAGATGACGTTAAATTGGGATTTCATTGGACCCTTGGAAACCTAGCTGACTTCAATTCCAAAAATCTTTGAGATACGACGCTTGGCCAAATTGCTGGCGTTTTTCTGGTTCAACGCATTGCATAAGCATTGCCATTCAGAGAGGTAATGCCGCCAGCATACTGGGTACGCAATCAACTGGTAGACTCTTTTTGTAGTGTTAGTTATGTGTATGTCTGGGTGTTAATATCTATTTAAGTATGTATATGTATGTATTATATATCACCTTAGTTTGGGGTCAGATGACCATGTGTGCAAAAATGTCCCAAATATTTATTTATTTAGTTAGCTTGTACTTTGTTTAAGTTACTTAAGGCACTTGCCAGTAAAAGAAATAGAAGAAAGAAAACAATACCTAAGTAGGTATGTTATCACGTTATTTTTCACTTTGATACAATACAATACAATACTTTATTAATAACTCCATAGTTACAAGTCAAACTTCTCCAGTACACTCTTCTACACAATGTATATAAAAATATATTTTAATAATATTATTATGTAGGTATTTACATCAAATAAATAATAATTGATTCAATAAAAAATAAAAACAAAAATCATTACAATATTATATTGATTAGATATTTATATGCTTAACAGGTCCCGGTCTATTTGGGCCGTAGAGATATTAATATAACAACGATGACGACACTAATCTTCTACTATCATTCTGTAGTGGTAGGACTCTTTTGCAGGGGTCCGCCTGGGGAAGTACCACACCTTTGCCAGTTATTCAACCGCCAATCAGTAGTGTGCAAACACTACTGTGTTCCGGATTGAAGGGCAATGTTTCCAGTGAAATTACAGGGCACACAGAGATTTGACATCTTATATCTCGGGGTGATGAGCGCAGCGCATTGCCATCCAGGGTTTTGAACTGTTAAAGTTCAAAATTCTGAGTTGCGTTGAGCTGTTAAAGGCAAGCGTGAAGAGCCATCAGGCGAGCGACTTCGCTCGTCTCGTCACCCAGTATCATAAAAAAATTCGTATCATGCCTTTGAAGGTCGTTACTGTATTAACATTTATACCAAAACACTCAGCACACCTCGTCCTCACATCTTTCAGTCACTGACCACAACTCCTTGCACAATGTCATTTACTCAAGCACTTTAACATTTCCATAGATACGAACCGCTGCAAGGATAGCAATCGCCACGTACCCGAACATTATCCGACTTGAACACACATTTTGCCGCCTCGATGCATACTGATCACGTCACTGGCTAGCGGTCACGTACTGACTCTGTTTCTTGCTGTTGCTTTGTCAGCATTCCACGATGCATGAGCGTGCCTTTACATTGATCCAGTTTATACAGCTAGTAGAGGTAATTGAAAATTAGAGAGCATCGGTTTCTTCTAGGCAAGGGTGCTCCATCGTAGACAGCATCATCGCTTAACATCAGGCGAGTTGGCGGCAAAACGCAAGCCTATCAAATAAAAAATAAAAATGTGGATGTTATTTATTTTGATTTCTACTTCTGTCTCTGTGTTAATAAATCTTAGTTTTAACTCTTGATTCGAATCGGGAATTACAATATTTTTGAATGTGTAAATGCCTGAATATACTTTAATGAATACAATTAATAAAAATAACATAACAAAAACAAGTTTTAATAAACATTTGTATCGTTATTTTCTTTGTTCGTATAGCTTATATTTTATACTGTAGGAATTTAAATTCATTCGATTGAATGTACTATGTACATTCATACATATAACTAACACTACAGTACATATGATGCTAAAACTTTTATGTATTCATAAAAACTTAAACACCTTAGGCATATATAACTAATTCAAACATAATACCTTCAAAAATGTCTAAATGCGATATAGGACACAAACCATACAATACATCGTTTATAACCATATATTCTCAGTAGTTCAATTAACTGCTCAATTGATCGATCTACCTACAGATGTTTTTTTTGGTCTCACTAGTTCAATACACACATATTACATAACTCTTCAAATGAAATATAATTTGATTAAAATATCCGCATATACAAAGTTGCCGATTTTGCTATTTGTCTAATAGTGTGTACTGGATCTAATCACTAAACGCATCTAAATCAGCACCTTCATTCTTCATCAGCAAGGTTACTATTATGTAATGATGTGTCAATTACAGTCGCATCTTATCTATCTGCCATGCATACTAAAGCGGTGTGAACGAGGAAGATGCAGTGGCTGGCCAGTGGGTGCTATGCGGGCAGTCTGCTGCTGTATCTAGCCGTCAAGTTCTACTACGAGAATGAAGTTAAAACTCGTGTGGATGGCGCTGATGCTGGCTGCTGTCACTGCTGTAGAGGTACCGCGAGTTTTAATTTTTTAATACTTATCTTTACTTGTTTCTTGGGCCAGGATCGTCACACAGTGGGTGCCTGATGGACGACGCAAGGAAAGCCTAGAAACGCTGGCGTGACGATCTTGACTCATTCTGGAGAGGTTGGCAAGAGGTTGCGGAGGACCGAGATTTATGGAAGGAAATGGGGGAGGCCTTTGCCCAGCAGTGGGACAGTATAGGTTAAGAAAAAAATAAAAAAACTTGTTTCACAAGGTATCTAAGACCAACTCCGTGTTTAACCAACTCCGACGACTACACGAGCTTATTTGCTTTGAGAGTGCTCCAATATTAGCCGGTTCACACCAGGCTGGATACTTGCACTCTCTGTTTTCCCAGAGCCCTGCCTTGGCAAGGAGGTTAGCCTCTATCTCGGATACCTCTCCAGTGAGGAAGAAAGAGCATGACTGACTGAATGCCAGTCGCTCGCTGATAGTAAGTGCCCCACTTACTAAGAATAAGCGAGGCTATAATTTGCATCATAAGCATCATACGTTCAGTGCCTACTTAATTAGTACTTACATATAAGTTTAGTGATATCTGCAATATATAGGTACTTACCCACTGCAGATATTACTTTTACTTATGATACTTATGATGCAATTAGGAAACAAGAACCATCGGAAATCTTCGGTAAACACCCTTATTAACTAAACTAATGATAAAATCCTGAGCTGCCTCTATCGTCCTTTTTTAGGGTTCCGTACCCAAACGTAAAACGGGTCCCGGTGTAAACGGGACCCTATTACTAAACCTACGCAGTCTGTCTGTCTCTTCATCTGTCCGTCCCACCTTTTAACGGCTGTATCTTTCGAACCGTAATAGATAGCCAGTTGAAATTTTCACAGAATATGTAATGTTACAGCGGATTAACTAAATAGAAATAAAATAAAAAAGCCTATAAGGGAAAAAGGTATCCTATTTGGGAGACCACTAGACTAGAAAGCGTGAGATCGCGGGATAAAATCCCGTGACCGTATTAATGAGCTCTTTGGGATTTACGAGTATGTACGGATTTTCATAACACTGGCTTTTCGGTGAAGAAAATCCTCGTGAAGAAACCTGCATACGTACGGCGAAAAAAATCGATGGCTTATGTGAATCCACCAACCTACAACTGGGTCAGTTTGGTAGATATGGCCCAATCGCACTTTCGGGGGTAGGCCAAAGAACAGCAGTGAACTATTAAAAGACTGATTAAGCTTATGCTTACGCTATTGGAATAACAGATAGCTACCTTTCCTTCACGCTTATTTCTGACACCATATCTATGCTTCCAGGGCAGCGCACTCTTGAAGCGGTCCCTTCTTCGGCCTCGGCTGCCGGAGCCATGCTTCAGTTGCCGAGCACAGGACCGTCCCTTCGCGTACCCTCTCATCACCTTCTTCACCAAGGTCAAAAACATGCTCGTACGAGGCATCAACGTGCTCGCGGACAATAGCAGAAGCAGAAGGGTTGATTCTAAGCTGTGATGCGAAGCTGTGTTTGTGTTCTTATACTGATGAAACTTCTAATTTGATTATGGAAACCGACATGTGTCCTACAGGGTTACGCAGAAAAGTATACTAAGCCGAAAGAAGGTCATTAAACTCGGACAGAACACTTTTACCAACACTGTAATTATGCAAAAAATATCACCTGTTCCATACAATGACTATTTTCTATGGAACAGTTGATATTTCTTTCGCAATTTCAGAGTTGCTCCCATAGTTAAAGTTGATGACTATGAATAGTGATGGGTACTAAAAACCCCTTTCGACTTGGTACACCCTTTCCGCATAACCCAGTGTAGTCAGAGTAGGGAACTGATTTAATTTTACGTGAGTAATTTCATTATAAACTTGAGCTAAAATTATTTATTTTATTTATAAGTTGTCGGTAAATATTTTGTAAAATAAATAAATAATTATAAAAAAACATTGGTTTCATTGTTTTACACGCTCATGATACTCGAAATTGTATAAATTACATTGTTCACGATCAAATACATACAGAGATACAAATTAACACTTAAATATTCGGATGTAAAAAAAAAGTATCGTCATAAATAAAGTTTCTCGTAGTTTCAATGTTGTAGCTTCAAAATACGACATGGAGTTATTTAAGGCAAAATGAGTTCTAAAATGCTATTCTGTGAGTTGGAAATACTGGAAACACTAATACTATGATACTGATTTCATTCAGAAAAAAATATTATACAACATACATTATACAACATTCAAAATTCCTAGTAACATAAATAAAAAATGACACCAAACATGCTCTACCCGTGACAAGTTGACAACCACATGGCTATTATGACATGTCAAAAAAAACGAAAAGAAATATTAAAGCGTCGCAAAAAGTTTTTTTTTTTATCGTGAAAAATATTACCAGATCGAGAATGATCTAAATAATTATTGTTATTTAGTTCATTCTCGCTTTGGTCAAAATAAAATTCGTAATATTTTTCACGATCGAAAAAAAAAACTTTTTGCGACGCTTTAATATTTATGTTCGTTTTTTTTTACATGTCCTAATACCCACGTGATTGTCACGGATAGAGCATGTTTGGTGTCATTTTTTATATATGTTACTAGGAATTTTGAATGTTGTTAGCGAAATATAAATTAAAACCATAATAAATCAGATTCCAGGCGCGTTGTCTTCACCGTAAACGCTGCTCTGAAGTAAGGACTGAATGGGAAGTTTAACAAGAGGCATTTTTCATATATTAAAAAAAAAATGGGATAGATGCCGTTGATGAGACATTAGTGGGAATTACAAACCTGCGTACGTGCGGAGAATAAATCCACCATCCCACAACTTGATAACTTTATATTTGGGTATCTGTGGAATTTTGTAAATAGCCTTCTGTACTTCATATACCTATTAGTTTAAGCTTTAACCTAGAACTAAGATTTCATAAAATTGGCGTCACAAAATACGTTTGTCTGAGATGTTAGTTTCAATATTGTATCTAATTTACTAGAATTTAAATCAGTCAAAGTGCAGCTGAAACTCAACACGACAAAGAAAATTTCAATAAGATCCAATTTCGCTGATACGAAGGTAAATTGAGAAAGTTGACATTTCCACAGCCGTTTGTACACAACGCCACCTCCACTCTACAGATACTCTGATTTATGCTCTACGATAGACTATAGGTTTCAGTAGTAAATTTAGCAAAACATTTGTTATTAGCGTTGTTACGAAAAATTTGACAGTTCATTAAAAACATTTTATTTGAGCAGCAATTTTTTAAATTTAATATACTCCGCCGTAGATAAGGAACCCTTTTTCTTTAGATCGAGAAGTATCTTCAGAATGCCATCCTTTTTATTAATTTTTAGTAACGGGACTTTTACTTTCTTCAGTTCATTCTCCAAAGCCTTTAATGGTGATCTTTTAATGATAGGAATTCGCAAAGGCTTCAACAAAGTTTTTGGCAAAAAAGATAAATGTGGCAAATAAGGAAATAGTGGCAAAAGCGGGAAAGGCGGCAAAATTGGTAACAATGGTATTTTTGGTATAATTGGTATTAAGGGTGGTAGAATCGGGAAAATGGGCAGTAAAGGTAGTTTAGGTAATGGTGATAATACAGATCTCGGTAATTTCTTTGATGGTTTCGTTAGTCCTAATGCCTTCAAAGGTGATGGTTTTGGTGGGAGTTTAGGAAAAGAAAAAGGAGTCTTAAACTTTAAAACGCCAGAGTTGATGTTGATGAAAATGGGTGAATGTTTAGATATCTTCTTTATAACTAGAGGACTGGAATGTCTCTTCAGGTCTCCGGCTATGAGGCCCAGATTGAGGCCATGTACAACTGGTATCTGAAAAAAAACACCAGTAAAAAATAGGCTATACTAGTACCTATAATATTCAATGCTAGAATCATATTGGACTTGGCCCAAGCGTTTATTCCCTCTATCAGCTGTAATAACATTGTAAAGAGCTGAATAAAATTATTTTACACAGGGTAACGTGTGTACATATACCTTGTGCTAAGCCGAAAGGAGGTAATTTTACTCATCATTATGAACAAGTTCTACTACGGGACCAACACTGAAATAACGAACTGTAACACTTTGACTTAATTGTACTCGCTGATTACTACTTTTTATCGTCAGTAAAAAATGTATATTCATGCATTCAGATTTTTGCAATGTTACATCAGCGGTAAATGAAAACATTATCGTAGCTATTAGTGAAATCAAGATGCTTTTTACAAAGGTTAGATGTACAATTTCTAGGTTTTTTGTTTTACACTTTGACTCCAGAAATCTTGACTTTTTATTTAATGTAGTATAATTTTCAAATTTTATATGAGATACTCCAATAATTTAGTGGGACTCATCATCATCATCATCAAATTAGCCTATCAAGTTCTCACTGCTATGACTCAGGCCTACTCTCAGAGAGAGAGAGAGAGGATGGGCCCTAATTAACCATGCACGTTCGTTGATGGTTGATGAGATTACGTCATACCAAATGACGTTTCATACATGTACTGTTAAATTGTAAGTTCCTGATTTAAACTTAATACAAATACAGAGATCACAAAGATATACACAAAAACATTGAAACAACTTACTAGTAATAACACTAGAGCAAAAAACATATTTACTGATATTAAAAACTATACTGTTAATCCAGCCATCCTGTGCGAATCCCGCTTTGCTTAAACCTTTGTAATTGTTTCTTGTGCCTTTTATACTATACCTGATAATAACGCTACAATATAATTATCTGCGGTAGATTAAGCACGTAACCCTAAAAGTTATATAACAATGGTTAATTGTTTGATATATTAAGGTTTGGCTATGGAGGAGATAAAATATTAAACGTCCAGGGCCCTAATTCCGTATGAAACCACAACCACGCCAATAACACGTCACAAACGCGTTAAAACACAGTTACCATGATTACAAACGACATGCATAAAATATTTAAACTAATCAAATGCGTCCTCCCGATTGAGTACTACATTTTCTTGACAAACGCGCACGAAATGCGCTAACCTCAGACGCTAACTTGCTCTACGAATTCCACGCAGAAAACGAGGCTGCGGTAAAAGTTTATGTGGTCTTACAGGCAATATCTATTTTTGAATTAAAAAAATTATGTTAACGTGCGAGATTTTATGGCAAGGAATCTCATGTAAGTTAGAGAATAAGGGCCAGAGTAGCTCAACAACCAGTGACTGACATAATTATTTATGTTTGTGAATTAATAAGAAGGAAATACAATTCTCCAATGCTGTCAAGATGCTCTCGTTAGACAGGTCAATTTAAACGATCAAAGAGTTTTTTGATTATGACTAAGCCATTTAAATCCTGTGAAATAGTTTAAACATACTTAACTTATTAATTTTATATTTTATATTGTGATTTATGATTTATACTTTATATACCTATAGTCGCTACTATTTTCATAGCCCCTGTACAGCTAAATACATTTATAATTTGTTTATTGCTATTTTTTGTGACATGACGAGATCGGTGTGGTGGCCAGTTAATTGTATTTAATTATACCTACTAAGATGCTGTAAGTCGACCTATCAACAAATTATATTCTATTTTATTCTATGAATTTATCTATTATATAACGTGCCATCGAAGTAATCTAAAACCTAAGATTGACTGCCTAGAATCGAGAGTACAATCGATATAAATATTAGTATATCTGACGTATTTTAAATCCAAGCGGAAGCGACGACATAAATTTCTAACAAATACACCTACCTACTATGCAATTTAGTTTCAAGATAATTTAGTGATGCGTAAAAAGATACAACATCAGCCGTCGTCTTAGGACACGTTATCTTAGGAAATAAATAACCAATAAGATATTTTACAATCATTTTAATAAAATCAAATATTTTTTACACCAAAAATTACTACATTCAGTGGGGTGTTTAAGGTTTTGCGCTATTTTGATGCACGCTTATAAATGGAGGGTATATTATCTGGAGCAATGGTGGCCAGCTTTTTGGTCACAAGTTTCGACCAGACGTGTCGATAATTCGTGAAATAAATAATGTCGTGGTATATGTACCTGTAATAGATTCCAATACAATGACGCTTAAAAATATTACATAATGTAACAACATTACATAATTATTATAAAATATAGCTCTTAAGCAAAGTTTTATCGATTAACTTTCCTTATCAACACGTACCTTAGTCTTCCAGATTTTACATAAAATATCAAGTTGATCAATTGCATCATGCAATAAGATAAGATGTCATATTACAAATATCACGTATAAAACACAAAATGTCAATAGAGAAGCTTTATATACGACTATAGTATACCTAACGACATACACGTGGATAAAATTTTGTTTAGTAAAGAGGATGGGGGGTCAAAAATGGTTTTGGTCCTCCATAGCAGTACTACTGCTTACTTTAACCTATGCCGCAGCATGTGGGGAAAAAGAGTTGTGTTTGGTACGATTTCTTTTTCCTATACTTTTTTCCTTTTCTTTCTTTTATCTCTATTTTTTCTTTGTTTATTTTTCTGTCATTTAAAATGTTCTTTTTTTATATTATTTAATAAAGTCTTTCATACATTTTTGAAACATATCGTTTTATTTACAGTTGGAAGCCATGAAAGAAATGAAAGAGTGCAAAAAATCAGTGCTGACCTCGTAAGTTAAAAACAATTCTCATCTAATTCTCTAATGGGAACTGGCTCACTTGAGAACCAGTTTCCATTCTAGGCTAAGCGTGTTAAACGTCTTTGATCACACCATACAATGATAATTATGATGATGATTCTTTTTCTTGCAGGCTCTTGAAACCTCTTCTACTTGAAAAACTAGGTATGTTGAATTATAATTAAGATTATTTCTTCAAACGTGGTTCAGTTGAGAATAATTCAAATGATATTATACATTATTGTTTACAGAAAAGAAGAAAGATTGTTTTTCATGCCTTGAGCCGCTCTTGCCGCCAGCGCCGTCGCCAACCATCGTCCTGATGCCAGCGGCAGCGCCAGTGCCGAACACATGCGCATCGCCACTGATGATGCCACCACCGGCCCCACTGTGCCTGCCTGCTCCACCTCAAGCCCCGATGCTGCTGCCAGCGCCAGCTCCAGCACCGATATGTCTGCCAGCCCCGACTGCGGCGCCAATTTGCTTACCACCTGCAGCGATGCCTATGTTCCTTCCCGGTCCAGCTGGCGCGCCCATGTACTTGCCTGCGCCGGCTCCTGGCCAGATGTTCCTGCCCGCTCCGGCTCCTTCACCCCTATGTTTTGCGCCACCGGCGGCTCCTTTATACCCATCTACGTTACCACCAGCCCCTGCTCCTATAGTAATCTCCCTTGTGCCACCGATGCCACCGCCGATGTACTCGCCGTGCTGTCAGTCGCCACCTGCTGGGCTTCCAATGACGGCTTTCATGCTCCCCTCGCCAGTGCCCATTACTCTGGAGCCCAAGCCAATGCTGCCACCTTCTTGCAAATGCAGCTCAAAATGTCCGTTGATGCATCATTACTAGTAAAAACCTGACGTAGTTATAGAAATAAGTATTTGTTTCACACTTACTTGGTGATTGGCTCATTACTTTCGTGGCATTTATGTGACCAACTTAATTGTATGACAAAAGTAATATACAAGCCTTAGTTGGCAAATATTGATAGAGTTACGTTATATGACTTCATCACTCGCGTAAGAATTCATCGTGACAAACATTATGTCTGTCTCGGCTTCGTCCTGGCCCATATTTTTATTGTTCGTCCATCAATGTCCTCTTTCACTTGCCAAGACATAATGTACTATCTCACCTTGGTTATAAAAGACTTTAATATACTTTTATTGCAAAATTTTCTTATGTCTAACGTTTTTATTAGATGTAATTTAGCATAGGGCTAGGGCAGTAATGAAGATTTTATATATCTAACTCTTCCATTCTCTTAAAAAAACAATCGATTACGATAGCATACCTATTCAACCTTACTTAGAACTATAAGTTAATTTATGCTTAAAACTTCCTGACATCCACTCATGGAAAATGCCACGCGGAAAAAAGAGATAAAGCATATTAACAGAGGCTATCGACGTTTTTAAGTAAGACCTAGTTTTATCCGGTTTTAATTTATTGTCACAGAAACTGAATAGGTAAGAATCCAAATAAAACATTTTACCAAAGCAGCGTTTTCATAATTTATTCACTATGGCACCCTTGTTTGTTGTGGCACGTAGATGTAATAATTTACTTGAATGTAACTGATTACGGTGTAGTAATTTTCATAACTTTTTTTTTTATATTTGCATTTTGTTATAAACAATTTTAATATTTGATGGCAGGATTTAATCCTGCGTAGGTTTTAAAAATGATCCTGCGTTCGCTTTCACTCGGAGTCAAGTCAATGCTCCGAGCGACAATAGCGCGCTAGCGTCTGCGCAGTGCTGACTCTGTGGGTGCGGAGGTTGTTCGTTGACTTCTAGCGTCAGCTAGATATTTGACTTTAGAATAAAAATGAAAGGTTAAAACGAGTTGTTCATAGGACATTCTGAATCAGCTTTCGAGGTCTGTAAAGGTTCTAGCTGAATAGTTACTTGCAGTTAGCAAGAATTATAGGCGGCATCACTGAGAATGCTTAGATTAGTTGCAATAACAGCTCAAAAATTTGAGGGCTGATAGGAAAGCGACTGTGGATAGAGAGCTTAGTGGATAGAGAGTTCTGGAAGTAAACTCGATGGTGCAGGTTCAAATCTTGCCGGTCGTCAAACTTTAGAACATAAATACTAAAGTGTGGAAGGAACAACACTTTAAATAAATATCAGTATAAAAAACCGACTTCATCAGAACCGGGCCAAATTGAAATGGGACCAAACTGGAACTCCTCCTTTTTGGAAGTCGGTTAAAAACGAACTATGACTGCACGCTGCGATTTCCTCTGAGTTTTTGTAGTTTTGTAGGAAACTTAGTAAACGTACCAAACTTTTAGTTTATTTTTATTTAATACAAAAACATAATATTATTAATCATTAAAATCTGTTCAAAATCAGAGATGATCTCGCGTAAAACAAACAAAAACAGGTGTTACATACACTTACATTATTTTTTGAAGTCGGTTGTGCTAAAAAGTATTCTGTGTATATCTAGGCTATTTTGTTACGAGTCGAGTGAGAAAATCACACATCCTTGCATCCACAATAAGCCAAAAGTTAGCTTAACATGTTTTGTTAATTTGTTTTGTTAGAATTTGGGCCCAGGAGACCCAGCTTAACAATTACAAATTCTCACATAAATGATTTTGTCATATTATTATTAGTAGTTTAGTACCTAATGTAAAACTACATCTAATCGTCGTAGCGCTACGACTACGCTTCGTAGCGCTCGTAGCGCATCCGTAATCCTATGTTACTTTTTCGAACGCATAATAACAATCCAAAAGGCGTTTCAATTCAAGCTAACATCACTTATGAGAAATAACACGGTACGAATAAAACATATTTGCGCTTTTTTGGTTCACATTAGCGCTATTGGTATCGTTACCAACGCGTTGGAACGCGCCCCAACTCTACTATCTCTAATCTTTCTATTTCTATCAAAGTTGAAATCCGAAAACTTCTGTGGGCGATAAAATATGTGGCTAGTGATGGGAGACAGCGTGCCTGCAGCGCTGTGGGGTCCGGTACGATGCTGAAATTACTCTACTACGAACTGAGACACTGAGAAACGATTCCTTTGGTACCCATTATGAGCATAGAATAAATACCAAATAGTACAAGAACAGAAGACTCATTTCGGCATGACATTTAAATAAATTCAGAATCTCTATACTTCACAATAAAATTAACTTCGCACAGCGAAGCGCACCAAACTTCATGAAAACTTACAGGCGCTGAAGCGGGCATGTAGGCTTTTATTTATCTATCATATTACTTGTGTAGTAGCTGCGGTTTCACCCGCTTGGTGATGAAAAATTATGATGATGATGATGAAAAATACTTTACGAACTATTCTCATACCTAACAAATATACATAAAAATTTCATAAAAATCAGTCGAGCCGTTTCGGAGGAGTAAGGCCACAAACAACGTGATATGAGATTTTTATGTATATATGAGCTGTTGCCCGTGACTTTGTTCGCATAGATATTCGTATAAACTTTCCACCTCCATTTGCCCCCCATAATCCAGCCCTTTCGCAAAATAACATAGCCTGTACTTCATCTGGTCATAGCTAAGCATTCGTGAAAACAGTATTTAAATGGTTAATAAAAGTGGTTAAAATATGCGTGCACAAACAAACAAACAGAAAAAAATTATAATAACTGTCTCATGATCAGCTGCTTATTTTGAGATAACTTGCATTTACAGTTTTTTTTTTTTCTCACTACGTTTTCATTATATTTTATTTATATTTATAGGTGACCTTTGACTTTTTTACTAAGCACAACTTAAAAAACAGAAAATTAACATAAACGAAATATACTAAAGTCGTTAAATAAATACCTAACTAAATTAAATCTAAATTAAACTATAAACTATTTATAAATATCTATTATAGTTACGATATACGTAACTATAATAGATATTTATATATACGAGTATCTATTATATTATATTAGATAGATTGAGCGCCCCCCGATCAATGAACAATGCACAAGCAATGTAGGTATTAGCCGATACAAGTGTTACCAAGGTAGCTGATACCTAATTATAATTTATTACTGTAACGATTTTGCATTGTTAATTGTGTTTTAATTGTACCTATCTGTAAATGCAGCAAAAAGTATACAATTGTTCAGTCAAAGCATTGTTTTATTTCGATATACCTACCCATTGAAGTGCCCTAAATATGACTGTCCACGTTTCGGCATTTATAAATGTTATTTAAAATGTATTCTTGGGTGTCCATTGAAGGGACAAAATAAATAAATAAATATAACTATATTAATTAAGGATTTACTGAATGTATCACATAAGACTCATTGCCAGACCCTTAACAATCCACCTAATTACATCTATGTATCATATTTGCCGCACTGCCCGGCTTTCAATGAGTTTCTTTTTTTTTACAAAACAGAAGAAAAAAACATTCTAACGTGACATAACAAAATAATGACAATAATTATTTCGTAGCTCCATACCACAGATATACACAACCATCTTTGACAATCTATATGTCTACTCAATGACGTACATTTGAAAATCAACATAACAGTCAACAACAAAACGAAATAAAAGTCTTTGAACTTTAAATACCTAAATTATCAGTAGAATGAGATCAATCACGAATAGCTACTTACATATCAGTCTGAAAATATGTTTTTCACACCACCTGCTCGACAATGTCCATTTACATATCATGCAACCTCAACTTAGAGTAAAGCATTATCTCTTAAAAGATACAAAGTTGTACGAAACTCCCTAGGGAATAAAGTGATTTGAATTTGAAACTCGTGGAAAACCTCTAAACGAAAAAAATCGCACTTCAGTGGAAAACTCTAAGTAATAAATGCCCATAATATGGCATTGTAAAGAGGTTTGTTCGAAAATTGAACTGGCCACCATAAGCAGAACTCAAAAAAAAAAAGTGCGTTTACAAAGAATGTGAAACAAAAGACGGTGTTTGGTGCTGTGATTTTCAATGAAACCTGGCTTTTTTTTGTCTCGCAGAAGGTGTGAAAAGTAGAGTATGCTCCTTCGGAATAAAGCCTGTCTTCATCTTGGGCAGCTTGAAACCCTCGCTTCACTCAGGACTTTATATAACTCTACAGTCCCTCGTTACGCTCAGGGTTCAATATGCTGCCCGCGACGTAAGACACTGCTTTATTCCCTTAGTGCATAATCTACTATTTTGTAATCTTATCTATTAATTCTTATTTATAAGTATGATATCCTAGAAAACTCTATCTTGCATTTATCGCATAAAAATTTGGTCTGTCCTTTTGTACAATACATGCACCTCTTTTCTGATAGACATTATAGTCGGAAAATGAGCAAATTTATCATACCAAACAGTATCTGGTAGTGTTTCAGCTACCGGTTTCTGTATGGCCTTCTTTCATGCGTAGACGTAGGTGGGCTTTCGAAAAGTAACAATTCGAAATGTTTTTAGTGACTTGTTTTTTTTTATGGAACAAATAAGAAAAAAACCTGGTTTTTGTAGAGAAAATCACAAATATCAAGCATTTGCAAGAAGATTGGTAAATACCAGCGATGGTCTCGGAACGGGTTGCGATACATAGCTACAAGCTTATAACATATAACATATTTTATTATGATCCGAGATAAAGCAGTAAAAAAAGGCCAAAAATATGTTTTCACTAATACAAACTAAAATAGAAACTAACCTATTTATTATTTGATGTGCCGTCCCGGCTTCGCACGGGTGTTAGCTCGGCCTTCGGCCTCGCTACTATGACCCACTCCAGGCACACAAAATTTCATCCAAATTGGTCCAGCCGTTTTAAAGTAACCTATGTGCTATTCTAGACTATAGTCTCTGTGCCAAATTTCATCCAGATCCGCTCAGCCGTTCTAGCGTGATTGTGTAACAAACATCCATCCATCCATCCAAACTTTCACATTTATAATATTAGTACGAAGTACGGAGTACGATTATAATAAAATAAAATAATGTTATTGTATTACCAAATAAAATAATGATTGAAAATAATTGTCATAAAATTACGTAAGAATCATCTTATGGACCTTATCAATGCACCTTTATCTGCATGCCCGTACACACTTTATCTTAGAAATCACTATCACAATTCTTAAAAACAAGTTATTGCACCTTATTTTTTTATCAGATTTCATATTTTGTTTAAATACTCCAGCATCCTGCTATTTGAATATTAAAGCACAAGTGTTGGACAATCGTACACGTGGGTGTAGGGTTGGTTGAATATTTAAGTAAAATATTCTCGCAGGTGATTTATCATTCGACTGGTTCTAGAGTTTCTAGAATAAAGACTAGAAAGACGGAGAACATAAGACAGGATGTTGGTGAATATTTTAATTCGGTTGTGTACACTGTCGCTGGGGCTATCGTTTGTCGTTTGTACTTCGCCACAACAACAGTCACAGGTAAATTTAAACAAATTACTACATAGTCATATTTTATGGTATCACCATAAAAAAAACACATTAGTCATAGGACTGCACGTCAGAAGTGAAAACTTGCTCCGTTCCGGGCACATGCCTACTAATAAGATTAATTTCCTGATGAGGCTAGTAGAATCTGACACCTGTGACATATGCGGAAGCCTCGAGGATGTCTATCATGTCCTGATGGAGTGTTCGCGAACGCAGTCTGTGAGATCTGCCATGATCACTCAATATAGTGCTAATTTCCTCGATGTCGGCGTAATTCAAAGTGTCCTGTCCGCTCCACTGCGCACGAACACTATTTAAACTGTTGTGCGATGTGTATAAGTAGACGATACAGAATGTACATGATGGTACTGACATAGTCGCAATGCGACTAAAGCACCGAAACAAATTTAGATAAAAAAATGTATTAATTCACCTATTCTACAAGAGATGGTGCTGTTTTAAAATACATGGTACAGCGTTCGGTGACGATGCCGCGAGTTTCATGATTTTTGTTCACACAAAAAGTGGACAATGCGCCTAAAGAAATTTTCACTTCAAAAACATTGTTTTAAACTATCACGGTTGTTCCAGGATATTCACCGCGACAATCCCGTTATTTTGGCGGTTACATGGTTGTAGTTGTAAATATAACTACAGAGTTAAACAAAAGTTTAAGATAGATGCGGATTTGTGGTATTTAAATTTTGATATAATAAAAAGAAGTCTTAGAACAAAATTAGATTGTTTTTACATACTGAGGCTGCCCTTGAGAGCATGCTAGATTATCCTGTATGTAGGTAATGTTATGAAGTCAGCTTTTATTTTTATTATTACTTCTTCATTCTTGTTTTCTTTAGATGGTACACACTTGTGCAAGTCTAGGCCTTGTGCAGACCAAAGTCCAAAAATATTATTATTGTGCGATTATTTTACTTCTGCTTATTATAACACGTTATTTACTTATTAACTAACAATGTAGTCAAATCTTGGAAGTCAATTTTATCCTACTTCTAATTGTCGTCTCGATTTGAAACTTTGCGAGTATTAAATCTCGGATGCCAATACAATAACTTGGTATAATCTCATTTATCTGATGATAGCGCCAGGAAGGAGTGGATAGTGGAACTCTCCAATAGTGTGAACTATTGATAGTTCCATACTGACAGAGCCACCTAGCGGAAAAGACGTAAACTATCATGTCGCATGTGCAACGCGGTGTCAACCACCCATCTCCCGTCTCACTTCCCGTGCGCACCCGCGAATCACGTTTTTAACTGACTTCAAAAAAAAGAACTTCAGAACTCCATCATTTATAAACCTATTTGGATTTTTTTATTTTATTTTGAACATACATACATTTGAAAGGATACTTATACTTGTTTCAGATTGGTTCCTTAGAAATTTTGTCAAAATCGATCGAATCAGTTCTGTAGTTTGTTTTTTTAATAAAAAAACCTGGAAAAAATATGTCATCCAAGTAAACGAAATTGCGTATTTACAAATTTACTCCCTTGTTACTAGTCAGTTTTTTTTATTTTTTATAACCATGTTTATTTGATAACACCTTTCGTTTTTCAGTTGGCGGCCCTACATGAGCGTATGAATCAAATGATTAGTGCACTCTATTCCTCACGTAAGTACAACAATAAATTTGTAGGTATAAAGTTTGTAGGTATATCAGCATTCTTGAAATATGCATAACTTATTTGTAGATGTATTTTATTATAATAGGCTTGTGTCGTAATTTTTACTTCATACTTCATACTTCATAAAAAAAATATCTTAAAAAAAATATAAGTATTTTAATTTCATGCTAGACAGAGAGCGTTCTATAGCACGTTATGACGTCGCAAGGATAGAATACATTTTATTCTGAAAAAGCCAGATATCAAAAAAAAAATGTATTTGTAAACTCATCAAGTAAAAACCCACTTTTCGGACCGAGGCATAGCTGAGGCTACCATACGTGAATCCATCAATTTTTAGTTGCCGCCAAGGTTTATTTCGTGCTTATTTGAAACCTTGCATTGATATTCATGCACGTAAAAATATGCGTATGAAATATTTTAGGGAAACTTCAGCAAAACATAATAGTTCTTATTTCCCTGAGTAACTTTCATTTTTCATAAAAACGTTGTCAAACAACCAAATTTTCCTATAAAAACATTTCTAGATGGCTTTGGCTTGTGCTATAACCCAATCATAAGACATCTAAAATCTTTGTTTTTTTGTTGTTGTTTTTAACATACTCGTAACCTCTGTGCATTCGCCTCTTTTTAGTGAAAAGAGTAATACTCTTTGCATATTAAAATATTGTAAGCACGTACCAATTTTTTTTTAGAGAAGATAAAATAAACTCCTTATTGTATCTTTCGTAGAAGAGGAGTTCTAATTCTGAAAACACAATACCATGTAAAAAAATATACTATCGCCACATTGGTGATTTGCGTTGCTAATTAATTTAATAATGCTTCAAACATTTCCTTTATAGCACTGCTATCAAAAGTAAAAACGTCTGCATCGATCGAAGAAACACCTACATCATCACAAGAGACCACGTACAGCTACCCCACCACGCCTCCTCCGCAGGTGGTCTACGTATCTCCACCCAGTTTCTTAGAAGCTGGAGATCAACCTTCTGACTATGGCTACCCATCGACGACCAACCCTCTACCGAGGGCGGCTTGGCCGTATCCGTACGAAATAAGCTACCAGCCTCAGTTCGCCCCACCGGTCTATTCCCCTCCAATCCCCAGGCCGTCTTACCCTGAATATGCTCGAGCCTATCCTCAATCACCAGCGCCACAGTTTGCCTCTCCACCTCCTCCATTCCCTTCACCAGTGTCATACGCTTCCCCATTTTCATCGTTCCCGCTGCCAGTATGCCAGCCGGGTTATTCAGTAGCACATTTGTTGCCGAGTTCTTATTCCCAGCAAGTTCCATACCCACCGGTATCATCCCCAGCGCCGATGCCTTATCCCCCTTCTTACCCTCGTTCGATGCCTTATCCAACATCAGTACCAGCTCCGTACCATTCTCCGATACCGCAGCAGTATGCGCCATCTCTACTTTACCCTTCACCTGTCCCTGCGCCGTATCCCCCTATGAACTCAGTACAATATTCACCAACATTCTCGTACCCTCAGCCGTTGTTCCAGCATCACTCACCACCAGCCTTCCCTAAGCCTTCAGAAATACTACCACAGCCACAATATGAATACAGTAGCTAAGTCTACTATTTAAACAAAACCTGGGTACCTGTTGTTTATTATGTGTACATAATTTCATATATTTGATAATTGTGTTAATTTATTCTTAACTATAAGCAATAATACTTTTGTAATAAAATATTTTCTAAAATATAATATTTGCTTTGGATAGTTTTTTTTGGCAGACCCATTCGATAAGTTTACACGGTTCCCGTTTTAAATAAAAAAATGTATATACCTTGTCAAATCAACAAACACGCAAACAATGGTGAGGCGCATTTTTATCCGACTGAGAACCCAAGAAGGAAGATAATGTATATATTCTATTCCTCCTTTAGCCTAGATGGCTTGACTGGTTTTGACCAGTAAGGTGTCGTAAAAGTTGCAAGGATCAATTATGATCACACTAGTTTCATCTTCTTTCTCTAATATATATATATATATATACCTTCTTTCACTATAGGCCACTTCAAGCGTTTCGAAATAAGAACTCTTGAAGTAGCCTATAGCGAAAGGTATTATAAATTAGAAAAATAAAGTGCAATTAGAGTGATGATGATGATTGATAAATGATCCTTAAATTTTCATCATTACAATTAATATTTATTGTTTTTTTTATCTGTGGACATTTTTTTAACGGGGCAAATGCCTTTATTAACTAAACAAAATACAAGCTAAAACTAACACTAAATAAACAGTTAGACTGTCCATAGACCGTTGAAGGTCTAAAGACAATCCAAATGCTCAAGCCCACTATCAGCTGGCAGCGTACCCAGCATGCTGGCGGCATTACCACGTTGAAATATTATTGACATATTTAATTAAATATAAAATACTTTTCATCCATTAACCAGTGCGGTGAAGGTCGTTCTATGGCGGGATCCTACACTATTGGTTTGTTTACTTGAATTTTTTACTCACTGTGTAGGTAACTTTAAGTATATTGTGTTTCTTCTATGTATAAAAGCTGAGAACCTAACTCCAAGATAAACCTCGGCGAGGTTTGTTGGTGTTAGCAAGCAAATGAAATGTTTAACGTGTATCATAAATAAATAAAAATATATGAATAAATAAATAAATGGTAACAATATAATCGCACTCAAAAGAGAAAACCTGCTATTCTAAATCACTTGCGAAGTACAAGCGCCAATTAATATTTTTATTAATCCGCCCAGCTATTTTTAATTGGCTTTATAATCATTGCAGTGTTTTAGACGCAGTTAGGTTTGGTTTATAAATTAATCATACATGTTTTATCAGACTATACACACTACTACAGACTAATATTCAATGGTGGATCAAATTTTGTGGGTCAATGTAATATGGATACATAATACATTGACCCACAAAATTTTATCCATTTCTCGGTGTTCGATTGAGCTGAAATTTGGAATACTTTGCAAGTTCCGATGACAATACAATATAATGGTGACAGCGAGGTGATTTGATGATGGTGACGGTGGACAACGGCACTCCTCGATGGATAAGAGTAGACTGGCAGTTATGGACTCGTTTTGATCAGCAAACCGTTCTGAACACTAATTTCATAAAAGCTAGGTTTGAAAAAGATTTTTTTGAATAAATAACATGTTATAAACTTATTCAGCTATATAATTTCTCAACATTATCAGTATCATAATATAAAATATTAAATATTACGATAAGATTCGAACAATGATTACATTAATGTGGTAAATAATGTAATATTATTTAAGTTATATAAAAAAAGTTTGTTGAAATGTTGACAGGGAGGTAGAATTTGAAACCAAAGTAATAAAAACAAGATCCCCATTGCTTAAGAAAACCTGTGCTATCAATGTACAGAATATTTAATTACAGCAACATTTTCTTCAAATATTTCTTAACTCACTGATATCATATAAACATATAAAGGTGAAGACGACAAGTACATGCCATATCGCCTTCAACATGTCACCTATATACTTAATATTAGCGTTAGTTATTCAGGTAAGCTAACTTTGTATTATTTTATAGCAAATAGTTCACATTATTATTTTAATTCCTTTTCCTTGGTTTCTCAAAATACTTTGTAATATTGAATTATTTCTTTCAGTGTTCCTTTATACACGCAGACACAGATGAAGACAAAGAAGCGTTGAGAGAAACTCTCCAAAAACCAGATTTCGACGATGGCCCTAAAGTCTCACCAAATTGGTTCGACATGTTAATGATGCCTAACAATAACAGCAAGATCCCAAGCTCTTCTGCATCAATGATGGCTCAAATAACGAACTCTAATAAAACACGCGATGAACAACTTAATGATATCAAAGAAATGGCAAAACAAATCTCCGATACGCTTGAAACCGAAATGGTCAGCCTTTTCTCTGACGTCATTAAAAATGAAAAAGAGATCGATGAAAACGGAGTTCGCAAGAAGCGTTCTATTGAAACTCCCATGGACAGCACTAAAATGGTAATGAGACTTCTCAAGCACATTAAATGGAACAACGAATACCAAAACGTAGCTATTGACAAAATGATGAGTGCTCAAGAAATCGCCAACAAATTCGGAATCGAGTTCAACCCTGATCCTGAGATCTTATCAGACTTGGCAGTGGCAGCGAATGAACACGCCCAAGAAATGACAAACATGTTGAAAGATGCGTGCATTTTGAAGAATGTAACTGTAGAGAAAGTACACTTCGTTCCTGTGGTTGACGAGCCCAAAAAAGAAAGCAAAACATATTACACCTATGGAGTATATCCCGAAAGTGAGCCCTTGTTTGAGTTCTTGCCTGACATAGTATCGAAGCCGATACCTGCCAGCCATGTTCATTACACCGATTCCTTGTCATACAAATATCCTTACGAAAGTTTAGCTGACTCTCCTCCCATGCACCACCACAGTGCTCCCGTGACTCCTAAGCCTTCCTTTTATGACCCGTTCTATCCTTACACTCCTGCTTCAGACTACAATTCTTGTTGCTCAGTGGAGCCTGCTTTAGTGATTCCCATAGAAGAACCAGAACCTGAGCCAGAGCTTGTTGGTGAAGAAGTCGAGGAGACCATCACTTCGAAGATGGTGGTGGAGAAAGGTGACGAGCCCGGCGCCACGACAGTAAACCACGTGACATGCTACACGATTACAGAGAAATCTCACTTCAAGCCACCACAAATCCAACAGTTGCCGCAGCACTTCCAGTATAGCTTTTTACTCATATAAATTTTATAAACACCTATGTATAGTACTAGGAAATAAATTATTTAAAATATAAACCTTTATGAATAGGTACATATATATTGTTATATTTTTGTCCCAGCAAAAAATCAAATTTTCTCCAAGGAGAAGGTACTGAAACATTCACATATATTATGTTATTTTTGACGTAGCAAACTTAAAAAGTATACCTAGTTAAGGGTACTTATTAAGTCTACAAAAAAGGATATTTTAACTGACTTGAAAAAAGGAAGTGGCTATCAATTCGGTTCTATTTATTTATTTTTTTGTTACCTCAGAACTCCGTCATTTATGGACCGATTTGGAAAAGGAGACATAGAGTTTAGGTCCATAAATTTACATAGATTTTTTAAAACAGACTTAACTAATTTAAATCCTATATCGTGACAACAATCTCTTATTTAGCTTACATTGTAGACTTATGCAGATAACCTTATACATATTATGGTTTAATTATAAACAAGCTTTTAGGCGTCCGCTCATAATCTTGGACCAAAGTGCTTGGGAAGGCAAAACCAACAAACCTTAACTCGATAGGGTTATATACTATGGCCACCTTATGTCTCCATCATCAGACAGACCAGCCACATGGTACCATAACATTGCATTGTCACCGAGTTTTTTTTTATGATATTCAGTGACGAGACGAGCGAAGCCGCTTGCCTGATGGCTCTTCACGCTTGCCCATAACAGATCAACGCCACTCAGAATTTTGAACTTCAACAGTTCAAAACCCTGGATTGCAATGCACTGCGCTCGTCACCCCGAGATATAAGATGTCAAATCTCTGTGTGCCCTGTAATTTTGCTGGAAACATTGCCCTTCAATCCGAAACACAGTAGTGTTTGCAAACTACTGCTTGGCGGTTGAATAACTGGCAAAGGTGTGGGGGTACTTTCCCAGCGGACCCCTGCAAAAGAGTCCTACCTACTTACATAAAGTATGTAAAATTTCAGCTCAATCGGTTGAGGATAACCTGGCTTAAAATCTGCTATATTTGTCCGACACGTTAAATAAAAGCTGTAACAAAATAAGTATACTTTCAAGTTGTGCTGGGTAAAAGAAGTATAAAAATTGGTTTATCGTATTTTTAACCGGCGATCCAGTAGACGAAAGCATGCTGGGTACGCTGCCAACTGATAGTGGGCTTGAGCATTTGGATTGTCTTTAGACCTTCAACGGTCTATGGATAGTCTAACTGTTTATTTAGTGTTAGTTTTAGCTAGTATTTTGTTTAGTTAATAAAGACGCTAAGGTTAAAAAAAAATGGACGAAATGAAATAATTAATTCCTTAGTTTCAATAAACTTTAATATAAAATATTTAAATAAATACTCAAAATTATTTAATATGTAAGTACACTAATATAAATCTTATAAAATAAACTTAATCATACAATGCTATTCAAAAAGATACATTCTTTGGCTACATTTTGGCACTTGGTGAATTGACTATGTAGTAGGTATTTTACCTAACTGCTAAAGCGTGGTTTTTATATTATTTTAATATACTAATTAATTATTTGGTAACATTAATGATAACGATGACATTATACATAAAAGTTGGTACAAATGGCTATCTATAAATTGGTAAACACGGGATATTTACCGCATTTTTCTTGAAAGCGGTACAATATTTTTTCAATACGGTAGACATTGCATTATTAAACCTTCACGGATGTTGACTACAAAATATTGTGTACTCATGAATTCACATTGCACAAACATTGTTTTAAACCTTCACTGTTATTCATTATATTCAAATGTATACCGTTGTTCATTTTTTTTATGGTTGACAGGCTAGGCATTATGGTTGACGTTGTGGTCGAAGATGGTAAACATGTTTAGCCTGGAATGGGAAATACTTGGAAAGACATTTTTAAATTGGTAGCTAGCCAGCCGGTTCCGATAAGAAAGTACTCGATATTTTTCTTCCCTGGCAGCTCAAGCTCGTTTTTAGAATTTGAACCCAAACCTTGCAGATTAGAATTCAAATGCCAATCACTGATAATATGAACTTTCATCTAAATATGTAGTCATGAGTCATGGATACACAATAAGATGTAATGAACAACCACTAAGGTTTAAAATAGTATCGGTGGTGAACTTTGTTTTAAACCTTTACGATTATTCACTAAATTTAAATATGCATTCACATAGACACCCCTACATGAGTTTAATCAATAAGTACCGTACTTTTAAAGTCCGGAACAAGTACCGCTTTTTTATCTTTAAGAAATTTGCTGAGCCCGTGTGTACCAAACCAATTGAATGTAAAAAAACGTGTAAGCATAAACGCTCGATTATTAATATATTCTATGAAAACGTCTTTTCGCGTGACACTTCTTATCAGTTTATTTGACAGAACATTTTATAGCATATATTATAATATATGAGATGGCTAGTATATAAAAAGGCAATTGTTATGGTTAGTGACCTCTAATAAGACATATTAACTCAATATTAATGCATTGTACAGAGAGTAACATATTTATTGAATATTTTTTTATATTATGTGAATTGATAATTTTCTTTAATATTTATTACTTCCGTAGGTAAATAATTTTATATTAAAAACTTCGAAAAATTATACATAGAAGGCACAACGCGTAGAAAATCATAGTCTATAAATGTCCGCAGTTTCATATATAAACATAACTGTATACAATTTATATCGAAACAAATGTATGTTACCAAAATCAACCGTATATTTATACGTTTAGGGCTCAGTTCTCCAATGTCTGTTTTATTTGCACAACATCGTCAAAACTCGTGAACCGTCGTTAAGCAAGCAAGACGACGATTATGTCTGAATCGCAAGTATGAACTACCGAGAGAAAGAGACAATTTTATCTGTCTCTCCCGTTGGTCAGACAGTTGTTCGTCAGCCAAGTTGACTTGTCTGTTACGGCTCTTACGCTGTGAGCAACTATCGCGTGACTGTGGATCCATTCTGGCTGTGTATTGAGTCCAGACAGACTGAGTATTGCCGCTATTAGCGCGTTATTGTGGCATCTTTGTATTATTTTGATCGAATATTACAAACAAAAAACCAAAAATAAAATTATGAGTATTAATCATAACGTTTAACTTATATATCTATACTATATCTACCCACACTCGTGATTCCATACATCTCACTAGATATAGGTATATTTTTTCACTCTCATTGCGTCCTTATGTTACATAACTTCACTTCACATCATCAGCCAATTAACGTCCACTGTTGGACAAAGGCCTCCCTCATAGAGAGGGGTGTTACCATAATCCCCATGCATGGCAGGCGGCTTGGGGATCGCAGTACGTTCACCGTGTACTATTAGGACGCTGCTGTCCATCCTCCAACTTCACTTAATTACCTTCAATTTACCGGCGTCTAAATTTTTTATAGAAACTTAATATTATAATAATAAAAATAAATACTATTGGTGTACTTTTAAGTACACTAATAGTACACGTACAGCCCCTCCCTCCCCCCAGAAACATAATTAGGCATTGGTGTCGATTCTGTTCTACCATTACCAAAACTAAACTAAATGTGATAGCTCTAAAATTCTTGCTATCCTCTCACATATTGAAATGAAAAGAGATGAAGATAATTTTAGTCCTATCAGATTGGTTTAGTTTTGTGAGTGATAAGACAGAATTGACGCCATTATCATTCATCTCCTTTGGCACCCGTTTTTTTTCCTATTGCCATATTTATAATCGTAATATTTTCCAATGAAGTTAACTTCTTTTTACTTAATAACTACTTTATTTATTGATCCAAAATTCGGAGCAAAATAGCTACGTTCAGATAACTTTATAATATTATATGTAGAAACAAACCAATTTTGAATACATTTTATATATGAGAATGCTTTATAGACATGGCACAAAACATGGCCCCCAGACCAAGTTATTCATAATAAGTTTGCTGTATGATTTTGACTCAAGCGATCTTTATTTATCGGAAAACATCCTAACTTATTTTTTAAATGTCGTGAATCCGTATTGTCTAGTTCAAGAGATCTGGATCCTAATATCCGGGCCTGCATTGTACAGCATAATTACAATAAACAAGACCTTTTATAGCGCGTGACATAGCAGCGTGTCGGTTACTCTGTGATTGACAAAATTATGTATTAGATACTTCAAAATAATTGTAAGTTTTAACCCGTTAGAGGCATTGCAGAAATCTAAGTCAATTATTACAATGATGGCATTCACTTACTAAAACCTTCCTGTACTAAAATTATTGGTGCGTAGATACTGGCTATCTGTGCGCGTAATACGCACTGTATGCGCCACTGTGACTCGAGTGGGGTTGGTATCTGGAATTGATAAATATTCTATTATTAATAAATAACTATGTAAAAAAACAACCTAGTATCAATAACATATTTCCAAATAAACTATCGTTCGAACAAATTTATTCGTTTGATTGGACCTGATAAACTACTAAGGTAATAAAAACTTGCTTCTTTCTCCACCTCTTGAACTTTTCTACATAATAAAAAAGAAGCACATCAATCGAGAGAGAGAGAGAGAGTCAAGGTAATCAGATAGATATTTTTTGTAACAAAAAAATACGGGCTGTCTTGAGAAACTCCAGTCGCCATGCTGGTGTGAGCTCGATATTTTTACTAAACTTCTATTTCTATATATACATAATAAGTTTAGTAAAAATATCGAGCAAAAAAGCATCAGAAAAAAGCATCAGAAAATTACTAGAATTTATATAAACTTCCTAGTAATTTTTTGATGCTTTTTTCATCACATTTATGCATACGTCATAATAAAATCATCATCAGTTTCGTTTCGTATTCATAAGTCAGTTTTAACCAAAAACCATCATGACGAAAAATCTAGAAGTGTAACCAAACAAAATGGCTTTACCCAAGATCAAAGTAACAAGACAGATAATCAATTGACGCTATCTACCAGGCAGCGGATTGTTAGAGAAGAAAGCCGATTTGTCGCTATCTAAGAACCAACAGTATCGTCAAGACGTGACAGTCAATAGTCGATGATTAGTTTATTTTGTCGAGACGTACCGATTTCAAGATGCTACTGACTGTTGCCGAGCGCTACCGCAGCATAGAGCAGCCACTTCAAAAGCTTTGTAATAGCTAGTAGTAAGTACTGACCGCATGGGGTGTGTGTGCGCAGCGTAGAGCGGCCCACATGCACTGGGCTCAGCTGCGTACGGCGCTGCCAGCTGCGGGCACGGCTCACCCGGCACTGACTCGCGCCGCCGCGGCACAGGGCCTCCACGCTGCTGGCTTTGTTCCGGTGGACTGGAACAATTGACAGACACCATCGATTCACCATCATCATAAGCCTGTGTTTGTCCATACTATAGAGTGGACGTAATGCACGCCACTAAACCACAGTTAACTACATTATCGAGCTTGGGTTCCAGTTCGAGTTCCATTGTTATCCCTAGCAATAGACTTAGAAGCAGGGTAGATCGTTTCGTCTGGTAGGTGCAGATAGTGCACTTTGAACTTTTTTCCCAACCCACCGCTGCACCGCACCCACCCACTGCGCCGAAATATCGAGAGCTACATTCACAACTTTACCACGGTAAAAATCTGGTAATAATAATAAATAACTGTAATGAACAAACGTGATAGTTTTTAAGCAGTGTTTTATTTTCTTTCAAATCAAATCAAATTATTTATTTGCTAGAATATAGGTACAGGATCGGTCTTAAGTGTAAAAAGGTGCTCTATATCCAACCTTTAAGGCGTTTCATATACTAACTTTCAAGCTAGGTACTTGTCTACATCGAACCTGAATGATATGTGGTCGAAGATTGTGTGAATGAGATCTGGCTCTCAAATAACCGTTAGAATACGTCGTTAGGCACTTGTTTACAATTTCTAGAGTCCCATTAAATTATTACAATTCTCTTTTTTTGATAAGTCCTAGGTATATCTACAGGTAGGTACATCTAGAGCAAAGTGCTAGGTATATAAATATATACGTAACCTTGTATAAAGAAATCAAGGGAGCTAATAGTGTTGATAGTGTTCTTATTCCAACGCAAAACACTTCATGCCAATATTTCAGACAGGCTGTGCCCGGCGGTTTCAGCCGCGGAGACATTATCAAGGAACAATAAATTTTTCCATGATAAAAATATAATGAGTCCATCAAAGTAGGTAGAGTAAGAAGAGCGGATTGTCCGCCGCTCCGGCTCAGTGGACAACGTCCTTACATTCTACACTCTACGCTACTCATTCTCACTTCTACACTAAACTTTATTCAAGCACTAGTTGCTCTTGGCGGTTTTACTCGCATGGACATTATTTACATTTTTCCAAGATAAATAATTTTCGCAGTTTAAAATACTAAAAACACGCTTTAAATTCGCTATCCTGAAGATCCTGGTAAGGATAATGGGACAAACTGTTTAAATTATTGCATTGTCATTGGTCCTTGATAAGTGTGCAAAGCTTCAAATCAATCCGACTTTTTGAAAGAGGTGAAAATCACGTTCAAAGATTCCCTTACATAGATACAAAGATACATACTTAGCTAATAAAAGCGTGTTAAAAATATATTGTATTAATTTTCGGCCTTCCAACTATATCTCTATGCAAAAACAATATCAATCCATTCCTCCGTTGCAGCCACAGACTAGGTATAGCTACTACGTAGCCCAGACTTGTAGTTACGATTATTTTCAATGGAAACAATTGAAATAATTCAGTCAAATACCTGAGGGGCGGGGTGAGGGGTTACTAAATGCTAATTGGCACATTCAACGTCAGTTCAAAATGTAAACAAAGCATAGTGATGGCGTACCTACGGTATTGGTCGGAAATGACGTGAGGTTCAGGCGTACCTACGGTATTGGTCGGAAATGACGTTAGGTTCAGTGGAATCAGTGGGCGTGTTTTTTATATCAGTAGTAATGTCAACTGATGAAGTGTCTGAACATGTTCGCCTTGCATTAAATGTCTAGCTATAGAAAATCTTTGGTTGCAGCTGTACCTTCGCGTTCATATATTTTTTTTTTCATTATGTCAACATTTAATATTCGTCTAAGCGAATCAAAATCAGAAATAATTTATTGTAAAACCTGTGGGCTACAAATAGATGTTAAAAGTAATGAATGGTAAGAACATTCAACAGTCTGACCTTTGCGAGCGTACAATAACTTAAATTAGGTATTATGCTAACTTATTTAAAATATCTATTGTTTATTTATTCTAATTATATTAACAATCAAATAATTATTTAATCACCTATACCTATATCTGTATTTGGTACCTATTTTGACCTAAATAAAATAATGTGCGGTAAGTCCCGATAAACATAAAAAAAGTAATCTAGTCATCAATCCTTCTTCTAAAACACTGTTTTAAACTATCACGGTTGTTAATTAAAGTTATATGATTATTTACGGGATATTTACCGTGGTAAGGTTGTGGAAGGAGCTCCCGATATTTTGGCGCAGTTACATGCACTATGTTCACGGGACGACAGTCCAGTCGGGAGTTCAGTATTTCCGTGAACATGGCTTCCAGCTCCTTCCACAACCTTACCACGGTAAATATTCCTTCTTCTAGTCCTTTGGAAATAAGCTCTAATTTTAATTTAGTTTTGAATGTGTTTGTGTTATCGATTAAATGTTTTATCTCGTTTCCTCATTTCCTCGAAATCATCACACCGATGCAATTAATTATAGTTTTATCTTGAAAACCATCAAGCTTAGTATAATCCGCCCTCCGGGGAGGCGGTCTCCTATTACGGTGTTCATGTTAATACTTTATTTTGACAACGAGCGACAAATGGCAATCACACGTCAACCCTCGCTTTATTAATTGACTTTACCAGGAAGTTAGAGCGAGTGAAAAAATAATGAATGAGATTTTTTGTCCCTCTCTAACTGAAACTGTTTATGCATGTGTGATCTGAATTTTTTATGTTGACTTTGTTGAATGATTTATTTTAAAGTTTTGTTTTTAAAAACAACGAGCGTTCGTCTGGGCGTTTATCTCGCGAAAACTGGAAGAACTCGTTTTGTGTTTTAATGTTAGGTGTTAGTTTTAGATAAATAAGGTCATGACGTTAACTGAAATAAATTAGTGGAAAATATAAATTAAAAGTCAAAGCATTTTAGTTTAGGCGGATCGAGATTGAATAAAAAAAATATCCAGAGGTACCACCAAAACCCGTCTCAACCATGTCTTTCGAACGTATTCAACATTTTTGAAGTTACAAAATCACTGAGTGAGATTGCGTTGGTGAATTTGATGAGAACAGCCCTTTCAAAAAATTACTCAAGCTAGCTGCATCCCTTACTTTTGTTTGAAATCTGTAACATAATGTAACCAAATAATACTGAAATAAAAATTAGCCTATTTATTAATATTTAACAATCTCCAATTAAAATTTATTCAATACCGTTTAGCCTTTTCGTTCAGTTACTGAGGCGAACGGTAACAAATTTTCACCTCCTCTGTAATTGTGTCCTCTTCCTTCTCTAGATCTCTAAACTTTCCCATCATACCAATATTACAAAAATGTGGAAGTATGTTTATTTGTCAATTTGGTTGGTTTAAAAGGCAGTAACGGAACGACGCTGGAGAGTCCGGATACTTTTATCCCGGAAAAAATAGGATTTTAGGAGGAATGTCAAAAGACATTTATATATTATAATATTAGCAAAAACTTCTCAATTATTTTTAAAATTTCATACCTGAAGCTACAATAACATTGTATCTATTTTTCTATTTCTAGTAATTGGTTTGGTTCTGTTCTTTATTTTGTTAGTTGACTCTCTTTGTCTTTAGACTTTAAAAAATATTACCGCCTACATACTATTTTTTCCAACCTGGTAGATAATATAAAATAAATAAACCATAACAAAAATAATATTAATCGAGATACAAAAATATATATTTTTTCAGTAAAAAATACATATTTGTTGTATCAATACACCTATAATATATAGAAGCACGATGCCACTGCTACGATGACATAGCGGACAAGTGACGTAGAAGTATAACACTATGCAAGCGACATAACGTCTTAACTCGTTAACGTCGTAAATTAACGTCGAACTATATAATTAATGTCTAGGTAATACTAGGTATGTTTTTTTTTTTTCATTATTAGAAATAGGCTCGCGTTTGACCGCGAACTCGCCTGATGTTAAGCGACTATGCGGTCTACGATGGAGCACGCTTGCCTAGAAGGAACCGATTCACTCGTTATATGAAGACACCCAGATTGTAACTACAGGGGAACACCCATTCAGGTATGTACAACGAAGGTCAGATGATAATTGACTGTTTTCACTTGAGATTGTGACTCTACAGGCTATAGGTATTGTATCTCGGTAACCATTTATTACAAACTGTAAACTACGTTTTTTTGTCTATAGTCGTTTAGCTAGCTATGGAGTCATTCAGCAAGCTATGGAACGAGCTATGCTCGGAGCTTCTTTGAAAGATAGAATCAGAAATAAGATTATATGACAGAGAATTAAAGTAACCGACAGCGTGAAGGATTAGCAAGTGAAGTGGCAATGGGCTGACCAAATCTATAGATGAACCGACAACCGTTAAGGTAGACGTATTCTAGAGTGGAGACCGCTTATCTGCAAACGTAGAGTTGAAGTGACGATCTGCTAAAAGCGGCTGGAAGCAAGTGGATCCGTAAAGCAGAAGATCGTGCATGTGGCGTTATTTAGAAGAGGCCTACATACAGCAGTGGATTATCATTAAATAGGCTGATGATGATGATACCACGTTTCTTCGTACATAAAGCCAGATATAAACATAGCAAATTTACATAAAAACCTGTTCTGGATAATAAACTGAGATCAGTGAGATTTATGCCCGATCGGCGTCCAATGCAGCGCGCGCAACACCAGTAACGTTAGTGTAAACAAACAGTATTTTATGCGCCTGCGCACGCCTTACTGAGATGTAGAGGAGGGTACAGTTGTAAAAAAATGGATTTACATAATCATATCAATTCATACATTTTTTGTTATTTTTTTAACCTAAATATCGTAAACTCCAGAATCAGTAGATTTTTATGCAAATGAGTGACTATCCAACTTAATCGCCTGATGGTAACCTACATGCTTGTTCATAGCAGTTCAGTGACATCCAAAATTACATCAAAATGATAATTTTTATTGTTATCTGTACCTACTTACTAGGGTACTTCTAAATTCTATGCAAGTATCGATAGGTGCTATAAATCAAACACTTTGTAGTAAGATACATGTGTTTACGCATATGGTTTACGTAGAAATAGTACCTACTACGGCATTGGATAAAAATAGATTCAATAGGTAATTCATTAGTTTTTTTTTTTTAAGAAACGTAGTTTTTTTATGGCAATTGTCTTTATTAACTAAAGAAACAAAAAAAGAAATATTTTGTAACAATAACTTAACATAAACAACGTTGATATAATATGGTCCTTAGGTAGTAAAGATGTGTCACAAAAATGGCCTCAACTAAGCATGATGATTAAAAAAACAGTTAAAATATAAATAAATATTTAAAAAAACTCTAAAACACGCTACATTATGCTATTCATTTTCATCGGTCCTAGATAATTCAACAAAATTTCAATTTGTTCAACGCGTTGAAGTTGTTGAAAATCAAGTTCAAAGATTCCATTGGCAGTTACATACATACTCGTACCTAGCTAATAAAAGCGTTAAAAATGTGCTGACGTTTTAATACAAGTTATTATTTATTAGTTATTATTTTTGCGTAAATTTGAGGCGTAAATTTAAATCGTTTAATAATAAAAAATAAAAAAAACTTTATTTGAACAAAAGTTAAATAAATATCAGGGACATTATTGCACACGTGGTCATCTGACTCCAAACTAAGCAAAGGTTGTAATATGGCTGCCAGAGACTGATATACATACATATATATTTTTAAATACATACTTAAATAAATATTAACACCTACATTAACACGTTGTTCCTACAGTTACGATTACATTTTATGCAACCTAGTAATACTACCACAGTTCAAACAAAAACTTACTAATAAGTCAGATTTAATTTTAAGGAAACTTCCAGCCCATAATTCTCAAAAAACATTTTTTTTCTTATTTCGGAGGCAACGGGAAACGAGTCGTGTCCGCCATAACTGTCGCGTAACTCTTTACTCCATCCACTCCACGGTCGCATCGTTAAACTAAATTGTCACCGGCTGTTGAAACTCTCTTGTCTATGGTTCCTTAAATAAAGGGGCGGACCAAGGATTTTGATAGGAGGTGAACGACATCAACGCTTATAAGATCGAGATTAGTTCTGACGGTAAAAGTTCGAATTAAAAAATGTTTTTGTACTTAATAATCAACATTAATTAATTTTAGTATGTTAACTATAGTAGCAACGTCCGCTGTAGTTTTAATGCCTCTCTATTTTCTTAATTTGTTGTATCAGCCCCTTCCAAAGACCCCTTCTAGAGCCACTACAGAGCACTATGAGCCAAAGGGGATGGATAGGTACAGTAAGGTTAATGTTAAAAAATGCATTAAAGGAGCAAGTGCCAGAAAGTATTTTTCTTTGAATATTGCTGCCAACGACCATGATATTTTCAATAGATCATGACTATCAAATCAAGCAGCTTTTCACCCCTCGATTATAATTTAAGATACTTAATTTTCTGTCTTCTTCTTTATATATGAAATTCTAGTGTGCGCGTGTTCGTAATAATTATTCACCTCCTTAACCACTTAACAGATTGTGATGTTTTTTTTTTGTACTTATGGGGACTACCTCAATGGATAGACTGGATGGATCATAGCTAAAGCTGGTGGCGCTGTTGTCGAGATCAATAGCGAGGTCTGTGGCAGGACATCAGGGGGCACAAAGGCGTAACATCCCCCTTTCCTCCTACTTAGTACGTCCCAGTTGACTTGTAACTTTGTGGCAAATTGATTCATTGCCCGAGTTGTGACAAGAGGCGCTGGGGTGAAGTGTGGTTGCGATTAACTGAACGTTAAAATTTAATGCATCTCTGTCCAGAAAGATTTACGATCACGTCATTTCTAAAGGGTGGTTTCGTGGAATTCTTCTGGCTGGTAATTAGATGAAACAAAAGCTTGTTCTTCATCCATATAACAAAATGCTGTTTGTTGGAATGCAGACCACTAGAAAACGGCTGGACCAATTTGGCAATTATTATTAAAGGAAAAATATTATTAAAGGAAAGAAATTACGGGGTATTAGGAAAGAAATTTAAAAAAATTGAAAAGTACCATAATAAAAATCGAAAAATGAAAATCGATGAGGGAGGCCTATGTCCAGCAGTGGACGTCTTATGGCTAAAATGATGATGATGATGATAATACAAATCACTTACCAGTCGTCAGGGTCACAATCTCTGAAGCCTTTCGCAAATGGATTACTTGCTATTTTCAGTTGCGTTATCTGGAGAAAAAAATAGGGTCTTAAGGGGCAGCTAAAACGAATTGGTTTCTTCTAGGCAAGTGTGCTCCACCTTAGATCGCATCGTCGCTTAACATCAGCCAATTTGGTGGTCAAACGCAAGTCTATTCCAAAATAGTAAAAAAACTACCGGGCGAGCTGTAAGTACTCATCCACCCCTGAGTGTGTTCAGTTCTCACCCTGTGGTTCTGGTAGGCGGTGACAGCGGTGAAGCCAGTCTCTGGGAACACAAAGGTACGGTAGGGCACAGTGCCGGGTGCCGTGCTCTGCCCCTCACCCGGGAGGTACACCACGTGCAGCCGCGGCTGGTAGCGATGCATTGAGTTCAGAATTATCTGGAAACGCAAACAATGTCCATTGCCATCCAGGGTTTTGAACTGTTGAAGTTCAAAATGCTGAGTGGCGTTGAGCTGTTATAGGCAAGCGTGAACATCCATCAGGAGAGTGACTTCGCTAGTCTCGTCACTACGTATCATAAAAAAAAAAACATTTTTAACCGACTTCAAAAAGGATAGCGTTCTCAATTTTTTTTTTAATGTTTGTAATTTTAGAACTCCGTCATTCGTAAACCGATATGGGAAAATATTTTTTAAATTTAAAGGTATTAGATTGATCAAAATAACTGGAAAACATTTTTCGTACACAACGAAATTGCATATTATTTACTAATTTTGAAGTCCGTTTTATTTCCTTATAATTATAAACAACTAACGTTACTAAAATGACACTGTTTCATGTTTTATAAATACAGAGATAAAAACTGTTTATTGTGCAAGTAAAATTATACTTAAATGTAATAACATTACAATACATATGCTGAAGAAAATATTTAAATCTACACTTCTACACTAATATTATAAAGAGGAAAGATTTGTACCTATTTTTGTATGTTTGTATGTTTGTAATGAATAGGCTCCGAAACTACTGAACCGATTTGAAAAATTCTTTCACTGTTGGGAAGCTACACTATCCCCGGGTGACATAGGCTATATTATATTTTGTAGCGAGGCCGAAGGCCGAGCTTACACTCGTGCGAAGCCGGGGCGGACGGCTAGTCGGCTAATAAAGTTATATGATTATTTACGGGATATTTACCGTGGTAAGGTCGTGGACGGAGCTCCCGATATTTCGGAGCAGTTACGTGTCACCATGTTCATGGGAAGACTCCTTCCACAACCTTACCACGGTAAATATCCCGTATATAATCATATAACTGTAGTGAATATCGTGATAGTTTAAAACAGTGTTCGGCTAATAAAGTTCCGAGATTTGTGCGTGTAAAGTTTTTTGGTCGGATTAGGAAGGGATGCTGTGCACTTTTCCGCAAAGTGAGTATCAGTATGACATTAGTAAAGAGTACTTAAATGTGACGTCATTTAATTTAGTAAGTATCGTGCGCTGTCTGTCTAGCAAGACGTTAAAATTCTTATTTAACTAGCAGTTAGTTGCTAGTCTGTGGAATGCGCTGCCTGAAGGGTATTCCCCGGTAGTTATAATCTGGGTGTCTTCAAAACACGAGTAAATCGGTTTCTTCTAAGCAAGCGTGCTCCATTGTAGATCGCATCATCGCTTAACATCAGATGAGTGGGTGGTCAAACGCAAGCCAAAAAAAAATTTCCTTAATTTTAAACTCATTTTAATTAGGTATTTGTTTAACAGCGGTTCGGGTATAATAATAGTCAGGTTATTTTATGAGAAAATATAAAAATCAGTTCGATAGCCTGTTAAGTTCTTATTTTTAAACTAGTGCTGTTGTCCGCAACTTTGTGCGCGTAGGTTTTCATATAAACTTTCAACCCTTTTTTGCCTCTCTTTATCCGGCTCTTGGGTAAAATAATATAGCCTATACTTCAATCTGGACATAGCTTAGCATATTCGTGAAAACCGCATTTAAAAACGTCCAGTGGTTTAGGAGATGTGATTTGTTTGTCCACACAAACAAACAAACAGACAATAATTCGAAAAACTGTTGTAACGTGTTCAAGCTGCTTATTTTAAGACGCCCTATGTATTTTTTCTTTTAGATATCTCACAATTACAGTTTTTTTATCTCTACGTTTTTGTAGATAGACATATAGAAGATAGATAGATACTGACGTGTCCATTATCGTCAAGCTGGTTGTTGGTGAGCTTGAGTTTGTCGAAGGAGACGAGCTGCCGCATCCAGTGGGAACCCGGTGCCGGTGAGTCGGGATGTACGTGGATCCGGGGCGGAGACACCGGGTCCGCCTTGCCCGCCACCACCCAGCTTGAACTGAAGGGGGAATAAATATATACATATTTTTTACGGCAATGAACCGCCTGGCCAGCGTTTGCATGTACGCTTCACAATCTGATGGCACCTGGTTCGATCTTCAGCCCTGCAATGACTAATTTAGTACTTAAATAATTTATGTGCAGTTTTGGTGCCATTGCTCAACAAAGGTGAAGGAAAACATCGCGAGGGAACCAGCATGTCCAAGAAACTCTAAAGTTCAAAGACATTTGTCATTCACCAACATGCACTGGGCCAGGGTGAAAAACCAAATTCCTTACCTATGAAAAGCGTATCTGTATCTCTTATCGTCCAGCGGCACAAAGTCCACCAGCAGCAGATAGTCAGCATTGGGCAGGAGGCCGCCCAGCCGCGCCTGCAGCGCGGGAAACATGCGCCGCCCCGCCTTGGTCACAATCATCTCCGTGCCTAGCTCGTGGAAACTGCGCCAGAGTGCGGCTAGCTCTAAGGACGCTGTGCATCGTGCCACTGTCGGGTGGAGCGTCACGTTCTGGTTGGACACCTTTTGAAACAAGTATAAAAAAAAAACACATCAGTCATAGGACTGCACGTCAGAAGTGAAAACTTAAATAATAAGCGTAATTCGCCTATTCTAAAAGAGATGGCGCTTTTTTAAAATACACAGTACAGCGTGATGATGACGCGAGTTCCATGATTTTTGTTCACCCAAAAAGTGCTCAATGCTTCTTGAATCATAGTTAAAAATTAAAATAAAATAAACTGGGGTAAAAATAATAAATTTAAGTGGGGTTTGGGGGGGACATGTGGCCAGATTGCACCCTGATACCACACAGCGGCGCCTGAAAATGGACGAAGAAACCAAGGCAAGCCGAGAAACGCTGGCGCGAAAACTTCGACGCGGGGAGACCTTTGCCCAGGAGTGCGACAGGAGACGACAGTACACACGCAAAAAAAAAAACACTCTGTCAAGTCGCACCTTTCAAACAAAAGAAACAAAAAGAATCTCCTAACGGACGAACGAATTTTGGTTTCTGCGATGCCACAGACAGAATACACAAATACTCTGTTCACGTTGGGGGTTAAAACAGAAAATTCTAACACCATGGTCACCGCGTCTTTTGAATCCTCATGAACTAGAGTCTAGCTTTAGATGAAGGATCAAAGGGCCTAAAAGATTACAAGGAGAATAGGCAATGTAGATAGCATGTGCTCACTCTGAGCACTTGCAGTGGTGAGTACGTGACATGATTATACTGACGATGGTTACACCGTGAAGTGAAGGACTTAGGAAGATTTTTAGTCTGGATGGTTGCCTGTGCGACACGTGCTCTTGCTGAGTGCCCGTAGCGACAAGTATGAATGTACTAACGTTTAACTAACTACGGTTATACAGAGTAAGACTTACGAAGGTGTTGGGTCTGGGCGGCGGCTGCGGCGGCGGCACGGCCTGCGCGCCGTGGTCGCGACACGTGCTCTCGCTGAGCGCCTGCAGCGGTGAGTATGTGCTTCGTGTGCATACCGACGCCTGCACACAATACGACATCATTAATCCTAACTAATCATACTAATATTATAAATGCGAAATTTTATGGATGGTTGAATGAGTGTGTCTATGCGTGTGTGTGAGTGTGCGTGTTTGTGTGTTTTTGTTTGTTGACAGGCTTCGAAAAAAAGGCATTACATTTATACTATAACATGGCTAAATGAAGGTTCAACTCTCATAGTCGCTCGGGAAGGTGATGATTTGTTTTTAAACTATTGCTTTTGGTAAAATATTGTATTTGCCACCAAAAACGGCCGTTTTAGGCTAATCTGCGTTTTATAACCAATGCAATACATTACGTTGCTGGAACTAGTTGTCAAATTTATATTTGTTTATCTTTTGATATGCCTGTTATATTTTTTTTTAGATGGAGCCTCCACTACGGTTTCGGCCGGGAATCTCACCCAGGACCTCCGGTTCACGGTGGGATGCTAAGTGTTAGCATCATACCCTTCATGAAGAGGGGAAAACTCACATCTCTGATGGGGTGATGCAGCCCTGGCTGCTCATGGTCGCGCCCGAGTCGTTCCACCAGGGACTGCGAGAGTGTGAACCCGCTGCGAGGACAATGACTCGCTGAAACTACTCCTGTACCTGCATACAAACAATTAAACAAGCTATTATTCATTGACCGATTTTGGAGAAACTCAACGGGCAATAGAGAGAGCTATGCTCGGAGTTTCTTTGCGCGATAGAATCCGACAAGTGACACCGACATAGCTATTAAAATTTGCTAGTTGAAGAGACAATGGGCAGGCCACATCGCACGAAGAACCGATAATCGATGTGGAAGAAAGGTTCTTGAGTGGAGACCACGAACCGGAAGACGCAGCGTAGGTAGATCTCCCACTAGATGGACCGAAAACATCGTGAGAGTCGTGGGCATCCAGTGGATGCAGATGGCAGACATGGTGACGTTCAGTGTGGAGGTCAAAAGAGGCCTATGTTCAACAGTGGACGTCTTCTGGTTCATGATGATGATGATTGAAGAGAGATCTCATGTTTAATATTGTAATGAGACAATGACGATTTACCTATTATTATCTTTGTAATGGCACAGAATAAATATTATAGTAAAAGTAGTAATGGGACAATCTGGCATTTCTATGTAAGTTTGTATATTTGTATAGGTATTATTTGTTCGAGATAACTTGCGTATACGATAACGTTGATCTGATCTTCACGATAATGTTGTAGGCTAGTACTTCATTCCAATATTCTTAAATCAGTTCAGGTAGGTACTGCGAAATTATGGAGGTCGCAATGTCACCGTTCGAGGCGAACTAGCAGTAATAATTATAGTTACAAAAACTAAAAATACGCTTATTTGACCAAAAGAACAGGAACACGAGGGTCATTCATTCCCCAATCTTGCAACAATCTCTCGACACCGCACCGTGCATGATGGTATGGTTGGCGTCTTTCCCGCTAGATGGCTCTGCCACCATTGAAAAGTTTCACTATCTATCTCCTGGCTCCATTGTCAAATTAGTTCGATGCTAATAAACAAATGTATTCAAAAATAAAACCGACTGCAAAATGTATGTAGCCTATATTCAGGCCCCTCTTTCCCGCTTGCCACTCTGGGCGCTTGCCCAGGACCCCGCGATCGATAGGGTCTAGTTCATGTCAGAAAATCAAACGATAACCGATATTTGTTACCGAAAAATCACATTCATTTCGAAAAAATTCAAGGATAATGACTGACTACTATACCCACTTGCTTATTAGCTTTTGCATGCGCGAAACTACTCTACTCTCGCCCGAAAATAGTGCTCTGTCAAGGTCATATAAGCCCCATTATCCTAATGTGCCCAGGGGCCTTACCCCTAGCTCGAAAAGTTGACCCGCATAGATGTTATTTGTCTAAACGGTACCATCAACTACGATAAGCGGTAGTTATTTGATAGCCGCCAAGCTTTGCTATTTTCACGCGCACACGCATAGTAAAACTGATTTTCGTTAGACGCTTTTAAACGATGCAGCTTAAATGAGTTGGTAAATTTTAGGTACCTATCAGGTACCTACTAAAAGTTGGTTCGCAAAAGTGAAGCTAGGGGTAAGGCCCCTGGGCCTCAAATAAGTTAAAGACTACCCTACCTATATTACCTATGTTATTGTATATTATATTGACACTCCGGTGATAAAGACGAATCCATGCCGAAATTAACAACACCTAGGCTCTTACTTCCAAATCTGCCAAGCCGTATAGGATGCAGGAGGTAGACAAACATACGAGTACGTACATCATACTAATATCATAAATGTAAAATTTGTTTGTTCGTTCTTTATGCAGCAACTGAGGAATACATAAGACGTAATTTGAATAGAGATAGTTATATGGGCGGAGTGATATCTAAGTTATATTTTTATCCCGAGAAAACGTATGGTTCTTAACGTAATGTCCACGCAAGGGGGGATATAACCGCGGGGCGCAACTAGTACTTACATAACCCGAAAACCATTACCCTTCTTGGGCAGTCGGCTGTAAATAGGATACTTACTAAAAAAGTATGGCTAAATCATCGAAGACAATGTTGGTCGAGCTGGGAAAATTTTATTTCTTGCACCAGTTAAGTTGGCATTGATCAGGTCGGGAAAGTAGGAAAATCTCCTAAGTAAAAGTAACTAGCAGATATTTTTTATGCCTAATTTTAATATGCAGGTTAGAGAGGTTAAGTGTGATCACAAAAAATCACGTTATGTGTGCCTAGGCTTTGTCTCGGCCAAATATTTTACATGTGGACATATTTAAAACCATACTCTATAGACCCTAGGTAATTTTTTAAAGTGTGTGCTTGAAATATAATTATTATACATGGTATTTGAAAACTAGGTGAAACAGCTTTCAGTGGCCCTAGTACGAAAAATAGCACTTGCGAAAAAGTAAATCGTTACGTAAACGATAGCAAAATGTATGAAAAATTCAGTTTACTTCTACGTCCGATAGAGGCGCTGTTAAATTTTTCATACATTTGCTATCGTTTACGTAACGATAACTTTTTCGCAAGTGTCACAGGAAATGATAAGGTAAGCAAAGACGTTGACCCTGACACATGATATTATGTCATGTCAAGTTCTACGAAGTCTTAATATTATTTGTTTAATTGCAATTTTACGGTTGCACATTTCCGCGTACGATTTGATAACATAACTGCGCCAATTTTGAAGTATTTTATCACAATTTATTTAACGCCACCTACATATTAATAAGTACCTATGGGTACGTACTTACAGCTTCCGTAAAACCATCAGAGCACTGGCATGCAATTGTTTACCACACTTCCACTTAAGCATCCGTATACACACGTGTCTAAAATATCACATCCTCACACAAAAACAACAAACAATCTCATAAAAACGAGCGTCCACCCCGCTGCGGACATCTCACTCAACTAATTGCTTTAATGGCGGTTATGGCGGGAAAACGAACGCATCCAAAACTAAAATGGCGGCAATCATTTCAACGCCTGATGTCAACACAGGGATTATAAATAAGCCAGGCGATGAAAACTGTACTTGCGGAGAAACGACAATGATCTTTGCTTTATTTTGGATGCTTTCAATTTTATAGTTAGGCATTTTTGTAGTCTATAGTTTTGGCTGTCGATTTGTGACTCAGAAATTCTTATCAACCGAATGTTAGTGTATGGGAAAACTGGTTTGATTTGATTTATATGGATCGACTGTAACTGTATTTAAAATGTTTAGGAAAAACACTACATAACGGATAACAGTTTGACATCAATAAGACATACGAATTCAATTTTTTATAAGACACTGTAACAAGTTTTTTGATATTTTTTGTTTAGGTACACAAATATAACTATATTATAAAATAAATAATGCAATAACCATTGAGATACAATACCTGTAGAATCACAATCGTGCAAAAAAAATATACGAACCAAAACTCGGCGCACGCTACGAATTGTGCAGACTTTTTGGTTAGTTGTAAGGCAACCGAGTACAAAGCCGCGTGATGCCATTGCTACGATGTCATAGCGGACAAGCGACGTTGAATACTATGCAAGCGTCATAACGTCTAAATTGGAGTAAATGTTGCATTCTGAAATATATAATTGATATTTAGGTACGAGTATGTACAAGACGCTCGGACGTTTTTTGACTTAGTTTTCACTTAGAGATTGTTACTCTATATATATTTTATTTCGATGGCAATAAGCGACTATACGTTTTTTCACGTTGAGACCAAAACATCTGGTTTTTTTTTAACTTGGCTACCTACTGCCCCTTTGTTGTTGGGGCCAATTTTGCCATCAACAGTGAGGGAGAGTTATTTATTTTCTTTTCTTACTCACACATAACCCTTTTACCACACTACTTCTTTTTCTCACACCTTTCTTTTTTGCAATCAAATATTTTCAAATTTTATTTTCAGTCTGAAGAATCGTCCGTGTTTCCCTGGACGTATTCTGCTGATTTACTTACAAATGTGCCACATTAGTGGCGATGCCACCTCACAAATAACTCATAAGCTGACAATTATGCGTTACTCGATGAGTATACGAAAAAATTTATCGTTTCCGACCACATGCACCCGCGTCTTGACTGAAGCGATTATTGTAAAAGATGATGTTTGGTAAAAATATTGCAAAAATAACCCGGCCAAGCGCGCTCACTGAGGGTTCCGTATCGCCACTATATACAAAAAGTATTGCAAAAAGACAATATCGCGCTCAAGCCAAGTATCGTTCGCGCAAAACTTTATGAGCCCTCTGAAGTTAGGCGCGAGGCCTCCCCGACGCCCTGTAAAGTCCCTCAGATACCTATAATATGCGTACTGCGCAGCCACTGGGCCTAACTTCAGAGGGCTCATAAAGTTTTGCGCGAACGATACCGACCGCATCTGACGTTGCTTAACTTGGTGGTTAACAGAAATTAGTTACCGACTCGCACTTGGCCACTGTTTATTATTTGTTGTTTGACTTTAGAGCGTGTTGAGACATGCCATGTTTTTACATTATAGAGCAAATAAAAAAATACGTTAAAAAACGTTTATTTTATTGTGTTTTATCTTGTTTTATGGGAACCCCTTTAGTTCCCATACAACAAATGTTAGTAAAAATTGCAAAAAATGGGTCACGTAGTATGTGTACGTTCTCTAAGTCCCTATCCTAATCATAGGTTTTTTCAATACCTATCGAAAATGAAACACGATAGGAACTGAAAGGGTCCGCATCGCCTTTTCAATGAAAAACAAACCTTCACCCTCGACAGCAAGCCCCACATTCCCTTGCATTTTTCATTGCCTAAACAAATTGCGTGTGGCAACATTCCTTCGAAGGAGTTTGATTTACGCGTCAGTCAGGTCGTCACTTCCCGCCCCGAGTTATAACTCCCGAGTTGGATGCTTCGAGATGTCACATCAATTAGATGGAGCAACATTTTGAGAGGCGCCAGGTTTCTTGGGCTTGGTGCTTGAAACTTAGTAAAACAAGTGGCCAAATCAGCTCGAAGATTATTTTTTTTCAGCCGTGGTCGTCCCATTGTTGGGCAAGTGCCCTCCTCTTTTCTTTCTTCTGTTCTGTGCTATGGTGGACCAGTCTTTTGCGTGGGAGTCAAGCTCATCCGCCATCTTTTTAGGGGTCTTCCAAGAGGTCGTATGACATGCAGCAGCCATTCTGTAATGGTTCTAGCCCACAGCTCATCCGACATTCTACATACGTGGCCGGCCCAGTCCCACTTCAGTTTGCCGGCTTTTTCTCCGAAGAAGTTAATTATGTTTTTTCTCAAACAATTTATGGCTTTATTGAATAACGTTACTCAAGTTAATATATGCTTAAATTTGCTCTGTCTCGTTTCCACGTATGACCATTGCCGTCAGCGTGAAATTGAGAGGGCAATTTTAAGCATTGAATAACCAGAATGTCACGCAAACTTATCTATTATACAGGACTACTGGTATTCAGTTAGCTACTTCATGGACGGCCTCAGTAAATCAACAGAAACAACCTTTGTTCTACGACATTTCGAAATATTGATATTAGTGTGATTTGTGTGATTACTAGCTGTGCCTGCGACTTCACCCCAATTTCTTCAGAAAAAAATAGCCTATGTCTGCCCTCATGATACATACTATTACATCGCAAAATTTTATCGAGATCGGTTAAGCCGTTTACGGCTAAACGGAGCGGATAAAATTTTGCCGTGATTATGTAGCAAACACAGAAAGACAGAGTTACTTTCGCATTTATAATATTAGTGTTGATTACAATAGTTATATAGGGTTACTCGGAAAGGGTATATTAAGCCGAAGAGAAATAAATTTAATTCATAATTAACTGTTCCTGCAGGTTCACTCGATAGTGAAACTGCGAGGCACCGCTTGTTATCAATAAAAATGTTAAAGCCGTTTCTTAAAAAAACGCTATTTACGTAGTTCACTAATGAGGCAGTGCGGCGTCAGTTAACAGCTAACGAGGCTTGGGACACAAATCACCATTAGAGCCGCCGACGGCGACGGACCGTGGCCTGGCGAGCGCGTGCGCACGCTCACCCGACACTTCGGAACCGCAGAATTAACCCTATATTTACATAGTTTGTATCTGTATTAAAATTTGGGAAGTCTCAACATTTTCAGTCCCTGAACACAAGAAATTTAGGGTAAGAGTCACGGGATGATATTATTATAAAGAAACATATTAACATATTATTATGATATTATTAATATACCTAATAATTATCAATTAAAACCAACTTCGGTGACTTTGATGACAATATTATGTCATTCAAATAAATAAATTTTTAGTTTAATTATTTTGATTTAAAAGCCAATCTACTAAACTGATTTAAATGCCATTTTCAAATCGGTTCATATTATATGATGGAGTTCTGATGTAACAAACGTTTAACTACAGATATATCACGAAATACTTGACTAAAATATAACCTATACTCACTTTCTTATACCTAACGGAAAGTGCCTTTAATAACTAAATAAAATACCTACAAGCTAACCAATACTATACCTAAACTACCATACAAAAACACTAAAGTTATATGATTATTTACGGGATATTTACCGTGGTAAGGTTGTGGAAGGAGTTCCCGATATTTCGGCGCAGTTACATGCACCATGTTCACGGGAAGACCACGGTAAATATCCCGTAAATAATCATATAACTTTAGTGAACAACCGTGATAGTTTAAAACAGTGTTCATACAAAAACAGTTGAATAGACCGTTGAAGGACTAGAGGCACTTCAAATATTTGAAATGCTTATCATCATCATCATCCACAGCCTGTCTCGTCCCACTTCTGGTTATAGGCATCGCTGTTGCTATAACATCTGCCTCGAACTTGACTACCTCGGATATCGTCGACCAATCTTGTAGCTTGAAAATGAAATGCTCACAACACTTGATTTAAAAATTTGGACACATAAATCTATATCTAATCCATATCGATAAATCATTACGTATTTTCGTTTTACAGTCCTGCCACTGAAAGAATACATCCGACAGCTGCAATATAATTGTTTAAAATCTGAATGAAAACATTATATTTGTACTCTATATTGTAAAACCAAGTATATTGGCTACCAGCATCGTGATACAATACCTATAGAGTCACCGATGCGGCGAGGGCCTTGTATGCCATGGTCTCGGTCATATTAGATCAGCGTAGGGACTTTGGTCCCTCTTGACTGTGTAAGTTGCCTTGTAAAACGGGGCTGGCATAATGGCATAGCGACTAAAGCCCCAAACAAAAATTAAAATTGAAAAAAAAAAACCTCTAAGGGATCGTTCAAGTATTATGTAATGAATTTGGGGGAAGGGGGGGTCTTGTAAAACGTTACGATGCGTTACAGGGGCGGGAGGGTGTGTTTGAGCTACGCGTTACGTAACATTGTTTTTGATTTTTGAACCCTTCAGAACGGTCGCGTGGAGATGTTCTCTCGCACATTTTTTATATAACAAAGGTATTTTAGCGACTTTCCGATACTTGACGCCGCATAATTGTGACTTTTAGGTAAAAATGGTCACATAGTGGTTACGTACCGTTATACTAGGGAGAAGGGGGGGTACAGACAACTTACGGCGCGTTACATGGGGGGGAGGGGACGTCAAAAATCTCCGAAAATTGCGTTACGTAATACTTGAACGCTCCCTAAGTGAAAACAGTCAAAAAACGTCCGAGCGTCGTTGTACATACCTATACAGCAATTATATACTTCACAATGCTACATTTACTTCAATTAAGACGTTATGTCGGTTGCATACGAGTAGTGTTCAACGTCGCTTATCTGCTTAGGCATCGTAGCACTGTACCGCGCGGTATTATAGTCGGATCGCGGTTGCCTTACAACTAACCGATAAGTCAGCGCAATGCGCAGAGTTTTGGTTCAGACATTTTTTGGCACAATTGTGACTCTTTACTAGTTATAATCTTAAGTTCAAATGGCTAGTAAAAATGATCAGATGTTACAGTTTTCGTTCAGCTTTCTTCAATGTTATGGCAATTGTTAGGCGCATTCTTTCAGCGGGCACAATATAAGAACCATTCTTGTTATAATATTATCCACGGAGCACCTCCTTTGTTAACCCACTATACCTAAGGTACTAGTTTCGTAACGTGCTAAGCTTGCCAGTGGATTTATTGGTATTTAGCAGCAATGTAATACATACAGAGTGTTCATTTATTATCTCTACATCGTATAAAATGAAGTCACTATCCGCGTGTCTGTCTGTATTACCGCTAACTCCTCCTAACCACGCAACGGATTTTATTTTACATGGAAAACAAAAACTGCTAATTAACACTGTAGATATGAGATCTGTAGATGTAGAGTCGCGGGCATCCAGTGGATGCAGATGGCAGGTTGTCGTTCAGTGTACACTATATTCAGCAGTGGACGTTTTCTGGCTGCTGATGATGATGATGATATGAGATAAACGGTTACACAAAAGCTATAAAGATGTTTTCACTAATATTAATACAAACAAAATTAGTTTACAAGCCCCCTTGCAATACCAACTTGAGCTGGATAGACAAGTAGATACCTATTCGGAAAACAAACATTCTAATTACCAGAGAGAAAAAAAAGTAAATAATATCCAATTTACAATTATAAAAAACCTCATGCAAACTTAAAGTTTTATTTATGTATTTAGATTTTAATTTTGATGTGGTTTTCACCATCGGTTAGATAATTTTTCACGGAAAGTTTATAATTATATAATTAAAACTTACAATCGTGCGAAGCCGGGTCGGGTCGCTAGTACTTATACATATTATAGATGTGAAAGTGTAGTTGTTTGGTTTTTTTTACACGCAGCAACAGTTTTACGGGACACAGTGCAGCCGAAAGAATGCGTTCTAGCAGTTGCCATAACATAGTAAAAAAAAAGTGAACGAAACCAGTAACATCTGATCACTTTTAAATTGCCGCTTGGTGTCGCTCTCACACGTACCTATGATATCAAAGAAAATATTTTAGTAAATAATAAATAAATAAAAAACTTTATTTCCATTTAAGCCTTAAAAAGTGAGTTATCTTAGATCTAAGTTACAATTAATGTGGTTAAGTTAAATTTTATTGTGGTTAAGGCAAAAAAATGCATAAATTTCTAGCTCCGGGCCCCAAACTAGGCCCAAACTAGCTAGGCTTTCATTGAGAACATTTTCTTTTAATATTTTACTGGCTACCACCGACAATTTATAAGTGATCATTTACTGTTTTCGTTCAGTTTTTTTACAATGGTATGACAAACTAATTATGACCACGAGGAAACAATGATTATCGCAGTGGCCGGTATATACGTGATTTTTTGCTCATAGATAGTTGGATGTCCAGAGAATTATAAAGAATATTAGATTTCTACCCACATTCTTCAGTCTTCCCGTAAACATGGTCCATCCAACAGCGCCAAAATATCGGAAGCTCCATCCACAACCTTATTACAGTAAAAACCCCCTAAAAAGGTCAGAAAGCGTAATCAGGCCACTTAGCTCCCCAGTTTAAAATACATCCTGTATTATTGGCTGAAGCATGAAGTCAGTAATAGCTCTGGCACCATTCAATCAGCAATCACAACACCCTTGCAGCTAATTGGCTCTAGTGACTGATGTCACACGGTATAGAGACCGACACGTCTCTAATGAAACCTAATTTATCAAAGGCTTGAAGAATATTTAAGCAGATAACTGTAGTCGATTGAATCAGGCGTTACTTTGCGGAAGATCATCTATAAAACTGTTTCTTTGACGAATCCACATATAGATCTGTGGAAATTGTTTCAATTGTTTTCATTTACGCGTTCTTTTTTGCCTCAGACCTGCAATTTATGGAATGAGCTCCTGCGCCATTTCCGAGTAACTATAACTTTGGGTTCTTCAAAAAAGCTGTTAATAGAGTCTTTAAGGGTCGGCAACGTATCTGTGATGCCCCTGGTGATAGGCGACGGTGATCGCTTACCATCAAGCGACCTTTTCCTTTTTTTCTTCTTAGATATAAATAACTTTTTTTTGGTTAGGTTAAATTAGCATCATTGATAAATTTATGTAGAGTAAAACAAAAAAATTGCATCCTTATTTTTTTGTTTTACTCTACATAAATTTATCAATGATGCTAATTTAACCTAACCAGAAAAAAAGTGATTTATATCTAGGAAGAAAAAAACTCTACGTACACTACACTCAGGACTAAAATTTCGTCAAAAATACAGGTTTGTAGATAACTGTACCTATACCTAATCGTTATTACTCGCTGGTTTCCATCTACAAGTGATATAAGATAGATATAGATAGGGATATATAATATGGAGGGATATATAGATGGAACTATGGTGGCCGAGCGGTAGATCGCGACAATTTGACAGCCCAGTTCGATCCTCGGCCCTGCCTCAGCGACTTATTTAGAGCTTAAATAAATGATGTGCACTTTCGATAGATATAATCTATACACAACACACATAACATAACACATCCCAATGCAGCCGTGATCTTTAGAAACCCCTCGAAAAAAATGTGACACCCGCAAAAACATTATCATTTAATGTTACTTTTCGAACTTTCTCTCGCTCTCTGCTATTGACAGAGCAAGACCAAGTAAAATTCCAAGTTTTTCGGGGTTGTAGTACGCCCGTTTGAATAGTCTTCTAAAATGTAGCCATGTTTGGTGGGAAGTTCAAATTTCAAACAGTTTTTTTTGTCCATGTAGCTAGGCCAGGTAATTATTGTGAAATGACACAGTGTTTGCGAAAATTGTTGGTTGTTCTTTACATTGTCATGTACAGCTACCATACTACTTATATTTGTCAATAAACCGTTTGAAACAGCAAAAATTTGTTTATTGACAAATGTATGTAATAATGTGTTTAGAGATAAATAGCTTTACGTGAGTTTGTAAAGAATAATAATCAATTTTCGCAAACATCATTATCGTTTACAATAATTACCCAGCCTAGCTACAAGAACAAAAAAACTGTTTGAAATTTGAATTTCCCGCCAAACGTGAAACGTATCTCCTTAGCTGAAAGAAGACAAACGAATTAGCAAACCTAACCTAGTTTTCATTTCTGCATTTCCCCAAGACTTAAACAAGGAAGATCAGCAGAACTGCAGCGGCAAAGTGCACAAAACGACCACCTCCGAGAATAGCTGGAGACTGGCAGCATCAGTCAATCAGCAGTCACAACAACACCGCGCAATGACAGTGACACCTAGATACACAAGCGTAGGGATGGATCGAACGAAAAGTATCGATTGAAATATCGATCGGTGATTAGTATCGAAACTTTTTCATCAGAAATAATAAATTCAATAATATTGATTTTTTAAAGTTTTATCATCATCTTGTCTACCTATGACCAGGGACGGTATAGACACTGCAAAATCGATCAAAAAAATTTCTAGGTCTTTGGCAAAATCTTCGAAACGTCAGTAATCAAAATGATGTAAAATACCGTGTAAGTTAAGTCTGATCGATGGGCTTATATCAGCAGTGAACGTCCTATGAATAGAATATAATATAATTTATTGATAAGTCGATTTTCAACATCTTATTTTAAATATTAAGAGCTGGCCATCACACCAATCTCGTCATTTCACATATGGCTGAAATGATGATGATGATGATGAAAGTCCGTTAAAAGCGTTTTATTTCAATAGATTTTGGAAGTTGTATAAATATTAAGAATGTGATCACAATTATGAAAATTTCCATGGAATAAGTAACATAATTAGAAATTAAGTAATTTTTCCTAAAAAAAAACCTCATTATGGGAATCGGGTACAATTAAATCTCTTTATTTAGAGGTGGCATATTTTCATCTTGACATTGATTCATCTTGAATTTGACTGGAACTACCCTCGTGGTAGAGCACATTAAAATAAAATAAAATATTAAAATCGGTTCATAATCGACGAAGTTATCTTTTAAAAATACAGATGAATTGAGAACCTTTTTTTTTTGCAAAAGTAACAACTAAAGCTATGTACTAAGTAAAGTTATGACTGACTCGATATAATATGATGATAAAGCTATCGATATACCCATGTCTCGTCTCTAGACACACGATGTTCCCAGAAGCTTCTCATATCCGACCATGCAACACATACACGGAAGCTAAATTGAAACAAACAACCCGTCTTCACTGTTTAGATTGATTGTGGTGATATTTCATGAATTTGATAAAATAATAACTATTTCCACATATTTCCATTTATTTAGTCAACACAACATACATCATCTTAATAATTAACTAATTACAAATAGCCTTCTAAACAAATAAATAAAATTTTAGGAGTCAAACAAAAAACTAAGAGTCACCGCGGCCAACACTTTCCCTTCCAAACGTGCCAATCAGGCTGGCGGCATTCCCAAATAATAACTTAATAAAAATATAAAAAAACATTATTCTGAAGAGCGCTTTGATTGTGCACCTCCTGAACAACGTGACATATCAGGTAGTTTCTTCTTAACATAGAATATGCTACTCTAATGGTAATCTATTAGTAAAGCAAGTCTAAAAAGTCTGAAATAACTACTAATACGGTACATGGCATTATTTTTCTTCAATCATTACGTTTTTTTTTTAAGTGTAGTATGATGGTTATATGAATAGTCCATGTATTGTCCTTGTATGCTATATTTAATTTGCTTATGTATTTACTTCTGTTTTTTATTGTAATTCCTTTCCGTGGACGGTTGTCTGGAAGAGATCGCTTTAAGTTATAAAGCCACCAGTAAAATGTGTAGATAACAGCTTCATTGTAATGTATTTATTTGCCTTGTATGTTTGGTCTTTAAATAATCTTGCGTTCGACCGCCACCTCACCTGTCGGGTTAGTACGAGAACTTGTGAAAAAATTATCGTTACGGAAACGACAGCAAAATGTATGAAAAATTGAACAGCGCCTCTATCGGTCGTGAAAGGAAACTGAATATTTCTTACATTTGCTATCGTAAACGTAACGATAACTTTTTCGCAAGTTCTCTTACTAACTCCACTGTTATTAAGCCCTGATATTATTATAAGCGATGATGCGGTGTACGATAGAGAAGGCTTGCCTAGAAGAAATTGATTCTCGACTCAACTTGAAGATACGTAGATTATAATATATATATACCTTCAAGACTTAAAGGCAAACAATTTGAACATCATGACGTATCCGATCGGCTTGTTAACGAGGCTCGCGAGTAATGTTGACACCACTCGAGCTGATCAAAGCGTTCACTGCTTGCAATTTCAAGCCACTTTCTTTGTTACATATTCTATTTGGAACACATTTGTAATCAACCGGAAGATTTGAGTGATTCCAGGAATTTGTGAAAGGTTAGTTAATCATAAAGTTAATAAAAGTGATATGCAGTTGATAAAATAGTTTGTTAAACTGTAAACTTTACTTTTTGCTAGCAAGAAGACAAGAAGAAAGCTGGAATGTTTGGTTCAACGGTGTATTACGTGCAATGACAGTTTTTTTACATCAATGGCTGTGTATCATCATTTTTATGGAAATATTATAAAGTTGGAAACCGACGTTTTCTCATCGATCACCTCAATTTACGCCACTCAAACACTCAACTTATTTCTTCGCCATTGCACTAAACTCGGTCTAAGCATTTATTTGCTCGAATAGTTGCAATTACATTGTAAAAAGCTAAATGAAAACCACTAATTCCGAACACTTTCGCTAGATTTTTGAACCTAAGACTGTTCCAAGTACCCGATCTAATAATGAAATTTTAAATGAAGATATTTTGTTCACGTTGTGACAATGTTATCGCAGCTGTCAGAGCAATGAAAGTAGGGGCAATTTAATAGATCACATTTGACACTGTCAAAAATTTTACAACGTAGGTAACCTTGTAACAATACTATTAATTTTTAACACGCTTTTATTAGCTTGGTATGTATCAATGTAACGGAATCTTTGAACGTGATTTTCACCCCTTTTAAAACATCGGATTGATTTGAAACTTTGCACACTAATCAAGGACCGATTACAATGCAATAATTTAAACAGTTTGTCCCATTATCCTCACCAGGTTCTTCAGGATTATCGATTATAAAGCGTATTTTTTAGTTTTTAAAACTGCGAGAATTATTTCATAGCTAGAACTGCACAATTGCATAACCTTTTTCAGTTAAAAATACATCATTATTTATTGTAATTATGACAAAAAAGAAGAAAGAATTTTACGATTCACTTTGACATTACTTTGCAAAGACTGACAGATGCCAAATTTGATCTATCAAATTGGCCCTACTTTAGATGCTTGTATCGAGCCCAATAACTACCAGTAATCAAGGGCCATGATTCGATACCTATAGGAACAAAGGTGCAAGGACGTTGTAAGACTTAGGTTTTAAAACGTCATTTTCAAGGTGTAAAGTCTAATGTCAAAATGACAGATGTCAGTGAAATGGACATTGAAAAATGCAGTACAATTTGTTTCACATATAAATTCAAAGAGCTTGCAGTTTTGATGTCTTCATCTTCTCATCTCCATTTCTTGTAACTTCTTTTGTTCCTTCATTTCAAATGTATCTCAGTATGATTATAACGTATTTGTTTGTGGTATGAGCGTCAATTTGTACGGCCGTAAGGGTGCGTAAATCAAACGTGTCGCAGGGAAGCGCAGCGCACGTGTCTTTCACTGACAGGGCTGGCACGAACATTTTTCACTATTCACTAATGGCGTAGATAAGATAACGTCCATTTGTCAAAGTTTATTATCTGACATGTGTTTTTTTTTTAAATGAAAACTTCTTTAGGCGCGTTGAGTACTTTTTGGGCAAACAAAAATCATGGAACTCGCGGCATCGTCACGCTGTACTGTGTATTTTGAAATAGCGCCATCTCTTGTAGAATAGGTGAGTTACTACTTAAGTTTTCACTTCTGACTTGCAGTCCTATGACAGTTTTTTTTTTCAAATAGACTAATGTTTAACCGCCAACTCGCCTGATGTTAAGCGATGATGCAGTCTACGATGGAGCACGCTTGCCTAGAAGAAACCGATTCACTCGTGATTTGAAGACACCCAGATTGTACCTAACTACCAGGGAACATCCATTCAGGAAGTGCTTTCCCCAGACCAGCAGTTCACACTATAAAGGTGGAATCAAAGCGCTTCGTACATGATTAAGTGATTCCCAAAAAACAGCTGCAGTTTTAAAATTTATGTATGCACTTATTTTTGCATTCTTGCATTTTAATGACAACACTGCTATGTTCTGCTCCAGGCAAATTTTTAAACCTACATTTTTAAGGTTCCGTATCCAAAGGGTAAAACGGGTCCCTATTACTAAGACTCCGCTGTATGTCTGTCAGTCCGTCTGTCACCAGGCTGTTCTCTTATATTTTGTGATCTTACTAGTTAACCATAATTAACCACATTAGATTAAAGAATAATGCAAAAAGTTTGCGTGTTTTTTTATTAACTTATCCTTATTATGAAACTGTTTAAAAGGATAGCAAAATAGGTAAGATTTTCAAATTTTAGCGGGCCGAAGTTGTGTGAAACTTGTATTCTGAATTGGCTACCTTAAATAAATAAAATTATTTGGGTGACCCCCGATAGAACACACTTTATTAAAAATTGCTAAATTAAATATGAAACGGCGGTAAAATGTGGACATAATATACCTTGAGGCAACCCTATTATATCGAGCGATGCAACCGGAGCGGCGCTCGCGCATCTGTAGATTTATAGCGCTCAATCAATGCGGATTTATTGCTAAGGAAGCGCCTTTTGTTACTGACGCTTAAATTTAGAACAGCCGTTATAATTGCTCCTTTAATTTGTTACACCTTAAATAACGCTGGCTTATTAATTTCTGCTCTAAATAGGCGTAAGTAAGATGCAAATTTAGTCTTCAGTTTTGTTTAATTGTTTGTCAAAATAATTTTATGGTCTAAAATTGATCTCGTCTGCACTTTACAATCTTTGATAATTCACAAAATGTATTCCATCAAAATTTCTACTTTTTATATTCAAAAATTGTCAAAATACTTTATTATCGTTTTTCTAATTGTGAATTTTATCATCCCAGGAATCGATAATCCAAAACCAAAATGTTAATAAGCTCGGTTATTTGAATTACGGTTTACAGTTCTCTTCGCAGCTAAGTGAAACCGATGGAGAATATCGAATTGAACACGAAAACTTTTCGAATGAATTGCAAACAAAAAGCAAGTCGACGTAGGTTTTTTTTCTACAAACAGTATACATTTTGAACTCCTAGACTAAATTCCTTATTACAGACATGGAGCCTAGTGATTCATTTGAAGTTTCTGCAAGTATATATATTGCAGCAACTGCCAAAGACAGCAAGAGTCCGAATCAACGCTAATGGCTGCCATTCATCTCAGTATTGGCAAGAGGCACCGAACATCGCACCAACTGGACCGGAACAAATATGGCACCTTGATGGTGTCGATCGATATTTATCGGTGATCGAGACATTTATTGGCCATCCAGAGTGCAGAAGTCGCTGATCTGAATAGTGGAGCGGCAATTAATGCTAAATTTGTTTTGATTTAGCGAATGGGATGTGATAATACTGTGGCCCTACGGCTAGCTGTTTTAAGCGATTCTGTTTAGGTGATGAGAAAAGTTGCGCGAGCGCAAACCGTTCTCGGCGTGTTGAAGTTCTCGTTCGCGTAATTTTCTGAACTGCACAGTTTCAGCGCAAATTCTAGCCCGCGTTAAATGAGTCCGCGTAATTCCCTCACAAGCTCGAGCTAACCTGTTTGTCTCTATCTTCTAAAAGCGAATCCTTATTTCCTGAAAACTACTTATAACCTTGGTATCTTCAAGACCACAGTGAATAAGAACGTTCTACACTAGACTTTTCAATATACCTGATTACAAGTAAATTAAACCGACACATTGTAAGTAGTATCCTGTTAAATAAAATTAAAACTGTAATTTGAACAATGTTCTATTTTTATTCGACAAAAATTGAGGGTGGATCTTAGATCAGGGTATTAGATCAGGCAAACTTCTAACATAATACTTATTACAAGCTGAACCTGCTTGAACGATTTAAAAAAAGTATATGCACTATGCACTAATGCATAAAAAGTAGACATTTAAGCGGTAGAATCGTCTAGATTATAAAAATCCGTTAGTTATAAAAACAAATATCTTATGTTAAGCTATGTTTGGCAAATTTATAGTTATTTTTCTTACTAGTTTTTTTTAGTGCATAGTATACTGTATATTTTTGTACCAAAATTTAAATATAAAAAACAATAAACTAGTACTTTTAGGGCATGAGAAGCCAAAATTATATTTGTGATTATATAAAAATATACTTTTGGCTTCCTGTACCGATACGGTTAGTGGGCAAAGACCTTTAGAAGCACTAAATACCCCAAAAAGGTTATCCCCAATCTTATATTATATCTTATTATATTCACTTATCTTATTAATGGCCCTTTTAGGCGTTATGTCTGATTCCTTCTAAGGCAAAGGTTACTCCGTAAGCCATAAGGGTTGTCCATGATTTTCCATGTTGTCGGAAACGGAACTAATTGGACTAATTTATTCAAAACAACGTAACGACTACTGGGCTAGGAATGCTCGGCATAGTTCGGATTACAGACATGAAACGTATTACATGTCGCTGGAATTTACTGCCGTGCCATGAGTAAGTGTGCCGTACATACTATTAATAGTTTTTGCGTTAAATAATTCTTAATATAAAAAACCGACTATATCAGAACTGGACCAAATTTAAATGGGACCAAATGCGAAGCACCAGCTTTCAAATAAAAAAGAAGCATCAAAATCAGATCACCATTTTTAAAAAACAGTCGAATTGATAACGTCCTCCTTTTTGGAAGTCGGTTAAAAAGTGGGTGAAATACGGTGACATTTGACAACGTACGAAAATTGCACATAAATCATATCTTCCTTTTTTTATGCCATAGATGGCAAACAAGCAGACGGGCCGCCTGATGGTAACCATATAGTGGATTAGTACTATTTATATAGAAGGAGAGGTTTAAGCTACCGACAATGGAAGAAATTAGCAGAGTCCGAAGGAAATTATGAATTTAATGCAACGAAAATCTTAGAAAAAGCGAATGACAATTCTTTTTGAAAATCAAAGTTCTTTTATTTTTTTACTTTTCGCGCCCCAGCGCTACACGTGGAGAATCGAAGGTTGGCACAAGGAGTACGAGTACGGATGTAGAGTACGCCACAAGCAATCACCGTCGCCTATGGATACATGTAACACCAGGGGCATCACAGATACGTTGCTGACCCTTAAAGACTCTATTAACAGCCCTTTAGAAGACCCCCTTCCCCTCTACCTTCCTTTTTTTGACCTTTTCCTTGTTTGGATATGACAAAGAATAGGTAGTTTTCGTTCACAATTAATCAACTCGGAACATCTATAATTAATGGGAATGTGTTTAATTTAGGTAAAGTATCAACAATGAGTGGATACACGATTGTTTACTTTATCGATACTTTGTCTTGAGCGCCCTTATGAGAACAATTTACGCTCGCGTAAACAAATCCAAATGGTGGCGCGTAGCTAGACGCCTCTCCTGGCTTCACTTGCGGTGGCATTTTATTTATTTTGGAATACTTTTTGAGTAATAGTAAAGAAAGAAAAAGCCCGATCAGCCCTGTTAGCTTAGTTGGTAGTGATCTTGCCTTCTGTGCTTGGGGGCGTGGGTTCGATTCCCACCTAGGACAAACATTTGTGTGATGAACATTTGTGTTTGTTCTATGTCTGGGTGTTAATATATAATAGGTCGGGGAAAAAGTCTTTTCGTATTTTGTATGTATAAAGTTGTAGTAAAAATCTTATCCGTTGTACTGTTTGTATCTGGCTGGTTTTGATACCATTAAAAACATGACATTTTAAAAAAGGAATACAAAACGTAAAAAGCAATTTCCCGCCATTTTTCAATTGTTTTTTTGTTCGATAAAATGAGTGAATCTAACGAACAAATTCGATATATTGTGAAATTTTATAACAAAAAAGGGAAAAATGCGACACACGCCGCGAATAAAATTTGTGACGTTTATGGACCTAATGCAGTGTCATCAAGAGTAGCACAATGTTGGTTCAAGCGTTTTCAGTCCGGGAATTTTGATGTCAAAGATGCAGCTCGCTCTGGTCGCCCTGTTACGGATAAAGTCGATGCCATTTCTGAAAAAGTGGACCAAGATCGGCATATTAGTAGTTACGACGTAGCTGAAGAACTGGGGATTGACCACAAAACAGTTTTGACCCATTTGAAAAAAACTGGGTATACAAAAAACTCGATATTTGGGTGCCACACGAGCTCACTGAAAGAAACCAAATGAATCGTGTACTCATTTGCGATTCTCTATTGAAACGTAACGAAACCGAACCGTTTTTGAAAAGATTGATCACTGGTGATGAAAAATGGATCACCTACGACAAGAATGTGCGCAAAAGATCATGGTCAAAGGGCAGTGAAGCACCACAGACTGTAGCGAAACCCGGATTAACACGTAATAAGGTGATGTTGTGTGTATGGTGGGATTGGCAGGGCATCGTTCATTATGAGCTTTTACCGCCGGGCAAAACCATCGATTCGGATCTCTACTGCCAACAGCAGATGAGACTCAAACAAGAAATTGAGAAAAAACGGCCGGAATTGATCAACAGAAAGAGTGTGGTCTTTCATCATGATAACGCCAGACCGCACACATCTTTGGCCACTCAGCAAAAATTTAGAGAGCTTGGTTGGGAAGTGTTAATGCATCCACCATATAGCCCAGACCTTGCACCCTCAGATTTCCACCTGTTTCGATCTCTTCAGAATTCTTTGGGTAGTGTTAGATTAACATCAAGAGAGGACTGTCAAAACTACTTGTTGCATTTTTTTGATCAGAAATCCCAAAAATTCTACAGCAACGGGATCATGTCACTACCTACAAGATGGCAACAAGTTATCGAACAAAATGGCACATATATATTATAATTAAATGTAATTAAACTTGAAAAAAATATGTCTTGAATTTGTTTAAAAAATACGAAGAAACTTTTTCCCCGACCTTATATTTAAAAATATATAATGTATGTATAACAGTCTCTGGCAGCCATATTTCAAGCTTTGCTTTGTTTGGGGTCAGATGACCATGTGTGCAATAATGTCCCAGATATGTATCTTTATATTTATTTATATTCAGTCTGCCCGTGAACAGGTGCATAAAACTACGCCAAAATATTGGAAGCTCCATCCACAACCTAATCATAGAAAATATTCCGTATAACTGTAGTGAAAAACCGGGATGCTTTATAAAAGTGTTTTCTAAAATCATTCAAATTTCACCGATCCAGCAGTACAAACATACAGAAGTCCTCAGGAAGCTATAGCGACACTTCAAAGCTACCAGCTTCTTACAACAAACACGTTTGAAATTTAAATATTACAATAACAAACATATGACCGCCTCCACGTTTATTTTGCTAGCTGGCTATATCGCCGAGCGCCGAAGACGCGTTCGGAAACATTTCAATATGAAAGGTATTATTTTGCTGATATAAATGTATCGTTAAGTGGAACAGTGTTTTGAAAACAAACACTTTTTTAGATGCGTTAGCAGTTACTATTCTTGCGCAATTGTCGTTGTTTCATTAATGGTCCTGGAAACACTGAAAATAAACTTTTCTGATTTCTGAAACATGAACTTTATTTGATTGGCAATAATTAAAGCTTTTTAATGTTTAGGTTTTTTTTATGTTACTGGGTGACGAGCCAAGCGAAGTGGCTCGCCTGATGGCTCTTCACGCTTGCCCATAACAGCTCGACGCCACTCTGAATTTTGAACTTCAACAGTTCAAATCCCTGGATGGCAATGCACTGCGCTCGTCACCCCGAGATATAAGATGTCAAATCTCTGTGTGCCTTGTGATTTTGCTGGAAACATTGCCCTTCAATCCAAAACACAGTAGTGTTTGCACAATACTGCTTGGCGGTTGAATAACTGGCAAGGGTGTGGTACTTCCCCAGGCGGACCCCTGCAAAAGAGTCCTACCACCACAAGAGGTATATTATTTTCGTCCATTACGACTTTTTGGTCGACTATTCGGATTAATCTCTTTTTATCAGACTTCCAAAAAGGAGGAGGTTATCAATTCGACTGTTTTATTTATATTTTTTATGTTTGTTACCTCAGATCTTTCGACTAGGTGAACCCATTTTGATGATTCTTTCTTTATTTATTTGAAAGCTGGTTCTTCCCGTGTGGTCCCACTTCAATTTGGTCTAGTTCTGGCATACTTATGAAGTCGTTTTTTTTATATTGATATGTTTTATGACATTATATTACTCTAGGTAAACTACGAATAGTTATACGATATTTTAAAATTTCGAAATTGAACGTTGTATATCGACTACTTTATTTCCGTAGAAACTTTTTACAGATTGCGCTGGTATTAGTACGTTTATGTATATCACAGACATTTAATTATATGTCTGTGATGTATATACATATATTTTTTAATTTGGAAAATTTCAAATGTCGTAATGTCAAAAGTCACTTCACAAAGGTACAAAGGAGTTTTGGCGCCAACGTGAAAGAAAAAGTAATGTCGCCTCATTTTTTTTCTTCTTAGTCTTGTTTGTGTAATAATGGTGTGTTCGTGAACGTGCTAGATGTAAGCAAGTGATATAACGAGACGAAACGTTTGTTAGTTTCCAATATTTTTGTGAGTTTCCAAAACTCCAAAACTCGTAGACACTTTTCTGACTATCTAGATGATGCTATTCCTACGCACTACTTACCGACAGATTAATTCTAACCATAGATAAAAATAAACGTCTTATTCCGCTTCAGCAAATAATATCGAACTTATAGCAAATATTTATAGATTTTTTACATCGAATGGATCGTAATTTTCAGTTTAATTTGACAGCTGTGTTCACGATGTGCGAAACGATATGCCGAATATGAAAATTGATAAAAAAATAATCTACTGTCCGGGACGTTTCAAATACAGCTGTGACTACATCTAATAGCTAAATTAATGATGCCATTATACGTTCGAAATCACTTAAATTGTTTGCTGCTATTAGATTAGGAATACCTATATCCTCGTCGTATGAAATCATCACACAATATTTCTAAATGCGTGAGATGTTCTATTTGTTGCTCTTTCAGGCACCAAAGAATCATCATATTTGCATAGAGACAGTTTGAGTGACATAGATACTTTTTAACCCGGAAAAATAATCTACCCGCTTACCACAATAATTTATACAATAATTTGGTACCACCAAAATAACCTAAAGCCAGGAGATAGATGGGTAGTGATTCTCTTCAATGGCTACTATTAAACCCCTTTAGTTTGGGCTCATTTATTTTGTTTAAAAGAGTCCCATGTCAAGGTTTCTACTATCCACTCCCGGCTTCATCAGCAAGCCCTCGTCTCCAAGTGTAATGAACCCTCGAAATTGGGATCCTTTGACTTTTTAACGAATCACATACTGTTTATCTCTCAGCATCATCAGACCCTCGTCACCAAGAGCATTACTCTTTATTACCCCTCGAGTTTGGCCTCCTTTTGTGTCACAATTTAAAAGCTTGTTTTTTGTTTGTTTTTAACGTATAAGAATTATTTAAATTCCTGTTCAATTAATCGCCTTAGGCTAAAAGTTAATTCATGAAATATTTTTGTTTGTATAAAGTCAAGTCGCTTTGCCACCGGCTGCGTCGGCGTCGCATGCAACGCTTGCCTTATCTGTGGCGCTACACATGTAACTAATATTTATTCTGTGGTCCTACCATGAATTATGCGCCGAGTGCCAAGTGTTTATTTTCTTTATAAGTTTCAGTAATCTGGTGGATTTATTTTTTGTTTAATTTTTTGGCCACTTTAAATAGATGGCTTGTTTGGTAGAGCGTGAGAAAGGACACGTCAAAGTAACCGCTATTTAAGTGATTTAATTTAACTTTTAAGCAATTTGTTGAGGTCTTTTCTGTGTACCATTTATCTATCTAGGCCCAAGTCGGTGTTAAAACAAGGCATTTAATTTAAAAAAATGCATTTGCGGCCTTGTTTATTTCTTATTTATTGTTTATTAGCAACCATTTGTTGTTAACTGAAACTGTCAAATTAGCGACTAAATTGCGACATCGCGGGTTTCAAGTTATATACCTAATCAGGGGGCGGGGCAACTGCATCTTTTAGGGCTCCAAAGGGTAAAACGGGACCATTTTACTAAGACTCCGCTGTCCGTCCATCTGTCTGTCTGTTTTCTGTCCCCTTGAAAGGATTTTAGCGTCGCACATCTTGTGCTTTTTGTCAAGTATGTATTGACTTTTTATTTCAAGGTTTACTAAATACCGAGATACAAGTTATAGTCACAAGTCACAGTCAGAGCCACACAAAATAAGTCACGGTCAAGTCGAAGTAATGCCCTAGTAAAGTGGTTGAGACTTTACTAGAGGCTTCTATGGAGTTTTGAGAGCCATATATCCCTTGTTTGTCTGATCTGACGTCTTCGCCCGAACGGACGATGCGATGTGAAACGAGCACACGAAACAAAACAGACTTCTCAAAGCGTCACGTTGAAGACACGCATGGCGACGTAATGGGTTGTAAAACAGCCTCTAGATAAGATAGCCGCCACGTGTTTGGCAAAAGTCTGCAATATGCTACGATTTTTTGCCACCCCCTCGTAAATTTTACACTCTAGCTTGTTGAAATAGTGCTTTATTATTAGTCACAAAAGAATTTTATTGTTTTATCGTGATAGGCCAGTGGTTGGCGCATTGAATTTCATACCGCAGGGTATGGATTGAAATCCCAACAACAGTGAGCTACCGGTTAAAAAATATATCGTAGACTAGAAGTAGAAAGGATTACAGGACAAATACGGAACATAAACTAGAGCGGAAAAGGTGGGACAGAAGTAAAGTGGATTACGGGACGTATACGGAGCTGGATCACAAAAAAGCGGGAACGAAGTAAAGCGGATAACGGGATGGATGCGGGGTTGAATCGGAAAGAGCGGGCTTGTAGTAGAGAAGATTAGATACTGTTTTTTTTTTATTCTATAATAGGCTTGCGTTTGACCGCCAACTCGCCTGATGTTAAGCGATGATGCTGTCTACGATGGAGCACGCTTGCCCAGACGAAACCGATCCATTGGAGATTTGAAGATACCCAGATTGTAACTATCGGGGAACGCCCATTAGGCAGTGCATTCCACAGACTAGCAGTTCGCACGATAAAAGACTTATGAAAGGGCGGAACAGGAATAGAGTTGATTAAAGGACATAATTAAATGTGGAACTATAGAATAGGGCGGGGATGGAGTACAGAGGAGATTACAGGACGAATGCGATACTGAATCGGAAAAGGCCGGACAGGAGTAGAGTTGATTACGGGACGGATGTGGGGCTGAATCGGAAAAGGTGGGACAAGGATCAATTGGATTAAGGCACGGATGCGATGCCGGATCGTAACGGGCAGTACGGGAGTCATCATCATCATCATCAGCCAGAAGACTCCACTGCTGAACACAGGCCTCCCCCTTTAACCTCTACACTGCACGACATCCTGCATCTGCATCCACTGGATGCCCGCGATTCTCACAATGTCGTCGGTCCATCTAGTGGGAGGGCTACCTACGCTGCGTCTTCCAATTCGTGGTCTCCACTCAAGAACCTTTCTTCCCCACACAAATAGTACGGAGTATTTATATACTACTCAAGTGAAGACGCGCGGGCAAGCTAGTGTTTCTAATTTGGGTGGTACAAAAACCATGACTGTGCAGAAATACCACAACACAAAAAATTTGGCATTATGCATGCGTACACTCTGCACACGATGCAACAAAGCGAACTGATTATGTTATGTAGGTTATGCCGCTGGGTTACGCACACTAAGCATATTTTACTAGAACCTATTGACGAGCTCGCATCTTGCTACAGTTATTTTGCGCGCACTTTCTTGAACATGAAAAATCACTGAATGGAAATAAAAAATTATGCGTTTACCTACTTATATTAAAATAGGTCTCTGTGTATGATTTACTCGTGACTTTAACCGACTTCCAAAGAGGAGGAGGTGATAACCTTGGTTTGTTTTAAAGAGACATTAAAGCGTATTTTAAGTTTTTTTACTATACCTAATAATTATTTATATTTTAGCGGAAAGAGTATTTTATATCTCCATTGCTAAAATAAAAAATAACAACATGAAAATCCCTTTTTTTTTATTTGATGCCTAATTGCTTTTAAGATAAAGATAAAAAGATAAATTTGATAAATTGCACATATATAATTATCAATATAAAAAAATTACCTTTTTTTTGAACTAGACCAAATTGAAATGGGACCACATGGAAAGCACCAGATTTCAAATAAAAAAGAATCATCAAAATCGGTTCATCCAGGCGCAAGTTTTGAGGTGACAAATGTTTAAAAAAAACAGTCGAATTGAGAACTTCCTCCTCTTTGGAAGTCAGTTCAAAAAAATCCACAGATCTATGATATGGATGAGCTTTTGCGATGGCCGCTAGTGCGAGTCTTTTATCAAAACTTGAGCTGTACTGAGATAAAGACGCAAAGGATAAATTCAGAGTAGTTTTCGTGTGGAAACACTGCTGCGTCGCAGATAATAAGCAACATACATGCCCCACCTCTTTCCCACTGGGCACTCCGGCCACTTGCCCAGGGCCCCGCGATAGATAGGGGCCCCTAGTTCGTGCCAGATCGCCAAACGATAACCGATATTTATTACTGAAAAACATACTTATTTCGGAAAAACAAACGATAGCGACTGACTACAGTGCCTACTTGCTTATTACCTTTTGCTTACGCGAAGCTACTCTACTCTTGCCCGAAAATAGTGCTCTGTCAAGGTCATAGGGGCCTCATTATCCTAATGTGCCTTCAATAAGTTAAAGACGGCCCTGGCCACATATAAGAAACAGTGCCAAAAAACTGCAATCAACCCTGTTTTTTCTGAGAACTCTCGACCAGTCACAATACAGTTTCGCAGTGTATTTATCACCACACGTGGTTCGCATAAATAAACTGTAACGCACCACCAGGGGGACAGACTGATCGTCAGATCGTAATGATAATACTCACTTTCTTGCATTTGAGTTCGTTAATCTAGATGTCGCTTTTAAGACCATCAATTAGTTAAGTAGATAAGATATAGGTGAATCTTGGCGCCAACATGAAAAAAAACCGACGAAGTGCGAGTCGGACTCGCGCACGAAGGGTTCCGAACCATTATCTATAAAAACGGCAAAAAAACACGTTTGTTGTATGGGCCCCCCTTAAATATTTATTTTAGTCTGTTTTTAGTATTTAAGTTATAGCGGCAACAGAAATACATCATCTGTGAAAATTTCAACGGTCTAACTATCACGGTTCATGAGATACTGCCTGGTGACAGACGGACAGACAGACAAACAGTGGAGTCTTAGTATTCACATTTAACCTCCTTTAGGTACGGAACCCTAAAACATGGCGTCTCGTATTATTTTCCTAAACTTGTGTATTTTCGAGTGTTAATGCGTAATAATGGTGGATTATTATTTATTAATTATTACTATTTATTTATATAAGTTTTTTTTGGTCGTGTTCGTGGTCAAGTGTGAATAATTATCAATATAAAAAACCGACTTCATCAGAACTGGACCAAATTGAAATGGGACCAAATGGGAAGCACCAACTTTCAAACAAAAAAAGTGTCATCAAAATCGTTTCACCCAGTCAAAAGTTCAACGGTAAGAAACATTTCAAAAAAACGGTCGACTTGATAACCTCTTCCTTTTTGGAAGTCGGTATACATATTTTAGAATCTACTCATTGAGCTTTTTCGTCACATAAAACACGTTTTATAAGACGAAAAAGCTCAATGAGTAATGTAATGTGTGCAAGTAATTCTAATGAATGTATGTTTAAAATATGCAAAAAAGTGCATGTATAAATAAATACTTTATACCATGTTTTATTCACTACAAAAACAACAATAAATCACAGGAGAAAACACACGACAAATGGAACCCTAAAACTACTTAAAACATTGTCAATTATTTACAAAAATCACAATTATTATTGACCCCTATATGCAAACAGAGAGGTGTTTATAAGTTTAACATGTGTATCTGTGTCTGCAGTGGCGTATTTTAAGATTCAGCGCCCTGGGCCTGTAAGATTCGCCGCCCCCCTAAATTAACGGAAAAAAGTTAAAACTTTTAACTAGGTATAAAATAAAATATAGTAGCCAATAATGATTCTTTTTCTTTGATAGTTACGTATTACCTACCTAGAAGCCCTAACAGTCGTAACGGATTTGGTTAACAGACTGCCGTCTAACCAATGCTTTTTTTTCTCTTTCTCTCCCGTTGGTCTGACAGTGGTCCATCAGCCAAGTCCGGCACGTCTTTTAGGGCTTTTAGGTAGGTAATATGTAACTAGGGTTACTGGTAATCAGTCAGCATCCTCTTAAACATCTCTTTTATCGTTTTTATCTAGGTGCTTGTCGTGGAGTAAATAATTTGATTTGATTTGAAGTCTGAAGTTCCACACATGTCCATGCAGGCCAGGGATGAAGCCAGTATGTCTAAAAGAGACATAAAATCACTAACTGTTCTAATTATGTTAAAACAGGCAAAAAATGCGCGAGCGTAGCGAGCGCTCAAATTTTTAAGGTTGTTTGGTTAATGAAAAAAAAAATCGTTGCGGGCATCTGTCAGAGGACGACAGCATTAACAATGCGCGGTAGTGGAGAACACGAAGTTTTTGAAATATTTGCGTTCAATACTGGCCACAGACACAGGAAGTGTTAGCAAGAACGAGCGTGCGCGAACTGGTCTCTTTGCAATGGATAAGATATTTGAGCATGGCTGAATCGCCTCATTTGCAATCAATTGGAGAATGGAGAATTTGTGAGAATATTGTATTTAAAAATCATTTATAATCTACTAGCTGCGCCCCGCGGTTTCACCCGCGTGGGGATGAAAATCGGTGATGATGATGATGATGATGAAAAGTAGTATGTATTAATCCAGGTCATAAGCAATGTATATTCTAAATTTCATCCAAATCCATCCAGCCGTTTCAGCGTGATTTAGTAACAAACAATTCATCCATCCATCCAAACTTTCACATAATATATCTTCGTTTATCTACGTTTTCGTCTGACGTTTTTCCCTGACAATCCCTGACCACCTTTTGCTTTCCTGACTTTTCCTGATTTTCCAGCCTTACCTTTGGATATGAACGAAAACGACACGACTCTTGTCACACGAGCAACGTCGAAACATCCCACTAGTTCCGAGTCACGACGGAGTCCAACGGGGACGCCGCCGCGCCCCGCCGGTCATTTATACGATAACTTTACGATAGCCCCACGTCTTGATGTCTATCAAACTTACAGCCAATGAGTTAAAAGTAGTTTTTGTTATTCAGGTACCCAGGGTTTTTTTAATGATTTCAAACATATAAAGTCAAAAAAGACGCTTAAAGCTGAACAGGCAGGCTGTGAGGTGCGGCTTGCGCCACCCCTCACAGCCTGCCGCCCCGGGCCATGGCCCCCTTGGCCCTAGGGTAAATACGCCCCTGTGTGTCTGTTTGTGGCATCGTCCCAAACGGCTGAACCTACATTGGCTTAGTTTTTTTTTTAAAGTTGACTTGATCGAGATATTCTTAGCTATATGATTCAAGATAATATGTTCCTAAGTTTGAAGATTATCAGTCCTTTTATAGTGTTTTTTTTTACTTACTAAACTTGCCCGCAGGGCGTCGCCCATCGTTCCCAAAATGCTGACCGCTTAAAAATAACATTCAAGTCCTGTAACCTGGCCTTAAGTATTCAAGACAAATCTACAGAACCGATTCACATCGACATCGGCATGTGCGGTAGAAATTCCAAGACCCAGATTAAACGTTACTGTTAAAGTGTTCTGAACAAAATATGCGTGATCGGAGCTCATTCATCCATCACTCCGCGCCTCGCCTGCGCGCGCAGCGTCGCTTGCGCTGACGATTGACAACTGGCGATTAGCTTTGTGATTTTTTTGCTCTGGATTTCCGTATTTAAAGAAGCGTAGATATTTGCATCTATTTTTATGTCAATATTTACCAAATTATTATTTTTGTTGTAATTACTTACCTATTTAAATCTGTTACCTGATTACATGTTACAATCGGTTACATGGCAGATTTTTTTCACATAGGTATAGCAATTTCGATGTAATAAATTTTTTTAAGCCAAGACCAACGATACCAAGAAATGGAATGTCAGTACCTAGGTACCTACATTCCTTTGAAAATTATAGGAAAACAAAGATTTACATTTAGGTAAGAAACGGAACAAGTCCAAACCTATTTTTGTGTTACAGCAAGGATGGATGGTACTTTTTGTCGATGGTTACAGTTAGGTATAAGATTATTTACCAGGGTAAGCCTGTGTCAGTATTCCCTGAATCTGCATCGGGAGCTCCTTCCACAACCTTACCACGGTAAATATCTCGCAAATAATCATATAACTGAAGTGAATAAACGTGATAGCTGAAACAGTATTTTTATGTTTCCTGAAAAAATAGGACACCCTGACAACATGTTCACCTACTCAATTGAACGATTTATTTTGAAAAAAATAATTTATTATTGTTTTGATGCACATATTAACTTTTTTTCCTGTAAAACAGTACCTACGGTGTCTGAGAGAATATTCACGGGGGTAAACCTACAGGCCGCAGCTAGTTACTTATTTAAAAATTAAGTAAGTTATTTTTTTTAGCGGTAGAGCTTCACTAAGTAGGTAATTATATCTTACCTACATAAAATTCTTTACGTAATGACTAATTTTCAAACAAATTATATATATGACGCGGCAAAATTCGAATAGTACCTACTTTTTTGTAGTTTTATTTTGTTACATGGACATGTTAGACATTTTAAGTAATAATAAGTACTAGCACACAAGCCCCTCTTTCCCACTGGGCACTCTAGACACTTGCCCATGGCCCCGCGATCGATGGGGCTCCCTAGTTCCTGCCAGATCACCAAGCGATTACCGATATTTTTATTACCGAAAAACATATTTAATTCGAAAAAATCAAAGGATAATGACTAACTACAATACCTACCTTGCTTATTACCTTTTGCATGCGCAAAGCTACTCTACTCTTGTCGGAAAATAGTGGTCAGTCAAGGTCATATGTGCCCCCATTTTAGTAATGTGCCCAGGGCCTCCAATAGATTAAATACGGCCCTGCTAGCACATAAGTAATAACACACATCATCAGCCAATTAACGTCCACTGTTGGACAAGGCCTCCCTCATAAAGAGGGGTGTAGCCATAATCCCCACGCTTGGCAGGTGGCTTGGGGATCGCAGTACGTTCACCGTGTACTATTAGGACGCTGCTGCCCATCCTCCGGTAGTTCTGGTCGCAGTTTTAGGACATACCCAGGGTCCACACAACACATAATAGTAATTAATAATTATCAACACATAATAGTAATTTATAATTATCAACACATAGTAGTAATTAATAATTATCAATAAAATTTAAGACCCAACTTCAAAATTAGTAAACGCTTGAACAAAATTATTGACATTGCCAAATCAACAGGCTTCCGAAGTAAATTATGAATACAAAGATGAATCTAAAGATCTTAGTATCTTCTGTGTATGAATATTATTGGAGCTGGTTAAAAAACTACTGAAACAATGTTAGTGATTTTTTTGTGAAACTACTTCAGGAGTTTTGTCTACATAATAAAAAAAGATCACGCAAAACGGTTCACAAACACCGGAGCAATCTGAGTACTGTCTCTGAATCTGTTTATATAGGTACATAAAAAAACAACGTGCCGAATTGATAACCTCCTCGCTCTTTCCTGATATCGGTTAAAAATTAATTAAAAAGTTGCCAAAAATTCATTATTTTTTTCAGTTACAAGACATGTCTTAAGTAAGATAGGTAGGTACATATATATATATATGTGAAACTAGTAGAAAAGTAAAATAAAACAAAAAGAGTTTACTTTTCAAGTTTAGCCAATTCAAAAATGAGTGAGAATAAATGTCCCTGAGTTACCTAAAAGTAGGGTTCCCATCTATAAATTTGGCATACAGGACAAGACGCGTGAAAATCCCGGATTTTTGAGCTCAGAACCTGGACATTAAATTTAGTCAGTGGGAAAAAAGCGGCGTGCGGGCACAGTGCATGTGTCGCGGGCGACCCAAGACTTTAAATTTTAAACCCGGACTACAAATGAAGCCCCGCCCTGACGCTCCTCGGATGCCCTCTAAACTAGGATAAATCCGGGGAAGCCCGGACGGATGGCAACCCTACCCAAAAACCCACTCATAAATACCAACATTTCCTTTGGATATTATAAAATGTAAAAAGCAACAAGGACTCACGTCACTGTAGAGATTGATGAGGCTACAGGGCGGGCGACATTTTTTGTGGTAATTAGCCAGTGGGCTGGCAGAAATCATGTGGGCCCACTTGAGCAGCATTCTCATGTCTTGTACGTACGACTGTGCGCGGGATAGGTGGCGCTTATGAACAATATTTTTTTTATATTTTCTTAACCCGTATTAATAATTAGCTTTGCTAATGGACCCCGGCTGGTGACGGGCATGGAGCTACGATAATTACAGTAATTTATAACCGCAAAATGTTTCTAAATGGAAATTTATAATGTATATAAATACTCTCGGCGATAGCTTCTTTACAATTTAACGATTTTGTTCAATGAATTTTTACAATATGTTTTTTTTTGTACCATAGGTGGCAAAAAAGCAGACGGGCCGTCTCATGGTAAGCGATCACCGTCGCCTATGAATACCTGCAATACCAGGGCATCACAGATGCGTTGCTGACCCTTAAAGATTCTATTAACAGTCCAGGGGCCTTACCCGTAGCTTAACTTTTGCGAGCCAACTTTTAGTAGGTATCTGATAGGTACCTAAAATTAACCAACTCATTTAAGCTGCATCGTTTAAAAGCGTCTAACTTGAATGAACGAAAATCCGTTTTACTATGCGTGTGATTGTGATTATCGTTCATTCAAGTTAGACGCTTTTAAACGATGCAGCTTAAATAAGTTGGTTAATTTTAGGTACCTATCAGGTACCTACTAAAAGTTGGCTCGCAAAAGTGAAGCTAGGGGTAAGGCCCCTGTACGGTTAATTTCAGTGTGTGTTGCCAGTGATGACATATGGTACTGAGACGTGGTCCTTAACTGTTGGCTTTTTGGAAAAACTCAGAGTCACACAACGGGCTATGGAGAGAGCTATGCTCGGAGTTTCTTTGCGCGATAAAATCCGAAAAGTAGATATTCGCCAAAGAACCAGAGTCACCGACATAGCTATTAAAATCTGCAAGTTGAAGTGGCAATGTGCATTTCCACAGGAAGCTCATATCCTTATATTCACCCAAAAAAATAATTAAAAGCTTGTTAGTTCGTCCCCGTGCCTTTCTTTTCATTCTCATTTCAAAACGTGTTAAATTATTAATATATAAAACCTTTATTTAATTGTTATTGTATGGAACAAAAATGACTAATTGTTAAAAGACACGGATTTAAAGTTTTTGGTAAGCTTTCTGCAACCACATTCCTTTAAAATGTTAGCCTCACAATCCCATTTCTGACCTTACCTATACGTACAGACACAATATATTTTTCAATATTTTGAAGCAAAATAGCTATGTGAGCTAATAATATTATGTTATCTATAAATTTCCCAAATTTTAAACTAAAAGCTAATGATTATTCATAAAATTCGGAGTAAAACTTTCAGACAGACATATAAAAAGTGTATTTTATCAAGATTATATAAATATATTAATAATATTAATATTTCAATAGCATTGACATGGCAATAATAAAATTACAACCATGTCCCAAAAAAAATTATGTTGGGGGCTTATTAAAAAGTTTATACTCAAATTATATGAAATGTTCACCTGAAAATAATTGTCACATATTTCCCAAATCAAACACATAGTTTAAATCAATTACAGGGCTTATTTCTAAAGGAGAATTGAAAATAAAAGAAACAGAGGGCACCAAACATCATCTTGAAAAATTCTCATGAAATTTTACCAGGAATCCATGCATGTGGTACTCTGGCTTCAAGAATCATAAAAGGACTTTGAAGAGAGCAACTGAACCCCTCGTGCTGGGAGGTCTGTCAACGATCACAACAAACGCTAGGACGAGAGGCTGAGATGCCAGTGTCCAGCCAGGGTTCACAGTGCGCCGCCGCAGTGCTGTCAGCATGCCGCTATAAACACTAGGATCAATCACTGACCGTCCAGCTGGCGCTGCTGCTGCCACTCGCCCCGCCACTCCTGTCCCTCCATCACATGTCCTCACTTGCCGCCGATTATTTTTTCAACGCGACACGATAAATCAGTTTTCTGTACGTTAATCAAGAGCAGCGCGCGCGCACGGGCGCGAGAGGACCGCTTCTGTCGTCGGGACGCATTGCGGCGCCCGCCCCCGCCCCGGCACGCCTCCCGCCCAATCCCGACCACTTTATTCTTAACCTTATTTATTTTCAATGTGAATTATGTACTGCATGTTTGTTGGTTCGCTACCTGTGCCCGTGAGAAGATGAATGCGCCCGCTGAAATACGTTTTGATTCCACGGTTTCGTGTAAACCTTGTATTTTGCTTCGTATTTTATTTATGTTTTTCGTAAATTCGGCATGAAAAACAGGAAAATAATAAATAAAAATAAATGGATTTTTTTATAGATCGGTGAAAGATCAATGTAGATTTAGGTGAAAAAACATTATCTATATTGGCTAAAACTATGAACCCAGGCTTGACATATATCTTGATATAATTATATCTGTATATCTCTACATAGTAAGTATAAAATAAAGTCGCTTTCCGCGTCTCTTTCTTTATATCCGCTAACTTCTCCTTAACCAAGCAACGGATTTTGATGCGGTTTTCACCATCAGTTAGATAATGTTAGACATCACGGAAAACGTTTATACATTATATTAAAACTTTAATCACCCATGCGAAGCCACGGCAGGTCGCTAGTAGGTACAGTAGATCCATCAGAGTTTGTTACCCACATGACATTTTTTTTTTCTGTGTAGAATTCTGTCTCTGTAAAATGTCGTGCATTTTTTTAAATCTGGTTAAACGAATACTAGTAATTACCTATTCTTCATTTCCCCTCCCAAATAACCGTCCACTTCTCTACAAACTATGGACTGGCCACTTTGCAGCAGCGTACCTTGAACCAAGGTTCTAGAATATGGCTTCAGTATCTTCTGCCTATCAGTGCCGTAAATAGGGCTGTGCCAGCGGTACCCAGGCACAGGGGCCAGACTCTAGAGGGGCGCAGAAATGACCACACCAGGACCAAGTTTTGTTTTCAAGGGCGCAGGTTTAGAAGCTCGCACCGGGCGCATAAAAGGCTAGTTAGGACACTGCTGCCTATATCGTAAAAGTTTACTTAGAGAGGTCTCGTCATCCATTCAATCCAGGGAAGACGCATGGCCCGCGCTGTCACATTTTCTAATCATGCTGCCTCAGGCAACGAGCTGTGGATCACCAACACCGGTACATCTCTATAGAGATCTCGGTGCAATCAGTCAGCAATAGACATAGGACACGAAAGATTTTCAGTGGGTCTGATTTCTTTTTTAACGAGTATAAGTCCGCGTTTGACCCCCAACTCACCTGTTGGTAATTGACCATGTGATCGAATATAACGCACGCACATTTGGAAGATCCCACATATAGGTATTTATGCACTTTGAACTTAAAATTAACTAGATTATTATCTAATCATCATCATCATCATCATCAACCAGGGTCCATCTAATGGAAAGCCTAACTACGCTGCGTCTTCCGCTTCGTGGTCTCTACTCAAGAACTAGGTTTTCCGGTACTTCTAAGTACTTATAGACAAATAAATAAATATCTGGGACATTATTGCACACATGGTCATCTGACCCCAAACTAAGCAAAGCTTGTAATGTGGCTGCCAGAGACTGATATACTTACATATATATTTTTAAATACATACTTAAATAGATATTAACACCCAGACATAGAACAAACACAAATGTTTGTCTATCAACTGTACTAACGGGGCAGTCGAACACAATCTGATTACATCCTAATCGGGACTATGTCTTCGGATCTCATCACCAAAAAAGCAGTTTGTTACAAATCTTATTCTTTTAAATTATGACCTCCACCCAAAAAGTAGGTAATTTCACAAAACAACGAAGCTTCTCCGAATGTATCCTATAAATACCAAGTAAGTAGAATCATTCAATTTATTTGTAAAGGTACATAACATAAAGATCTGTCTTCGAGTCTTCATTCGCAGCTGTACGGGTTCTGGTGAAGCGGGCTAGTTGCGGGCAGTCTAAACAAACTAGCCATGTTTAGGACTTGAAAACGCACAAAAAAGATGTCTTTTCATCACACACACAGACACATACAAGGTAAATGAAAGTCTTTGTCTATTCAGCATTTACGCTGGCCTCTATATTATTTTTTTGCTCAAAGGTAGAGCATTGCCAAACAACGTGGTAATGGGGCCAGTATTTAGGGAACAATTTCCACTGTAATGGAAATGGAAATAGCTTTTCTTTTTCTCGCAGAACAAAAACATTAAAACACTAATGATAAAAATAAAAGAAGAACTGAATCACAGGATCTGTAAGATAAAATAAGATCATTTATTCACATACCGAACACACACATACTCGTATATACTATTACTTACAAGCTATAATACCAATGCAGTGCACGCTATGACTCGTCAAATCAATACATATTTTTTTTCATTTTCGAATGAATAGGTATGAAAAACTCGATACATTATATTTTAAACCTGCTGTATAGGGGCATTGTTTACAATTCATAATCAATTAGGTAGGTATAGAACATTATAAAAATTACATAATTATTAGTCGTAGTCATTGGTAGTCATTGTCTAAGAATTCTTTTATTGTGTAAATTTTCCAGCAACAAGAGTCTGACTTTATTAAGAAAAAGGGTGTCACTCGCCAGCGTTTGTATCCTACTGTAAGAGAACGATTGCTATTTGATATCATAATTCCTCCTGCAAACTGGTAGTGGTTTTTTAGATTTGTTTTTATCTCTAATTTGAAGTATTTTGAGGACCACCTTGACTCTCTAGTTGGCGTTGAATAGCACAGGACTCCGCTGAAGAACAAAACGAAGCCTAAGTATTCTCCAGTAGCAGATGAAGGAAAACTGATTATACAGATCATTTTCTAAAGCCCTTATCCATATATCTGAACCTATATGGCCACAGCAGAAGTGCCCTGAATCACACGTAAATATGCGTTGGATAAACATACGGGTGTGGAGTGGTTCCATGTGCTTATTCACTTTGGTCGGCCGTCTAGAGGTCTTCGGTTTCATCTGAACACGTTCTGGCTCGAAATAGAACGTCTGGCGTAAGAGGTTCCTTCGTAAATAAAGGTAAGTTTATTATCTACAGTCTTTTATCATTCTGATAGAAACCGCAAGCACGTCAAAATATTATGAAATTTGAATGAATTTCATACCTATAATATAACGTAATGAAAGCAATTTAGGGGTAGTTTATTTCCATACGCAAGCAACTTGTTTCGAAGAGTTCCTACATAAAATTGTGGTGCAATTTGAAATTTTTGTATTGACTGCTGACGTCTGCCAAGACCACAGAGTTCGAACTGAATTCGATTGAATCTCAGAAAAAGAAATAAAACATAGATGTATTTCTAATTTAGCAAAAACGAATTATACAAATGTTACATTCTTTAATCATATGCCAAAATTGTTCTTACCAGAACGAAACAGATATATATTTTGACAGGACGGCGACTTTTTTTAAGTAGACCATATACCTATGACCAAAGTATTAAAAATCCACAGATATTAACTGTACAGTATTCCTTATTATTATTTACTAATGCTGTTTTTATTCACGAATAAAATTCTTAGAGTAACTTATTGCCTTTAAAATAGAAAAGAAATAATAAGAAATAGAGGTCAAGTGGGTTGACATGGAAAAAGATATTTTATAACACCAATTTATTTTTATTATCATTATATAGCCTATGAAAAATGATGTTGTCGAATGATATTTTGTACAAGCATAAAAACATAATATTTCATAATATTTTATGCGATTATCTGCTATTTAGTATCTAATATTCCCCCAGCGTTTTCAATTCTGAAATCTGAGAGCTTTCAAAAGCGGTAGGCGTCCTTTCGGTTCGTCTCGCTCTGTTGCTCGAAATAGCGCACGAGGGAGTGAGATGATGTTATTAAGGCGGAGTTTCACTCAGCGATCGGCCCACGCGCATGCTTCGAGGAAAAGATTCTGTGAAGCTAAAACAAATAGGCAGTTAATAGGTAGCGTAATGTTTCATCTAATCAGGATTGATCGCAAAGTAAACGACAAGAAAGGTACAAAGTGATGTATCAAGGCATCTGACTGAGACCAGATAGACTGACTTAAAATACTTAATACTCATAATAAAATAAAAAATTGCAGACATAAATGTAGGTACATGAAGTTCTTTAAATAGCATGTTCATTAAAATAATACATACATGGGTATGGCAATAGTCGGAACGGAACGATCCTTTTAAGTATCGTCAAAAATATAATTCTAGGACAAACATTTGTGTGATGAACATTTGTGTTTGTTCTATGTCTGGGTGTTAATATCTATTTAAGTAAGTATTTAAAAATATATATGTATGTATATCAGTCTCTGGCTGCCATATTACAAGCTTTGCTTAGTTTGGGGTCAGATGACCATGTGTGCAATAATGTCCCAGATATTTATTTATTTATTTAATTGAAAAATTCCTCTAGGTTTGTACTTGTTCTAAAATCGCTTTTAATTTATTTGTGAAACTTACATCGTTTTGTATATCTTTAAATTCATTTTGCAATTTAATAAATATTTTTACGGCCATTGTACTTATTAGGGCCAGAGCTGCTAAATATTACCTTAGGATATCTAGAAATACCTATGACGTGGAGGACAAACGCAAGGTTATTATTAAATTTAAAATAAAATAGTATGTCTACAAATTATTATGACCAGTGTCACAATCATCACAATACTTATAAACAGTGTGCAATTATTTTACAATGCTCTACCGACTGTACTTTCTCCGTACAAACAACTTTATACTCTCTACGTATAATATAAGTACGGGTTGGTACCTACTTATTACACTCCTGCGCATGTCGAGGCGACGACAGCGCTAACGACGCCGCTTTCCTGCCGCGCGTTTGTCCGTCATCGCCTCCAGGGCCGGATGCATGTGGAGAACGACTCGAGACCTGTCACCATGGTTCTTGGAAGTCCAGAGATAGATGCATAATAATCTGACAGTGGTAGTCAAAAGATTATTATTTTGATGAGCACATTATGTACCTATTGTACTTTTATCAGTGTGTCTTACTCGTTATGACCTACGGTGCCGAGACGTGGACACTCACGGTTAAAGAGGACCACAAGTTTAAAGTCACTCAGCGAGCTACCGAGAGAGCTATGCTCGGAGTTTCTATACGGGATAGAATTCGGAACGAAGTGATTCGACATAGAACCAAAATTACCGACATAGGTCAAAGGATTAGTAAGCTGAAGTGGCAGTATGCCGGCCACATTGCCTGAAAAACCGATAACTAATGGAGTAGACGAGTTCTGGGGTGGATTCTACGTTTAGGTAAACGTGAAAAACACCCTGTTACCAGATGGAGTGACGAACTATGCCAAGCGGCGAGTAAAAACTGGATGCAAAGAACTGCCGACCGAGCTCAGTGGCTTGCGCTAGGAGAGGCCTATGTTTAGCAGTGGACAGTTTAACAGGCGAACTTTGTATGTCTATGTATGTCCTAAAATATTGAAACCTCATGGTAAGCAGAACTTTCACAGTAAACACCGACCAGTAGCTTGCTTGGTGCGCTCGTAAACCACCGCTCGGCTGGGAAACATTCACTTATTTTATTTTATGTGCTAGCTTCAAAGAAACGCTGTGAAAAGAGGTCATCTTAACTTTTGGGAAGTAGGTATAAAAATACCACAAAAACTCAGCTCACTTCATACAATTATTTTTCTTACATTATAATTATTAATTAAGTAGTTGGACATTAGGCCTTTAGGGACGGGCAGCTCACCTCATTTTCAAAATTCTTTCAGAGCGCCTTGGCCAAAATGCTGTTTTTGGCTCAACGTATAAGCATCACCATTCAGTGTGGTAATGACACCAGCATGCTGGGTACGCTGCCAGTTGGTAGTGGACTTCAACATTTTTTTCTTATTATATGATGGCTGCCGTTTGATCGCCACCTCGCCTGATGTTAAACGAAGATGCGGTCTACGTTACAATGGAGCATGGATTGTCTCTACCTTCAACGGTCTAATGGGCAGTCTAACTGTTTATGTTTAATAGGTAAAGTAGTTTAAGTATTTAGTGATACTTGGTTGGTTTGTATTTTAAACCAACAAAAAAAGGAGAAGGTACTCTAGTCAGCGCCACATAACTTGCTAGTTGCTACCTACTAAAGTACCAAAAAATAGTGCAAAAAGACAATTATCTTTACGGTTCGAAAGTCAATTATCTTTACAGACAGACAGACAGAAAGACAGACACACAGCGTAGGCTCAGTAATAGGGTCCCGTTTAAAACCCTTGGGTACGGAACCCTAAGAACGTGTAAAACACACAGTGTGCGTCTTCAACAGATATATTACGTGGATGCGCTTTCAGGCTGTGGCGGCTAGTGCGATGATAAAACCGCGATGCTGGCATCAGATCGAACAGTTCTTCAGAACACTCCCCGTTGTAAATGCGATGAAAGATACAAATAGATCCAACGTCTCTGCGGATGCTGAGCGGCTTTAGGTGTTAAGTCAGTGAGCTTCGAGTGATCGACAATTATTATTATTCTGACAGCTCTACGCTGTAATGCATCCAGCTTGTAATGCATTAGCTGCATTGGGTGCTCCGTTCCAAATATGGGAGCAGTACTCCATGTGAGGATGGACTTGCGGTTTGTAAAGCAAAAGTTTGTCTCGATGTGAAGTACCGCTTCGCCTTGTTGAGCACACCAAGTTTCTTACTCAAGCTTGGCCGTACTTGCAGTGTGACCGGGGAAATGTACATTCGCAGAAATGTCGACTCCTAGAATTCCAATGCTCTCCGAACCACGCTGCTCAGTTGGTTTTTTTTTTTCTGAGCAGCTCGATTTTGAGGATTCTTTTAATCATAAATTTTCTTCCGTTTATTAGTTATCTATTTACCTAGTTTTGAATAAGTAGATTACGCCCGCATTTAGGTCTATACCTGATACCCTGCAGGAACTGTTTTTGGGATAGAGAGCCTAGATTCTTTTCAGGGAGAAAAGGGACTTGGATTATGGTTGAATGGACAAATACCTCAATAAAAAATATCACATTTTTTTAAAATAAAAACCTAGTTATAAATATTTTTATGATGCTTCGCGCCTCGGGGCAGGGGCGGCGTTTGATGTGAAAATAGTTTATATCCCGGATTAGCACATGGAAAACATTTTATCCTGGAAACGATTCCTGTACGATAGTTTTCAGAAATGAAACGCCCAGAGACAATCTCTCTCCACCCTGACCAAAGCCTATTGCCGGCACCAGTTGCTACAGCAAGTAATACGCCTTTTCCGTTCATCCTTTTCATTCATTATAAATAAGTATCAGAGTTTGAGCCCCCTTTTATTTTTCAGGCGTCTAAAATCAAAATAAGCTAAGTCTACAGCAAACAATTCTTTGGACAAAGCTGATATTATATCTACACTAATATTATAAAGAGGAAAGATTTGTACCTATTTTTGTATGTTTGTAATGAATAGGCTCCGAAACTACTGAACCGATTTGAAAAATTCTTTCACTGTTGGGAAGCTACACTATCCCCGGGTGACATAGGCTATATTATATTTTGTAGCGAGGCCGAAGGCCGAGCTTACACTCGTGCGAAGCCGGGGCGGACGGCTAGTCTTCTTATATTTATACCGTTAGATAGATAGATAGAAAACTCTTTATTGTTCACACAAAAATTACAAACGTACATAGTAGGTAACATAAAAAACAACTTAAAAACTAGTGAAACAATTGGCAGCCTTATCGCTATAAGCGATCTCTTCCAGGCAACCTTAGCAAACCTTGGCAACCGTTCCTGCATACCATCGACCATAATAGTTGCTCGATGCTGCATACCTTCTTCGGTCGTCCTTCTTACCTTTAATAAATATCTGGGACATTTAATGCACACACGGTCATCTGACCCCAGACTAAGCAAAGCTTGTAATATGGCTGCCAGAGACTGATATACGTACTTATATTTTTAAATACATACTTAAATAGATATTAACACCAAGACAGAACAAACACAAATGTTCATCACATGTATGTTTGTCCTAGGTGGGAATCGAACCCACGCCCCCAAGCACAGAAGGTAGGTTCACTACCAATTGAGCTACAGCGGCAGTCAACTTTCCACATACTACTTACTTCTATATCTATACAGGGTTACGTGGAAAGGGTGTACTAAGCTGAAAGGTGTCCACAGTATCCATCATTATGAACAACTTTTACTAAAAAAGAAACACTGAAATCGCGAAAAAAAATATTAGCAGTTCCCTTCGATCAAAAAATACAGTTCCATATTGAAAACGGTCGTTCACACTCTACAAAATGTTACAACAGATATTTTATTCGCGATTTCGGGGTTTTTACCATAGTAAAAAGTTAAATAATGATGGGTAGGTACTATGGCATAACAGGTATATGCGCCTAAAACTTCCAAGAAAGCTATCCGAGACCATCTCGAGTCATCGATGATGACTCAAGATGGTCTCGCACAAGAAAGGCGTGATAAACTCGTGTCTGTGATTGCCCCCTCGGGAATAATTTGGTGTTTCCCCTTGGTCGGGGTAGTCCTGGATAAGTCAATCACACTAATATCATATATGTGAAAGTTTGGATGGATGGATGTTTGTTATTCAATCACGCAGAAATGGTTGGATGGATTTCGATGAGATTTGGAATATACATTGCTTATATCCTGGATTAACACAAAGGCTACTTTTCATCATGTTCCTCATCACCGATTTTAATCACCACGCGGGTGAAACCGCGGGGCGCAGCTAGTAGACATAGACATAGACATAGACATATATTTATTGATAATAATAGGTATTACAAGTCAGGTACATAATATATTAAATGTTAGAAATTGCTATACAATAATATTACGCGCTATCTTAATATTGAAAAAGTCAGTGTATTCATAAAAAGCTTGCGTAATTAGCCACATTTTTAATTTGATTTTGAAAGATGCAAAGCTCGGAGCATCAATGACTGTCTGAGGAAGTCTGTTATAAATATCAGGTCCCATTACGTGGAGCATTTGAGACGATTTAACCAACGACCGTTTTACGGTAACTAACTTATTCTGGTACCTGCTATGACGTGGTAGCCCTTCTCCTCGTTTAGGGAACAAGTGCAGATTTTCCCGTGTGTATGTAGCTGCTTGCATGATAAGGAGACAGGGCAATGTCAATATCCCCAGCTCAATAAAGAACGGTCTTGCGGACTCATCTTGCTTGATATGCACCATCGCTCTAACAGCTCTTTTTTGCAATCTAAATACGCGCTTCCATTCAGCAGCACGGCCCCAAAACTCGAGCCCGTACTGAAGCACAGATTGTATGCTAGCAAAGTAGCAAGACCGCACAGCTTCTTTTGGCAGGGTCGACGCGACCCTACTGAGGGCGAAACAAGCTGCTCCTAGTTTTCCACACAGTTTGTCTATATGGAATTCCCATGATAGTACAGTATCCATGTAAAACCCTATAAATGGGGCAGATTGAACTTGTTCTATGGCTTCTTTTTCAAGGTCAACCACTAAGCGACGTCGTTTGCGACCTGAGAGATCAAACACCATGAACTGTGTCTTTGTTAAATTTAGCTTCAGGCCGTTATACTTGAACCACAACAAGAGATCGGAGGCCACTGTGTTCAAACGTCGTTCGAGATGGTCCAGAGATGAGGCTGTTACAACAGCTGCGACGTCATCTGCATACATGAACACTTCTCCCTCTGTTGTGGCTTTTGGCAAATCGTTCAGGAGGAGTGAGAAAGCCAAGTTAGATAATGAGGATCCTTGGGGTACCCCAATTTCCGATGTCATGCCTTCTGATTTGGCTTTACCGTTATCTCCGATGACATATTGAGTCCTGTCACTCATGAAACTTATGACTGTATCGAGAGCCGGACCGGATATACCATAATAACTGAGTTTCTTTGATAGTGTCCTGTGATCCGCGACGTCAAAAGCTTTAGACAAATCACAGAAGAGCACAGCAACTTCAGTCCTGTGCTCTCGAGCTTCTAAAATACGGCGCACTACTTCTCGCGCTAACAGTGTTGTGGATCGTCCTTCGCGATATGCAAATTGACGATCTGATAGCGTGTTTGTGGATTTCAGAAACTCAGAGATACGCTTCGATAGACCATACTCAAATATTTTTGCCACAGCAGGAATTATAGCTATCGGTCTGTATGAATTCGGATCATCTTTCTTTCCTTTGCCCTTGTAAAGAGGACATATTCGCACTTCTTTTAAAGTTTTTGGATAAGTGCCTTCTTGTAGACATTGATTAAATAGGATAGCAAGAGGATCCGCTATAGAAACAGATACAATTCGTATTAATTCAATTGAGATGTCATACATGTCCTTTGTGGGCTTATTTGCCACGCCACTAGTTATTATCTTTTGTATTTCACTTGGAGTGAAATGAGTCATTCTAAGCGAACGATCACACTGTTCATATGCTCTGTGCAGTGAAGCGCAGACCATGTCAGCATTCGCCATTGGCGCACCACACAGCTGCGCTGCGGAAATAAATTGTTTATTGAGTAGATCTACTATATTCTGTTTTGATTGCGGCCCATTACTGGTCTTAATTATATCTGTGTAGTCTACTCTAGAAGTTTTTGATTTTCCTGTTTCAGTATTTACTATACGCCACATAGTTTTGATTGTAGAACTACTTTTTATAATCATTTTTGTATAATAATCTGTTCTTGTACATTTTAATTGTTTGTCATATAATATATTAAATTGGTCAATTCTATTTTGGAGTTCAATGTCATCAGGAAATTTTATTTTCAGATTATTTAATTCAAATATCATACATTTTAAGTTATGAATGTCATTCGTTACCCAGGAATTTTGCCTGAATGTGTCATTATATTTTTTAAGAGGAAAACAAATATCTATTTTTGACCTGATAATATTTATTAGAGATTCTGCCAGACGTTCAGCAGAAGCGTTCCGCATGTATGTTTGCGGCCAGTCGACGCTCTCAATTGCAATAACAAAGGATGCACGAGCGGCTGCAGTGTACCTCCGAGTGAGTCGGGCAGTCGCACGAGGGTCACCAGGCGCGTCACACGTCAGCTCGCTACGCACCCCGTAATGGTCCGAGATGCACGTGCGTACAACAGACGTCGCAATTCTCTGACTATGCACATTTGAATAAATGTGGTCGAGGGCTGTAGAAGCTGCGCCTTGCTCACGCGTAGGAAAGTCTACTTCTATTCTAAAGCCATGCGCAGTAAGAAGATCAATGAGGTCTTTATGCTCCGAACTTTTTGTCAAAACATTTATATTTATATCACCTGCAATAATGCAGTCCAAATTCAAGTCATAAATCTTATCAAGCAATTTTATAAATATCGGTAAAAAATCCTTAACTTTCGTAAGGTTACTTCTGTAAATACAAATAATCAATAATTCAATGTCAATAAGCTTTACAGCTGATATCTCACAGATTTGTCTAATACTTAACTTACATATATCGTCAATTTGCAAAACTTTAAGTCCAGATTTGGCGTAAATACACGATCCACCATGAACCATGTCAGTGCGACAATAACTCGATACTAAACTAAAGTTATTAATGTGTATTTGATCTAATTCACTAGGAGACGCCCAGTGCTCTGTTAAACATAGAATATTACAGTTAAATTCTCTTTGCAATAATACTTCTAGCTTCTTTGTTTTTTTAGCAGTCAGTGACTGCACGTTCTGCAAACATATCACTAAATTAAAGTAGTTACAGTTACTTGTGGCGGCATTAGTATTACGCAATCGGTCTAAACCGGTTGTAGTCGTCGGCGCTGGTGGGGCATTCCCTCTACTTGTCTGTGGGCAGCTGGTTCGAGCGGACGCCACGAAAAAACCAATTCGCAAATCGAATCCCTTGCGGCCACACGTTCGGTGTCGTTACTTGAGGTTTAATGCTCTCCGGCATTCCTATTATGAAAGACGCATGTCTATTAGATTTTATTTGCCTTTTTTCTACATAATAGTCCGCTTGTACAATAGTGTTCAAAAATTGTTTGACTTCAATGATTGTAGTTTCGGCTTTGAATTGCCAAGCTTGTATGTAAAATGACCTTTCTACCGCCTGTATTCCACAGTTGTCCTTTCCGACTCCTACTGCGACTGGCTGTTGTTGCTTATAGCTGCGACGACGTTTCGTGACTGCCTGCCACTCGTCTCCGATATCGTTGCTGTCTTCAACTTGAACAACAGCTGAAGTCAGCGTGGGTGTCGTGGTACGTCGCTTTGACGTACTTCCTCGCATTACATTATCTAAACCTGCAATAGTCCCGGTTGTACCCGGGGTCTGCGAAATCTTGTATGCAGGCACAGGCATGGCGGTAATGCTTGATGGTGGGTCTTTAGAGCTAGCACTGGCTACATCAGCAGGAACTTCAATTTGCGCCATCTTGCACGGTATTTGAGCTGATTTAATAGCTGTTTTCACTGCCTGGAGCTCCGACTTCTTGGATAACTGCGGAGGACGGCACAACACATCATTCAAGATGGCGTTCTTATCACGCTTTTCGCGAAGTTCAACTCGGAGTGCCCTCATTTCTACCTCTAATGTACCTACTCTGGCCAGGCGTTCCTTACTATCAAGTAATTCGGTTCTCAATAAAGTCATCTCCTGCATCAATAGGCTTTCATTGGTACTTAAAGCACGTACCTCGGCTTTGAGCTCGTGAACGACTGCCAGTATTTGCTGCAACATTTCCACACCAGCAGGCAGAGGCAGAGGCAGTAGACCATAAAGGCCGCGGCCAAGGGGCGGCAGCGTCCTAGGGGCGGCAGATTTTAGAGAAAGCTCACTTAATTTCAGAGGATAAAAGTCAAACAACTGATCTCTGAGTCAAATTTTATTTGAGTTCGCAACCTCCACGACTGACCGACATTTTCCTTGGTCAAGGTGTTATTATTTTTATCATCGCAAAACAGAATGTCATAAAAGTATCATCAGCTTTCAGGTGAACGTCCTGGAGACCGCGTCGCTTGCGAGATGGCATTCATATATCCATCGTCAGGTCTCTTGATGCGCGCCAAAATAACGCCGTCGAAGACAGAGCTTCGGTTTACGACAAGACTAGACGGGCTTTATGAGAAAGATCTTGCCGCGATGACGTATATAAGTGGCGGGTATTTCTGAACACTTCAATGGGTTAGGTATGAGTAAACTTGGTTCAGTAGATTGATGGCCTTTAATAGGTAGGTAGGTTATATTTAGGTATCAGAATATATTTATTGCATAAACTGTGTATAAAAGATCTTCATTATAACTTAAGCAGTGTTAACCATTGCGGGCGTGCAATTTTTATGTACCGTATATATTATATACGAAAAATTATATAAAACTAACGAAAAACTATATAAAACTAAGGAAATAACATTTAAGCATAAAGCGTTTACACTAACAACGTTTAGAAGATAATAATTCAATTGGTTTTTATTCCGGACAACATGATCCATACTTATACCTAACTACAAAACTGAAACTTAAAACACATATAAAAAGCAAAAATTTAAAAACTATATTATTATCAAGATTAGGAATATTTATTTAAACATTTTGTGCAGACAATTTCCAACTCCTTCGTCGTCTCATTATTGACCATTGTCCGCATAAAATGCCTAAATATAGGCGAACAAGTGTTCTCTGCTATATAGTTAGATAGTTTTTAAGATTATGTTGTTACCACCCCGAAGTCTACTCACTAATAGGATCCTATAAAACGTATAGGATGTTTGAATGCCTTTTGGCTGTATGTTGTATATTGGTAATGAATTGATCAAGGTATTTCTTCAGAGGTTCTTGAGTGGAGACCACGAACCGGAAGACGAAGCGTAATTAGGCCTGCGCGATAGAATCCGGAACGTGGATATTCGCCAAAGAACCAGAGTCATCGACATAACTATTAAAATTTGCAAGTTGGCAACATCGCTCGAAGAACTGATGGGGAAGAAACGTCCTTGAGTGGAGACCACGAACCGGAAGACGCAGTGTAGGTAGGCTTCCCACTTATAGATGTACCGACGAAATCGTGAGAGGCGCCGGCATCCAGTGGATGCAGATGGCAGGATGTCGTTCAGTGTGGAGGTTAAAGGGGGAGGCCTATGTTCAGCAGTAGACGTCTTCTGGCTGATGAAGATGAGGATGAAGTGGTTCGCACATCAAAAGTGGATTCAAAGCCCTTCGTTTCGGACGGCATTGTCTATATTTCATGCCCGACGGGTTGCGAAAAGTTGCGCGACCGCAAACCGTATCTCCAGGCGTTAAGGTTCACATTCGCGTGATTTTCGCACTGCATTTTTATTTCAGGGTTGTTTGTAGGTAGTGTAGATACACGGGTAGAGCGCGCTGTTTGGTTGTTGGGTACACAGAAAAGAAGAAAACTAGATTGGGTGTAACGAACCTACAGGCTGCTTGTGTGACAATATTAATTACCATGCTCTGAAGAGAGTGATTTTGTTTGGCTTGAACAACGTGCAAACTTACGGGCTTATCATCATTTCCTCTCACTGCCAGCGCAACTAGGTATACATGCATGTGAGTCACATAAAGTACGAACTCTTGTATTTAAATCGCTCAACGATATTTTTAGAGGCTTTCCCTAAAGTGACACTGGGGTACATTTTCAGAGTGCTTATTAATTGCAGTATATAATAATAATTTACTCTATTTATTATTAAAATATTATAATGTATTGTACCTATAATATTAATTATTATGATACAGCGACATCTAGTTATGATAGGTTTAAAATAAAGCGAAAAATAAACCTAGTTGGTGTTAGTGCTATCTAACGATGAGTAGCAGTAGTAAAATATAAATAAATGTGTTGTGACATCTAGTGGAGTAAGATTGAACTACAGTCATTTATTTTAGTGCCATCTAACGACGAATAGCAGTATTAAAATATATAAATATGTTGTGACATCTAGTGGAGTAAGATTGAACTACAGTTATTTATTTTAGTGTAATCTACCGTCGATTAGCTACTTCATTTTTAGCAAAGTTCACAATCGTACAAAAAGATGACGCTAGTTGCTTACTGCTAACTTGATAATTGACGGTTACTTGATATTGTTCGATTTGATTGCTTGAAGCATGCTTGAAGCTTATATTTTTTTGTATGGCAACAAAACTTGTTTTCGCGAGAAAACTTGTGATGGCATCGTGAGTGAACAAAAATTATTTATTTATTGCAAAATTTGGTATGTAACAAGGCAAAACGCGCTGTACAGTGAATTAACAAAGCATCGGTGTTGTATCTAGTGTAGTGTATGGGTCGACCGCCTTCCAAGTGGAGCTCCTAAGGCGATTGCTTGCCATGGCGGGCCCGTCCGACGGCGAGCCCGACGGATGGGTCGAGTTCTGCGAGCGTCAGGCCCGAGCCGCCGCCCAGGACTTCGCCAAAGGCTGCTTACCATACGTGCAGCCGAATGCTGCTGACCCCGCCCGGCCCCACGCCTCTCACAAGGATCTACTGAAGAAATTCGTCGATAACTTCGCGGAACAATTCGAACTCGAATATGGCAAAATGAAAACACTGCACAAACTTCCGAACGGTACGCATACAGGACACGATGAAAGCGATTATTCTGAAGACACTGATTCGCCTAGGACTCAACACAAGCCGTTTTTCCGGAGGTTATCATTCAAGGGGCTGAGGAGAGGTAAAGGCTTGTTCCACAAGCAGCATTCCGACGAGGTCGAGCTTTCATCGAACCTAAACAAACAGAACAAGACTAAATTAGCTAAGATAGTTGTAGAGTGTAGAAAGGAGGGTTTAGTAAATTATTTGACTCCAGAAAGCTTGGAACAGCCTGGAGGGCCTCAAAAATGGGAGAGATGTAGACTGGCGCTAGTGAAAACTGTCGGAGGTTATATGTTAGAGTTTTATTCCCCGCCAAAAGCTCAAAAGCCGAGAAGTGGAGTGTTCTGCTTCCTGATTTCTGAGGCGAGAGAAACAACAGCGTTGGAAATGCCAGACCATGAGAACACTTTTGTATTGAAGGTAAAGTAATTTGTAATATCTATCATCATCATCTTCAGCCAGAAGACGTCTACTGCTAATTACAGTATGCCTACCCCATAGTCATTGATAGCCTGTCATAAATAGTAATAATCTTTATTTGGCATAAGTAAAGAGTACAAACAAATAATTGAATCCAGTGGCTCCGAACTAGCAAAAAACTGTGTTTCAAAAGCCAGTGGCTTCTCCCAATGTTTATGTATTAAATACTAGGTATGCCTAAAATAAAGTTTTTTTTTGGAAATGGATGTCTGCGACTCACAATGTCGTCATTCCATGCCTGATGTTAAACGATGATGCGAAGGCGAATGCTTGCCTAGATGAAACCGATGCACTCTTGATTTGAAGACACCAAGATTGTAACTAACGGAGAACACCCATTCAGGCAGCTAATTTCAAAGACAACTTCATAAAAACTACGGAACTGGACCAAACTGAAATTGGACCACACGTGAAGCACCAGCTGTGAAATAAAAAAAGAATCATCAAAATCATTTCACCCAGTCGAAAGTTATGAGATACTTAACAAACTTATTTAAAAAAAAAACGAATTAAAAAATCTCCTCGTTTTTGGGAGTCGGTTAAAAAGCGCTTTCTGCTGACGTCTTGTGCTGTCTCTTGGGTACCATAGAGTGACTAGCTCACTCCATTTTGGTAGTAAGAAACCTAAAACCTGATTCTTGCCTCACTACATGCACTCTAGGTGGGTTCTTAACCATTTTATGATGCCTACCATTTGCTGCCTATGCACAACTACAAAAAAATTGAGAAGGAAAGGAAAGAAAATTAAACAATGTGTGTGTGAATGCGTGTTTTTAATGTGTAGTGAAGGCAAATAAAAATGGAGTGAACATTTACTCAACGCAAATTAGGCACAAATTAAGTCTAATAAATAAATAAAATGTACCTAATTGAGTTAGGAATAGGTTAATTGGTTATTCCCTCCTGCCCATTAAACAGCCAGGGCGTGCACAAATAGGCGTCACCGTTTCATGGGTGTTTTTTTTTAAACCTGTATAAAGCGCTTTGATTCCACGTAGGTACTTTTGCAAAGTCTGTAGAATCCGCAGCCTGCATGGGTGTTCCCCAGTAGTTACATTCTGGGTGTCTTCAAGTCGCAAGAGAATTGGTTTCTTCTACACAAGCATGCTCCATTTGTGCTGTGGCATCGTGAAGCCACAGAGGAAACTAGAGTCGCTACCGGGTTGAGGCTTCGCTAACTTCATCATCATGTCACCAAATCAGCTACACTGCTTTTCGTCATCATTATGCACAATTCCATCTACGGCACTGGAGCAACTGTGCCAGCGCCCCAGAGGCTCACTCCGATATTTCCAGGAGTTGGGTTGGCTCGGGTAGCTGCTGGTAGGGGGAAATGCACAATACACCCCAAGCGGGGCGTTAGTGCAGGACTTATCGCCCCCATCTCGAAGAAGAATAAGCATGCTCCATTGTAGACCAGATCATCGCCTAACATAAGGCGAGTATTAGCTGAATAATTTATGAGTAATTTATGCCAAGTAAATATTTACTTCCACATAATATAAACAACCATTCACAAAAACCCAATCATGACTCATTTCTCCAAACACACGACTGTGAGATAACGTGCTTTCCGCGTTAACTGGGTTACGCGGAAACGGTGTACTAAGCCTAAAGGAGTCCATAGTACCTATCATTATGAACAACTTTAACTATAAAAGCAACTGAAATCGCAAAAAAATACAGCTGTTCCATAGAAAATGGTCATTGATACTCTACAAGATGATGACATATGGTACTGAGACGTGGTCCTTAACTGTTGGCTTTTTGTAGAAACTCAGTCACACAACGGGCAATCGAGAGAGCTATGCTTGGAGTTGCATCCACTGGATGCCCGCGACTCTCACGATGTCGTCGGTCCATCTAGTGGGAGGCCTACCTACGCTGCGTCTTCGGTTCGTGGTCTCCACTCAAGAACCTTTCTACCCCATCGGTTATCGGTTCTTCGAGCGATGTGGCCTGCCCATTGCTACTTCAACTTGCAAATTTTAATAGCTATGTCGATGACTCTGGTTCTTTGTCGAATATCAACACTTCGGATTCTATCGTGCAAAGAAACTCCGAGCATAGCTCTCCATTGCCCGTTGTGTGACTCTGAGTTTCTCCAAAAGGCCAACAGTTAAGGACCAGGTCTCAGTACCATATGTCATCACTGGCAACACACATTGGTCAAAGACCCTTGTCTTTAGGCACTGTGGTATCTTGGACAAGAAGATTTCACGCAATTTCCCGAATGCTGCCCATCCGAGATGGATTCTTTGGGTGACCTCTTTGCCTAAGTTGGAATTTCCTAACTCAACAATATGTCCAAGATAGGTGTAATGGTCAACAACTTCGAGAGTATCGTTCCCAACAACATCCGGCATGGGTCATGGACATTGGAACAGATTTTTGTCTTATCCATGTTCATTTTTAGACCCACCTGTTGGGAAAGGCTACTGAGGTCGCTGAGCATTGTATTAAGGTCCTCCAGCGACTCTGCCATGATAACTATAACATCGGCAAAACGAAGGTGAGTGATGTATTCACCATTAATGTTGATGCCCAATCCGTTCCAGTCCAAAAGCTTGAAAATGTCCTCCAATGCGTTCGTGAACAGTTTTGGAGAGATAACATCTCCCTGTCTCACGCCTTTCTGCAATTGGATTGGCTCCGTGCTCTCGTCCTGTAATCGGATCGACATGGTGGCGTTTATATACAAACACTTCAGAACTTCGATATACCTATAGTCGATATGACAACGCTGGAGGGACTGCAATACTGCCCAGGTCTCGATTGAATCGAAGGCTTTTTCATAGTCCACGAACGCTAGGCATAAAGGCCAATTATACTCCTCAGTCTTCTGTATAATCTGGTGGAGTGTGTGTATGTGGTCTATGGTGCTCCAGCCCTTACGGAAAATCAATATCTCAATATCTTTGATTTACTTTTTCAGGCTGACAACAACATGGAGTATGTAATAGAAGCAGCAGACGTAGACGACATGAAGTCATGGCTAGCTACCATAAAGTACTGCATGCGGTCGCCGCCCACCACGCAGCCTCCGCCTGACGCGTTGCCCGGAGCCTCCGAGCCTGCGCCACCGGACCTGCCACCGCGCCGGGACCTGCCAGCAAGCTCAAGCAACGCAGACCTTACGGTTGACACGCCTGAAGTTGAATTAGGTATTGTAATACTTACAACAGCACTAGCCTAGACATAAATTAATGGAAAAATTATTCACAAGTATTAATTATCCGTAGTATCACACTTCCGTAGTAGTAGTATCACACTTCACGTATACCATTACTTCCCAGAATTCATCATCATCATCATCAGCCAGAAGAAGTCTACTGCTGAACCTTCAGAAAAAATAAATAAATGGAAGCGTTATATCTACTGTTTCCTCTATGGCATTTACACGCCCCCCCCCCCCCCCCCCCCCTTGGTCGTCCATTTAAGATTGGGCCTAAAGCAAAATCTTCAATCTTTGATTAGATTTTCACAGTAGTAAATCATGTCCAAAATCGAAAAAAATAATACGTTAGGAAACTTCAATATATAAGTAAAGGTCGACCCTGACGAAAACATGGTAGGATAAAATTTTCTCGATAGAAAACCATCACAAAGTTACCTCTAATTTTCAACATTTTTGGTTTGCATTCTGTTTTGGTACATATTATTGAACAATAAATTATGTAAATATTATCACTCATGTATAACCTAGAGCTGACCCTAGCAATTTTTAAAAATATTGTCTATTCTATAAGCTATGAGAGTAGAAAGCACTTGGCGCTTACAACATTTTTAATCCGCGCAATACGCTGTCTTTCGTCTCGCGTGACACAAGCTTGAGGCATCGGTTTGTTGCACCGATCAGTTACCATCGCTCTGTTGAGACGGGTAGTCCATGTCAGTTCAGACATCGAGTACGCAAGCTTGGTTCCGCGCGTCGTCGCGCCGCCCGTGTTTGTTATCCGTACATGCGCTGGGTGTGGCGAGATGCGCGGGGGAAATCAGAATTTATCCTGCCATTAGGCCCGCTCTTAATCACATCATTTGCAGTTGTGTGCGCTCAATATTGAAGTGTGCATTTGTAGATTTAGTAAGAACAAGTCAGTGTGTGCAATACGTGTTACCTCGCCCCCAGTTCAGTCCTTCAGCCTTCGCCTTCAGTTTTTGGCAGACTTTTCGGTACTAGCTCGAGTTTAAAGGCAGATCCAGACTATATATTATCAAAGGCTGAACCGATAAAAGGTAGGACAGACAGACAGACAGCGTGGGCTTAGTAATAGTCCCATTGGGTACTGAACCTTATGAAGGAGCCAGAAGTCTTCTGTGAAGTGTGTGACATGTCATACAGTCATGTGTGTCCAATTTTTGGCGCATTTCCCTAAGCTCAGCGTATCGCGGTGTGCTGTCTGTGAGAGAAACATTAGGCTGCTTTGGTAGGCAATTCTGGGTTTCAGCGACCAAATACTGAGAATCACCCTTAGTTATTAGTTAGGTAAAGCCAATTTAGTTTTTGGTGTTGGTAATAAATATTATGCATACCTATTGTGTAAGTTTTACGCTTGTTTCTATAGGACATTTTCTGTGATGACTACATTTTACAGAATTAATTCTATTTAAATTGGCTGGGCTGCAACAAAATAATATGCCTATAGGCATAATGGTATACCATTGACTGAAAGTTGATTGCAATGTTTTTCCCTTTAATTGGTAAACTCTGCATGGTTATGTTATTGTATTGTATGTCTGCATCAAGAGCTGACGGCATCCGGTTCGATCCCCGGTCCTGCCTGCACATCTACTGGGCCAGGATGGTGGATCAGCTCTATGAAGGATCTGTGACTGTGTCCAGCAGCGGGAACATAAGCTGACACTTAACTTAACAGGTTCAATAGCAGAAGAAGGGTGCGAATCGTCCCCCCGCATATCTCTGGGTGAGTGGCCGTGGTTCCACGGGACGCTGGCTCGCTCGGCGGCCGCCGGCTGCGTGCTGGCGGGCGGAGTCACCGCGCATGGCTGTTACCTCGTGCGCCAGAGCGAGACGAGACGAGGGGAGTACGTACTTACCTTCAACTTCCAGGTAAGTTACTCACTGTCGTAGATTCTGGATTCAGTAGCACAGCAGGCCTAGCACGGGCCGTGGACAGATTGTCTTTCCACCGTTTTTATCCCGCTAGAAAGAGACAAACATATTCATATTCTTATCGTCGCGTCTACGCGCGGTGGAAAGAAATTTTTTCCACGGCCCGGGGTTAGGCCTGCTGGAAGGGTGGGTGGGTGCTAGTTTTTAACTGAGTTCAAAAAAGGATGGGGTTCTCGATTCGGTTGTCTTTTTTAACCGATTTCCAAAAAGGAGGAGGTCAACAATTCAACTGTTTTTTTATGTTTGTTACCTCAGAACTTTTGACTGAGTGAACCGATTTTGATGATTCTTTTTTTATTTGAAAGCTGGTACTTCCCATTTGGTCCAGTTCTACTATGTTTAATTTTTTACAAATAGTTTAGTATTTGTCGCAATCGCCAACGCCCTCAAGTAATGGTGGTGAAAATTATTACCAAAGATTATTGAACCAGTTTTAACAAATAAAAAATATTGCACCTTATAATAACAACTCCATCTAGTGGTGTAACTGAAAATTATTTTACCATGACTTTTAAACAATACCATTAAGTGACAAGGTTATAACCAACGGTAACAGCGCCCTCTGCCGGTGGCAATGGGCAAGAATTACCCTATTTATAGAATAATACTTTCAGTATGCCAAATTATAAATCAAAATAAAACAAAATTACAGAATTTAGTCCAGTACCCTTAGTACATGATTTGATAGTTTTCGAAAACTTTTTTTTGTTTTGTATCATACATTGCTGGGCTGAAAGCTATTTGAAACCTTTTTTCGTATTTGAGTGAAGCAACCTATACTGCCGATTACTACAGATTTTAGTTCCTCCGCGTTTCCGCTGGAGGCGTTTTACTAAAAATGTATGGAACAATACGAAAACGAAAAAAGTTTTCGAAAACTATCAAATCTTGTACTAAGGGTACTGTTCTGTAATTTTTATGAAGTTTGATTTTTTAATTGATATTTTTTTATTCCAGGGGCGCGCCAAACACCTGCGTATGACTCTAAGCGACTCAGGCCAGTGCCGGGTCCAGCACCTCTGGTTCCCCAACGTCCTCGACATGTTGGAACACTTCCGAGCACATCCCATCCCTCTCGAGTCTGGGGGCGCCGCTGACGTCACGCTCACCGATTATGTCGTCTGCCACGACGGCTCGAGGCAACAAGTGAGCCACGCACAATTAGCCTAGTTGTTTGTACTGGTCTGCATTTTTAACCGACTTCAAAAAAGGCGGAAGTTCTATGTTCCACTGTATATTTTTGAAGTGAAAACTTCTTTAGGCGCGTTGAGCACGTTTTTTGGGAACAAAAATCATGGAACTCGCGTCATGTCGGGCTGTAACGTGTATTTTAATACAGCGCCATCTCTTGTAGAATAGGTACTATTTAAATTTTCACTTCTGACGTGCAGTCCTATGACTTGACTTTTTTTTTAAATGTATGTTCACCGATTTCTCCACCAATTATGAATTGATTTTGATGATTCTTTTTTTGTTTGGTAGGCCAAACTTCAGAGCTGGTCCCATATAAATTTCATCAAAATTGATTTAGTAGTTTGGTTTTTTAACCAAAATAACTGAAAAAAAAATTCAACCAAGTAAACGAAATTGCGTATGTATTTACTAATTTTGAAGTCGGTATTTATGTGTTTGGACATGTCAAAAGTCAAAACAAGCTCCATAATCTGGCAACTCTAGCAGGGTTGAATGATATCAATCAACTGTTAGAAATAGTTGATTTTAAGGTGAAACGTTTCACGTTTGGCTGGAAATTCAAATTTCAACCGGTTTTTTTGTTCTTGTAGCTAGGCCGGGTAATTATTGTAAACGATCATGATGTTTGCGAAAATTGATTATTATTCTTTACAAACTCGCGTAAAGTTATTTATCTCCAATGCACATTATTACATACATTTGTCAATAAACAAGTTTTTGCTGTTTCAAACGGTTTCTTGCCAAATGTAAGTAATATGGTGAGTAACTGATTAATAGCTGTACATGATAATGTAAAGAACGACCAACAATTTTCGCAAACACTGTGTCATTTCACAATAATTACCCGGCCTAGCTACAAGTACAAAAAAAACTGTTTGAAATTTCCCGCCAAACGTGAAACGTTTCACCTTGAATAAATACTTGAAATTTTAAGTAAAAAAAAAAATATTAGTTTATCCACGATTTATAATGGTCTTTTAATCGCTGCTGTATTCCGCGAATCTCTGAGTGGTTTTTTTTAGAACTACCCTGCATTTGCTTTTATTTTGGTTATATCTGTAAAATGCTGTCAAATAGGGTCTTTTTCTCTAGGGTCAAGCTTGACTGGTAATGTTTTTTTTTTATAATATTGGGTGACGAGACGAACGAAGTCGCTCGCCTGGTGGCTCTTCACGCTTGCCCATAATAGCTCAACGCCACTCAGAATTTTGAACTTCAACAGTTCAAAACCCTGGATGGCAATGCACTGCGCTCGTCACCCCGAGATATAAGATGTCAAATCTCTGTGTGCCCTGTAATTTCGCTGGAAACATTGGATTTCGCTTGTATTGTGAATTACCAGTTTACAATGTTTTTTTTTTAAGATCTTGTTTTTGACCATTGATTGGGATCACGGATTTCAAAATAATATCTATCATACCCCAGTGTATTCTTCTAAATATATAATTAATAGAACAAGACTCTGGTCAAATTATTTTTAAATTTTAATATCAGCAAAAGCTGAGGCATGGATATTGGATATCTCCCACCGAATGCCTTACGATGCTATGAACTTTAAAGCAATATTGGTGCAATCTATCCAAATCAATTCATAGAATAATTTTATGAATATAATAATCTTTTCCAAGGTATCTTTTTTTGTACACTATGGTTTAATTAGTAAGATGTTGCCGAAGTGTTATAATAAGAACTGATGATCAAAAACCATACTTTTTCGTGGAATTACTTTATTTATCTGTTTGGAAATCCAAGGATTCCAAAATTCAAATGTTTGTTCACGGAGAAGCATTTTTTTTTGCGCACACGCCTATTAGAATAGCTTTGAGGCGATGAAGTTTTATTTTTTTTGAATGTGCAGCCTCAAAGTTATAATTGTCTGTGGCCTTCGATTCTGTATACAACTTACAAATGTACATAATTCTTAGAGCATGAAACTTTTTTGTTAGTTTCGTTTTGTTGTAAATAATGTGCCTGTTCATTTTGTTGTAGATGTTGTTTAAGCTTTAATACCTTATTTACACTATGTTAGTGCTTGCTCTACTAATTGCTCACCAACAGGAAGCCCTTGATCACCGTCATATCTAAAACTAGAGCTGGCAAGCTTGTCTAGTGTACATGAGGCATTATTTTTTATATTTTTTTGCTCAGAGACACTGTATGTTTTTATTAGTTATACTGTGTAGTTAGCAGCTCTATAATAATGAGTACAGTATTTTTTTTCATAACTACCCTCTTTTTTTTCTTATTACCATCACAAGTTGTTTGTAAATGTGATTTTGAGAATCGATTGTTTATGCCATTTTACTAATTTTCGTAGCTTTAACAAGTACCTTTGCCAGTTATCATTTAGTTAAAAAAATTACAATTTCGTTAAGTTTGAACAAAATATTACATAAAATATTAATTAGTAGTATTTTTTTGCAAATCAAGAGTTGCGATTTAAACAAGTTAAATTCCTAATATATAGTATAACCATTGATTCCTTGCATATTATTTATTTATGGCAATATATTGTAAATTATATTTATTATTGAATAAATCAATGGTAGTACTGAATTAGGTGTATTTTAATCACAATATCATAAGGATATGATAGGTTAGGATTAGAATAGATTAGGTTTGAATAATATATAATTATTATTTTAACCTGTAAACAAAGCATTTAGTATTAGAATATACATTCTTGTATAACTATTATGTGTTGCTTTCAATATGAAATGTAACATTTTGTTATAAATGATAATTTCTGTTTTTATATTTGTACTTGGATCAATTTCGGAGTTGATTCTATATTACTTCCCTAAAGCTAAACATTCATCTGGCTAAAATGCTTATGGAAAAGTATATAAATAAATAATAATAAATTTTGTCTATAATTTATTATGTAATTTAGTTTAGAATCGACACCATTGCTTTTACAAAGCACACAAGCATTCATGTTGGAAAATGGAGTTACATGAATTATTTTCTATTCATTGGAAAATATTCAAACTATAAGATGTGCATTCAAACTTCTGGATGTTCCAAGACTTCCAAGTGTTTATAATAACCTTAAAATAACCTTATTCATTTATGAAAAGGACTGTTCAAATTATACTAACATTGTATATTATTATATATTATCTTATTGCATAGTACATAACTATATATCTTACACACATTACCTGAACTATCATCATGCTATAAGATAAATTTAACTATTATTTATTAATCCTATTGTTTTCATGATAATATGAGAAAGTTATCATTAACAGGTAATTGAATCATGGACTAGATAGGTAACAGCCAAAAAGCGGTCAGCTAAATATGAAACCGAAACGACGAATCTTCATCAAAATTCGCGTGAGGATCTAGTGAAAACTATGACGAAACGGCTATCAACGACGGGCGAAAGTCGCCGGGAGCGCGCGTATTTCTTGATGAAGGTGCTCTAATGGCCCGAAATCGGTCGGGAGCTCCCGGAGTTCGTCGACTGAGTGTAAGCCGTTGTGTCATAGTTAAAGAATATGTGTGCTCATATTTCGGACTAGTTCGACTAGACCATTGATTTTCAAAGTGGGGGGCGCGCCCCACTATGGAGGCGTGAAGACATGTACATTGTACGCGCGCGGGCGGCGGTTATCACTCCGGTCGCCCGCGCATACGTACCGCACGCACCTCACTCCCCGCGCTGCACGCGCCTTGCGAAACGTGTACAAAATAAAAAACATGTGACCTGACCAAGCCGAGGGGAGGCGTGGGCATATTCATTTTAAGCAGTAGGGAGGTGTGATACTTTTAAGTTTGGGAATTCCTGGACTAGACTATATATAGCCAAGCCAGTGTGCGGACGCGTCAATACGCCTCAGTGTGCATTGAATATTGAACTTTATAGTTGTGCGTTAAGGGTCATAATAAACTGAATTTTCTACAAAAATACTCCATTCGTTAGCATTGTGTATAAGGTATACGAATTCAATGAGATTTTTTTGGTAACCCTGCATCTTGTCCGATATTAAATCGATGTACTTATTAAATATTTCAATCGCCTCTGTTTCGGTGTGGTTTGGCTTAGGGAGCGTTCAAGTATTACGTAACTAATTTGGGGGGAGGGTGTGTTTTAAAACGTTACGATGCGTTACAGGGGTGGGAGGGGTTTGAACTACACGTTACATAACATTGTTTTTTTTTTCTTTAACCCTTCAGAACGGTCGCGTAAAGAGATTCTTTCGCGCATTTTTTATATAACAAAGGTATTTTAGCGACTTTCCGGTACTTGACGACGCAGCATACTTCCGTCGGTACAGAAAAACGTGTCCAAAATCGCCAAAAATTGCGTTACGTAATACTTGAACGCTCCCTTAGGGCCCATGTTTATCAAAAATTACTGTTTTTGATACTTAAAAACTAACGTCAAATCGATGGTTAAATTAACTGTTGGCCATGTAAAGTTTTTAACGATCAATTTTATTTTTATGTTTAATTAACGTTTTGTACAAAATCATGTTCTTCCGAGCTTTAATTTTAATTTCTTAGTTGTAATTTTATAATTAAACTTATTCTATGGAATGGCTTTGTTTTCTTTAATTTGTTGCCTTTTTGTCGCTGCCTGTGTTGTGTTGTGTTCTGTGTTAGGTAAGTGTAAGTTTTTATTTTTTATCGCTTTTTATAAATCAGTAGTTGCTTGTTTTTAACATTGTGGTTGTCTGTGTTAATTTGTGAAATATTTTTACATAGTTGTAAAACTATTAAGTAAGAAATACTATCTAAATTGTTCTCGAAACCTCTGCTAATAGCAGAGACACGGGAGCCAGATGGACAAATTCAGTAAAAATTTGGCTTGATTTTTTATTGAGAATTATTTTCTGATTCTTTCTGCTAACTACAGTGAAATGGTGTGTTAAATATCATTTGTATGAAACAGTTTTCGACAAAGCGGACAGTCCTTACATAAAAAATAGTGTTCATTACTCATACTCGGAAAGTAGGTCTGAAGTTGCCTGAGGAGCGTGTTGAAAAGAATACATTTCAGCCCTAGGGAGAATCACTTTCAACTGACAGTGACAACTGACAGACACTCAATTAAAAATAAAAATAAACTAGTTCTATTTTCATGTGTATTGAACCATGTTCCAAATTTTTATTTATTTTTCTCCTCAGAGGATTGTGGTCACGCACTTCTCGTGCATTTGCCAGTGTCAGTTCATGTTTTTATTTTTAGCTTCCTTGTATTCGTAATGAAAAGCTCAGTGTTTACCTCGGGGTTAAAGACTTATTTAGTCCCTCGAACTATTAGCGTCTCGGGACTAAATAAGTTACTTTCACCCCTAGGCTAACAATGTTCTAAGTATTTATATAGTTTTCGTACTTCATATACTTCAGGCCACGCTTACTTACGTACGATTCTCAATCATCCATCCATCATTTATAAACCGATTTGAAAAAAATCTTATTGACTAACGAATTGGATACTTTTATCTCCAATTGGTCCAATATAAATATATAAATTTCATTAACATCGGTTCAGTAGTTTGGTTTTCAAATCAAAATAACTGCAAAAAAAAATTTGACATTCAAGTAAACGAAATTGCGTAGGTACTTATATACTAATTAAAAAATCTGTTTTTTTAATTGATAATTTTATTAATATAAATAAAAAAATGGTTTTCTGTAAATTCAGTTTACGGACGACAATTTGACGTGATAACATATGCGTCACAAGCCGAACGCTTAGGCCGATCGTGCCTCATCGCTTGTTCCGCGCTCTTGCTTGCACGCTCGGCTCAGGCGGATCGCGACAATGCTTTTTCGTGCGTGCAGCCGGCGTTCATCCATTTATAAGAATATGTTATCACATCAAAAATTTTTTTTTTTTTTATATGGGCATTATCTTTATAATGAAAAACAGTATAAAGCAATTTCCGTAATGATATTTTCTAGGATGGCGAAGTCAAGTAATGCCCAGTTGAACACTGTTTTAAACTATCACGGTTGTTCACTAAATTTATATGATTATTTACGGGATATTTACCGTGGTAAGGTTGTGGATGGAGCTCCCGATATTTCGGCGCAGTTACATGCACCATGTTCACGGGAAGACAAAAAAAAATAACCCCGGGGGTTAATATCCCGTAAATAAATTTAATGCCCAGTTGGGTTAGTAAAATTCTCACTCAGTGTTTTTTTTATCCTCAAATATATTTAAAACGTGCGAAAGGCAGCTGTGATGGATGCCCGCAGCCTTAACAATACCATCGCTTGTTTCCAGTTTGGCGTGACGCACGGCAGCGACGTGCGCATGCGCCGCGCGGAGCTCGAAGCGCTATGGCTCGCGCATCACGATATCCGCGCCGTCGACAACCAATATAGCTTCGTCTAACATTCGCACACGATCTGTCAGATGTTTTGTATCCCTAAGTTTTTAACCAGGGTGTCTAACAGATCTAACGTTTGAGATACTGTAGCACTTCGCAATATTCCCGATTAAAATATCTAAAATGGGCAAACGCCACGAACGCTAGGAGCCAAATCACGAAAAAACTTATTTGTATTTTTTTGTTTTTTTCGTGTAATAAAAAAAGAATAAATTGTTTTTTTTTCCGGGATTTGGCTACTAGCGTTCGTGGCGTTTGCCCATTTTAGATTTTTATTTTGATATTTTAATCGGGAATGTTGCGAAGTGCTACAATATACTGGTTTAAACTATCACGGTTAAAACAGTTTTCCTGACTATCGCTACTTTATTTCCGCTTCTACGTCACTTCAAGTACAATAAGGAATTTGGGATAAATTATTTTACTCCAAGTATAGATATTAATTTAGCCTAACCTAATATAAAGTATTATATAAAAGAGAAAAGGACAGGAAGGAGGTTTATATTTCAGATTAGGCTAAATTAGCATTATTAACAAATATCTATAGAGTAAAATAATTTATATACCAAATTCCAGCGACGTAGAAGTGAAAATGCACTAGAGATTCGTCAGAAAAACAGTTTTGAAGATGGACTTCCGCAAAGTAACGCCTGATTCAATATACTATCACGGTTATTAACTACAGTTATATGATTAAATTATATTAATGGGATATTTATCCCGTTAATAATCATACAACTGTAATGTATGAGATGTACTTAATATTAATATATTTATTAGGTACATACGAACTCCCTATTTTTGTAGTAAATGCGAAATAGAATTTCCCGTACCAACGATATTTGGAACTATAGATTCAACATAACGCGTCAAAAGCCCCATAATGCAGTACTTATAGGCCGGCAGCACGTCATCACTGACAGTAACTTGTTTAGGAATAAATAATATTTTTTTGGTTTTGCGAACGGTTGTGTAGGTATTTATTGGTCATCATCATCAGCCAGAAGATGTCCATTACTGAACATAGGCCTCCCCCTTTAACCTCCTCACTGAACGACATCCTGCCATCTGCATCCACTGGATGCCCGCGACTCTCAGAATGTCGTCGGTCCATCTAGTGGGAGGCCTACCTACGCCGCGTCTTTCAATTCGTGGTCTCCACTCAAGAACCTTTCTTCCCCATCGGTCATCAGTTCTTCGAGCGATGTGGCCTGCCCATTGCCACTTCAACTTGCAAACTTTGATAGCAATGTCGGTGACTCTGCTTCTTTGGGAAATATCTATATACGTTCCGGATTTTATCGCGCAAAGAAACTCCGAGCATAGCTCTTTCCATTGCTCGTTGTGTGACTGAGTTTTTCTAAAAGGCCAACAGTTAAGGACACGTCTCTGTACCATATGTCGTCACTGGCAGCAATTTATTGGTCATGTTGAATCTATATTTTTAAAGATCGTTGCTGTGTACAATGACATTTATGTGCTTATTTATTCTTGTTAGTTCTACACTATGGATTCATGTGTTTGGACTTTCACAAACTTAATCCGATAAAATCACATCGTAATTCGTTTATTAAATTACAAATTCGAAAGTACCTAACTTTGATCACTGTTATGTTTATAAATTTCATGATTAAACGACTGAATCAATTTTTATGACTATTAGCAAACAAGATGAGAATGGACAGACGACGAATTAAATAGTGACGAAAATGAACGTAGTTCTGCAAAAATCTGAAACTTATTCATTCAGTAGCAAATTTTCTAAGTGATAAAACATTTTGGGCCTTACTTAAAAACGTTACTCAAGTTGATCTATGCTTTAAAATGCTCTCTCAACTTCTCGCTGACGGCAATCGTCACACGCGAAAACGAGACGGAGCATATTTAAGCGTATGTCAACTTGAGTAACGGTTTTAAGTAAGGCCCTATAAAAACAGACCGAGCGCTCCTTACAAAACTGCCATACCCTAATTAGGCCATTAAGTTTAAATAAGTGTAACCTATTTAGCATATAACATAGCAAAAAATGATTTTACTATGACAACTAGCAAATGCCATAACATAGCATCAGCTGAATCTGCGAGGCGCAGTTAGTTATAGTATAAAAAAATATATCAAAATTGAGGCTATTGAGAATTTGTAGGCTATTTCCCAAAGATGTTTTATGTTGTGCAATAAGTGTGTTTTATTTATTAAATTATAATAACGAGGCTTAGCCGAATGTAACTTAAATTTTTAAGATATTTATCGTTTCAGTTCTAAACTACCACGGTTGTTCACTACAGTTATATGATTATTAACGGGATACTCACAACCACATCTTCATCACGGTAAAAATCCAGTTAATAATCATATAACTGTATTTATAATTTCTGTTTGTATACTCGTACTTATTATTGTAAGGTTTTTAGGTAATTTATGTATTAGGTAGCTCAACGTTTAATTATTTTTTAACGTTTAGGTTATATTCGTTATTAACTAGAAAATTTAAATACACGATTTCGAAGGCGAATTGGAGGCGACCGTAGTTAAATTTGGTAAAGCAACGGGGGCGTTTACCAGACAGGTTGTGGGTTCAAATCCTGCTGGTCGACATATTTTTGATTGTCTAACAGACTTTTTTTGTAATGTATTAGTTTACTTATAACAAAGTTGCTACAAAATGTCTTTTCGTTTTTTCAAGATAAAGATTCACGTCATCTAGAGAATCCAACAACATTTTAACCGACTTCAAAAGAGGAGGAGGTTCTATGTTCCAATGTTTTTTTTAATTTTATGTTCACCGATTTCTCTACCAATTATGAATTGATTAACGATTCTTTTTTTTTGTTTGGTAGGCTATACTTCAGAGGTGGTCCCATATAAATTTCATCAAAATCGGTTTTGTAGTTTGGTTTATAAATCAAAATAACTGAAATTGCGTATTTACTAATTTTGAAGTTGGTTTTTTTAATTGATTATTAATTTATCCAACTCTTGTATACAGGGTTACGCATATACCCTGTACCAAGCCGAAAGGAGGTCATTATGAACAACTTTTACTATGGGACGCTATTCCCTTAAAAAGAATTAGCTGTTCCATACATTTTGTCGAGTATCAATGACCGTTTTCTATGGAACACCAGATATTTTTTCGCGATTTCAGGTTGGTCCCATAGCACAGAATACGTATGAGTAAGAAGATTGACTCCGCAAAATGTTTTAAATAAGTAGTGACTCTTGCTACTACACAATAAAGTGCAATTCAGGACGTGCGAGCTCTAACTACCTACTACTATATTAACCTAGAAGTTGCCTCTGTATACCGCGTAACTCTTGTCGCGTTATCTCTGTCTATCGCGCGGCAGCGGGCACGGCAAGTCCGACAAGACGACTACTTGTAGCTTCATACCTAAATTGCGGAGAGCGCCAGGCCTGCTTAGGTGTAAAGTTAGGAGAACTAAGCTGCCCACATCTCCATGATCAAGTTGAAGAAATATTACTGGATAACTGAGCCCCGATTCTAGTAAACCAATTGTTTTTCAATTGCTAATGAATTGCCTCATTTTTTTTACTTTTGACACTTTTTCTATATACCAAGTGTCAAAAGGGTAATTTTTGAGGCAATTCATTAACAATTTAAAAACAATTGGTTTAGTAGAATCGGGGCCCTGGGGCCTTACGGATAACTACCAACTTTCAATTTAGAAATACATACCAACTACATATAAACAGTTTATTATATGTAGGTACGTATCGTTCGCGCAAAACTTTATGAGCCCTCTGAAGTTAGGCCCAGTGGCTGCGCAGTACGCATATTATAGGTATCCGAGGGACTTTACAGGGCGTCGGGGAGGCCTCGCGCCTAACTTCAGAGGGCTCATAAAGTTTTGCGCGAACGATAATGTCTGTAAGAATACGATGTAAAAACGAAAGAGCGAACTTTTCTAACATAGGTTGTTAAAACTTATCAGGAGAGGTCAAAAACTTGTACTTAAATAAAATAAAAAAAACATTTTTTTATAACTCTTAATGCAGGCTCGAATTAGCGTTGAAACAGCGCAGTGTGGAAAATCACACGAACGCGAACCTTAACTCGCCGAGATACGGTTTGCGGTCGCGCAACTTTTCGCATCACCTATAAACGAAGTCGCTTTAAATAGGTAGCCGTAATGCTCCGCCTTAAGCTCAACTTTAAACGCGGGCCCGAATAGGTGCAGTTTGCAAAATCACGCGAACGCGAACTTTAACGGGCCGAGATACGGTTTGCCCCAGGAGATTATATAGAAATTGATACTATACGTACACATACAAACAAAAAATATCACCCTAGGATCCTTCCAGGGGCCTTACCCGTAGCTTCACTTTTGCGAGCCAACTTTTAGTAGGTACCTGATAGGTACCTAAAATTAACCAACTCATTTAAGCTGCATCGTTTAAAAGCGTTTAACTTGAATGGACGAAAATCCGTTTTACTATGCGTGTATGCGTGAAAATAGCAAAGCTTGGCGGTTATCAAATAACTACCGCTTATCGTAGTTGATGGTACCGTTTAGACAAATAACACCTATGCGGGTCAACTTTTCGAGCTAGGAGTAAGGCCCCAGGGCAGTCTGGTAAAATCAGCTTGTAAATAAATATTTTAAGGCATTTCCTATTAAATATAGGTATGTCAAATTAAATCCGTTACAGAATTAGGAACCCAAACTATCTTAGAAAATATAAAACAAAATATACTTTTACAAAATGTATATTTGTAAGAAAATAGCTTAATTATTAAGTGTTGTTGGAATTGAAGCTAAATTAAATTAACAAACTAAAATTTAAGTTTTGTGTGAGCAAAATGCTAAAAATATTGTTTAAAGGCAAAATAAAAATAAATCTAACTGGCAACTAACGAGTTATTCTACAAATTAATGTAATACCTTATTCTAGGATTGCCAGGGGTCTTACGCCCAACTCTAAACGAGGGCCCGAATAGGTGTAGTTTGCAAAATCACGCGCGCCTAGATATTTGCGATCGCGTGATTTTGCAAACTGCGCGTATTCGGGCCCGCGGTTAGTTACGCGTAAGGCCCCAGTTCTACAACTGCATTATTCTCAAAATGGCCAACTATAAGTACCCACTCAAGACTTGGAAATGTAAGGAAAAATAGAATGATAAAAAAAATGCTATCCATTTATATTTTACTTACTGTTGATGCAAAATAAATATATTTGTATATTTTTTTTTAATTTTGAATAGTCGGGCTTTTTGCGAATTAGGCATTGTAGAATTGGTCATTTTGCGAATTGGTCCTTTGTATCCTGTTGCCATTATGGGAATTAGGTATTCTGCGCCGAAACCAAAAATTATGTTCGAGTTTATTAAGCTTGACAATTTTCAAGTTACATTACTTATTTCAGCAACCATAGTAAACTAATATTAAACATTCCTTTTATGTGTGGTAATATTTGGTAAATGGAATATAAACGATATATTTTGCAGACGATTTTTATTTGTTGTACCTTGTGAAAATATTGTACTATTATCAAGAAATCTAGTCTAGAAACCGTGCGACAATATTTTAGTTTAGCATCACTTTATCGTGAACAAGCCAATAAATGATTATCAATATAAAAAACCTGCATCACAGCTACGTTGCCGACCCTTAAAGACTATTAACAACCCTTTTGAAGAACCCCATATTAAAGCTACTCGGAAATGCCGCAGGAAGCCGCGGGAAGTCATTCCACAAATTGCAGGTGTGAGGCAAAAAGGCACGAGTAAAACGCAACGCACAGTGTGCGATTTCCACCGATCTATGATATGCGGACGAACTTTCAGGTGGTGGCGGTATTGTCAGAGATCGGAAAAGCATTTTTTTAAAGCTTTTAGGTGTCCTCCATATTGAATTTAATGTGAAGAAATTTTATTTTTCGTATTATGACCGAGTTCCGCCATTCGTCGCTAGATGTCACAATAAGATAGGTATTGTCAGAGATTGGAAAAGCATTTTTTTAAGCTTTTAGGTGTCCCCCATATTGAATTTAATGTGAAGAAATTTTATTTTTCGTATTATGAACGAGTTCCGCCATTCGTCGCTAGATGTCACAATAAGACAGGTATTGTCAGAGATCGGAAAAGCATTTTTTTTAAGCTTTTAGGTGTCCCCCATATTGAATTTAATGTGAAGAAATTTTATTTTTCGTATTATCAGCAAACCCTTTCATTTGATACTCATATCAAGAAGGTGCATGGAAAATAACTGGTCCACCATCTTTGGGGGTCCGCCATATTGGATTTAGAATGACGTCACTTATTTAATGCATAGCCAGCCAAACTAAACGTGTATGCGAAATTTCAGCTCAATCGGTTAGAGATAACTGTTTTAAAATCGCCATACACACACAAGGCGAGCAGGCGGTCAAACGCAAGCCTATTAATAATTAAAAAAAATTATTTAAATAAAAGCTTGTTAAGTAGAAAAGTTTTTATCAACAACCAAAGTATGAGCCAATATAAAACCTAAAATAGCCTAACCTTTTTTTTTTTGTTAACACTAAGCTTAACCTAATCGTCTAGCAAAGGCACTATATAAAACTCTGAAAACATCTGCCGCTGGTCTTCCTTCTCCAACTTGAGTTGCAGCAGCAATAGTCCATTAGAACTGCACCTCAGTACAACCTGAGAAAACAACACAGAATCTACTTATCACAACTTGATCAGTGGCGTAGCTATCGGAGGGCATGGCGATGCCGTGCACTGGGGCCCCCAAGCCCCTTGGGTCTTGATCAGCAAACCTCAAAATTTTTGCCCTTCATACACATACTTGTAGTAAGTAGCTTTGAGCACAATAAAGAGCTGATGATAAAGTAGCTATATACCTTTAAATTATTTATACTATATTTACTTGATAAATCCTAACCCAGTTTAGGTAGGGCCCCATTTTTTTGCACCAGGGCCTTTGGTTACCTAGCTACGCCACACTTTGTAAAGTGGTTGCCTCGAAGAGTTCGCTTTTAGCGATAAGGCCGCCACTGTAGCACTAGCTCGTTTTTCGGTTTTCGCACAAGTGTTTTCTATCTGTTTGGAATATATATTTTTTCTGGTGTAAACAGCGAAGATGGGGTGTACACAATAAAGAGTTTCTATCTATCTATCTAAAGTGGACTCTGAAGTAGACTTTTTAACCGACTTCCAAAAAAGAAGTTCTCAATTCGAATGTTTTTTTTTATCTCACACACTAAATCACACAAAAAAACACACTAAAACACATAATGCTAGCAAAATTTTACTACAGCCTAAACGAGTATTTAGAAGACAAACCAATTATCAATCAATTATGGAATAAATCGATCCACTCCGCACTTTATTGCCATACCCAATAAGGGTCATTATGGGGTTCATGGTCTCCACTTAATAACCTTTTTTTCCATCGGTTATAGGTTCTTTCGAGCGATGTGGCTTGCCCACAGAAAAGAGAAGTAAATAGAACGGAAATGAGAGGAAAACTCCGTCGCCAGGTATTGTGACAGATATGTGATTGAACATTCTTATTTATGCCAACGCGTCGAACTCCGCGTCACAGTTGCTATGGGTTTATATGGGTGTAAGTGGCTAAAACAACTTTTTTACAAAAATGCCTTGACAGCCGTTCTAATTTAAACAAATAAAAATTTATTTTCTGTGGGCCTGCCCATTGCCACTGCCACAAATGTCATCATACCTTGGTAGAAATAGCCAGCGCCTTCATAATAAGCCTAATATGAGGCATTTGATATTTCAGCGTGACTGCATTCTCGCAACTGAAGCTTTGCACCATATCCGATGACTTGGGCATGTCTATGCACGACCGGTCCTGAAAATTATAATGTATTTTAACCACTGACGCACCGTTTATCTGTGGAGGGGGCCAGTGGGCAAAAGAAAGAAAGGAAGACCTTGCAAAAGATGCGAGGATGAAATTAAACGCATAGCGGGACCAAATTGGATACAAATAGCGCAATCCAGAGAAAACTGGCTCAATTTGGAGGAGGCCTTTACCTGTAGATTCTTACAGAATAATTTTACTACATAACTAACTACTAATGTATCCAAAACTTTGAAACTAATAATAATTAGCCTTTATTCAACAACCTTAAAAATATAGTATTAAAAGTATGCTATTAAGTAGCAGCTTATTAAATTTAAATATAGGTATATGTTAATTATTCGACACCGGTATTGAGATTGTCTTGCGATCCTGCAAAGGCCTCCCTTAGAACTTGCCACATCTTTCGATTATGGGTCATCCTCTTCCAAACTTTGAAACTACTTAATATATTTTTGCAATACTAATAAAACTAATTAACTTTGTAAACTATCATTTTCTGGAAGAAATAAAAGGCTTTTTTATTTTATTTATTATCTGTGTGTCTGTGTCAGTAGGCGATGTGTGTTTGCGTTTGTGGCTCGCTTGATGTTAAACGATGATGCGGTCTACGACGGAATATCAACCATAAAGCGATTTTTCGTCCACAACCTGGCATGGCAGTCCGATAGAAAACTGGGCAGGTGTAAATTAGATCATACAGATCCGATGCCCTCTCTCCGAAATGTATATGTATTACTAAGGCTACGCTGTCTGTCTGTCCGTCCGTCCTACATTTTAACGGCTGTACCTTTCGAATCGTAATAGATAGCCAGTTGAAATTTTCCCAGAATATGTAATGTTACGGCGGATTACCTAAGTAATAATTCTCGCAGTTAAAAAAACTAAAAAATACGCTTTACAATCGCTAATCCTGAAGATCCTGGTAAGGATAATAAGACAAACTGTACAAATTATTGCATTTTCATCGGTCCTTGATCAGTGTGCAAAGTTTCAAATCAATCCGTCGTTTTGAAAGGGGTGAATATCACGTTCAAAGATTCCGTTACATAGATACATACCAAGCTAATAAAAGCGTGTAAAAATGTAAATTACAACAAAAGTATTTTTTAACGTAAGTATGATTGTTTTAAAACAGTAGGTAAATAACAAGAACGATCATATAGGTAATAAGTAGGTACAAGCGTCAAACTTGGTGTGATATAGTACACACTCTAAAGTAAAACAACAAATAATAAAAATACTGGCCAAGTGCGAGTTAGTGACCAAATTCTGCTCACCACCTGGGGCCATACGCCCAACTCTAAACGCGGGCCCGGATAGGTGCAGTTTGCAAAATCACGCGAACGCGATCCTTAGCGCGCCGAGATACGGTTTGCGGTCGGGTGATTTTTGCGAACTGCACCTATTCGGGCCCGCGTTTAGTTGGACGTAACGCACCTGTTTTCGTACGATCACTGAAGTTAGGAAGCACCGTCGGGCGCCGCGGACGCGGTCGGTATTTGGATGGGTGACCGATTAGGCGTGTAGTCTTTTTGCAATATTTTTTTGTAATAATTTAAGTAGCTTATGGCCTTCATTGAAATGGTGTTTATATATTTGAGAAATCAGCCAAACTAAAAAAAGAACATTTTGTTTTAATATTGAGTTTTTTGTGCTAACGCCAAAAAGAGAGTCATAGTAGCTAATACAGTGGAGTTGAGGTTAGTACCTCGATTTTTATCTTGTTTCACAAAGTAAATCATATAATCGCTATGACAAACCGTTTTTATATATCATTCATGTACGACTTTTAGAGACGACACAGCAGACGGCGGAGGATTAGACCGGCCCTCCGCCACAACCGGCTTCCTGTATAACTAAGGACTCCCCGAACGTAATACTTTGCTAGTGGTATAGGTACAACCGGACGAAAAAACTTCGTTTGCGCGATTCAGACCTCGGACTGTGATTGGCTAATTGGCCTATGACGTCACACTAACAAGCCATGTCACAGAAAATATACTGGTTGGCAAGAAGGTCCCGGGTTCAATGAACGAGTTCCGCCATTCGTCGCTAGATGTCGCAATAAGATGTACACTTTCGGAGTTCTTTAATCCGTAGATTTAAAGTTGATATTTGCGTCTCGTGACTACAAACTACGCGTGTACTGCAGGTACGATGATTCGGTTTCATAAAATTCTGTTTCTTTTTGCATAGAATAATAAAATCACACTAGCTTGAGGTATTTAGATGTAATTTTGAGAATATGAAATTGGTTTTAACTGCATTTAATTTAGTTAGTGCTTACTTACGAGACTATTTACAGAATTTACAGTTTACTGCGATTTGTTTGCGTTGAGTTTTCTCTGCTTAGTAATATTAAACTTTTTGATCATCCATCCGCATTTTTCAGAATGCCCGTGAACGCATACCAATGAGGCTGCACCGAAATACTGGGTACTCAAACAAATCAAATTCAAAAAAAAAAAAACACGATTGACATTTCATTATGTCCCTAATTTGAAGCCAACTCCTATAATGCTATATGACCTTTTTTTGATGACTTTTTTAAATATTTTTATTTGTATATAGGTAGGTAGGTAGGTATAGTAGGTAGGTTAGATAGATTAATTATTTTAAGTTTTAGTTTTCAGTTAATATTTAAGTTTTCTTTAAAATATACATCGTTCCTACTTCTACTTATAATTATATTTGGTCTCAGGGGCCTTACCCCTAGCTTCATTTTTGCGAGCCAACTTTTAGTAGGTACCTGATAGGTACCTAAAATTAACCAACTCATTTAAGCTGCATCGTTTAAAAGCGTCTAACTTGAATGAACGAAAATCCGTTTTACTTTGCGTGTGTGCGTGAAAATAAGAAAGCTTGGCGGCTATCAAATAACTACCGCTTATCGTAGTTGATGGTACCGTTTAGACAAATAACACCTATGCGGGTCAACTTTTCGAGCTAGGGGTAAGGCCCCAGGTCTCAGTGTATTTTTAGGGTCAAAGGGTTCCATATTACTCTCTATTACCAAGCCTACACTGTCCGACTAAGATAGATGAAGACGAAAAGATAGGACGGACAGACAGCGTAGGCGTAATAGGGTCCCGTTTACACCCTTTGGTATGACAAATATTTATTTTTTATGCATAAATAGGCTTGCGTTTGACCGCCAACTCGCCTGAAGTTAAGCGATGATGCGGCCTACGGTGGAGCACGCTTGCCTTGAAGAAGCCGATTCATTCGTGACTTGAAGACACCCAGATTGTAACTATCGGGGAACACCCATTCAGGCAGCGCATTCACAGACCAGCAGTACGCACAATAAAAGTGGAATCAAAGCGCTTCGTACGGGTTTTCGGAATGTCAACCATAAAGCGGTGTCGATTTTTCGTACCCGCTATGGCAGTCCGATAGAAAAATGGGCAGGAGGGAATAACGTAAACACATATATTGAACAGCAGGGGCCTTACCCCTAGCTCGAAAAGTTGACCCGCATAGGTGTTATTTGTCTAAACGGTACCATCAACTATGATAAGCGGTAGTTATTTGATAGCCGCCAAGCTTTGCTATTTTCACGCACACACGCGTAGTAAAACGGATTTTCGTTCATTCAAGTTAGACGCTTTTAAACGATGCAGCTTAAATGAGTTGGTTAATTTTAGATACCTATCAGGTACCTACTAAAAGTTGGCTCGCAAAAGTGAAGCTAGGCGTAAGGCCCCAGTACCGATAACCTCGAATATGTCCATCGTTTAACTGAACAGCCTGTAGATTTAAAGCTAACCTGCATTCCATAGGTGACTATGCTAACGTTAGGGTGTTCTGGTGATAAGTTCAGTTCTATAATGTCACAGGAGCGCTCTATGTCAGCAAGCAGGCCCATAAAGGCCGGAGCCTTGAGGACCAGCTTGGCGACTTCGCCCGAATCTTCATCACGTAGCTCTAGCACGGAGTCAGCTGTCTGGGTAGAGATCTCGCAGTCTGTCATCACGTTGTGGACCGATTGGGGCTGTAACCTATAATATGTATTTATTATTAACTAGTCGACCGTCCCAGCTTCGCACGGGTGTAAGCTCGGCCTACGGCCTCGCTACAAAATATAATATAGCCTATGTCACCCGGGGATAGTGTAGCTTCCCAACAGTGAAAGAATTTTTCAAATCGGTTCAGTAGTTTCGGAGCCTATTCAATGCAAACAAACAAACAAACAATCAATTATTTCCTCTCTATAATATTACTATGAGTATGAAAACACTTATAACACCATTACAGATTACAGATAGACTACAGCGATGCTATAGGTAACAACTATAATAAAATTTTAACTATTACATTTATATATCAAAAACATGTTTTATATGATTATTTTAATCCCACTAATATCATATATGTGAAAGTTTGGGTGGATGTATGGATGGATATTTGTTACTCAATCACGCAGAAACGGCTGGATGGTTTTGGATGAAATTTGGAATATACATTGCTTATGTCCTGGATTAATACATAGGCTACTTTTCATCATCATCACCACGCGGGTGAAACCGCGGGGAGCAGCTAGTTATTAATATAAATAACCGGCCAAGTGCGAGTCAGACTCACGCACGAAGGGTTCCGTACCATTATCTATAATAAGCAAAATAGTACCTATTTATTTAATTTTTGTATTGCCACGCCATCTATGATTGAGTAGCGACAATAATACAATGTCTCCTAATGCCTCGAACGCATTAGGCGACATCTAGTGTTGAGTAGCAAAATCAAGGTACTCGAATGTTAGAAATCACGTTATTTTATATGGGAGCCCCGGTAAATATTTATTTTATTCTGTTTTGTAGTATTTGTTGTTATGGCGGCAACAGAAATACATCATCTGTGAAAATTTCAACTGTCTAACTGTCAAGGTTCATGAGATACAGCCTGGTGACAGACGGACAGACGGACAACGGAGCCATAGTAATAGGGTTCCGTTTTACCCTTTGGGTACGGAACCCTAAAAACCGACTTCATAAAAATGTCAGAACTGGACCAAATGGAATGGGACCACACGGGAAGCTTTCAAATAAAAATAGACCGGTTGACCCAGTCGAAAGTTCTGGGGAAGCAAACATTAAAAAAAAAACGGCCATGTGCGAGTCGGACTCGCGCACGAAGGGTTCCGTACCATTATCTATAAAAACGGCAAAAAAACACTTTTTTGCCGTTTTGGTAATGGGAACCCCCTTAAATATTTATTTTATTCTATTTTTTAGTATTTGTTGTTATAGCGGCAATGGAATACATCATCTGTGAAAATTTCAACTGTCTAACTGTCAAGGTTCATGAGATACAGCCTGGTGACAGACGGACCGACGGACGGACGGACGGACAGACGGACGGACGGACAGCGGAGCCTTAGTAATAGAATCCCGTTTTACCCTTTGGGTACGAAACCCTAAAAAACAGTCGAGTTGAGAACCTCCTTCTTTTTGGAAGTCGGTTAAAAAATATGCTGTCACTGGCAACAAAAAATCGTGTTAAAGCCCTCATTTCTCACTTACTTATAGCAAGTTGGTCATTCTAGTTTTAATTTGTCTTCTTTATGATTCCGTGCCCAAAGGGACCCTAGGGACCTATTACTGAGCCTTAGCTGTCTGTCTGTCTGTCCATCCTACCTTTAAACGGCTGTATCTTTCGAACCGTAATAGATAGCCAGTTGAAATTTTCACATAATATGTAATGTTGTGGCGGATTAATTAAGAAATAATAAAAAAGTTGGCCAGTGTGTGTTGCCAGTGATGACATATGGTACTGAGACGTTGTCCGTAATTGTTGGCCTTATGGAAAAACTCAGAGTCACACAACGGGCAATGGAGAGAGCTATTCTCGGAGTTTCTTTGCGCGATAAAATTCGGAACGTAGATATTCGCCAAACTACCAGAGTCACCGACATAGCTATTAAAATCTGCAAGTTGAAGTGGCAATGGGCAGGCCACATCGCTCGAAGAACTGATAACCGATGGGGAAGAAAGGTCCTTGAGTGGAGACCGCGAACCGGAAGACGCAGCGTAGGTAGGCCTCCCACTAGATGGACCGACGACATTGTGAGAGTCGCGGGCATCCAGTGGATGCAGATGTAAGGATGTCGTACAGTGTGGAGGTTAAAGGGGGAGGCCTATGTTCAGCATTGGACGTCTTCTGGCTGATAATGACGAAAAAAATAAAAATGAAGAATGAGGGGTCCCTATTAAGGATTCGATCCCGGTCGATTTTCCTAATCCCGGGATTTCGGGATTATCTACAGTTAATCTCGGGATCCCGGGATAGCCCGGGGATTGCATTGGTACTGGAAAGTGGTAACAAAAAGACAGTAAAACATATCAAAATCAATTTTTTATTTATCTTTTAGTTTTTTGAGGACACAGAATATTTAAGTTTTTAATCTACAAAAAGTTTCTTCTTACAAAATAAACAAACTAAGCACTTCTGTAAATAATTTATGAAACTAACAATAAGCTTCAAATATCAACTCCTTTATAGACTTATTTCGATAAACTATAAAAAAGAATATATGCTTAAGAGATCGATGTTTATAGGTACTCATATTTTTAAAATAAACTGACCAGAAAATTTATAAATTACTCATTTAAACCACGAAAACAAAATCTTAGGAATAACAACGCGTCCAACGTCTCATCTGCAAGCATACTTCTCAATTTGTTGCACAAATATGAAGAGGCTGAAAAAGCGCGATCAGGCTCGATGGAAGTTGGAGGAATCGTCAGTAAATTTTTATAAGTCTTCTCCAAATTATAACCTCGAGTGGAACCAGCCCTTTTTTATTGACTTATTTAAAACTAGCCGTCCGCCCCGGCTTCGCACGAGTGTAAGCTCGGCCTTCGGCCTCGCTACAAAATATAATATAGCCTATGTCACCCGGGGATAGTGTAGCTTCCCAACAGTGAAAGAATTTTTCAAATCGGTTCAGTAGTTTCGGAGCCTATTCATTACAAACATACAAAAATAGGTACAAATCTTTCCTCTTTATAATATTAGTGTAGATATGAATTAACATTATTATTATTAGATTTGACTGCCTCGGTGGCTCAGTTGGTAGTGATCCTACTTTCTGTGCTTGGGGGCGTGGGTTCGATTCCCATCTAGGACAAACATTTGTGTGATGAACATTTGTGTTTGTTCTATGTCTGGGTGTTAATATCTATTTAAGTATGTATTTAATAATATATATGTATGTATATCAGTCTCTGGCAGCCATATTACAAGCTCTGCTTAGTTTGGGGTCAGATGACCATGTGTGCAATAATGTCCCACATGTCCCACAATCCCGAAAATCCCGGGATTCTTTAATTTTGATCCCGAAATTTTCAGGACTAAAATATGACCGGGATCCCGGAATCCCGGGATCGAATCCTCCCTATACAACAAACTTATTTTTGTATTTGCTCTAATGTGAAAACAGTAATACTTACAAACGTCAAACTTAGCATGATTATAGTACACACTCTAAAGTATAACAACAAATAACAAATAATGGCCAAGTGCGAGTCGGTGATACATTTCGGTTCATTACCAAGTTAAGCAACGTAATTTGGTTACTTGGACAACCTCATCATTTCTTTCATTAAATCCAAATTGCATAATTTACTAATTTTGAATTCGGGTTTTTAAAATGATAATTATTATTATTGTATGTTTGTGGTGGTACGGAACTCTCAGCTCGCTAACCCAACTCGCACTTGGCCGGTTTAAAAAAAATATTAATCGTCACCGTCGCCTATGGACACCTGCAATACGGGCATTGGTAGTGCGTTGCCTACCTTTGAGGACTATTCACTTGAAGTTCAACTTCATTTGAAGCAATTGAGGTCATATTTTGGAGGAAAAACCGAAGGTAAGCCATTCCACAATATACAGGAGTGAGGAATCACTATGTGTGGTGCCAGGGCCCTGATTCCATAACCAAAACACGCACGTAACACGGCGTGTTAAGGTAGCCTCAATTTTTTTTTACACTGTTCCTTAGGAAATAAAGGCCAACTTTTTGAGGCTAACTTAACGCGCCGCGTCACGAGCGTTACCGATGCGAAAGAAAGGTTCTTGAGTGGAGACCACTACCCGGAAGACGCAGCGTAGGTAGGCTTCCCACTAGATGGACCGACGACATTGTGAGAGTCGCGGGTATCCAGTGGATGCAGATGGCAGGATGTCGTTCAGTGTGGAGGTTAAAGGGGGAGGCCTATATTCAGCAGTTGACGTCTTTAGGCTGATGATGATGTTACGAGCGTGTTTGTAGCTATGGAATCAGGGTCCAGGTCCATTACAAGATATGACTCGTGCCTTAAGAAGATAACATTCCGGGTTCGTACAAACTTACACTAACAGTAGAGGCGATCCTTCACTTCTGTAATACATCTTGATACTGGACTCTTCCCCAGAACCGAAAATGTTCAGACATTCAGAGAGCACAGCAATGCTGATCTGCAAAATTTAGATTTATTATGATTATAAAAAAAAAACCGACTTCATAGAATGTCAGATCTGGCCAAATTTAAATGGGATCTTTATTATGGATATTATGGATTATGGATCTTTGATCGGGATCAGTCAGTGTCAGAATTGACAGAATTTTGACACTTGAAAGGGGTTATGAAGCAAAAAAAAAAAAAAAACAGCGTTGTCTATTTCCAATTTCATACTACGAAATTGGAAATAGACAACGCTTTTCTTTTTTTTTTACATAATTTTGACAAGTCGCGATCCCGATCAAAATTTCATAATACCCCCGCAGGTCTCTTTAATCCAAACACCAAAAATTTACCCCACGTCGAAATGTTTGTATTACAGGAGTTTTTATGGAGAGTCTTAGAAAACATATTTTTTTTACATCGGAATAGGCTAACGTCTGTTCATCATCATCATCAGCCACTGTTTATGTTCCAAATTTTTTTTTTTATATGTAGTTCATTGATTTCTCTCCCAACTGTTGACCGATTTAAAAAGTATTAGGTTCGGTAGAGTACATATACTTCCGATTTGGTCCCATTGTCACCAAGTCAGGACCTGATCAGTGAAATCGAGGGCAACCCTCAAATTTTATTGACACTTATTACGTTTTTCATATGACAACCTGGCTCAGTTGGTAGTGAACCTACTTTCTGCACTTGGGGACGTGGGTTCGATTCCCATCTAGGGCAAACATTTGTGTGATGAACATTTGTGTTTGTTCTATGGCTGGGTGTTAATATCTATTTAAGTATGTATTTAAATAATATATATGTATGTATATCAGTCTCTGGCTGCCATATTACAAGCTTTGCTTAGTTTGGGGTCAGATGACCATGTGTGCAATAATGTCCCAGATATTTATTTATATATTATATATTTTTGAAGTCGGTTTTAATGTTATCCACTTGTTTAACTTACTTTGAACATAACATCCACATCATCTCTCACATGGTATTCAGTGAAGTTGTCCGAGGGTACGTAAGCAGAGGCCTGCACACACTTGCCCTCCTCCACTGTCAGTTTTAGCCCTTCAGGCAGGGCGCAGAATACAGCAGACTGGAAATTAACCATGGTTATTTCAGATAGCATCACATAGCATTTGTTTGGAACGCACGGCTTGACGTCATCACATGCTATAACGCGCTCTGTTTATCATGAAATTAAAATGCTTATAACTTATTTATATTTAAACAAATTTTAATTTTGTTCTCTTTGATGGGCTCTTGTTTTGATCAGCTTTTTATGAGATACTAGCTGCGCCCCGCGGTTTCACCCGCGTGGTGATGAAAATCAGTGATGATGATGTAAAGTAGCTTATGTGTTAATCCAAGACATATGCAATGTATATTCCAAATTTCATCCAAATCCATCCAGCCGTTTCTGCGTGATTGAGTAACAAACATCCATCCATCCATCCAAACTTTCATATATATATGATACTAGCCGTCCGCCCCGGCTTCGCACGAGTGTAAGCTCGGCCTTCGGCCTCGCTACAAAATATAATATAGCCTATGTCGCCCGGGGATAGTGTAGCTTCCCAACAGTGAAAGAATTTTTCAAATCGGTTCAGTAGTTTCGGAGCCTATTCATTACAAACATACAAACATACAAAAATAGGTACAAATCTTTCCTCTTTATAATATTAGTGTAGATTTAAGGCACAAGCCCATTAAGAATTTGAAAAACTTATTAATTGAAAAGTGCTATTTTTCAGTAGAAAATTATTATTAACGACAAAACATTATAAACAGATCGGGCCGCTCCATACCTAAATTGCCATACCCTAATTGGGTCATTGTGTTAATATAAGTGCTAACTATATACTTAGCATAACATAATGTGCAATAAATAATTTGACTTTGACATTACACACATACTTTGTTACAATTACAAACCTCTTGAAACTGTATGGCCTTCAACAAACTACATAAAGTCTTCCCCGAGTCCATAGAAGCTGTGAAATAGTACTGCGAAGTTCCCTCATCCATCTTACTCGTTCAGTTCGTACATAGACTTGAGCAACATTAAATACTGGTCCGTTGTTACGATGTGCTCCTCTGTCCTTCCGAGGATTTGAGCTATCCTAGCTGCGAGCACGTGCTTGCAGACCACCTGGAAGTAATTAAACAATATGCTGTCATTTTTTTAATTCTTAATTCTTTGTCGATAATTAGTATATGTTGTATCCATACAATAATCAAAAAGTATAGGTAAAAATGTAAAATAAATATCTGGGACATTTTTGCACACACGGCATTTGACCCCAAACTAAGCAAAGCTTGTAATATGGCTGCCAGAGACTGATATAAGTACATATATATTTTTAAATACATACTTAAATGGATATTAACACCCAGACATAGAACAAACACAAATGTTATCACATGAATGTTTGTCCTAGGTGGGAATCGAACCCACGCCCCCAAGCACAGAAGGTAGGTTCACTACCAACTGAGCCACCGGGGCAGTCTGTATAGTCTGCAGCACCTCAGAATAATAATATGAGTAAAACCCGTCCCGTGATTTACAGCGCGTAGTAAGGCAGTCTGTCAAATCAATTCGTAATCATTCAATCAATTTGTAATAATTTTATGCTACCAAATTATATTACCCGCTATTATTATCACCTCTCAGTCTACAACACTGTTGAATTTTATCTTATGACATTTATGTTAATGGCTGTTGTATACATTTGAATAAAAAAAAACAGAATTTGGTCATATTTAAGGTTTAATATTGTGTTTAGCATAAATGGGGCCATGAACTATGGCGTGTGACGTCACTAAATATAAATCTCGCATGGGATATAAGGAAAATCAATGTGAAATCATCAGCTTCCACAAGCCGTGGATTTTTTGTGAGTTTGATCCCTGTCCTGGAGGTCAGTGACCTTGACCCCTGAGGTCATTGAACTTTATGTTTGAGACTTTTATTAAACCAAATTTTTTTAGCTGCTGACCTTTTTGTGTCTCATATCGATGGGTGGCATGGTGTGCAGTGCCGGATTTATATATTTTTACGAGTGTAGGCCACTTTATTTCTACCGCCCCATGTACCTTTCTAAAATAATAATTTTTGAGCTTCCTCTAAAATCTGCCGGCCCTAGGACGCTGTCGCCCCTAGGCCGCATCCTTTATGGCCTATTGACAAATCCAGGACTTATGGTGGGGGTGAAGTACTTTGACCTCATGTCACCTCTTGCTGAGCTAGAGGCAGACAACTGATGTCCACTGTTATATCCTTTTTTGTCACGGTTGGATGGGGGGCACGGTGAGGGGAAATCTACTCGTGCCCCTATCAATCAAGTCCCGTTTCCTCAGTGCCCTGTTTCATATACTCTAACCGAAGTGTAGCCTGTCTTCAGTTTCATATGTATACATGTAACTGTATGGTCAGGTTTGGTCAGCCGGTTGCTAGTTTCTGTTGTAAATTCAAATTGATTATAATAAATAAGGGTACGTGCCTGAGTTTTCCTTTCAAGAACTTGATGTTTGAAAGCGAGACAGGGACAGAAGTTGATTTTAGGAAACAGCCTGTAGCAGTGGTCGTTTTCTCCCTTGATTTCTATCAAAGTTCTTAACTTATTTGAAGTGACATATGCCGTAAGCATAGGATATTTTTCAAGTATATCCAGGGCTCTTTGCAACACACCGCCGAATACTGAGTGAAGTGACAGCAGATCTGCGTCTGAAACTAATATTTTTTCTGTGCATTTACTTTGTTTTATCTCATAAAATGCGAAACTGAAACTTAGTTGTTTACGTACGTTGTTTTTTCTTTGTTTTGCGAACACTTTCTTCCACTTGTTTCAGCACTGACTCTGCAACTGCAGGTAATTTAGAATTAGACTGATTCTGTTGATACTCACTTTTATTCATAATTTGATTATGACCGAAATATTTAAAATTAACCTCCTTTCCAATCCAAACTTTACTATCTTTAAAATACTATTAAATTCATTATTCCTCTTGAAAGGATTTTGGCGGTTTGGCGTTGCACGTTATGTGCATTTACCATATAGATTTAATCGTGGGACAGTGACATATCTAGGGTTGGGGTAGTGAAGAAAAAAATTGATAATAATTAAACTTGGTTAAAAGAAATCGATCATCGAATGTTCTATATATCTGTGGTTCTAAGCGACTTTTCGAGTTAAAGGTGATAATGAAGATACGGTGACAGTGAAATAATACAAGAAAAATATGTGTGAGAACGGGTTTTACTATAACAATATCTGATTTTTATATAGATATACTTTTGATATTGAAAATAAACTAATACAAATCATTCATAAAGGTGCACAACCCATGTCATCGTCTCCTTAGTCGGATTCGGACTGGGCCCTTATTCCGCACGGGCAAACGCGCGCTATCGTGGCCACGTTAAGTTTACCTCTTATAGTTGGCCTATATTGCTTAGAAGATAAGGTTCAACCTTTGGAGGTTAACTTAACGCGTCACGATAGAGCGCGTTTGGCCCGTGCAGAATAAAGGCCATGGGCTTAGAATATTTACACTGTTTTTATAAGGCCATGGGAAATCTTGCAGATTAATAATTACATATTCGAACATCGCATTCCCATGAATACCCCTCCACCCCTCTCAATGAAGGAGGCCTTGTCCAACAGAGGACGTTAATTGGCTGATGATGTGATGTGATGTGATTCCCATAAATGACATTTCGGCACTTTGTCGATTATTTTCTTCCGGTCGTCTGGCGCGGCACGACAAATTCACAGGCATTGTGTTTATGATGTAAGCATTTTTTTTTTGCCGTGAAAATTGCTTTTGTGTTATTTCTGGCTGCATGATTTTTGACCTGGGCCACAGAATACATAAAGTACAAGTACAGAAGATTCACTCCGCAAAAGCATTTAAATAAGTAGCGACTCTTACTTCCACACAATAAAGTCCAATTCAGGACGTGCGAGCGCTAACTACCTACTGCTATATTAACCTAGAAGTTACCTCTCTGTCTTTTGCGTAATTCTTGTCGCGTTATCTCTGTCTATCGCGCGGCAGTGGGCACGGCAAGTCCAACCAATTGACTACTTGCAGCTTCATACCTAAAGTGCGGAGTGCACCAGGCCTGCCTGGGCCCATAATTATCAATTCGATTGCGTTCTAGTAAGCAGTAATATGCACACACGCTCGTCGGTATAGTGTGCACACCAGCTTCAGACGTGAGCGGCGGCCCAATGTAGTTCTCCCTCTATACTGCCCATATACCGTTGAACGCGTAAAATAATACTATTGTGATATTGTGGGAATAAAAAATATAACCGTTGGCATACTAAAATTTCCGGCTAGTCAGAACTTTTCAAATTTTGATATGATAACCATTATTTTGTATCTACGGCGAGAGAAAATTAAACGTAAACCCTTGTTTGAGTACTGGGCCCTTATTCCGCAAGAGCAAACGCGCGCTATCGTGACCACGTTAACTTTACCTCAAAAAGTTGGCCTCTATTGCTTAGGAAATAAAGTTCAACTTTTGGAGGTTAACTAAACGCGCCACGATGGAGCGCGTTTGGCCCGTGCAGAATAAAAGCCCTGATGAAAAAATAGTCATGAGAAAATTACATTCTATTTCGATTATACTGATAATCGATTCTTTGAGATGATCATGATCCACTATCGTATTTTCAGTTATTGTAGTCTGGACATTAGAATTTTTGTTATTAAAAATAAAATAACACGTCTAATATAATTATGTTACTCTACTATAGAGTATAAATATACATAATCACTGCATGGTTTTTCCAAATAAAATAAATAAACTAAGTATAATAATTTCGTGTAATTATTCTCATATTCGGACATTTACTTAATTAAATTTTCTGAATTTTATCATGCTCAGAGCATACGTATAATTATATTACATCAAATAATACAGGGTAGACAAATAAACAATAAAAATACAGTGTTTCATTTGAATCTTGAATATCTTGAGTGTACATAAAAATTTCTTTGATATGGTTAAAAATAGGATTGCTCTGTGTTAAAACAACCTTATGACATGCCGTAGATTGTGAGTAGTGTGGTAGTTAATACAATCTGTAGCTGTCACACCTGCGCGCGCAGAACTTTTTTCAGGCTGAAGGAAGACCTGAAAAAATGAAATGTCAAATCAGATAATTTGCTAATGACATTATGATAAAATGCATCGTTATTGTTATATTTATCAAATAATAATTGAGTATTCGGTAACATGAAGTTAAAAAACCTAAAATAGTCAGTCAGTTTCACATATCTCAATAATCTACATAAGGTACGTTGATAATTATTGTTGTGTTTTTGTACTTATTTAATTTTTCACCTTGACTATTAAATACAGGTGCAGTTTCAGGAATTTATCGCAGAACGATGCCTGAACATTTAGAACTCCAACACCTTGTGGATCTGTCTGCAGGCAGCGGAGATGAAACCTTGCCAAATCTGCTTGAAAACAAGAGACCACTCATAAAAAGATGTCCGTATCTTGGTCTCATCCTCGCAACATTATCATCACTATTTTTTTCTTTATGCTCAGTGATAGTGAAAAGTCTCGTAAACATTGACCCAATGCAACTTGCTATGTTCCGATTTATCGGAGTTTTGCTCCCGACAATACCGATAGTTATTTATACAGAACAGCCAGTGTTCCCCGAAGGAAAACGATTATTATTAATTTTACGATCTATTGTTGGGACAGTTGGATTAATGCTGAGTTTTTATGCCTTTCGAAATATGCCTTTGGCAGATGCATCAGTCATAGTATTTTCAGTGCCGGTTTTTGTTGCATTATTTGCTCGCGTCTTTTTAAGAGAGCCATGTGGAATTTGGAATACTATTTCTATTATTTTAACTCTTATTGGAGTTATTCTAATTACTCATCCCCCTTTTTTATTTGGAAGTGATTCTAATAAAGATCATAATCAAAACTACAACAGTCTGAAAGGTGCTGTTGCAGCGTTCGTTTCTACAATATTTGGAGCTAATGCGTATGTCCTGCTACGTGTACTCAAAGGCTTGCATTTCTCTGTAATTATGACAAATTTTGGTGCTATTGCTATATTACAAACATTGATGTACTCTATTATATTAGGCGTGTTGTGTATGCCTAACTGTGGAACGGAAAGGTTTTTGGTTGTTTGTTTGGCTCTGTTTAGTTATTTAGGTCAAATTTTGCTGACAATGTCTCTTCAAATGGAGCAAGCTGGACCAGTGGCCATTGCCAGATCTGCTGATATTGTGTTTGCCTTTTTATGGCAAGTTATGTTTTTCAATGAAATTCCGGGTAAATATTCTGTACTTGGTGCAATATTAGTTTTAAGTTCAGTAATGCTCGTTGGGTTGCGCAAATGGGCATTGGCTTTGCCAGCAGATTCACAATTAAGAAGTAAGCTCGGCGTATTAGCACGATAATACATTTTTATTCCTATTTATAATCACACTTAGGTTACTACACCACAGTACCTTATTTATTTGATATTTCTTATTTTCCTAACTATTACTAACTCAAATTCAATGCAAGTAGTTGATAGTTTATATTATTATATAATAGGTAATAGTGCTGTTATTTTGTATGATTTTAGCAGAATATTTGTTTGCTACATTAAGTAAGTACTTATCATGACCATATTGAATAAAGTTTAAGCTATTTTTATTGTTTTGTAATTAAAACGCTTTAAATTAAAATTGTTATAGGATGAAACAGACACAATAATTAATATTATAAGCGTTATCTTTCACCCTTGAAGACTGTTAATTAAGTCCACTTGAACTTGAGTTGTGTGCACATCGTGGCATTTTTACTACCTACTTAAGTATTTAATTTATCTAGTCAACTGTGTTTGTTTGAATAAATTTTACCCAGGCTGCTCAGAAAATTTATTTCTAAGTGAATAAATTATTGTTATCATAATAAAGTTTTCATAGGTACCTAATATCATGTGTGTTTATTATATCACAGTAAATTTAATAATTTGTAAATATTATTGTAAACATTTAGGCACATTTTAGATAAATGGTTATATTCTTACACAAACTTCCACAAAATGCTAAACTTTTCATTATACTTTGATAGTTGAATATAGTAATAGACACTATCTGTGGATATCATTGATTAAATATTTGATTTTTAACTGACTTCAAAAAAGGAGGACGGTTCTGTTCCACTGTATTTTTTAAATGTATGTTCACCGATTTCTCCACCAACTGTTGTCCCGATTTCAAAACAAAAATCTTTTCGGTAGGGTATATTTTCAATTTGGTCCCATTGTCACCAAGTCATGATCTGATGATGGGATCCCAGGGAAATCGAGGGCAACTCTCAAATTTAATGGGCACATATAACGTTTTTAATATATTTTTGAAGTCGGTTTTTAATGTGATCCACTTGTTCATTATTATAAGTACACAGTAGCCTCGATTATGGCAAAATAAACCGAATTCTATTAATAGAAATGTTGTGTTGGAATTAAACACTTGATGGATTTTATCGCGTGTATTTTATATTTAAGTATTTCATTCAATGTGTAATAATCGCAAAACCCTAAGAAACCATTATAAATGTGTTACAATCTTTGCTTAAAATATTTCCATTACAAAGACAGTGATAATTTTAAGTGTCATATTCTTTGTTTTGAAATAAATGCCATCAACACCAAACACAAAATCCTTTAATTTTATCAACCAATAAATCAAAAATTTATTCAGATAGTTATCCATATTATTATGGAATGTATCACTAGGTACTGAAACAAAAAAAGATTATGAGAAAAATAAAAATGTAAATAGAAAATTACATTAGGCAATTTTTTTTATAGATATCTGTTAACCCTAGTAGGCTTTAGGTTAATAAAATAATGTTGGGTAGGTACTTAATACAAAAAAACTTCCAGATTTAAAATTACCAAAAATTTAGTTGTTTTTATTTTTCCAAATTACTTTAGTATTTTCTAGCTTTATTATTGTTAGTTAAAGAAATATAATTACTTTATTAAAATCTAGCTTTGATTTTTCATGCAAAAGAGTGAACATTTAATTCACACACAAAGATTTGGTTCAGAAAATACTGATTCTAACAGATATCAGAGTAGGTAGGTACATGACACTTGGACAAGTTGGTTTCACTGTTACGGGCTGCGATTTTTGAATCGCTCGTATGACTTTTTTCATGCGATGTGATCAACTTACGAATGAAATCCAGAAAAGTCGTATTTTTGAACTAGTCATATCACTCGTAACTGTACGAGTAGTTTATATCATGCGAATAGCTTTCTATCGATAGAAAGTCTGACAGATGTGAAAAAAAATGGCGGATACACAGAACATATGATCACACCTTATCAAAATAATGAAAATAACTTTGTGAAAATGTGGAAAACAGTGATAAATTGAACGACATGGCAAGCTTGGACGGGTATACCCTGTTAAATATTGATGTCGACAACAGCAGTGATGGTGAAAAGTAGAAGAGGAGTCCCGAGTCACCCGAACGGCAAGATGCATTTTTCGACATCAGAAAAAGCTTTTATGACGAATTATAGGCTCTCGAAGCCATTAGTTAGATCTCTGATTGCTGAAAATGTGCCATACAGAAGCGCACAGATCTGAGTGTCCAAATAAATGTACCTACTTATTCTAAGTCATCACATAGGTAGTGTAATGTTTGCCCATAATACATGAATTTAGTGATTAAAAGGTCCTTTAATAAGATATATGTACTTTAGACATTATAAGTACAGTGAATATAGACGAAAAAGGGAGGTCAATTGCGATAATTATGAACCTAACTAAACCCTAATAAAATGTGTTATGTTTGCCACTCTACTAAAATAGCACTCAATTTTTTACCACTAGATCATACCAGAATATAGTAGCCAACCACATTAATGCAGTTATAACCCAGCTAACTGTGTCGAAGAGTGTAGCAGAAGTTGTGGGATAGGTACTCTCAATAAACCCAAAATATTGAACAAGCGAGTTACTACCAGTTTTTATTGTGGCTTCTTTTATTCCACATTTATCGTGCGAACTGCTAGTCTGTGGAATGTGCTGCCTTAATGGGTGTTCCAACTGGCCGTTTGGATATTGATGGGGGAGGCCTACGTCCAGCAGTGGCTTATGGCTGAAATGATGCTGATAATGATGATAACAAATGTACAATCTCGTTACAGGTTTTACTAACTGTACGGATTACGGTGCATCGACTACTCATGTTGCCATACATGACCTACCAACTACGAACACAAGAAATGCACAGAGTACTCTGTGCAGGATGTGATATCTCGAATAAGAACATATTGTCCCTAGCAAGAATACTGGAGAAGGCATGAATAAGGAATTAACAAAAACAATATATATAGGTTCAAATAGATATTTATCCATAAATAGTACTTTGTTTAATTTTTTACGTTTATACCTAGTATCCTAAAAACAGTTATTTAACATTTGACACTTGTAGATGTTAATAATTTTACAATATTAAAAAGTACTCATTTAGCCATGAACTCGACTGTTGGTAAGCAATGATGCGCTCAAAAATTTGGCGCACATACTTAAGAGATACCTAATCATTTTGACTTTGAAGAACATACATTTTGTCGTCGTCCCCCCCCCCCCAGGGGACAGCAGGGGGACTGACAAAAAATCCTAGATTATATTGTCAGGTAACAAGGTAAATCTTTGATACAGACTCGCTACAACATAACAAACACTAATAATTATATCAATCTTTAACAATTCAAATATCAAATTAGTAGAAAACATTTAACTTTTTATTCACAGTATTTAAAAAAAATTGCAATCTAAGTGACTGAGAGGTATTCAGAGGGCTAAGTTGTGAGAGAAATGGGCTTGTTATCGGAGAGAAGAGATTGACAAACCTCCGTTTCGCAGATGATACAGTCCTTTTCTCTACTTCCGCTAAAGAACTGGAAACCATGCTCAACGAGTCAAACAAGGCTAGCCTCGAGGCTAAACTAACTGCTAAACTGCTTTACACAAAAACTGTAGTACGGCACTTAAAAATGTTTCTAGGCAATGACGTCACACATACTAATTTTTTACACACACTATGAAACTTGCAGCAACATCAATGAATGAATTAATAGTCCACATGCAAAAAAAGGCAACAATGTTGTTTGCTGTGAGTTTGAATAAAGCATGAAGCATAATTTAGGCCAGATGCATTCACACCTACCTTACCTAATCTCACTTGTTTGTTTAATCTGAATTAATCATGTTTAGATAAATAAATTGTTTTGAAATCCCCTAACCGGTAACATACATATATATAACGAATGCCCGTTACAAGCGATGTGCAGTAAACTCGCGCTAGTGGTCCTGACATGAGTGTTGTGCATTGTCTGCAATTGCCATAAAGTAATGGTCCCGTTGTGGCTTTGTACAACCTTTCTGGGTAGCCCTGTATAACCAAGAACTCAGCCATCGTGTTCTTCAATAGTATTTTTGACTGGCTTCAAAAAACGAGGACGGTTCTATGTTCCACTGTATATATGTATGTTCACCGATTTCTCCGCCAACTGATGACGGCTTTAAATAGCACCCCTTTATTTAATTACAATCTAGACTAATGTTAGGCTAGTAAGTAATTGAATTCTAACTTTAACTTCTTAGAATGATATTTTAAAAACTAAGAATTTGTCCGATAACACGTTTCTTATTGTCTCTTTTAAGGTGAAGACACTTTGATCACATTCTTTATAGGTAGTGCTAAACTATTTAACACTAACACTTTGTTATTGCTTTGAGTACAGCCCCACAATTGTATACCATAAGTCCACTGGCATCAGGACTTGCTTGTAAAGTAGAAGTTTATTCTGCATTGACAGCGAGGATTATCTTATAAGCAACCAAACATATTGTTTGTATCTCAAGTTTAAATTTTCCTTGTTTTCTTGACACGTGGTTTCCATAGCTTAGCGTCAAGGGTCAGCCCTAGATATTTAGCTGTAGCCTTTTCTCGTTCAAGTTTATTCGCCAAATTCCTTTTTTGGATGAGAATTGCGATGTTTTTTTTGCAAATTACTGTACTCATTTCCGATGTTGTGTTATATTAGTGGCTTGTGAAGGTAACTCACTATTACATACTCCGCGGCACAATAACGTGCAAATGCAAAACAAGACATAAAATTAGTATTTAGTATTTTAATTCTCTTTGCTTTGTTGTCAAGAAGCGACCAACTTATTTAAACAGTTGGTCAAATATTGGAACTATAACCATTCTACGGATAGCTGTCAGTTTGGTTACGAGAATACGACTGTAGCGCCTCTACTCAAATGTACAGATAAATTGTTCATACTGTACACAGACTACAAATAATCAACCGTTTTTTTTTTTTATTGACGTTTCTTTACTTTGCGGAAGTTATCGGTTTGCCGGTTATTGTACAAATCTGTAAGGTGCTGCGTGAAATGGAAAAATATTAATGTTTTGTAAAAACACGGCAACCCAGTAGTCGAGCGATTCAAAAATACCAAAAAACTGGATCACTCGCTTTTGAAGTCACCGGTGATTAGTTGCGTATGCGAATAGAAAAAGTCCTACGAGCGATTCAAAAATCGCACTCACGACGGTTGTAACAAAATAATCGATAAGAATTTCATATATTTATTTGTTGATAATCGATTGTTTTTTTTTTTTCACCCATTTTTTTTTTGTGTGCGTTCCAAAACACAGCCGTATCTATTAAAATTCATCTCGTGAATTTTTGTTTTGAAAAGGAACACTATTCTGGCGCCCTCGAGATTATCTTGGCCATTAATTTGATTGTATCGTTGCCAAGGGACGTTTTAAAACATAGGTTTTAAAACTAAAAACTTAGATCGTTGCTCATTGGGAATGTCATTAGTGTCCAAAATGATAACGAGCGCACTAGGTAGGATAAGGATATGGATCAAATAACAGTACCAAAACCAACGTTCTATGTACACATGTACTACATTTTCCAAAACAAAAGTACTAGCGAAGTACGGCTTTATATTATGTTTTAGAACTGGTTTAGTATAATAGTATTGATTTTGGTTGTCACACCAACAACGTGAAAAAAACATGTCCTCCTTATATAAATTTCATAGGCTTGTGTATTTTTAACTGTTTTAATATATGTATATTAATTGATAGATTATTACCTATTATGACCCTGAGTTCAAGAATTATGATATGTGATCGTCTATGCCCTCGAGTGTGGAGAAGTGATTATAATGAGGTGAAACTTGTATTTTTCTGTTGTTTCCAAAAAAGCACCTAGTGGACCAAAGATTCCGGAAATATAAATAAATGGAAGCGTTATATCTACTGTCTCCCCTCTGGCATTTACACACCCCCCCCCCCCCTCGGTCGTCCATTTGCAGTTGTGTGCGTTTATAGAACTAGTAAGAATATGTCAGTGTGTGCAATACGTGTTACCTCGCCCCCTTTAGTTTTTGGCAGATTTTTTCGGTACTAGCTCGAGTTTCAAGGCAGATCCAATCTATATATTATCAAAGACCAAATACAAAGAAAACAATAGACATCGGGCGGGACGCGGTCCTTACACTCTTCCAAGAGAAGGATATTATAAGATGAGGCAGTCTTAATAGCTTTAGCCTGAGCAGTAGAGTAATAGGCGCAAAAAAAGCAATGTCAAATTTGACAACTAGGTTTGTATTCTCTTTGTTGACAACGTCAATTTTGGCAATACGTCACTGTGCGTGCTAGACGCTCTAGTGCATGAAAAAATAAATTGTAAACAAATAAATGCAAAATATTAAAATAACTAAATAATCTTCAGATTTTATCTAGTTTTTACATTTCATTCAACTAAAACGTAGCAATGGCTGACCGGCTTACACAACTACAAGACACCATAAACCAGGTAAATTATCATCCTTTATATGCACAGTAATACTTGCGTCAATCCCATCCTTTTAGTAAAATTTCATAATTTTTCAGCAAGCTGAGCATTTCTGCAACAGCATCGGAATATTGCAGCAGTTTTCTACACCCAGCAAGTTCCCTGGTTTCGACCGTAGCGGTTCGCAAACACCTCAACAAACACAAAATCAAGAGGACTATGCCGTGCTGTTCGCTGCGTTGATTTCTAGATGCGCCAAGGATATAGACACTCTAATCGAGTCACTACCGAGTGAAGAGAGCTCGACAGAGCTACAAGTTCAGAGTTTGAGGCGACTCGAGGCTGAGAATAAAGAAGCAGCTGAGCAGTTAGAAGAAGTGAGAATTTTAAATTTTAGCTTAAATTTACTTACCTATGAGCTGAGCCATTGATGACCATCACACTAATATGTCCACTGTTGGACTTAGTCCTCTCTTAAAGATTGCCACCCAGCCTGATCTTTGGCTTTTCGCTTTTAGCAACTTTCAATTGCCTTACATATGGCAGTTTGGTTCTCTTAACAAGATACTTAATTCCGGTTAGGCAGCTGCTTGACAGTCGAAGCTAGCCATGCCAGTGCGAAGATGTCGCGAAGGCTTATCCAGAGGCAACCGCGGGTTAGCCTAGGTAGGTGGCAGAATAGCGACGGCCCACAGTCCTTAGGCTTCCTGCGATTTTGTTTAAAGAGCTGATACTGTTACATTTCCTAAGTTGAGTTGCCCTGAGCTCGACCATCATTACTCCACCCCTATTCTGCACCACCACTCGGTAAAGCTTGACAGGCGTAGCGTACAACGTCGGGGCTTCCTAACCTAACCTAACCTATTCGGTTAGCGGTCATTGGTCCATTGGTCCTACCGTGCATATGCGTAACCGCAGCAGTCCTACCTACCAGACACACCTTGTCTGCCACAACAGAACCCAGTGAGATCTGTTGGAAGTTGGTTTCCTCCTCCGTCCCCGTGTAATGACCAGAAAATCTTCCGACCTAATTGTCCCGGCACACGCACTCCACTTTCGGTTCCAACCCCCACCTGTGCCCTCAGAAGGACTCGAGAGCAGCAACGGCCTGTTCAAGGGCTGGGCCACGCCCTCAGCTTTCGCAACCTCTGCTTCTATTGGTTAGGCACTTTCTTCGGATTTCCTCGTCTTGAGGTCTCTTCATTTTGCTGTACCTATCCCTTTAATACTCGCTCCTGCGGCTCGGAGCCATGTTATCCGGCGACTAAGCCGGGACGGGCGAGTAGTAATATATAAATCTTAGATATTTAAATGAGAAAACTTAAAAACGAAACTAACTAATTAAAGATCTTTAATACTATCTTATAAGCAACAAAAGCCTATAGATAATTCAAACGATGTCTAATTTCAAGAAAAGTGCCCAAAATGCTGGCCCCGTTGCCTCGCTGGATTGCGAGGCTTTTTTTTTTTACCTTTAAAGATTATTATCGTAATTATTGCTTTACAGGTTGTGCGTCAAGGAGAGATACTGCTAGAAAAGATCCAAGGAGCCCTAAGTGACATAGCGCAGTGCCAGTTAGACATGCAGAACCCTTTGCTTATATTAAATAAGGACATCAAACCACAGTTATAGGAGTCACATTGATTTTATTGTAGGCATATTGTTAGGTTAAGCGTGTAAAACTATGATCTTTTGTATTTAAAAATAAAAAAAGGTATTAAACAACCTATTTTCGGAAATGTTGATGTATAATTCTTGGAATTTGCCCCTAGCCCTAGCTCTAGTTAGCCCTAGTTCAGACTAAGTTATTTAGTCTTGAGCATCGGCGTAAAGTTGCTAGTCTATCGGTTTTTTATCGGATACATTTCGGAGAGTGTGCATCGGATCTGCATGATCTGATTCCCTCTTATGCTCATTTTTCTATCAGACTGCTGGAGCGGGCACGAAAAATCGACACCGCTTTGATTCCACTTTTATTATGCGAACTGCTATATAGTCTGTGGAATGCGCTACCGGAATGAGTGTTCCCCTGTAGTTACAATCTGGGTGTCTTCAAATCACGAGTGAATCGGTTCATTCTAGGCAAGCGTGCTCCATCGTAGACCGCATCATCGCTTAACACCAGGCGAGATGGCGATCAAACGCAAGCCTATTTATTAATAAAAAATAAAAATAAACAATATTTGTTCAAGCTTTCAAAATATTTTATGTTGATAACAAGTTGATTATACCGACCGATTAAGAAAAAAGTTGGTATGATATGTAGATTTTTGTTTCAACGTCACCTGTGTTCTATTATTAATACTACACTTAGCAGTGAAGAATGCAAAACGTCGTGCTATACGGTAACTCCTCTACAGAAATATAGATGGCAGTGATTAGTTTGTAGATTTTATTTAGCGCCATCTTTACTTAATTTTTAACACTAAGAAAATAGAAGTATGGAGTCCTCTAGAGTGGAATAGATGGCGCTAGTATTAATTTGTTTTATTTATTGAAAATCAAAGAACGAATAGGAGAATTTCATTCCGAATCCGTAGTACAATAAAATTACTAGGAATCCAACGATCATTTTGTTTGTCTGTCCGTCAGTCGTCTATTCCAAGGTCCGATTTGATACCCAGTTTTTTGTAGGTAAGCAGTAGGTAAAGTTGTGGTTGCCAAAACTTTCGTTAACTAAAATCTTCATAGTTAGGAGTGGGTAGGTAACTAAGTATTTCCAATGCCAGTTATCCGGGCGACCCTAATGCCGTTTCGGAAGCACCAGAAGGTGGACAAGTCGCTCGGAAGTGAGCGTCGTTCTTCGTGCTCCAATGTCATCTAGGGTACCTACTTTTTTCTCCACTCTAACTACCTAGAGTATTTTTTATTTATATACAATAATATGAATAAATTATTTAATAATAATAATAGAAAAAAAGCTATGAACAAAATTAAGCACATTTATATAATATTATAACAAAATACATAACGGGCAATGTAGAGAGCTATGCTCGGAGTTTCTTTGCGCGATAAAATCCGGAACGTAGATATTCAACAAAGAACCAGAGTCACCGACATAGCTATTAAAATCTGCAAGTTGAAGTGTCAATGGGCAGGCCACATCGCTCGAAGAACCGATAACCGATAGGGAAGAAAGGTTCTTGAGCGGAGACCACGAACCGGAAGACGCAGCGTAGGTAGGCCTCCCACTAGATGGACCGACGACATTATAAGAGTCGCGGGCGTCCAGTGGATGCAGATGGCAGGATGTCGTTCAGTGTGAAGGTTAAAGGGGGAGGCCTAGGTTCAGCAGTAGACGTCTTCTGGCTGATGATGATGATGATAACAAAATAATACTGGTTGACTTTATGTCTGGATATCAAATATATGCAGTTTTTTTTTCAATGCCATCCGCTTATCAGCGGCGTAGGAAAACATCGTGAGGATACTGGTATGCCCAAGAACCAGAAAAGTTTAAAACCATGAAATTTATCAACAAGCGCCGGGTCAGCATTGAGAAATATGGCCCATCCTCTCTCAGAGAGAGAGAGGATGGGCCATAGACAGAGGCATAGGCCTATGTCTCTGTCTATGTCGAGTTGTCGACCTACTGAACCGACCGACTTATATAAATCTAATTAATGTTTGAAGTAAATTTTAGAGTAATTATCAATATAAACGGAGCCTTAGTAATAGGGTCCCGTTTTACCCTTTGGGTACGGAACCCTAAAAACCGACTTCATGAAATTACAGAACTGGACCAAATTGAAAATGAAAATCAGTAGTAACAAGCATTGCTTAAAAGTGGGAAAACTTCGCCTTAAAATTTAAACGGCTAAGTGCCACTACGGTAGAGCCATTTTACTATACTACGCTTACGGGTAGGTAGAAGCTTTAAATACCTACTGCCAAGTGCCTCTACGGTAGAGCCATTTTACTACACTACACTTACAGGTAGGTAGAAGCTTTAAATACCTACTGCCAAGTGCCTCTACGGTAGAGCCATTTTACTACACTACGCTTACGGGTAGGTAAAAGCTTTATCGTAGAGCCATTTTACTATACTACGCTTACGGGTAGGTAGAAGCTTTAAATACCTACTGCCAAATGCCTCTACGGTAGAGCCATTTTACTACACTACACTTACAGATAGGTAGAAGCTTTAAATACCTACTGCCAAGTGCCTCTACGGTAGAGCCATTTTACTACACTACGCTTACAGGTAGGTAGAAGCTTTAAATACCTACTGCCAAGTGCGTCTACGGTAGAGCCTTACTATAGGTACTACGCTTGCGGGTAGATAGAAACTTTATCTACCTATCCTACCTACCAACCACAGAAAACTGCGATATGGAAAGGTCATCATTATGAACAACTTGTAATGAGATCACAAAAAAGCAGTTCCATTGAAAAATTTCATTTATGCTCAACGAAATATGTGTGGCTAATGAATAATTGTTTATTTAGTTTTAGTTTTTGCTGATCAGTTTTTTTCCCATCGAAAATACAATAATTCAAAGACTATTGAGGTAACTTTTTTATAAAACTGAAAATAGCTAACTACTTATTAGCTATTGACTAGACATGAATAATATATACCTCCTTAAGGCTTAGTGCCCCTATTTTACTACTGAACTTTGACAATTATTATTAGTGATGAATAAGAGGTTGTAGTTATTGTTTAATTTTTTAGGGTTCCGTACCCAAAGGGTAAAATGGGACCGTAATACTAAGGCTCCGCTGTCCGTCTCTATGTCTGTCTGTCCGTCCGTCCGTCCGCCCGTCTGTCACCAGGCTGTATCTCATGAACCGTGATAGTTAGACAGTTAAAATTTTCACAGATGATGTATTTCTGTGGCCGCTATAACAAAAAAAAACTAAAATAAATATTTAAGGGGGTTCCCAAACAACAAACGTGTTTTTTTTGCTCGTTTGTGCTCTATATTAATAACGGCAACTGGTAATTGCTTGAAATATTTACAGAATATTTAGTTATATATTCACTTTAAAAAGAAATAATTAAATTAAAATAAAATTAATATTTAAGGGGGACCACCCATACAACAAACGTGTTTTTTTGCCGTTTTTATAGATAATGGTACGGGACCCTTCGTGCGCGAGTCCGACTCGCACTTGGCCGGTTATTCACCTTCCCCAAGTGTCCAATGAAAATCATTCATCCGTTTTTCGCAAACACCAAGTCTCCAAGACGCGGAAGGAAGGAAGATTTCACTTGACCATCCCAGACCCTTCAAACCGGCTGGGCACTCCCTCGGCACCTGCCGTCACCAGCCACTTGCCTCGCAAGTCGCAACCTCGCCGCTCACCAGTAGATACCCGACTTTCATGCCGTGAGCACGTATTCTCCGCACCGTTACCGCCGCGAACTACAAATTTACGATTGTAAAAACTTTGAGAAAAGTGATAGGAAATATGAACAAGAAACAGTGACTGTGATTTTTAAAAGTGGATGTGCTAGTGAAAATCGGGAGGAAGGGAGCGAGGGTTGCTGATATCTTCTGCAACAGGTAAACAACTTTTTATGGACAGGCTACGCTTTTGACCACATCTCACGTGACAGTGTCTTATTCTAATTTAAAGTGGGGGTGATAAGACCTGCACCGACTGTGTTGTGCATTTGCCCCTGCCCTATCCAATCCTGCCGCGCTCCAGCACGGCTTTGGTTCGCTGACTGAACTGTTCTGCCCCTAATTTAATTCTAAATTAAAGGGGTGTAAAGACCTGCACTGACATCCTGCTTGGGGTGTATTGTGCATTTTCCCCTGACAGCCTACACAAACCAGCCGAGCTCCCTAAGATAACGGAGCATGGCTTTGGGTTGCTGACTAAACTGTTCTACCCCTATTTCGCCAGGTGTTGTGGTATTGGAGAATTGTTAATGAGTTTCTTCAAGAAGTCCCGAACTTGCCACATGACAATGTATACACATTGTCATGTGGCAAGTTCGGGACTTCTTGAAGAGTCTATATAGTTTGACTGAGCCCTGTAATACTACAGGGCTCAGTCAGACTATAGTCTTCCGGTATACCGGAAGATACGGTTAGAGGCATGGTAACAGATCAACTTTTCTTTAGATTTTCTTCATTGTTTTTATTTGGCCGAGAGTTACGTGGAAAGCCTTTTCAGGATTCAGTGAAATACGGGTTTATTTTCAACCCTCGACGCAAAAAGAGGAGTATTATAACTTTTTATTTATATTACACGGGAATTACTCGCGTTAGATTAGGTCGGTTACTCCTATTAGTCTGTTAGTGTTATAACTGTGTCTGTCTGTGGCATCGTAGCTCCCAAACGGCTAAACCGATTTTGATTTAGTATTTTTTGTTGGAAAGGTGACTTGAACGAGATTGCCCTAAGCTATGATTATTTAAAATCTGTTCAGCCGTTTGAATGTTATCAGCCTTTTAAAACAAGGGTATAAAAAATATATTTATTTGTTTAGAGCTTTTTTACGAATCTAACATTAAAAGTTGTTTTTAGATGGGTTAAAGGTTTTGTACCAATAAGTAACTGAAGGGAATAAATAAACAACTTAAGATATAACTACCTATTGTATCTATTACCACACTAAGGTAGGTACTTGTTCTCATTACAAAATGTCAATAACATATTAATTTATCTGATAATGATCACATTTCTATCATTAAAAATCAATTATCAACAGAAAACATTTGCCAATAATTTCGTTCCCATTTAAATAAATCAGACTAGATACTTACTTACATTTATTTTGAATTGAATTAAGTACCTACCTAATAAGTCTTGGTATAAAATGCATCTAATCAGTGCAACTAGAGAAGAAGCACGTGTCATTACAAGATAAATTTATGTGCAGTTGCGTTTTTTAAAATTAAATTTTGGCTCCAGGCATTTTGTTTATTTAGCCAGTGTCACGTGTTACCGCTGAAGTCGCGTTACAGTGTGCAAAACGTACTTGGTGTGTCTCTAAATTGCTTGTAGTTGGAACTGTAATATTCACATAATTTTACTAATTTATTTTTATATCTGCAATTGGCCAATAGAGCTCATGCATTTTGCAAACATGCTGGAAGGTTGCCTGTATATTGCACGCAGTCATGGCCAGCTGAAAAACGTTTAAAGTTTTGTAATCGCATACCTAAAAGTCCTCGAAGATACACCGATTTTGTATATTACAAATAGCGATCCACCATACGACATAGAGCGTTCGAAGAATCTCGGAAAATCTTTCTTATCGATCACATTGTACATGCGTAATCAGCTTCAGAAATCTTGCTATTTTGAAATTTCGCGATGAAGATGTGAGTAAATGATAATAAGTTTTTAGGTACCTACGTATGCGAATTTGTTGTGATTAAAAAACTTGTAAATTATAATAAAATTGTAATAATTATGCACTTGACCCTACTGACCTTCTCGTATAAAATAAAAGGTTTTCTAAAAGTTAATTTACTCGCAATTTTTGCCTATTGCTTTTCTTTTCAAAAAAAGAGTTTTTCGAATTGACTATTTTTTTTGGTGTGAATGCTTATAACGCTATATCTTTGCCGATTGTGAAAGATTTTTGTTAATTAAATAGCCAAGGAATAGCATAAAGCTTAAGTGTGGTCACATTTAAATTTGAAAAAATATTCCCCCTCTATGAGTCGTAAATTGGGGTCTGAATCCCGTTTATTGAATGTCACCGTAAAGTCGGTTTTTATTGGTAAACATTTACTAAATTAATCTAATTGTTGTAGTTATGTATGACACATTTCACTCTATAATTTGAAATAGACACGACATCACGAGTTTGACATTCAGTTGACTTTTTTAATAACTACGACGAAAATTTACTGGTTTGCTATCCGTAACCTAAACCTTCTTGAACAGAACCAAATGGATTAAATAATTTTATCTATACTTGGTACAAACGATGATCATAAATTTTCTATGTATAGTTCTATCCATATATAGTATACCTACAGAACTTAATTTCCTTAACTTATATTTTTATTTTCTCTCATATTGTTACACACTTTTTTTTTCTGAATAATAATAACAACAAAACCAAGCAACAAAATGTAGATTATAAAACTCTTTGAGTTAAGACCTTTTTGCTACAGCTTGTAAAGCGGTGCGTAAAAAAATTATTGTGCGTTTCTCCAAAGAGTTCCCTCGCCGTAATGTTGGCTTTAATACAAGGTGGGCCAAAAGAAGTCATCCGATGTTGTTTGGCTCTCTTTTTTTTCTAAATGAAAAACTTCAATTCTGTTTTTTGATTATGTTTACTTGAACCTTTAGAATTTTATTGGTCAAGTTGAGAAGATTATATCGGCCAAATGGGCGCCGTCACAATTGATTGCCATACGGGGTCGTTTTATGGCATTTTTCATCATTTCGGCGAGAACTTCGGCCGACAGATTCTCGCACTCGTGTCGAATATTGTCCTTGAGGGCTTCCAGAGTCTCGGGCTTGTTCACGTAAACAAGGGACTTCAAAAAACCCCACAAGAAAAAGTCTGGAACGCTTAAATCGGGCGATCTTGCGGGCGGATGTGGCGACCCGGGAACGCTGCCTTCAGAATATCGGTTGTGGCTCGCGTAGTGTGTGCCGTTGCTCCGTCGTGTTGGAACCACATGTCCGTCAGTCCTAATTCATCCAATTGCGGCAGAAAAAACTCGATCAACATGGCCCTATAGCGCGCACCGTCCACTGTTGTCGTTTGGCCATCGGCATTCTCGAAAAAAATGGCCCGATGACTCCTCCAGCGTGAACAGCGCACCATGTAGTCACTTTGAGCGGGTGTAATGGCTCCTCGTGCATCACTCATAGATTTTCGGTGCCCCAGAAGCGATAGTTTTGCTTGTTCACGAACCCGCTGAGGTGGAAATGAGCCTCATCGCTCATTATGATTTTGGTCGAAAAATCGTCCACTTCTTCCTCGAGATTGAGGATGGTTTGGGCGTAGGTTACGCGCATTTGGCGGTCGGCATGCACCAGCTGATGCACGGACTGGACTTTGTACGGGAACATGCGCAGGTCTTTGACCAAAATTCGCCTTAGGGACGTCCGGCTGATGGCTAATTGCGTGGCACGGCGTCTGGTCGATGTTTCCGGTGACAGCTCGACATCCTCGGCAACAGCGGCGATATTTTCGGCAGAACGGGCGCTCCGGGGCCGGCTTCTCTTGGCAACGTCTCGTGTGGTCCCATACTCTTCAATGTTGGTGGCCAAACGGCGCAGTGTTTGCGCAGTCGGTGTCGGACGGCCGGGGAATCGGCGACGGAATTCGCGCTGCGCCAACACCACAGACGAATTGTTACGCAAAAAAATAGACACGATTATTCCGCGTTCTTGGGAAGTGTATCGCTCCATGGCTTGTTCACTTGTTAGGAGTATTATATTCTCTTGGGTATTCTGCATCTGTCTAGTCCACAAATGTCAAAACAGATTTGACATTGGCGTCCATTTGCAAAAATGAGAGCATCTTCCAATACGGTGCTTTCTTTTAGCCCACCTTGTATAATAATAAATTCAATTAAAATTTTAAATATCGAAATTTTAATTATAATATTATGAAGTTCGATTCGTATTTAGGCACGCAAATATCTGCACGTCGCCCACTGTAGCGAAATGTCTGTAGCAGTTGAAAAGCACAAAGAAAATCAAAAGATTAGAAATCAATAGACGAAAAGACGGATATAACCGGCGAGCAGTATTTATAAACACATCTATTACGTATAAGCGAATATTGGAAACGGTCGCGGATGTGTCGTGAAAGTGGTGACCCCAGTACCCCTCCAACCGGCTCGGACCTCATAGACTGAGATTTCCAACCGTCTGTGGCAATATGTTTATATTATCGATTATTTATTATACTATTTAGAGATGTGTCTAGTTATATCTAATTACTATTCTTACCACTTTGGTAGATCGTTTCAAAGTGTTTCACGCTTTTTATATACAAAAGCTCTTTAGCGTCATCTTCAGGCTAATTGTCCTTCTGGGGGGGTATTATGAAACTTTGATCGGGATCGCGACTTGTCAAAATTATGTAAAAAAAAAAGCGTTGTCTATTTCCAATTTCGTAGTATGAAATTGGAAATAGACAACGCTGTTTTTTTTTTTTTTTGCGTTATAACCCCTTTCAAGTGTCAAAATTCTGTCAATTCTGACACTGACTGATCCCGATCAAAGATCCATAATACCCCCGCTGGTTGTGAGCCTCTCCGCTCTCTCTCTCTCTCTCTCTTATTTCTGATTAATAACACCGTTCCGTTTAACTCGCTTACCCTAGACTCTAGGGTAACCGCGTTAAACGGTAGTTTCCCGAACAACCTCTAGGGCCTAGCGGTTGTTCGGGAAATGTGGCAAAATTAGCTTTAAAAATATTAGAAATAAATGAAAATATAAAATTAATTGCAGCTTTATGCATAAGAGTTGCAGCATGATATGATATTGGTTTTTTAAAACCACACTAAATTGTACAAAAACAGTTTAAAAAGCAAACAAAAAAAGTTAAAAGTTTTTGAATGTTTTTTTTTCCACTAACCAATTTTTTTTTAGTAGGTAGTTAGAATTTTTTTTTTGTCTATAAATAGGTACATACTTTTTACTGTAATTGTAAATAAATTAATATTTAGCATGTACATACCTAATATATGTTTAAGTACCTACCTACTAAGTAATTATAAAAATCTGATTATTATCCGGACATCTTTAAATAGATACAATATCTTCGGTCGGTGGGTCGAATAATATCCCAGGCATGTGTCAAATGTAATATGACAAGAAAAAAAAAAAGTAAAATGACAGACGAACCATATTTTTTTTACAATTTTCATGTCCACAATAAAAATAAACCAAAAAACATTGATCTCCTTTCCAAAACAAGACTTAAATCTTGAACTCAAATACCTAAATAAATAATAACACGTGGGTTTTAGAAACGTCAGATATAAAGCAGTCTGTCTGGACGGCCTCAACGTTATGATAATAAACTGGCCAAATACAGAAACCTCGAATGTCCATTAAATACTTGTAGACGTTATAATTTCAAATGAGATGTTTGATTTGGAACTAGGTGTAGCCATATTGAATTGATTAAGAAATTTATTTGAATATGCGATTTGAGTGAATCTTATTTTTCCGAAGAATCCCAGCCCTTTTTAACCGACTGCCAAAAAGGAGGAGGTTATCAATTCGACTGTATTTTTTATGTTTGTTACCGCAGAACGTTTGACTGCGTGAACCGATTTTGATGAATGTTTTTTTATTTGAAAGCTGGTGCTTCCCATTTGGTCCCATGTCAATCTAGTCCAGTTCTGATGAAGTCGGTTTTTTATATTGAGAATTATTATTAGTTTTCTCAGAAGCTACTAGATCGTTTTAAGTGAAACTTGATATGGGCTTCAGATTCAGGTTTTTTTAGAGATGATTTGGGCTCCCAAGAAACCTAAGTCTAACCTACTCCCAACGACTCAAATATTCAAGTACCTACCTACTTATTGATTGAAGGTTTATGTATCTAATCATAAAGTGAACTTTGTACCTACTGAACAACTAGGCCTCTTTCTAAGTCTAAAGCTCTAGGGCTGGGCTGAGTCCTAATGTAAGATTGGCCCGTTCAAAAAAGATCTTGCTGAAAATTCAGTGGGGCTAGTACGAGAACTTGCGAAAAAGTATTCGTTCCGTAAACGATAGCAAATGTATGAAAAATTCAGTTTCCCTTTACGTCTGATAGAGGCGCTGTTGTATTTTTTATACATTTTGCCATCGTTTACGGAACGAATACTTTTTCGCAAGTGCTCGTACTAGGGACACAGTATCTTTTCATCACGGCGCTATGATTGTTTATGCGCAATGTGCTATGATTATTTAATTTGTTGTAAATAAATGCTTGTTTTGTTTGTTTGTTATAAAATATACTCATGTTAGATCCCGTGCAAAAGGAAAAGATGTTGAACCTGCTGTTGGTTGACTTATGTAAGTTATTATATTTCTAAATAAATTAATTTTGATTTGATTTGAATGTACGTACCACTGTGACAATACAGTACAACCAATCACGTTGAAAAAGCCTTGAATCATTATCATAAACCAATATGTATTATAATATTTAGTTTAAAATATTCAAATAGCCTGTTTCAATGTTTTCCATTTTAGAGGCAAATTATAATAATAAATAATGTTAAAATATCAACGCAGGTGTCATCGACGTCACAATAGTTAAATGTTTGGTTTAGATCGAACCAGTAAAATGAACAATATACCCAATGAATAAATAATTCTCGCAGTTAAAAAAAACAAAAAAAAAAACACGCTTTAATCGCTAATCCTGAAGATCCTGGTAAGGATAATGGGACAAACTAATGGGACATAATGAATGATAAATAAACAGCTCAACGCATCCAAAGAAGTTTTCACTAAAAAAAGTGTCTAAATACTTATCTATGTAACCTCTTTCAAGCCTATTTCGTAGTCCAATGAGGTTTTTTTTGGCGTCAACTTGAAAAAACCATGTCACCTCATTAGTCAAGCTTGGACCATTTTACTTTTTATTTTTCAGTTGACACTGGCAAATGAACAAGACGTATGGGATGGGACGCCAAAAAAAAGTCTAGTGATATTCGCACTTATCGAATAGATGTAGACTCGCTCAGCGAAAGCCGAGCGAGTCTAAACATCGAATTATTGATATCTCTGAGCAAAACTGTTATTCATTTGCTTTTTACGAAATAGGTTTGCGTATTGCTTGCTTATTTTTGCTCTTATTTGTTTTTGCTTACGAATGGAAGGTGTCTTTATTACTTTACAGGTAATGGCAGTTATTTAAATGACTTCCACTCGCATGTAGTTATAAATAAATTCATTATTCCCCTTGAACTTGTGTAGGTATGCGTAGCACTGGCGTAAGTTTATCTAAAAATAAAACAAAGTTGCATGTAAACATCAAGATTTTATTTTCGGTATCGCTAAGATCTCTGCTTGCAGCAGTCAAAACTGACAACCGCAATAATTAAAAAATAAGGTTGTTGCGCTGCGTAGCGCCACTAGATCAAGCCTTGCAGGCGCGATAGCGAAAAATAACATAACGAAAGTTTTGGCACCAACGTGAAAAAACCGGCCAAGTGCGAGTTGGACTCGCGCACGAAGGGTTCCGTACCATTATCTATAAAAATGGCAAAAAATCTAGTTTGTTGTATGGGAGCCCCCTTAAATATAGATTTTATTAAAAAAAAATTTATTTATTGTTTCCAAAGCTCCATAGAAGCCTATTGTAAAGTCACTACCACTTTACTAGGGCATCACTTTGACTTGACCGTGAATTTCTTTGGTTGATTCTGACTGTGACTATGATTTGTTTGACGACATTTCATCTAACTTGATAATATTTCATCAATTGACACTGGCAAATGCACAAATGCACAAGTGCGACGCCAAAATACACACAGAGAAAGAAACAAAAAAAAAAAAAAGATCAAGCCACTGGAAAGATGCAAGCAAGTCTTTAGGCGTGAACGTTTAAAAGGAGACAATCCAAAATAAAAGTGCTAGCGGCGAGTCTAAAGATTACTTTACATTTGTCTGCCATTTTCGCTTTAGCAACACCATTATTAGGTACTTCACCTTGACATTTGGCGTGGATCCGAGATCGCTAGTCTTCTTTTAATTCGATGCCGCTTTTAAGTATATTTTTTTTGCATTACTTGTGTTGTGTACGACAGAATATAAAATGTAGACAGAGAAACTGGCACATATATTATCACCACAATTTATCAGTCACCAGAGGCAGTGGTGTCAAAAAAACAACAAAAACTCGACATGTATTGCAAGGAAATAACACTTATAGCTTTGTCCTTTTCCTTCATGAGTAAATATTTTAATAGAAAAACTTCCTTTTATAGGAGTGAAAAGACTGCGTCCTGGGGGTCTAGACAAGAACGACTTCTGTTAGCGTTAATGCCTGCAAAAGATAAAATTGTATGAAAATGACATTAGCTTGACAGATGTCACGTGACTGGTAATGTCATTTTCATACAATTATATCTTTCTGCAGGCGTTAACACTAACAGAAAGTGTTTCTTGTCTGATCCCCTGATGTTTATAGGTTTCTCTGTCTACGATATAAGTATATTTTTAACCTCTGACACAAACAGAGAGGTGTTATAAGTTTCAGGTGTTTATCTGTGTCTGCAGAATTGTAGCCAAAAAGCTTGACCGATTTTGATTGTTTTTTTTATTATTATTGAACGCGACTTTGATCGAGTGTTCTGGCTACATAATTTAAAAGTCACCAGAGGCAGTGGTGTCAAAAAAACAACAAAAACTCGACATGTATTGCAAGGAAATAACACTTATAGCTTTGTCCTTTTCCTTCATGAGTAAATATTTTAATAGAAAAACTTCCTTTTATAGGAATGAAAAGACTGCGTCCTGGGGGTCTAGACAAGAACGACTTCTGTTAGCGTTAATGCCTGCAAAAGATAAAATTGTATGAAAATGACATTAGCTTGACAGATGTCACGTGACTGGTAATGTCATTTTCATACAATTATATCTTTCTGCAGGCGTTAACACTAACAGAAAGTGTTTCTTGTCTGATCCCCTGATGTTTATAGGTTTCTCTGTCTACGATATAAGTATATTTTTAACCTCTGACACAAACAGAGAGGTGTTATAAGTTTCAGGTGTTTATCTGTGTCTGCAGAATTGTAGCCAAAAAGCTTGACCGATTTTGATTGTTTTTTTTATTATTATTGAACGCGACTTTGATCGAGTGTTCTGGCTACATAATTTAAAAAATAAATTCAGTCGCACGAAGATTTATCGAGAGTAAAAAAAGTTATACTTGTTTGGAGTAGGTAAGTCTACAAACAATTTGACACAGACTACAGGCATGCAAAGTACTTAGGTGAACACGCGGCTATAATAAAAAAAACAAGAAAATAAATGAAAAAGTATTTATAAGTCTATAATCATAATATTGTTAGCAATTGTTTGTAGTTTATGATTGCAGAAGTGTTAATTATATTATCTTTATAACTGGTTGCTGTAGATTTACAATGTTTGCGATGCGACAACCTTAACGATTTAGTGTTAGTTTAAAAACAAAAAATGGTTTCGTAATCTGACCTTTCATTAGGATGTAAGTAAACTTATGGCATCTATTTACTGACCACGTATAAGAATCATGTTCAAATGTTTTATATTTCGATTGGTATATTAAAATAATTCTCGCTGTTTAAAAACTAAAAACACGCTTTAAAATCGCTAATCCTGAAGATCCTGGTAAGGTTAATGAGACAAACTATACAAGTTATTGCATTGTGATTGGTCCTTGATAAGTGTGTAGTTTCAAATAAATCCGTCGGCGTCGTTTTGGAAGGGGTGAAAATCACGTTCAAAGATTCCGTTACATAGACAGATACCAAGCTAATAAACGCGTGTTAAAAATTAGTGTCACGAGAAAAAGGCAGAATGCGGGCCTTTTTTAAAGTTATCTACTTCATAGGTTTGTGTTTGATTGCCAGCTCGCCTGAAATTTCCAATTGCAAAGCAGATAAGGCATTTCAAACTTAATTGATAAGCTTTATAAGTATGGATATCGTGCATCGTCTGTCAAATTATGCATACAAAGTTCAAGGTGCAGGGTTGCATCACAAATAAAGCAATAAAACGAAATGGGAATGATACAAACCGCGCACTTTCGACTTGGTCCGCTTTGTGACATCACTAGAGCTATTCTTAAATCATACGATATGAGAAGTTCGCAAGTTTTATTATTTAATTTTATAACGCTAGCCAGCTTTTTTAAAGCAGAGCTAAAAATGCAATGAAACCGGCTTGCAAATAAAACTGTATACATAATTTGTTGGCCATGCAGTGATACAGCCTCCTCGGTTGAGTGCCGCTTTCATGGGGAGCAGGAGGCTGGTGAATACAACTGACACGGCGTGTTAATTAAATATCTATTTAATATAAAACAATTGGAATTTTGTCCTTAATCGCAAACGTATTTTGTGGTTAGTAAACAGCTGTCACTCGCTTGTCCACCCGCCAGTCGCTAACATTATTCTAACTAGCTGCGCCCCGCGGTTTCACTCGCGTGGTGATGAAAATCGGTGATGATGATGATAATGAAAAGTAGCCTATGTGTTATTCCAAGAAATAAGCAATGTATATTCCAAATTTCATCCAAATCCATCCAGCCGTTTCTGCGTTATTGAGTAACAAACATCCATCCATCCATACATCCATCCATCCATACATACTTTCACATATATGATATTAGTGCGATTTTGGTAAAAAAAATTGTACTAACGCACAACCTCTTAATCCAAACGCATATTCAGGGTTATTTTTAATTAACTAGGTAGCCACTTCTTAAGGGCAGTTTCTGTACGTCATAACAACTTTCGTTTCTATGCCTTTTCCAAATTCGAAGAAAAAACAGCTTAAACAGCTGTTTTTTTCTTATACATCTTGTTGCAGAACACTGTTTTAAACTATCACGGTTGTTCACTACAGTTATATGATTATTTACGGGATATTTACCGTGGTAAGGTTGTGGAAGGATCTTCCGATATTTCGGCGCAGTTACATGCACCATGTTCACGGGAAGACTGGTGTGTGTGTTTTTATTTTGTTGCAGGTCAATGAACTTTTCTATGGAACAACTGTATTTTTTTCACATTTGCAAATGAGTTATTTTAGGCTAATAAAATAATTAAAAATATCCGCGCAGTTTTATCGCACGAGTTGAATAATAGGCCCCTTTCGTGACTGAAACAATTTGGTATTGTGAGGTGGTTGCGCGGTGTTATAAAGCCTCCAAAGTTGGCTTCTTCAACATCTTGAATGTTTAAAGTCATAAATAATCGTAAAAACATTAACTTCAGAAGCTACAGAATGCTGAAAAATTGACCTTTAAAGCTTGATTTATTGTTTAAGTGCGACATTTGTTATATAAGTTTTTAGATATGACACTGCTTGAAATTCTTGTATTCTTTTCGTTTATCGACTCTGCATTAGATTTAAACTAAGACGCTCTTTTCCGACTTTTAGCAATTATGGTCATTCTAGATTAAGTGTGCACTCCTCTATGGTTAGCTTAACATTATAAAAATGGTGTCATATAAAAATTGAATGTTTTATCTAGGAAACCCATGAGACCGAAACACGATTAAGCACATTTCGCTCAATAGAAAAAAATTATCAAAGTAGCACTGATTTGCGCTTTTATCTGTTTTTTTTGGATTCATTCAGTTGCCTATTTATTAAATTATGTCTGTGATATCTTGATATATAGATTTCATAATTATTAAAGAAATCGGTGAGGTACATTTTACATTACAGCTATACTTTTCGAAAAATATGAGAAAAACCCCAAAAATATAAGTAGCGAAACGCACGACTGTGTGTAAGAGCCATGATTTTGCTCCGCTAAATGCGAATCAAACCAAGGATTATGGTCATCTATAGTAATAAGCGTTGCTTAAAAGTGGGAATACCTCGCCTTAAGAGGCGCATGTTTAATTGACGTTGGCCCTAAAATTCCACTATGTTTTTTAAAACTAAATCAAATTAAATTCAATATGTTTACGTCATTAGACATTTAATTTGACAGGTGTTAAGGTGTTACCTACTCATACCTACTTATAATTTTACCTCATAATCATCGTGCCGGAGCTTTTGAGCTAAAGTTTAACTTTAATTACATGTGATTGTATTCGGGTATTTCGAACTTTTATCGTCAACAAAACGGCTTTTGTTAGTATCCGATTGCCCAATCAGCAACTTGGGTGCGTTATTCGAATAAGCAAGTACCTTGGGCAATGATCTTAAGCGAGAGGTCTCTTTCATGCTAAGGTTGCCATCACGGTTAATTTGATGATGGCATGACAACTCTAAAATAAAATATATTTAAATAATTATCAATTTTAAAAACCGACCTCAAAATGAGTAAATACGAGTACGCAATTTCGTTTGGATGACATTTTATTCGTGACAAGGAGTCTACAGTTTCATATACCTACCCCTTGTCGCGCTTTGGCACGATAAAAAGAGTCGGCAAAATTTTGTCACGGCGCGTATACTAGCCCGGCTGATCTTCATGGAATCTTGTAGACATGTATTTCATTTCAATAAAAAAATTAAGCTTGAATACAGGCAAGATTAGTCGAGGGGTAAAGATATAGAGGTCGCGAGGTCTCAGTTCAGGTCGAACACTTAGTAGTATTTTAATTTCACTTGTTGTACGAGAGTAGGATATCTGCTGCTTATATAAAAACTGCGTATGTTATTAACTGAGATAAATAAATAAATAAGGAACATTTCATGGTATTTGCGAAACATAAATTCACTGAATGTCCCTGGTTCAGCTGCGGGTTTTATAGTTCGCCAGAAACTTTATAGGTTTGCGCTTTTATGGAAAGATATTATATCCCATATGGTATAATCTAAGGTGAGTAGTAGGCATAACCTAGCTAGTACAGCTTATTCTTTGACATAACCAAAACATTTAAATTCGCTTACACACTATTGCGTCAAAAAATTAATGAGCCGTATTACAAAACGCATCCTTAAATTTGAAAAAATATACGCGTAATGGTCAAGATGAATATATAACAAGGAACTCATAACATTTAAATTGTTTGTTTTATTTCAGTAATTTAACGAAATCCACTCACAAACTTTTCCTCCGAGAGTTTTACGTAAAAATATGTAAATTGAAGATAATAAGCTTTTTTTAAAATATCTGTGACATTTTTGCACACACGGTCATCTGACCCCAAACTAAGCAAAGCTTGTAATATGGGCCAGAGACTGTTTTTTTTTAAATACATACTTAAATAGATATTAACACCCAGACATAGAACAAACACAAATGTTCATCACATGAATGTTTGCCCTAGGTGGGAATCGAACCCACGCCCCCAAGCGCAGAAAGCAGGTCTGGTACCAACTGAGCCACCGAGGCAGGCATTATGTTGAGTTCTTCAAAATTTGAAGCCGTCATTATAAAAAAATACAGAACTATTTACTAGATTTTCTATTTGAGAGAATCAGCACGCCAAAACTCCAATATTTATTTGCTTTATTCGTCAATAAATATGAAAGGGCTCTAACATAATGATTATATTTTCATAATATTTTTTTTTTGTCCGATTACCAGCTGTATGGCAACCCTGAGCTGCAAGCAAGATTTGTGGTGTTGAAATAGCACCGATGAGGGAAACTCGGTCGGATGGTGATTGGTGTACGTACGTGACAAATCACTTAATTGGCATCACTGAGGTAACTGGACGATCGTGTTTCAATACCAACTCTCTATATATGTATGTATATCAGTCTCTGGCAGCCATATTACAAGCTTTGCTTAGTTTGGGGTCAGATGACCATGTGTGCAATAATGTCCCAGATATTTATTTATTATTTTATTATTTATAACAATGATGAAAACTTATATTAGCATGTACCTTGTCATGTTGACATAGCAAGTCCTGCTGTATTGACATTTGACATGTACGTTGTCTATGGCAAGTACTGCTGTAGATAACTGCTATTATAGACCAGGGTTTGCATTTTCTGAGAACATTTACTATTGTAATGTTTTTTTTTTTTAACCATCACAAAGTAGAGATTTCAACGAACAAAAAGCACACCGACATTTAAAAAAAAGCTAATATTTTGACACGAGAATTTTCGATTGAAAATTAGGGTGCTTTTTTGATATTAAGTCAAAATAAGGTGAAAAAAAAAATATTTTAAATCAAATAAATTACAGTGTATTTGGGACATAAAAAGGAAAGTTTTCACCAAATTTCGTAGAAAAAAAAAAATAATTTGAAAAAAAAAAAAATACCAAAAACTTGGTTAATTGAATTTTTCACATTAATTTTGAGGTTATGTAAAAAAATTGTTAAAATAAAAGTTGTAGATCTTTTTATTACCTACAACTTTGCCATTTAACTTTTTTTCATAGGACTTGTAGTTTTACCGGAAATCGAGATAAACCATTTTTTACCCTTAAACTCCCCCCCCCCCCTCCCACTTCCCGAACTCAGATCGCCTGTAATTTATTTTTCCTTTCATTTTTATCATATTCCCCTCCTTTTCTAATGAGTTTCATCCTACTACTATTTTTTTTCACTTTTTACCATTTTTGAAGGCTTCTACCCTGGTCTATTATTCCAAAACAAGCAACAAATTATATCGGGTTCTTTACACATCGAGATACAATATCTATAGAGTAACAATCTCTATGTGAAAACAGTCAAAAAAGATTCGAGCCCCGTTGTTCATACCTGGACATCAATTATATAGTTCACAATGCCACACTTACTCCAATTTAGATTTTATATTGGTTGCACAGTGTTCAATGTCGCTTGTTCGCTAGTCTTTAGAGTCTAAAGATTCAAATACTTAAGCCCATCCATTGTTATGCCGCCAGCATGCTGACAGCATTACAATGCTGAATGGCAGTGCTTATGAGTTGAACCAGAAAAAGACAGCATTTTGGTCACGCATCGCATTAACCAGGCGCTATGAAAGACTTTTGAAGATGAGGTGAGCTCTCAGTCCCCAAGGACCAAGGCTACTTCGTGGAGGCTTTTGGTTAACAAATAATTTTTATTACCTTACGTTAGCATGAAAAATCTCTAATAGCACGCAAATAAATAACATAATACTCTCTCTATATCTGAGAGAAGGCCTAAGTGTCAGCAGTTAACAAGATGCTGAAAATGATGATGATGACGCTGAAATAAGATTTAAAAAAAAACTATATTGATGTCGATTCTGATGTACCATTCTTTAAACTAAATTAAATTTGAAAGCTCTAAATTTGTTGCCAGCCTTTTCTGACGTATTGAATTGAAAAGAAATGCCGATACTTTAAGTTCTGTCAAATTACTTTAGAGAATAGTCCAACAGAATTGTCCCCAATGTCTACATAAAAATCCACCCCCTTAGAAATCTCTTAGAAATATTTACTCCAAAAATTTATTTCTTCAAACTCTGAAAACCAAAATCAAACGCAATGGCCAGTACAAAAGACATCAACGCATTCGTATTTTTTTACCAAACTATATGACTTCACACATCATGGTCCATAACCTACCCAAGGACTATCTTTTCAGTTATTTAGCTTTTGTGTAAGGATTTAAATTGCCACACCGGGGTTAACGACTGCTACGCCTAAACGGGCTAGGTCGAAGTAAGCAAAATGATCGAATGTTTAAGAACCCACCATGTGTTCTAAAATATTCGATTGTTTTTTTTTTTGATACGCTACATCTATCTTCTATACATATCTATACATATAATAAATCGTAGCGATAAAAAAAAACTGAACACGATAAGACAGTTTTTAGACTTTATGTCTGTTTGTTTGTTTGTTTACGCACATCTCCTAAACCACAGGACGGATTTAAATGCAGTTTTCACGAACATGCTTAGCTATGACTAGATTGAAGTATAGGCTATGTTATTTTGCGCAAGGGCCGGATTAAGTGAGGAAAAAAGGGTTGAAAGTTTATATGAAAATCTACGCGTAAAAATCACGGGCAACAGCACTAGTCTGATATAAGTATTGAATAAATGCTGAATTAATTTGTGTTAGGTTTTTAATCGGGTTTAGATTCGACCCGCAAGGTTATCAATATCGTCGCGTCAACCCATCTCTCTGCCAGTCTACCAACGCCCGTTAACGATTAGCAAAGTACCTACATTTTCTGTTGTTATTATTCCAAGCCACATTTCAACAAAAAATACAAAAAAGTTCGAATGTGTGTCAGCCGTCAGTCCGCAGTCGGCAGCGCCTACAATTTTAATAAAAAGCAACGCACCGCCATTTCACTTTCATTTCGAGTAACGGCAACAAACACGTGGCTTCAGATAGTAGTAATACTATGCAGTAGATCTTAATTATGGAGATAATATGACTATTAGAAAGATCACAGATGACTGTACAAGGAGGTAGAGCTAATTGACCAAAGTTACTGCCGTTCTAGGAAGGAGACTTTTCAACACGGAGGACCAAATTGTTGATGGTGTCATATCTGTTTTACTCTATCATTACAACCTTGCTATCTCCTCACTATATTAATATTATTAACTCTATGGTCGTGTTTAAAATTATAATTAAAACTACCCACGAAATATATTGTGTTTAAATAAGATAAAGCAACAATAATAAAATAATTAATAACCCAATCGAACAGAAAAAAAAATACGCATGACCAACTTGGCAACTCTTAAGCGGCTACATTTTAACCAATCTGAACCCAAGGACTTGTGCGGTCGAAATCCCTACGTATCGCATTTGGCGAATCGAACCAAAAAGAAAGACCTAAAAATTTACGATTCCTAATTTTTCAAGGTATTTGCCGACCTACTACCACTATACCGCACAGGAGTGGCACTTTAACTTAGCGTGGCGTTGCGCTTACCAGCAAGCAAAGGACACGCTCGTCTTATTAACTAATCTTCTCTAATCTATCTATAAACATAATAAAATCATAAAGATAAAAAATCTATAATTGCAAGATATCAAGAAAAAAAACACGCAGAGCGTCTTAAAATAAGCAGCTGAACACGATAAGACAGTTTTTAGAATTGTTGTCTGTTTGTTCACGCACATCTCCTACACCCCTGGAAGAAAATGCGGACGGATTTAAATGCGGTTTTCACGAATATGTTTAGCTATGACCAGATTGAAGTATAGGCTATGTTATTTTGCGCTAGGGCCGGATTAAGGGAAGAAAATAGGATGGAAGGTTTATATGAAAATCTACGCGTACGAAGTCGCTGGCAAAAAAACTAGTCTACAATATAACAGTGAAATACACTCACTCACTGATTGACTCATCATGAAATCTCGTACACTACCAGGGGCTAAATTTTTCAACCACTCGTATGATTTGGCACGAAAATATCATGCGAAATGCAAGAGTTTCTATAGATAGAAACCTAATCAGAATGGTTCAAACCACTCGTTGCGTTAGTGGTAAGATTATTAAAAAATGCCACTTTTGTTTGGGATTTCGTTCGAAAGTCAGTCATTACGCATGATTTTCATAATATTTTCGTGTGAAATATCATACGAGCAATTCATAAATCGAGCCCCTGACCTACGAAGCTGAAAGGCGAGATTTCTTATGGCGAGCTGTCCGCTAAGATAGGATTTTGCAAACAGGCCGAATTAAGACGCCAAATAGAGGTGCAATGTTTAAATGATTGCACCTTTATTTCGTACAAAATATCCTTCAATTATTCGCGTTGGCTTTAAATGTCTATTATCCTCATCACGTAGAAAGTGACCTTTTAACAATGCAATGTCTTCTTATTGCCATTATTTTCCTAGTCACAGACCGCCTTGAATTTTTATCGATCTAGAAATAACCATTGGCAGTTATTAAGTTGATTCATACAATTTCTAGAGCAACTGTGATTTTTATTTGGGTCGTGGAAAAATAATACAAAGAGTAAATACAGTTATACTCGGTCTAAGTATTTATTTGCTATGAAAGCTGCAATAACACTGTAAAAACGTTTTTGTTTTTTGTATAATACAAGTATACCTTGTTATATCATATTCTTACACTCGAGCACGTTCACAAACAATAAATAATTATATTAAATGACAACACAACAAAAAAAAATGGTTATTTACATTGGCGCGAAAAACCTCGCTAGTTTATTGTTTTTAAGGTCCTGTATCCAATGGGTAAAATCAAAAATGGGACCCTTAAGACTCTTCTGTCTGTCTGTCTGTCTGTCCGTCTGTCACCAGGCTGTATCTCATGAACCGTGATAGAAAGTTGAAATTTTCACAGATGATGTATTTCTGTTGCCGCTATAACAGCAAATACTAATCAGAATAAAATAAATATTTAAGGGGGCTCCCAACAACCGTTGTTTTTGCCGTTTTTATAGATAATGGTACGGAACCCTTCGGTGAGTCCGAGTAGCACTAGGCCGGTTTTTTTGTAAAATAAAAGTGTACCTTATTATATCACATTCTTCACGCACAAACACTCAATAAATAATGAAATTACATGATAACACAAGAAAAGCAATCTTTTTTTACGTTGGCGCGAAAAACCTCGCTAGTTTATTGTTTTTTACCGACTTCCAAAAAGGAGGAGGTACTATGTTCGTCTGTATGTTTTTTTTGTATGTTCATCGATATTTTCGCAAATTGAGAACCGATTTAAAAAAAAAACATATTTTTTTTACTTTTCTTGTTAACGTCAAGTGATTCTGACTCAACTGTGATTCTGGACTTTAATAGTCATGGGCACAGGCCATAAATACAAGAAGTCAAGTCAAGTCTAATAGTCATGGATACTAATCAGTCATTGTGATGGTAATGAAGCAACGACGCAATTCGGTATTTGAATGCATTGCCTACCCACATATAGCTCTTGTGTTGTCCGCTTGAATGCAGTCCTTTCAAATCCTTTGTTGATATTTTCAGGTCAAGCTATGAACTGATCAAAGCGACCACAAAGTGGCAATCTGTTAGGAATTCATGTATTATTAGATAAGTTCATATCCTAAAAAGGGCAAGTGCCTTTATTAACTAATCAAAATACAAGTTAACACCAACACTACAACAACAGACTGAACACAACAATAACAGACAGACAACCGTTGAAGGTCTTTTTAATGCCATAGGTGGCAAACAAGTTGACGGGCGTGATGGTAAGCGATCACCATCGCCTATCGATACCTGCCACACCATGGGCATCACAGATACGTTGTCGACCCTTAAAGACTCTATTAACAGCCTTTTTGAAGAACCCCATATTAAAGCTACTCGGAAATGCCGCAGTAGGGAAAGCTTTTCCACAAATTGCAGGTGTGAGGCAAAAAGGAACGCGTAAAATGCACAGTGGTGTCAGCTCCTTAAATTAAACGAGCTCAACTCCAGTAAAATAATATTACCTCCATAATTCAAGCCTACATGGTTATCTAAAGCCTATTTGTAGGTAACAGCTAAACTTAGCACCTGTTTTCAGAAGCTAGTTACGTACAGTCTAAGTGTATGTCACGTTATATCACTAAGCACGTAGTCATGTTTGATTATACAATTATAGCATCACGACGGCATGATGATTGGTCATTGGCGTGATAAAACGTTGTTCTACTGTTGCTAAGAGAAATCGGTGACGTTCATCAACGATTTTTAGGGTTCCGTACCCAAAGGGTAAAACGGGACCCTATATTACTAAGACTCCGCTGTCCGTCTAGCTGTCTGTCTGTCCAGACTCCGCTGTTCGTCTGTCACCAGGCTATATCTCATGAACCGTGATTGTTAGACGGTTGAAATTTTCACAGATGATGTATTTCTGTTGCCGCTATAACAACAATTACTAAAAAAAACAGGATAAAATAAATATTTAAGGGGGCTCCCATCAGATGGCGCTGTTTTAAAATACACGGTACAGCGTGACGATGACGGGATTTCCATGATTTTTGTTCACCTAAAATCAAGGCTCAATGCGCCTAAAGAAGTTTTCACTTCAAAAATCATAAAAATCGGTTGAGCCGTTTCGGAGGAGAGCGACCACAAACACAGCGACACGAGATTATTATATTATATATTTCTATAAATAAAACATGAAGACTCTACAAACGAGGTGTGACTGTCGATGATGACATAACGAAACCAAACGGACAAACATTCGATGCTGGCATTTAAACATCCTCAAAACACTACCAACCTTTATCACAACCAAGTAAAGTCCATTTTTCATAGCAACATAAATGTAAAAAGTTATATCGAATTAGTGACCTCTATTACTACTGCATAAGGTTTAAGGTTGCATATGAAATGGTAATAAGATATGGCTAGTAGCAGTTTATGTGCTTAAAATTCAGTGAACATCATCATACTAATGGAGAGAAGACCTTTACTTTGCAATGTCAAATGTTAAGCGAGAACACTACGGCGATGCCCATGGGTTTAAGACAAGTACTTTCAGTGGCACCAATGAGCTAATTACAACCGCGATGCTGGCATCATTATCGCTTGTTTTTCGGGGAATGCTCTGAAGAGCTTTTTGATCTTATTCTTGCGTCGGACTTCCACTACCGCACATCCCGACACCGTCAAAAAGGTCACCCCCACATATTGCAAAGCTGGAAATCCCACACCGTTCGATTTTTCCGCTCCTTTATTCCGCGGACCTGCAAGGTGTGGAATATTCTCCCCCCAAAAGTCTTCCCACCGAGCTTCACATGAAGCATTTCAAAAGGGGTGTCTACAACTACCTCTCCGGGCTGGCAAAGCACCGTCAACACCGCTAGTGTTGCAGGTGTACATAGGCGGCGGTTTTGCATACCATCAGGCGGACTGCATGCTTGTTTGCCACTCTTTTCATAAAAAAATAAATAACATTCCACTTTATATTTATATGCTATGAAAGACACAAAGAGACCCAACGTCTCTGCGCATGCTGAGCGGCTCTAGGTGTTCAGTGATCTTGAGATCGTCGACAATTCTGACAGTTCTACGCAGTAATGCATCAACTGGCTCAAGCCACAGTTTTTTTTTTAATTATAACGGCTGTCAAGGCATTTTTGTAACAAATTTGTTGTAGCCACTTGCACCCATATAAACCCCAAGCAACTGTGTTAGCAACTGTGACGCGGAGTTCGAGGCGTTGACATAAATAAGAATGTTCAATCACATATCTGTCACAATACCCGGCGACAGCGTTTCTTTCTCATTTCCGTTCTATTTACTTCTCTTTTCTGTGGCTCAAGCTGATACTTGGGTGCTCCATTCCTAAGGTGGAAACAAGACTCCTACGAATGCGTATAGATTTTTCAAACGATCTCTTATTTCAGGCAAAGTGCCCAAAATGCTGGCCTGTATTTTGGTCAGGGGAATAATATTTCAGTCTCCCCGATAAATCCTTCGAAATTCCGAAAGCACTCACCCGTGCAAATTTTAAGGCTTTAGTCACATATTGCTTCTATGTCAGCTCCATTTTATAGATTCAGTATCGTCTATATAAATATTACACACAACATACGGCATGGTGGACTCATGGTGGTGTACACTCAGTAGAGCGGACGACACTTAAAAACGTTACTCAAGTTGATCTGTGCTTAAAATTGCTCTCTCAACTTCTCGCTAACGGCGATCGTCACACGCGAAAAAGAGACAGTAATTTTAAGCATAGATCAACTTGAGTAACGTTTTTAAGTAAGGCCCTAAATCACGCTGACATCCGCCTGGGGAAGTATGAAACCTTTGCCAGTTATTCAACCACCAAGCAGTAGTGTGCAAACACTACTGTGTTCCAGATTGAAGGGCAATGTTTCCAGCGAAATTACAGGGCACACAGAGATTTGACATCTTATATTTCGGGGTGACGAGCGCAGTGCATTGCCATCCAGGGTTTTGAACTGTTGAAGTTCAAAATTCTGAGTGGCGTTGAGCTGTTATGGGCAAGCGTGAAGAGCCATCAGGAGAGCGACTTCGCTCGTCTCGTCACACAGTATCATAAAAAAAAACATACACTAACTTCTAATACAACCTTATTAAGCTTTTTATTTGCTTCAAAGCACAAAGTAAGCTGCAGTCCAAAGCCGTAAAGGCCGAAGCCCTATTGAGAAATCCGTAACATCGAAGCTGTCCATACAGCAGTAGATCGCGAAATTCCTACAAATGCCAGCGTAAGGTCGAATACCGGCGGTCACAGCGATATAGCGAATAAATTAATATTTGCAGAACTAGTTCTAAGCTACATACCTAAATATGGTCGGTACCAGTTATAATTATAGTAGTTTTGGTAGAGCCGTAGAACCTTTAGAGCGAATTAAGAAATCAGGGGTCGTACCGTCATTTGCTTTTAAGGATTCAATTTAGATTTGCGAAGAGTTGCGCGACTGCTAACCCTATCTTGAAGCGTTAACAAGGGGTTATCCAAGTCGCCTAGGTAACAAAACGCTTCCTCAGCCTCCGCCAAGATAGAGCGACGATGTATTTTGCTATTCTTCCCTTTGCGAACAAACAGCGGGGGGAGCGCAACGACAAAAACAAACACCGGTCCGACCTTGATGACGCCTGGCAACAGTCTGAGCGCGTTGCGCGCAAATTTACGCGACCGTTTTACGTATTTAATTTTAATAAAAAACGAACGAACAAACTATCAAAGAACTATCCAGGGATTTTTTTTCGAGCTTTCATTAGAGCATTAAACGGAAAAAAACTTACATTCTACTAAATCGACTTTGTTCTGTAAATTTTTTATCGAGAAATTTAGCCCTATCGTGTTTTGAACCACGGTTTTATCTCAACCACAGATGTATCTATGACATGTATTTTTTTCGGCTCAAATATTGTTTTTTAACTACTTAAAATTGATTTAAAAACTGTCAAATTTGGTATAAACCTCCGTTAAGGTTCACGTTTGCGCGATTTTTCGCAATCACCTAAACTGAATCGTCTAAAACGGATGACAGTACGGCCCTAGGCCTAGGTCGAGCGTCCATGTATCATGTGTCCGGAACGAGGCTCTGAGACGGAATTTGTTTTATCACAAAATGTATATTGTCTCATCTGTAACAGCGTTTTGGCTTCGTCAGCTTACCCAAAGGGTAAAAACGGGACCCTATTGCTGAGCCTACGTTGTCTGTCCATCCTACCTTTGAACGACTGTATCTTTCGAACCGTATTAGATAGTCAGTTGAAATTTTTACAGAATAATGTAATGTTACGGCGGATTCTTGTGGGACCTCGAAAGCTTCTTTTACATAATAAAAAAAGAATCACGTTAATTGTTTCACACATCTCGGGAGTACTTGGTGTATATACATTTAAAAAAAGTTCGAATTCGATTAAATATAAACCAAAAATCTCATTAATTATACAAACATACATAAACTAACTATATTACCCTCCTTTGGTTTTGCGTCATCGAGTAAATAGAGTCTATTGATCCACTGATATATCGATTGTCATGCAAAATATATACAATGTCACGGCACCGCAGCTTTGTAACCATAACCACAGAATAACTGATAGTACCCACAAATTTGTTTACTTTGGGCCGGAAGCCCGATCGGAAACGTTGACGACACCCACCTATTCATGGGAAACCGATTTGGCAGTCATGACACGCACTTGTTGATAATCGATTGTGTCTGTCAATCGATTATATTCGGGCTATCGGGTGGATAAATCAGTAATGCGGTGACGACAATGATGAAGGTCAGAGCACAGAAGTATCTATATTATACCCCACAGAATAGATTAAAAAAAAAACTAGAACGGCTGTCAAGGCATTTTTGTAAGAAATTTGTTGTAGCTACTTGCATCCATATAAATCCATAGCATCTGTGTAAGCAACTGTGACGCGGAAATCGACGCTTTGACATAAATAAGAATAATGTTCAATCAAGGTTCTGTCATAGCGGACATTTGATAGCATCGGTGGGGCCGAAGCCAAAGCCAACACTAAGAGGCCCTGTTGAATATACCTAATAACAATTCAATTAATGGGTGTGTATAAAATGGAAACGAAACTATTATACAGTAAAGGATTAAAAATAAACTGGAATATTGTGGAAAGTTGTATATGAAGCTGAGCTAGTCGGTAGAGGTACGGCACCTGCTAATTATACCTCATAACCTTATGCTAATTATATTGGTACCTCATATTATGATATTGTGGCGGGTGATGACTTGTCACACACTAAACCTCCCTCATAAAGCGTGCCGTACTCGTATATTGGCGCCTGAGGGGCAACATTAGCGTGGGTGGCTTAGGTTAGCGAGAGATGTGCTGCACTTTAACTAATCGCTACGGCTATATGCCCTTTAACACTTGAGTTAAGATTCTTTGCTCTTGCGGTTTCTGATCCAAGACAGCCAGTTAAAGCAACCAATAATAATATAATCACACTAAAAACGCAGGGGCGGCTTTATGGCGAGCCGTCGGTGAGTGGCGACACCGCGTATCCCGATTCCATGGGGCTAAATGAGACCCCTGACCCCTGGCTTGCCTTAACCGGCCGTCCAGGGGTGGAAACCGCAAGAACTAAGACCCTAAGCTCCAGGGTGGAAGTGTTAAAGGACATAACGCCGCGAGTAGCTCTTAGTGAAAGTGCAGCACACCTCTCTCACCCTAAGCCACCCACGGCGATGTTGCCCCTCCGGTGCCAAGATACGGCAGCCTCTATGGGGGGCCCATTCGGTGGGTGGCAAGTCATCACCTGCCTAAATATATTTTGAGATGAGACAGGATAAGGCAGGTGCCGTTTCTCATTCTATAGATCTGTTATTCCATCCACAAGTTGTTCACCTCAATAGCCCAGACATTTTTAATCCTATACTGTACAATAGTTTCATATTACTTTTTATACATATTCCATAATTGTATTTTTTATATACAACAAGGCCTCTTGGTGTTGGCTTCGGCTCCACCAATGCCTACCAAATGTCCGGGCTAGACCCGAGAATTTCATTGAATAAAGTATCACACTAATATCATATACTTATATGAAAGTTTGGATGGATGTATGGATGAATGTTTGTTACTCAATAACGCAGAAACGGCTAGATGGATTTGGATGAAATTTATAATATACATTGCTTATGTCCTAGCTGCGCATAGGCTACTTTTCATCATCATCATCATCACCGATGTTCATCACCACGCGGGTGAAACCGCGGGGCGCAGCTAGTGGTTAATAATCATTAGTGTCAGTGAACGTGTTCGAGTGTGGATAAGTGATATCTTCTTCTTCCAAATACTAGCTGCGCCTCGGCTATCTGCCAGAGAAAGTCCAGTCAAAATTAGTCCAGCCGTTTTAGAATCCATAGGGAACACATACACACATTTTTATCTCTAACATATCTATATACATATATAAAAGGCGATGTGTGTATGTATGTATGTTTCCAATGGACTCCGAAACTTACTGATTTTCCACTAAGAACCTTGCAGTGACTAATGAACTAACTAATAGCAGGCCTGGCGCACTCCGCACTTTACAAATACATGGCATGATACAAATGCACATAATTTGCGATGCCAAAATCTCAGAAGGTAATTAAATAATTATCAATGTTAAAAACCGACTTCATGAAAATGTCAGAACTGGACCAAATTGAAATGGGACCACATGGGAAGCATCAGCTTTGAAATAAAAAAAAGAATCATCAAAATTGGTTCACCCATCCAAAAGTTCTGAGATAACAAACATTTAAAAAAACAGTCGAATTGAGTAGCTCCTCCTTTTAGGAAGTCAGTTAAAAAGGTATCTCATGGTTTGGCTGACCATTATGTTATGACCAAATGGCCAAATAATTACAATAATTAAAAATCTATTATAAGCAGATAATAAATAAATCGTCCACCATTACACAACTGACTAAAGTAACATGCATTGTACTTGGAATATCGACTTATCAATCTTTTAACGCAATAATCGGACGCATTGGGAACGATCGAATGGCTGCGTCCGATAATAATGGAATTGAATCATCAATTTACTTCATGAATATACATTGAATCACTTTGAAGTATTCAAAGGAATTAGTGATTAGTATAAGAGTTTGCAAGTTGTATACTTACGAGTGAAACATATAGTCACAAGACGGTGATTCGAGACACCTAAAACAAAAGACAGTCGGACACGGCAGGAAAACAATATAAAATACTGGCACATGACTGGAAAAGAGGTCACGCTGAAGAGGAACCTATACTCAGCAAGGGGTGGAAAATGATGGTGAGGATGATGAAAACAAAAGAACGAAGAAGCAGTCAAGATCTAAGTAGCAAAGCGCCAGAAAGGGTAGCATTTGTCATAAGAAAAGTAACAGATACACTAAGACACACAAAGATAAATTAGCTTAATCATAAGCTGCATTGCATTACTTGCACCATAAGTTATTAAATAATAATTAGTACATTTAAAAAAAAAAACCTTAACCGAATTTACGTGAATTTTAATAAACGAGATCCATCGGCTAATTTTTAACCCTTCATCATCATTTCAGCCATAGGACGTCCACTGCTAGACATAGGCCTCCCCCATCGATTTCCAAAGGGACCGGTTGGAAGCGGCCTGCATCCAGCGCTCTTTAACCCTTAGAAGTGGAATATTTGCTAATATTAAAATGGGACTGCCTTTGAGCAAGCTTATAATAAAAAAAAAACAATCAATTCACGATCACGAAGATATAACATAACATAGAAGAGAAAAAAAGTCTATATAACTGAGAGTCAGTGTCTTTTTTGACAATTGAAACGGTTGAAAAGATTAAGGAATGTCTGGATTGAACTATGTAGTATGTACTTCACTGTCACCCATAACTAAATCTAGCGTGGACTCCCGTTTCATTCACATTTCCCATGAGAGAATATTACGCATGATTATACACAAAGGTGTTGATCAAACCAGGAAAGTGTTATGTAAATGCTATGAAATAAAACTGGCACTTCTTGCGTCGCCGATGGTTATCTTCTTGAATAGTAGAATAATATTATTACGTTATGCGAGTACATGGGAATGGAAGATTGTGCGAAAATACCTAATGTTGTTTCAAAAGTTGTGCTTAGCTCTAAACTTACACAATTGTTACTCATATCTTGAAACCTCTTTACAATAAAGATTATGTATGTATATATTTGACATAATTTGGTATGTCAACTGTATACCATATCTATCTATACATATAACTAGCCGTCCGCCCCGGCTTCGCACGAGTATAAGCTCGGCCTTCGGCCTCGCTACAAAATATAATATAGCCTATGTCACCCGGGGATAGTGTAGCTTCCCAACAGTGAAAGAATTTTTCAAATCGGTTCAGTAGTTTCGGAGCCTATTCATTACAAACATACAAAAATAGGTACAAATCTTTCCACTTTATAATATTAGTGTAGATAAAACCGTAGAGATAAAAAAATGTAAGTACCTAATTGCGAGATATAAAAAAGTGCTCAACGCGCCTAAAGAAGTTTTCACTACAAAAAAACACATCATCATTATCACTACATAAAACAAAGTCGCTTGCCTCTGTCTGTCCGTCCCCATATATGCTTAGATCTTTAACAGTACGCAACGGATTTTGATGTGGTTATCACTATCAGTTAGATAATTTTTCACGGAAGGTTTATATATATATAATAAAACATATACCCGTGCGAAGCCGGGGCGGGTCGCTAGTCAGTCAAAAGACTGCACGTCACTTATTCTACAAGAGATGGCGCTGTTTTAAAATACACAATGATTGGACTATTAATCTTTTGTTTTAGTTTGGTGAATACTGGCACTAAAACCCTTAAATCGACTATATCAAAATTCAACAACTTTTCCTAACTTCTATGTCTGTTCTTCTTTCATCAAATGATGTTTACATTTTTCGTATTACATGTAATTTTCTTTCAAACAATAATGTATGTGTGTAAAGTATTATTTTATGTATATTCGTTTGTAAGTATTTAGTTGTATTACTTCCTTTGTTATTTTATGGATTACTGTTTTTAGTTTGCATTCTTGTTTTGTTTTGTTGACGTGACGTTGGCCAACGTGCCCTTAATGTGGGTGGAAGCCACCGAAAAGAGAAGTAAATAGAACGGAAATGAGAAAAAAACTCTGTCGCTAGGTATTGTGACACATATATGATGAACATTCTTATTTATGTCAACGCGTCGAACTCCGCGTCACAGGTGCAAGTGGCTACAACGAATTTCTTACAAATAAGCATTGAAAGCCGTCCTAAAAAATATCTTTTCTGTGGTGGAAACAAAAAAAATACTACAGACTGATGCAATCTGTCAAAACGATACCCGCCCCTTCACTTATGAAACTGATGTCAATCATTCCGAGACTGTCACACACATCTTGTTAAGTAAAATAAAACAATCTGTCTGGCGGTGTGTTGCAGTGAAAGTGGGCTGGTATCATTTGGAATCAGTCGTCCGTATAGGACGGTTGAAAAACGCTACCTGTGTAATTAGACAGTTATAACTGGTCGGTTAATTGACTTAAGATACCATGCGTTATGCGTCAACATCAAAAAAATATTGTATAAAAAGAATCAGTCATAGGACTGCAAGTCAGAAGTGAAAACTTAAGTAGTAATTCACCTATTCTACAAGAGATGGCGCTGTTTTAAAATATACGGTACAGCGTGACGATGACGACAGTTCCATGATTTTTGTTTCGCGCCCTAAGAAGTTTTCACTTCAAAAACATCGAATGTTTGAGTGAGATAGAAGCGCGCTATAATTATATTTATTTATTTATTCTTTATTTTTCATTGATACAAAAGCCACTAAAATTAATACTTAAAAATACTAAGCTAGGGATACTTATTATTTTCATTCTACGAGTAGTCAAAAATATTCGGCTTATGGTAACAAATAGGTTGGTCCACAGAACCTACACTAAGCGAAGCTTGTGTTGTAGGTAACTGTATACCTTCAAAGAACAATTTAGCGCAGTAAAAAATAAAATATATATTCTTATATATTCTTGGCCTTATATTTCACTTTTGCCTTTATAATTTAGAAATACACTAACATTTCCGTTTTTGTTACAGGTCCGTACTCCAGCCCAATGCAAAAGCAATCATGCCTTCCGCATTCTGAAACTGTCTTCTACGAGGTACATATTATAATGGTCAACGACTCGGCGGAATGTAAATGAAACCGACTTTACTTTCGTACTGTCACTATCTTAAAGTTATTAGTACTTATAGGGAAATCATTGCGAAGGTTTCATCTGCGTGGACATTTCCTCAAGAATTTTAAATTATTTAGGAGTAAAAAGTATCCTAGATGTTAATCTCAGGTTCTCCAACTGCCATGTAAAGGAAACGCTCCCGAAAATGAAAACTAGTGATTCAATAGAGCTCGTGATTGCTGATACGATATCAAAAATAAAAACGGCCAAGTGCGAGTCGGGCTTGCGTACTGAGGGTTCCGTACCACCACAAAATACAATAATTATCAATTTAAAAACCCGAAACTGTTTTAATGATGAATTTCTAGTGTAATTCCGCTTCTACGTCGCTTCAAGTACAATAAGGAACTTGTGATAAATATTTGTTGATTTTGTTACTTGAAGCGACGTAGAAGCGGAATTACACTAGAAATTCATCATTAAAACAGTTTTGAAAATGGACTTCCGCAAAGTAACGCCTGATTCAATCAACTATTAAAAACGCGACTGCAAAATTAGAAAAATGTGTCATTTGGGGTTCGGTATAAGAATGATGAGTTCGTCCAAGTAACGAACACCAACAAATTACCAGTTATCTAACTTGGTAATGAACAGAAATTTGTCACCGACTCGCACTGGGCCATTATTTATTATACATAAAAAGAAAATACTCTATTAGGTTTTATTGCCAAAATGAAAACCAGAAATTTCTCTATTTACATCATAAAATCATAATAACGCATATCATAGTTTTACAACTGAGTACAGGTTTTCCCGCTTACGTCACTGCTCATCTGTGCTCTTATATAACCAGTATATAGCTCTATGTACGTAGATATTCGCCAAAGAACCAGAGTCACCGACATAGCTATTAAAATCTGCAAGTTGAAGTGGCAATGGCAGGCCACATCGCTCGAAGAACTGTTAACCGATGGGGAAGAAAGGTTCTTGAGTGGAGACCGCGAACCGGAAGACGCAGCGTAGGTTGGCCTCCCACTAGATGGACCGACGACATTGTGAGAGTCGCGAGCATCCAGTGGATGCAGATGGCAGTATGTCGTTCAGTGTGGAGGTTAAAGGGGGAGGCCTATGTTCAGCAGTGGTTCTGGCTGATGATGATGATGATGACTCATACAATCTAACATCTCTTAGGAACTCCATCAAAATAAGCCATGTCAGTTCTTAGGTAAACTGAAGGAAAAGTTGAAAGATGAGACTGCGAAAGTACTGAAGCGGTCACCAATTTATGCAACAAGTGTTGAGATTTCCTCAGGCTTTCATGTGAGCTATCAAACAACGTGGAACTTTATAATGCATATAGATATAGGTACGTAGGTACGTGGATCCGTACGAGATGGTTGGTTCATTAGTTCATAGTATAGTTTCGAAAGGATTAATGCAAGTTGTGTCCAACTTATGAAAAAGTTTTGTTCAAACATGAACGAAGTTTTTTTATAAGTGCGGCAAACAAGCTTGCAGCATGCATGAATTATCAATAAAAAAAAAAATATATAAATACGAAATTTGGTTTACTTGGGTGACTTTTCCAGTTATTTTTATTTAAAAACCAAACTATTGAACCGATTTTGATGAAATCATACCACGGCTGTAAAAGACTTGAGAGGTTCGCGCCGTTAAAAGTGCTGATGGGCCTTCAGCCGTCCGGTGTCACCAAGTATAGGTATACAATATACATAGAAAGAGGAAGTAGAAAAATATCTGCGGATACCGGACTTTCACCTAGTCCTACTGGACCTTTTTGTAAAATGATCTTGACAAAGAATGTTTCCCAATATATTTTCTCTATGGTTAACCAAAAAAAAAAAATGGGTTTAGTCCACAGAGCTTCCTTCGTTCGAATTTTTCTATAACTATCAATATCTGAACTAAGAACCCTACCATATGTCTCGTCACGCTCTTGGCCAGTTATATTTGAATGTTTAATCATCGTTTTGTCTGTACCTAACTTTGAACTTACCAACCACCCGCATTCTTCAGTCTTCCCGTGAACATGGTGCATGTAACTGCGCCGAAATATCGGGAGCTCCTTCCACAACCTTACCACGGTAAATATCCCGTAAATAATCATATAACTTTAGTTATATTTGGTATCAGAGGTCAAGACACATTTTGTGTAGCTCCGCCAGCAAAGTTAGTTATGTACGTACATAACCAGGTGCGCGCGCTTGCATATATTTGACTTGGTCAACGCATCTGAATAGCTTGGTTTAAAAGACAAGTGTAATGTTATTTTTAACCACGATAGTTCGAAAGATCATTCGCGATTTTTTTTTTAAATAGCTGCCTACTTAACCACATTTCAATACAAACCTATCAACTTACGTATGAAATTCTCAAATAGGTAAGTATAAACACGTGTTATAATAAAAGCATTTCGTAATCAAATATTTACTGTTTACAATTTCAGACGTGTTTCTCAATCACCCTAATTTACGCTTTTACCTTTTTTTTATGATACTGGGTGACGAGACGAGCGAAGTCGCTCACCTGATGGCTCTTCACGCTTGCCAATAACAGCACAAAGCCACTCAGAATTTTGAAGTTCAGTTCATCAACAGTTCAAAACCCTGGATGGCAATGCACTGCGCTCGTCACCCCGAGATATAAGATGTCAAATCTCTGTGTGCCCTGTAATTTCACTGGAAACATTGCCCTTCAATCCGGAACACAGTAGTGTTTGCACACTACTGCTTGGCGGTTGAATAACTGGCAAAGGTGTGGTACTTCCCCAGGCGGACCCCTGCAAAAGAGTCCTACCACTACAAAAACCTTACCTAATTTACAAAATGATATGCTTGTAGACATGTTGCAGCTCAATGGAAGAATTATTATTGGTCATATCATCACATGCCCAGCCATTTCATGAAGTGCCAATCATATTTTTTTTATGTGGCTAGATAAAGGAGCTGCATAGCTTTTCGATATGGCCACATCGTATTTATGGTGTAGGCTTTTCAAATTTTTAACTGACTTCCAAAAAGGAGGAGCTTCTCAATTCGACTGTTTTTTTTTGTTTGTTCCTCAGAACTTTCGACTGGATGAACCGATTTTGATGATTCTTTTTTTATTTGAAAGCTGGTGCTTCCTGTGAGGTCCCATTACATTTGGTCCAGTTCTGAAATTTTTATGAAGTCGGTTGTTATATTGATAATTATTGTATAATAGGTTACGTAGTTTAGGTAGGTATTTAGTGTTCGCTAATTGGTATATTGATTAGCAAAAACCCTTGCCTATAAATAAATAATTAGAAACTTGTTTTACACTTTGTAATATTGAAAAACAATAAGTATATTGATCAATCAGGCAAAGGTAAATTTTATGTGGCCAACTGATAACTGCAATTTCATGAAATAGCCGGCAATATTGTGATTTGCCCCATTCTACTATCAGGCTACGACATTATACCTATACCTTGTACAGATGAAGAACACTACTGAACGAGTTGGTGTGGACGTATCAACAATAAAACTAGCCAAGTGCGAGTCGGACTCGCGCACGAAGGGTTTGTGCCATTATCTATAAAAACGCCGTTATAAAAATCACGTTTGTTGTATGGGAGCCCCCTTAAATATTTATTTTATTCTGTTTTGTATTTTGTTATAGCGGCAACAGAAATACATCATCTGTGAAAATTTCAACTGTCAAAAAAAAAAAAAAATTGGGTCCCGTTTTACACTTTGGGTACGGAACCCTAAAATTCGCTAGCTCTGTACACGGCTTTACCTGTAAAACCTACAATTTTATCCTACGTGACATAGTTAACGTGTGTCTAGAACTGTTATTAGTTTCATAAGATTTATTACAAATCGTTATTACTAAACTATTTCCAAGCTTAGATGTAATAATTATAGCCTAGACTGGTAAAGCTAATCTAGTCAACAGCCCAAGGGCTATTTGGCCTCAAAAGACATGAGCTGTTTAACTATTCAATTTATCTATGACATAATTTTTAATGTCTCGTTAGCATGGGCGTAGCATACGATGCGGTAGCTCTGGCATATGAGGAAAAAATCATGGAATATTGGACAGATGGCACAGATAATCTATGCTGTGGCACAGATTATGGTGAACAGAGATGTGGCGCGGATCCACCGTTGTGGGCACGATGGGCATGCCCACATCCCTAATACGTCCCTTGTGACGTCACACAGCTATACTCCCGTGAAACTATGATACACTGTACAAAATCTTGTTCAGGCCGTCACATATTTTTTTATAAAAAAAACTTGAGAGGTGTCAAGGGACACCCGGATGGAACGAAGTTAGAGAGAGAGAGAGAAGAGAGAGACAGACAGAGAAACGCGCACGCCGCAGGGCTTACGGTGTGATGTATAGCAAAAAGTGTCGTACAACTTTTGGTCTTAATTTTTTCCGTCTAGCCCCCTTTCGCAACGCGCGATAGGGAACTTCGTTCCAACATTTCCTATGTAGCAATGCTCTATATCGATCATGCACGGGCAAGGTTCATACGCTGACTCGCACTTGCCCGATTTTCGGGTGGCTGTGACCACAACCTTTTTTGAGGGCTGGATCCGCGCCTGCTGTGCTGTGCCACAAAATGTATGCAAATATATTCCGGTCACGCGGAAAGGATGTACTAAGCCGAATCCTATAGAAAAAGTTGTACATAATGCATTATGGAATCCTCTCAAATTTTCCCGCTTAGGGTTAATACGAAAAATACTTTTATCAAAGTTTGGGGCCGTTATATTCAATAATAATACAATTTAATTTTCTATAATTTCTATTTGATAGAATCAAAACGCCAGAAAAACAGTTTTCATTGCTTTTTAACATACTTTCAAAAAGGAGAGGGTTGTAAATTCGACTTTTTTATATTTGTTACTTCAGAACTTTCGACAGGGTGAACCGATTTTGATGTTTTTTTTTTGAAAGCTGGTGCTTGCCACGGGAATCAAGTTGGGTTCATGGGAATTTTCCCATGAACCAATCATAGCAAGTTGAAGTGGTAGTGGGTAGGGCACATAGCACGCAGAACGGGTGGCCGATGGGGCCGAAAGGTTCTCGAATGGAGACCACGGACCGGTAAGCGCAGCGTAGTTCGTCCACCCACAAGACGGACAGACGACCTAAAAGGGACCGCAGGAAAACGCTGAATGCAGGCTGCTTCCAACCGGCCCTTTTGGAAATCGATGGGGGAGGCCGATATCCAGCAGTGGACGTTCTATGGCTGAAATGATGATGATGAATCCTGTATGAACCAGTTGACAATAAAATAACATCAAATAAACAGTGCGACAATACGACAATGTCTGTCAAATGACATTGTACAAGTACTCTTTTGTGGTACAACTTTAACTTCAGAAAGGCGTATTCAATTCAATTACAAAGATACAACATATTTTATGGAACAATGTGTTACGCAAGTCCGATTGTTGATGTTGATTGTGCAACGCAATGAAAAATGATAGTTTGATGACACGTTATTGACTCGGTGGAAGTACAATTGGCTTATAATAAAATGCAATTTGAAGTAGCATTTGACCTGCAATCATCATCACCAGCCATAAGACGTCCACTGCTGAACATAAGCCTCCCCCTTTATTATCATATAATTATTTTAAAGGTGACTTATCCTGTGCTACACAGAAATAGTTCTCGCAGTTTATAAAAAACGCTTTAAAATCGATAATCCTGAAGATCCTGGTAAGGAAAATGGGACAAACTATTTAAATTGTTGCATTGTTATCATCATCAGCCAGAAGACGTCCACTGCTGAACATAGGCCTTTAACATCTACACTGAACGACGACCTGCCATCTGCATCCACTGAATGCCCGCGACTCACGATATCGTCAGTCCATCTAGTGGGAGGACTACCTACCTGCGTCTTCCGGTTCGTGGTCTCCACTCAAGAACTTTTCTACCCCATTGGTTATCGGTTCTTCGAGCGATGTGGCCTGCCCATTTCCACTTCAACTTGCAAATTTTAATAGCTATGTCGTTGACTCTGGTTCTTTGGCGAATATCCACGTTTCGGATATTATCGCCTGCTTTATACAATACAATAACTCTTTATTAAAAACCACAAAAACAAGGATAACATTATAAACTAAAGTAATTATTTAGGCTTTTAACAGGCGGTCTTATCGTTTAAAGCGATCTCTTCCAGGCAACCGTGGCTTTATTTTATTGGCCTGCAATGTAATTAGTTAATTATTTAAATACTCGTAATTTACCATAACATTACTGGCCGGTATTCACCGGCACAGACAGACGGACAGAGTTACTTTCGCATTTATAATATTAGTGTGATTATCGGAATATCACAAATATTTGTATAACATTGACGCCCTTGGTCACGTTTTGTCAATTTAGTGTACGTACATGTTAGTTACATTGTCACAAACACTGGCACGTGATCTGTAAATGTGAATTTAACCTACCATTGTTTAGTTTGCAATCAAGTTTCTATATTCCAAAACAAATGAGTAATCTGTTGTTACCAGCCGTATTATATGTATACGAATTCCAGATTACGTAGTCAAACTAACATCTGTGTAAAGAAATTAATTAAATGATGCATTGTACAGATGAACAATGTCAAAGATTACGTTCTGCATACAATGACGCATTCTGTTCTTCAAATGTTTTCGCTTATAACAGTGTTTTTCAATTTTTTTCACGACGCGACTTCCTTAGGATAAAACAATTCGCGACCGCCTACCCTCCACAGTTTATAATCTGTATTTTATTATATTACAAATGTCAAATACGTACAACCTTATTTTTATAATTACTCCTTAATTAATATTTGCGTAGTAAAAATATATTATTAACCTTTTTTTTTCTTTTACCTAGGCTTCGCGACCCCGCGACCCTCTTATAGAGGCTTGGCGACCCCCCAGGGTGTCGCGATCCACAGTTTGAAAAACACTGGCTTATAATAATAATTGTATACTTGTAAGATAGGAGGAGAAAAGTAAGGAAGGCTGACCCCACCACCATATGGGATTCATAGTCGGGAAGACAGAGAGAAAGTATACTTGTGAGATAATTATGTTTTTTTTTATTTGACCGGAATGTGAAAAAAATAACTGTTTTCTTTTGATTATTTTTAAACAAATGCATAAATTTGAAAAATCTGTGACGTCACACCAGCGGGAGAGGGTTCTGAAAATGTGAGAACCTGTGACAAGAACGGGGGGAGGCGTTAAAAAGTCCTAAAATTCGTGTGACGTAATTTATGAATGGCCCTTTTATTATGACGTGTTAATACCCAATACAATATTTTCATATTTTGTATCTATTTGCGTCATCGCGTAATTGTTGCGAGTTAGGATAAACATGATACTTGAATAAGGTATAAAATATGACGACATTATTAACAGATTTCATTGTAGGATCGTGCAGATATTGAATGAGCGATTTTCATAATCTCACGAACTCAGCTCGAACCGATGAAAGCGCTCGATCTCTTTCGATAGAGTACCTACTCGATCACGACTCGAGTTACGTGCTTTGCCGTCTTCTACTAGGTTAGTCTTAAAGAGTAAGCTTCAACTACATTTTTTTTAATGATACTGCGAGACGAGACTAGCGAAGTCGCTTGCCTGATGGCTCTTCACGCTTGCCCATAACAGCTCAACGCCACTCAGAATTTCACAATGGACTAGGCATGCGTTTGATCACAACCTTCCCAGCAAGGCTAGCATGCGCATCGCGACAAAATTTTGTCGTCACTGTGTCGAGCGAGAACGCAACAAGGTGCCTTTGGTTTCATATACTTCTGTCTCGCTTTGGCGAGTCGACTAAATTTTGTCACAGTGCGCAGGCTAGCCCTGCTGATGATGTGGAAGAAGACATAGCACGCTTGCCTAGGATATACGAATACGTATTCACTTTTTTCTTGAACAATCCCGGATAGCACCTATTCTGAATCCCAGATGTAGGTAAGGATTACCATACGTCTGCTGTTAGGTTTAAAAATTGATAGGAAATTCTTAGTGCGTCTGAATAGAATTTCCCCCATAAGAGCCAGGGCCCATGACCCTTTTGGTTTAACACACCCTATCAGAACAACCCCGTATTGTAGAATAGACTATTAGGTAAGTACAATTGTTACAAGCGATGAATGGTTTCTGGTTTGTTTGTATAAGTTAAGCGAAGAGCATTTCAAATGTCTCCGCTTTTCATCCACTTTTCTCACTACATCGCAAAACAACTGTAAACTATTAGATAACTGTGACTTATCCTGGGCTACACAGGAATAATTCTCGCAGTTAAAAAAACTAAAAAACACGCTTTAAAATCGCTAATCCAGAAGATCCTGGTAAGGATAATAGGACAAACTATTTAAATTGTTGCATTGTTATCCCTCCATGATAAATGTGGAAAATTTCATTTAAATTTGACGTTTTTGAAGTAGTTGAAAATCAAGCTCAAAGATTCCGTTAGATATATACATACCAATCCACAGAAAAGTTTTTTTTTTGTTTAAACTAGAACGGCTGTCAAAGCATTTTTGTATGAAATTTGTTTAGGCCACTTACTTCTCTTTTCTGTGTACCAATCTAATAAAAGCGTGTTAAAAACATCTAAGTCGAAAGGTGAAGGTTGTACTCATTTTTTTTTATTCTTTCCTCTGTGAGGATTTTGGCTTCGCACTTCTTATGCATTTGCCAGTGTCAAGTACAAAAAATATTACTAAATTTAATTAAATATCGTCAAACAAGTTAATGTCGCAGTCAAGTCATATGCCCTAGTAAAGTGGTTGAGGCTTTGCAAGAGGCTTACATCACGAAAGTACTTGTTTCACCGCGTTAAATCACTATCCACATTCGAGCACGTCCACGTAATATTTAATAAATAATAATCCACCATTATTAGTACACATTAACACTCGAAAATAAACACACGTTTAGGAAAATAATACAATAATTAATTTTTACTATAGAACCAACCCGAAATCTCGAAAAATATATCGGCTGCTATCATTCAGTTAAATGTCAATGAAATTTCAATCTACAGCTGATTTTTCTACGCGATTTCAGGGTTAGTCCCTTGATAAAGTTTATAATGATAAGTAAAATAAACTCTTTTCTTAGTAGGTATCATCTTCCCGTGTAACTCTGAAATTGCTTTTGAAGCAGAATGTTTTATTTTACAAATTCTACATGCATAAATGTCTCGGGTTACAATAAAAACCGACTTAAAAAATATAATGAAGAACTTAATAAAAGCCTATAAAATTTGAGGGTTGCCGTTGATTTCCCTGGGATCCCATCGTCAGATCCTGACTTGGTGACAATGGGACCAAATCGGAAGTATACTCTACCGAACAAAAGAATTTTTTTTTTAATCCGTCAATAGTTTACGGAGAAATCGGTGTGCATCGGATCTGCATGATTTAATTCCCTCCTCCCCTTTTTTCTATCGGACTGCCAGAGCGGGCACGAAAAATCGACACAGCTTTATGGTTGACATTCCGAAAACCCGTACGAAGCACTTTGATTCCATTTTTATTGTGAGAACTGCTGGTTTGTGGAATGCACTGCCTGAATGGGTGTTCCCCGATAATTACAATCTAGGTGTCTTCAAGTGAAGAATGAAACGGTTTCTTCTAGGCAAGCGTGATCCACCGTAGGCCGCATCATCGCTTAACAACAGGCGAGTTGGCGGCCAAGCGCAAGCCTATTTAGCAATAAAAAATATATATACAGTGCAACATAGAACCGTCCTCGTTTTTTAAAGTCGGTTACAAGTGCTTACGACGAATGTATTCAACTTAGTCAAGTAAAGGTGGTTATTGCATTATTTATGCTTTGTAAACATAACGTATGCCGACCAATTTACCTAATTACGACACATCTACGACAAATAGCAGTTGAAATCGCAGCTAAGTATGTTGCGTGAGAGTAAGATTTTTTTAAGCCATAGGTAGCAAACAAGCAGACGGGCTGCCTGATGGTAAACGGTCACCGTCTCCTATGGATATACTCTGTTACACTACAGGCATTAAATAGGTTGCCGATCTTTTATGACTCGTTTACGAGTACATATATACTTTATCTATATCAACTCAAACACACGCACACACACACACACACACACACACACACAAACTCACACACACACACACACACACACATATCCACACACATTATAAGCCAGTAAACATTCACTACTGAACAAAGACACCCTTTTAGAGAGGGGTATTGCCTTAATCCCCATGCAATGCGCGCTTGGCAGGTTTAAAAGAACACCAAGGTGTAATGATGGTGATATGTTTTTTATACGGTGACGGGAAGAGCAAGGCAGTCGGCTGGTGGTAAGCTTCACGTTTGCTCATAACGCTAAGATAATCCTACATAACATGGCTGCCCATTGAACCCGCGTATATTTGGAAGATTTCCACCTCGCAATAAAAAAAAGTATGTGCTACAAACATAAAATGATTCAGAGATCGTCCAATAGTAACTTATAAAAATAACCAGCCAAGTGCGAGTCGGACTCGCGCACGAAGGGTTCCGTACCATTATCTATAAAAACGGCAAAAAAATCACGTTTGTTGTATCGGAGCCCCCCTTAAATATTAATTTTATTTTAATTTAATTATTTATTTTTAAAGTGAATATATAACTTAATATTCTGTGAATATTTCAAGCGCCTACCTGTTGCCATTATCAATATCGAGCAAAAACGAGCAAAAAATTAGGTTTGTTGTATGGGAGCCCCCTTAAATATTTATTTTATTCTGTTTTTTAGTATTTGTTGTTATAGCGGCAACAGAAATACATTATCTGTAAAAATTTCAACTGTCTAACTATCACGGTTCATGAGATACAGCCTGGTGACAGACGGACAGACGGACAGCGGAGCCTTAATAATAGGGTCCCGTTTTACCCTTTGGGTACGGAACCCTAAAAATAACAAAAGTTTGGCCTGGTACCATTTCATTTATATATATATTTTTTTGTATTTTGCAATTGTACTACATATTTCTAATCTATTAATTTGGACGTCCATACCATAATCTTTTCTAGATGTCGATTAAAGTCCAAATAAAGCATATTTCCTAATGCTCTAAGTTAATTTCCCATTTGTAAGATCTGTATGCGCGGAATGCAGGACGCGAATCGTGGTCGTCTGGTCCTGACCAGGGGTTCTCAAACGTTGACTTTACGAATGAGCTGAGAGGATATTATGAAAGTAGGTTGTACTGAAAACTGTGGCTTTACTTTTTGTAGTTTTTCGTCGATACACGGATCAAAGACCTGCCGGCCTGTAAGAAATGCCTGGATGGGTGACCGCTTGGGTGTTGATGGGATGTTGTCTTTTTGCACAACTTTTTTGTATTTTAGTAGCTAACAAGTTATGTGGTGGTACGGAACCCTTAGTGGGCGAGCCCGACTCGTATTTGTCCGGTTTTAGTTTTGTTATGTCAGATGCATACCTACCTTCTTTACAATCTAGAGTTCTAGACAGTATCCATGGTCAGTGTTCAGCTGAACAAGATAGATAGATATAATAAAACTCTTTATTGTTCACACCAAAATTTACATAGGTACATATGACAAAGACAACGTAAAACTAGTGAAACCTTAGTATGGGATTTGTTTCTGTGGTTGGACTTTAGAGACAATGATAAAGGGTGTCTTATCACGTCCTGTCTTCGTGAAATAGTCAATGAACTGATTTGACAGGGCATGAAATAAAATATCTGGCCTGTCACGATGCAGAATGGAGAAACATTGAGAAACAGTGTTGAAGACCATAAATGGGTGTCAAATTCCCGTCGTCTAACTTTACATAGATTTGCTTTACTAATGTGCGGATACGAATGCACGGAATGTATACCAGGTTTCCGTTAACTTTAGGATTTAAAGTCATCATTATATAAGCTTTTAGTTAACTTACTTTGTTAGTATGGTTCAAATCTTGCAACTGAAATTTAAAACAGATCCATAACAGACACGTCAACTTGGCTGACGAACCGACGTCTGAGCAACGGGAGAGAAAGAGAAAATTTTCCCTTTCTCTCCAGTTGGTTGGACAGTGTTTCGTCAGCCAAGTTGACATGTATGTCACGGTTCTTATACCCAACCGATTGAGCTGAAATTTTGCATACACGTTTAGTTTGGATGATAATGCCTGGTCAGTTAAGTGACATCATTCTAAATCTAACATGGCGGATTCCCAAACCCCCACCCCCATGATGTGGATATCAAATGAAAGAGTTTGCTAAGAAAAATACAAAAATAAAATTAGGATATACTAAATTCAATATGGCGGACGTCTAAAAGCTTGTTTTTTATTTGATTAATAACTAGTGCTGTTGCCCGCGACTTCGTACGCGTAGATTTTCATACACACTTTCAACCCTTTTTTCCTTCCTTAATCCGGCCCTTGCGCAAAATAACATAGCCTATACTTTCATCTAAGCATATTAGTGAAACCACATTTAAATCCGTCCAGTGGTTTAGGAGATGTGCTTGGACAAACAAACAAACAGACAATATTCTAATGACTGTCTTATCGTGTTCAGCTGCTTATTTTAAGACGCCCTGTCTTTTTTTTTATATTTCGCTATTACAGTTTTTTTTATCTCTACTTTTTTATTAGGTACTAGCCGTCCGCCCCGGCTTCGCACGGGTGTAAGCTCGGCCTTCGGCTTCGCTACAAAATAAAATATAGCCTATCATTTTCATTTTTCATTTATCATTTATTTATTTAAACTTACCTATAGTAACAGTACATTTAATATAGTGAAGCCTCTGGATCTCGTCACCCGGAGATGGTGCAGCTTCCCAACTGTGAAAGAATTTTTCAAATCGGTTGAGTAGTTTCTATAAAATTTTAATATTAAGTGTAAATATGTATAAAAAATAGATAGATTTTGTTTTACCAAGGATGGATTTTGTCGATGGTTTTACTAAGTTCTTAAAGTCCGACCGCTAAGAGAATGCATCTGACAGCTGCAATTAGGCAATAACGCAGAGATAATCACAAAGCTTCAACATGGTTTTAATACTTCTATACAGTTTATGCAACACCAACCCACCTGTTGTCACTCACTATCACTTGCCGTGCCAATTGGCCATTGCTACATTCACAATTTACCATTTTTACTTGCATGATGTGCATGATATTATATGTACCTACATAATACCCGTGGTTTATGCAGTCGGTAATGTAGAAAGTGGTGTGATATGAAATTCATGCTTCACTGACTGAGTATGAGAAGTAGCCTTTGTAAATTTCTTTGAGTAAAACATAGTAAAAAGTATTTATTATAAACTAACGACCCGCCCCGGCTTCGCATGGGTGTAATATAAACTAAAAACTATTCGGTATTTTTTTTCTACATACCTTGTTCTGACAATAACAAACACAAAAAAATAGTACATTGTTATCCTAGGGGTGAAAGTAACTTATTTAGTCCCGAGACAGGGTTTGGCGCCCGAGGCGCTAATAGATCGAGGGACTAAATAAGTCTTTAAGCCCGAGGTAAACACTGTGCTTTTCATTACGAATATACGGAAACTAAAAATAAAAACATGAACTGCCACTGGCAAATGCACGAGAAGTGCGGGACCATAATCCTCTGAAGAGAAAAAAAAAGTTGGAACATGGTTCAATACAAATGTGAAAATAGAGCTAGTTTTCTTCTATAATTTGAGTGTCTGTCAGTCAGTTGTCAACTGTCACTGTCAGTTGAAAGTGTTTCTCACTAGGGCTGAAATGTATTACTTTCAACCTGCTCCTCAGCCAACTTATATCTATCATTGGTAACTGATAGCGTGGAGTACAAACTCGCCGGCCGCATTCCTGGCGTGTTTCCACTAGTGCACATTCCTCGCTACGATTACGAAACATCGTGAATGCGATCGAATACGAGATTTGAGGATATACTCGTACCTACACCTCTATAGATATAAGTAGTTCGCCCCGAACTGAGACCTCGCGGCCCCTATATTTGCCGCAATCCCTGGACCATTTTTGCCCATATTCGAACTAAAAAATTGTATTGGAACGAACTGCTTGTCCACAATTTCGTGAAGATCGGATCACCGATACTTAAGCAAACATACATTTGTATACAAACCGAAAATGTCCCATTACAATCTGAGACATCTCGTCGCTCGGTCAATTACTAATTGTTCGCTCCAAACTGAGAACTCAAGACCTCTGTCTTCGCAACACCACAGCAGCATACACAACGTGGTCATCCTCTGCTTCGGTCGATGGTCAAACCCCCACCCTACCTCCTCCGAACATCTTGACCCTATAAATCCCTCCTAGTAACCTGTTACTGCAGGCATTATATCTGTTTTAGGCGATTCTGTATAGGTGGCTGCGAAAAGTTGCGTGACCGCAAACCGGTTCGCGTGATTTTTTTAACTGCCCTGTTTAAGCCGTTTCAGTCGCCGTTTAGAGGTCTCTGTGTTCTTTTACATCAAAGTTATTTTTTTTATTAAGTCACAATTACAAAAGAATTGTAATGTAGAAATTACAATTAACAATGCATACGAGGTCTCGTATTTTCTATCATTGTTTGCCTAAACTATGGAGTATTCTGTGATTTCATTGTGACTCGTTCACACGAGTGAAAGCGGCGGGATGCGTGCTGAGAAAATGTTAGGATGCGTTCACAGTAAATTATGTCGTACTAATTAAGTACTGCTTAGATTGATATTATCATTTTTGGTGTTCCGTGAACAAAGGGTAAAAACGGGACCCTATTACTGAGCCTACACTGTTCGTCTATCTGTCCGTCTTACCTATTAACGGCTGTATCTTTCGAACCGTAATTGACAGTCAGTTGAAATAATCAGACTTTATTATTATTTTTTAATTAATCCACCTTAACATTACATAATTCTGAGAAAATTTCAACTGGCTATCTATTACGGTTCGAAAGATACAGCCGTTTAAAGGTATGATGGACAGACAGACAGACAGCGTAGGCTCAGTAATAGAGTCCCGTTTTTACGGAACCCTAAAAAGTAAGTCTGGTAAACATCTAAGTATTGTATCTCTATGCTGGTAAGTAGCACGAGCAGTAATATTTGCACCAAACTTGCCATATTAATAGTACCCTACCAAACTCCGATCTATCTATAACGATTGTCTAAAATTATCCACTTTCAATACTTCAGAACTGCTTACTCATTAAATGATAGACAGCTGAGTAATTGCCTTGACTACTTCGTTTAGTATTGCCAGGTGGTTACATCAAAATTCCTTTTAATAGTGCTTTACGTAAAGTTCATACTGCTACGTGAATTTCAAATAATTATGAGTAGCTTAGCTATGTGATTTTAAATTACAACACCTGTTTATAGTTCCATTAAATTGGTATTTATTAATTTAGTATAACTTTGTTGATGAAACGTGGATTAAACATATTATTATTACAATTTGGAATGATAAAACTGTTAGTCCAGATGGGTATTTTTACTTCTCTACACTAATCTATACTTACTAATATTATAAAGAGGAAAGATTTGTATTTTTGGATGTTTGTAACAAAATAACTCAAAAACTGCTGAACCGATTTTTAAAATTCTTTCACTGTTGGGAAGCTACATTATCCCCGGGTGACATAGGCTATATTATATTTTGTATCGAGGCCGAAGGCCGAGCATACACTTGTGCGAAGCCGGGGCGGTCAGCTCGTAATATTATAAAGATGAAAGATTTGTATGTTTGTAACGAATTAGCTCAAAAACTACTGGACCGATTTGCAAAATTCTTTCACCATTAGAATGCTACAATATCCCTGAGTAACATAGGCTATATTTTATACTAGAATGTAAAAAAAAACTCCACCTGTGCGAAGCCGAGACGGGCGGCTAGTACTTGATAAGTACAACTCAACACAAAAGTTAAATTGAACATAGTTCTTTAAAAAAATGGTAAAACGATTGGATTTGTTCAGTCTGGCAACATCAGGCTCCCTCGCAAGGTGCTGAATCGATCAATCAAAACTGCTATTGTGTCTATTATTAGAATGCGGTGCTATTTTCGAAGATCTAGGCCATTCATAGAGAAACGGCCCGCACTAATACAATGCAAACTAGGGGTTTGAACTAAGTTAAGTTGTAAGTAGGTACTTAGTTTTTTTAAAGGGCAAGTGCCTTTATTAACTAAACAAAATAAAAGCTAACACTAACATTACAAGAACAGTTGGACTGCCCATGGACCGTATAGAAGGTCTAAAGACAATCCAAATGCTCAAGCCCACTATCAGTTGACAGTGTACCCAGGATGCTCGTGGCACTACCACGCTCAATGGCAATGTTTATGTGTTGAGCCAGGATAAACCAGCTGTGGTTTTTTGGTACGACATTAGTTAATTAATATTGTAAAATTAGTTTAATAAACAATAAAAAAAAGCCAGAAACATTTTAGCACTACTAACACGCTAGCATTTTAGTACATCTTATAATTATGTCAATTAGCCAGGGTGAGGTAGGCAAATCGGCGGCGAGGTTGAACATCTGTACTGAGGCTGGCCTTCGAGGGATACAGCCCTCGGGGAATTTGTCTTCAAATAAATAAATAATGTAGTTTTCGAGATTTTGTGATGAGTCTGTGAGTGACTGGAGTACTTTCGCTTTTATAGACACATTTGTGAATGTACTTAGCCTTAAGGAGGTCATAGTACTCATCATTATGAACAACTTTTACTATAGGACCAACCTTGCAATCGCGAAAAAAATATCTGCTGTTCCTTACATTTTGTAGTGTCAATGGCCATTTACTATGATTGTGTACTTATTAAAATGATGTATTTCGCATTACGAGTACCTCTGTAGATGCAGCCTTGTTTGCAGCATCACACATGGCGATAGAAAACATCTCAACCAGTTTCCGCGCCGACAAAACCTGTGATGTAGGTATAGGAGTGCCTTCACTTGGATTAATAAATACTTGACAATGGCAAATGCACAAGACGTTTAACGCTAAAATCCTCTCATGAGCAAAGAAGAAAAGAAAGTCTGACAGAATCGATGTCAATGTCAAAAACTATCATCTCAATCTTCGGCGCTTGTCACATACTTTGGTCAAGTTTAAGTTTTGAAAATACAGATATTTCAAGATGGTTTAAAAAAAAACTACATGCATGAACTGCATATTACGTACAAAGTTTCAGATGTACTAATCTATCTCTACATAAAAAAAAAAAAAAACTATGTGACCCACAGATATACAGATCGGCAATATATTTCAGTGAAAGCAAGTGAAAGAGACAAATTGATATGGCTCAGCACAAGTACAAAAAGGACATAACAAGACTTTTTTGTCCTTATCGGCGTGGCCTGTTTTTTGGATCAGAAATGTCAAAATCTGACGGTTCTGTGCCAAACAAAACGGGTCTGAATATTGTTTATTGCATTTTTTTGGTGATTTTATGTGATAAATGCGTGTTTCGTCTTAGAAATAATTGTAAAACAAACATTTACAATGATTGGTTGTATCATTTTGGGCTGCAAGTACCGCAGTGAGAGAAAAAACGATGAAATATCATTTCACACGTAAGTAAACATATAGAGCTTGTAATGATCACCTAAATAAATTCAGGATATCAATGCGTAAATATTTTATTCATAATTAGTCCGTTTTTTGGTCGATTTGTGGTATTTCCTATGAGTTTTATCAAAATATTAACTGAGAAGAATAACAATCAATGTTGCCAGTTTATAAATGAAATTACCCACCACAATTAACATAAATTATTCGTTCTGCAGGTTTCCAACTGATCCTGGCTTACGAATAAAATGGATCAGTGCTACTGGTTGTGAAAATTGGGTGCCAGGAAAACATAGTAGAATTTGTTCCAGTCATTTCAATGCCGAATCCAATATCAGAAAGGGAAAAATTATATTTTTGAGCAACTGCAGCTGCTCAGGGTCTAATAAATACACTTAAATGTACTTAAATCAAAGAAAATATATCATCATAAATCATCATCAGCGTGATTTTGTTCAAATAAAACAAAATAATCTTTTTTTGAAGTCTGATTTATCGTGTGTGATATGAGTACTGTAAATAATAAAGAGTTTTATCTAAGTATCTCATTAATTGGGATGTTATCCATAATTCCATCCATGAAAATAAATAAACTGGCCAAGTGCGAGTCGGGCTCGTGCACTGAGGGTTCTGTACCGTCACAAAATACAAAAAGTAGTGCAAATACACAACATCACACCCAGGCTGTCATCCATCCAAGTATCAACCGCGCCCGACGTTGCTTAACTTGTGGGAAACAGAAATGTGTGACCGACTCGCACGCAGCCAGTATTTATTATTTGTTGTTTTACTTTAGGGTGTGCACTATAATCCGCCAAGTTTGACGCTTGTACCGATTACCGTTACGTACCGTTTGGTTTTTACACCAGAGCAAATACAAAAATACCTTAACAAAAACGTTTGTTGTATGTGTGGATGTGTACCCTCCTCTTTAGTTTTGACTTAATTATATTTCTTAGTTAATCCGTCGTAACATTACATATTCTGTGTAAGTTTCAACTGACGATATTACGGCGCGAAAGATACAGCCGTTTAAAGCTGTCTTACCTTTAAACGGATGGATTTGGATCTTAATATTAATTTCTTTTGTTCATAAGTATTTTTCAGATATCCTTCCATCTCACAAGATTTTCCAAAGTTTCCAAAATTACTCATTGAAGAGATTCACTACCCGTCTAGTATGTAAATTACCCTAACTTAAAGCAAATAATTTTAATGTGGCAACACACCTTGTTGAAGCGAGAGGCACTGAGCTAGCCACGCTCATTGAAAATCTATAGGTAGTAGGTCTGTGATGTGACCACAAGACCAATTTTGACAGGACTTTAACAGATAGCTGATGATAATAAGTGCAGAGTAATCCACGCAGTTAACACGGATGATTTAATTATATCGTAAAATCAATAAAGTGTAGTTTCGATTCGATAGTTTAGCATTTCTCTACGTATACTACTTCTAATCTTAAATTTACGTAATTCCTAATTCAAATCCCAACTTAACAATTCAAACTTTCATGGGCGTTTATTATTAGGTATGTCAACAAGTGGATCACATTAAAAACCGACTTCAAAATTATATGAAAAGCGTAATAAGTGCCTAGAAATTTTGAGGGTTGCCCTCGATTTCTCTGGGTTCCCATCATCAGATTTTGACTTGGTGACAATAGGACCGAATTGGAAGTATACACTACCGAACAATTTTTTTTTTAAAATTGGTCTACAGTTGGCGGAGAAATCGGTGAACATACATTAAAAAAAAAAACAGTTGAACATAGCACCGTCCTCCTTTTTCGTCGGTTATAAAGATAACTCAACCTACTTAGACCCTAGCCCTTGCCCTACTCCAAGCTCTACGTGCGTATCTCACGTGTATCTAAAACAATGCCGAAGTAGGTAACTAGACTGAAATGCAGTTTCACATGCTTATACAGCGACAGCGGCGCTAATATCCACGGAGACAATAATACAAGAAACGGTGAAGAAAACACCACAAAAGAACTTTCAGGTCAGCCTGATTTTTAAACCGAAATAAGCATTTTTCTTCTCGATGGCTATATTCAATTTCAAAAGGAAAGTAGAGCCTTAAAATTTCCTTTCAATATTGTTTATCAAATAGTGACTCTCTAAAGGCTTTACATATATGAAATTATTGTTTCTAGAATTCTAGAGTGTATAATTTTTTTAAGAAATAAGATTTTTTTGGCGTAACACAAGGTCAAATTCACGGAATAACGTTGGATCGAATTGATTGATTGATTGATGGACCCGGGTATGTCCTGTAACTGCGACCAGAACCACCTGAGGATGGGCAGCAGCGTCCTAATAGTACACGGTGAACGTACTGCGATTCCCAAGCCGCCTGCCAAGCGTGGGGATTGTGGCAACACCCCTCTCTATGAGGGAGGCCTTGTCAAACAGTGGACGTTAATTGGCTGATGATGTGATGTGTATGTGAATTGATTCTATACATATGGCAAAACGGTGAACAGCTATAGATTATGTATTTTATAATTTGAATTAATGTAACATGTTTTTCAATTACTTCAAACGATGTGTGTATGCTTCAAAATCACGGCTAAACATAGTTACAGTTTGGTAATTTGAAAAGGCTTGACAAGTAGCCAAAAATTTAAAAAGCTAGGCTAAAACAAAATAGACAACAAATTTCACGCGCTGTTCTGCCCTCGTTTTACATGAATTTGTAAAAAGTAAAAGATCAATTTAAAATTTGACAACGCCCACATGGAAAGCCTAATTTCTGGACACTTCAAGATAAATCTGATCAAATCTCTCCGACTAGTATAGTAGATATCTGTGGTCAAATCCGGATGGTAGCCTTTTGCAAACGTACTTAGATATTCAATACCATCAGTCTGGATTACCACCAACGCGCGGATTACTCAGGACATAGGGCTTTACTTAAAAAGGTTACTCAAGTTGATATTTTTAAAATTGATCTGTCTCATATTTGCGTGTGACGATTGCCGTCAGCGAGAAGTTGAGAGAGCAATTTTATGCATAGATCAACTTGAGTAACGTTTTTAAGTAAGGCTCTTAGTGTACACAGTGCTGTTCGTGAGATTTTTGACACAAATAATTATAAAATATTGTCTATTGGCAATTTTTTTATACCGGGAAGTACACGTCTCGTGCAGGATAACAAGTAAAACTTAAGATGCAGTAAGTAATGTCTAATTTGGCGCGTCCTAAGGAACAGTTTCCGTAGTTAACTTACCTCCTTTCTTCCTCTTTGTCTAACCTAAAAATACCTCGTTGCTATCCAAACTACCTCTATACTACTACTACTATACTAATTCTATCCTCAAAGAGCTTTATATTCAAGATAGACTATCGTCGATTGTGCAGTTGCGAATACTGAAGTTTTTTGGGCATATCTCCAGAAACATGAACTCGATGGAGAGGCTTGTGGTACAGGGCCCGGTAAAAGGCAAGCGTAGCCCTGGTCGGTCACCAACTCGCTGGACCGACTCCATCAAAAGTGCCACGCAGTCTACCATAGTGCAGTGTGCTCGCAATGCAACCAGCCGCCAGAAATGGAGAAGCATTGCTAGACAAGCGGCAGCCCTGGGAACGGACGACGACACGTAGTACCATCAACGCAATCACGACCACTCTGCCAAGAGTGCACGACTAAGAAGATCCAAACTACCGTACTTACTTATTAGAATGACGTGTCATACGCTCGTATAGACTATGTCATAGGCACTATCACTAGAGTCTATCTGTGACCCGAAATTTACGACCATAGACGTTCGAAGAAAATATAATAATTTAGCCACCTGGCAACATTCTTTATTTGGAAAAGTCAGGTCATGGCAATGATTTAGGAGTGTCAAACAAAGGTTTTTTTTTGGATTCCGTACCCAAAGGGTGTAAACGGGACCCTATTACTAAGCCTGTGGCTGTCGGTCTGTCCTAAATTTAAAGCTGTATCTTTCGAACCGTAATAGATAGCCAGTTGAAATTTTGACAGAATGTGTTATGCTATATAGCGGAAATAATATTAAACCAACCATTTCACCAACTCCTCATAAAACAAACGGTTTTTTAAAGTGTTTTCGTATTAAATTTGTTGAGTTTGACCGCCACCGCGCCTGACGTTACACGATGATGCGGTCTACGATGCGAAGTTGTGCATAATAAAGGTCGCTGCACGAACTATAACTGTGCTAAGACATATCTCCCTTGATTGTTTGACCTGAGGGCCTAACTCTACCCACATTTACTCAAATGCACATAACTCAAACATAACCTACACCAAGACGTTGCATCCGCCGTCGCATCCAACAGGTTTCTAACGAGAGAAAGTGATATTTGCTTTGGAGAACTTTGGACTCTTTATTATCTATCTCTCTAAATAGAATGCCCGGTTTAGACGGTAGAGATTTGTAAAATGGATAGGCGTGGTTTAGTTAGATACAATTTTAATTAAAACTGACGGGTATTATTATTTCCCCTTATTTTGTTTTGTCCCTGGTCCTACTCCATTAGGGGTCGGGTTTTCTCATTACTTGACGCCAAGCTGCTCAGTCCAGAGTTTCTTTTTACATTTTAATACATGTAAAAACTACTTAATTTGCCATTCAACGAAACACGTGTCAGTGAACTCGCAAATTGTAAAACAACCGTCAGAAACATTAACTATTGTTGACGTTTCACAGAGATCCTTTTGAAATTTTAAATGGTTTTAGTTTTAATTTAGAAAATCTTAAGCAAATACACATTCCCAAATGCATAAGCCCTCGAGTAGTTAATCTGTTCCATAAAATAAGGCTGTCATGGGACTGCACGTCAGAAGTGAAAACTTAAGTAGTAATTTACCTATTCTATTCTTGATAGCGCTGTTTTAAAATACACGGTACAGCGTTCGGTGACGATGACGCAAGTTCTGTGATTTTTGTTCACCCAAATGTGCTCAACGCGCCAAAAAAGTTTGTCGTCTCTGAACGCCCTTATGTGTTTCATGTGATGTCACGTCCGTCACGGCTTACGAATCAGTTTTACTGCCAAGGCGCGCTAATAGATGTTTCACTAAGTTTAACTATTTTTACACGCTACATTGCACATCAACGAGAAATTGTCGCATCCTCGCTTAATATAGCATTATAGTGCATAAGATAGTCTACAAAGTTACGCGGCTTCTGACCGATACTGGTGACCAAACCTGAAATCGCGACAAAAAATCAAATTTGGAACAGCAATTGTTATTTTCATAATAAGTTCCATAGGAAGCACCGGGTGAAACCGCTGGGCGCAGCTAGTAATTCTATAATGAATATTTCTACCCTTGTGTGTGATTTACTATTTTAAACGTTATGGACAATTCAAAAATGCGTTTTCGCGTCACCGTGCACTGATTGACATAGTCAGGAGAGCTTTTGTGTCTGCGAACGTTCCCTGCGTGCTGGAGCCTTTGGGTCTGTGTAGGTCTGAAGGGAAGAGGCCGGACGGGCTGACGCTGGTGCTTTGGAAGAACGGGAAGTGCCTGATATGGGATGCTACTTGCGTCAGCACTGTTGCCGCCAGCCACCTGAGTCGCACCGTCCGCTCACCGTCAGCAGCAGCGGAATACGCGGCGGATAAAAAGATAGAGAAGTACGCAGCGTTGGAGCCGCTTTACAAATTCGGGCCCGTTGCCGTAGAGACCATGGGTTGTTGGGGGACTGAGGCCAAAAAGCTTATTTCGGAGATAGGGCACAGGCTCAAGGAAAAGTGTGTTGACTCCCGCTCCGGCTCGTTCCTGGTGCAAAGGTAAGCCATTGCTATCCAACGGGGTAATGCAGAGAGTGTTTTGGGCACCTTTGCGCCGGGAACAGTTAGGGGTGGGTTATTTGATTAGGTTAGTGATTTATAATTTGACATGTACAATTTAATATAGTAAACAAATTAAAAAACAGTAATATAGAGTATTTGTTTACAATAGAATTTAGTTTTTCAAAATTATGACTATTGACCGCTTATAGGCTTAGCATCACTATTCCGTGTAACCTACTTAGATTATAGAATAGTATAAAAGGTTTAGGCAAAATGCCGTCTACTTCTCAAAGAGAAATAACTTTAGCATTTTAGATGACTCTAGGTTTTGTATAATATTGCCGTGAACTTCTACACAATAGTGGTAGATCGTTGGATTCTCTATTGTTGCGGAATGACTTTAACTTTGTCTATTTATAATTTTGACCCAGAGTTAAATGCAAAAAATAAGTACGTAGATAAAGCTAGGTAGTGTGGTTTTTCCCATAGAAAAGTTTTTTTTTTGTTAACATTAGAACGGCTCGTCAAGGTATTTTTTTGGTCACTTGCACCCATATAAACCCATAGCAACTGTGTTAGCAACTGTTACGCAGAGTTCGACGCGTTGACATAAATAAGAATGTTCAATCAAGGTTCTGTCACAATACCTGGCGACAGATTTTCGTTCTCATTTCCGTTCTATTTAATTTCTATTTTCTGTGGGTTTTCCTTTTTAACCGACTTCCAAAAAGGAGGAGGTATCAATTCGACTGTTTTTTTAGTTTTTTTTAATGTTTGTTACCTCAAAACTTTGGACAGGGTGAACCGATTTTGATGATTCTTTTTTATTTGAAAGCTGGTGCTTTTCGTTTGGACCCATTTCAATTTGGTCCAGTTCTGATGAAACCAGTTTTTAATATTGATAATTATTTTATCCACGATGAAACGAGATGAAAGATTCCAGGTTGTGGATTTTCTTATTTTTTCTTGAAAACTTTTTGAATAGGCTTCGAAATTTGATGTCGTCCTGTTGTCCCGAACACGGGGACACAGTTTACGAGGACAACAGACTTACACGTGGACAATGGCAAGTGAAAACATGACTGCCCGTTGTCCCCGTTGGCTGTATTTCCGTAGAGGGGAAAACGTTACGGAAATTTAATGACGTCCAGTCCGCAAAACCATAGAAAACGGTCATTGACACTCGACAAAATGTATGGAAAAGCAGTTTTTTTTTCATAATTTCAGGTTTTGTCCCATAGTTAAAGTTGTTCATAATGTGTACATACATACCCTTCAGTATTACCACACCATTAATAAACACGTTTTATGTATTCTGAATATATTCTAGACCATTTCATTCGCTTTTATTCGCGCCTAGGCTTAGCCCGCTCGAAAAAGATCCTGCTAAATATTCAGTTACTTTTCATCATTCGGGGGTAAAAGATGAGCTGTCAAGTGCTTATATTGCCATCAACAGCCTGCTATATGCACCCGCTGGATGAGAAATTTTCACGTTACCGGCAAAACTACCCCAGTCCTGAAATCAATGCAGTCCTGGCTCAGTTAAAATTCCGTTATATACGATTAAAAAAGCCTCAGTAGCCAGTCTAGGAGGGTCACCGTCCTAAACTCATTGGAGACCGGATACCTACTAATGACCCCGTTTAGTTAATTAACATGGTTTTGGAATCAAGATAACTCAGAGGTCGTAATAAGGATAAATATCTGTTATTTTGTACTTTTCTGTTTATGTATTACTCATCTGTAAACCAAATAGGTACTTAAAAGATTATAATAAACACCGGTCCCGTGCGAGTCGGACTCGCACACCGAGGGTTCTGCACCCAAAAAATATGTTTTCTTTTATACGCCCGACTTGCACTTGGCCATTTATGCAAATACAAAATACAAATACGTTTATTGGGCATTAAAAATTTAACGCAAAATAAAATATGAACCCATTGATTTCGCACTAGTAATAAATACTGGACCCGGGTATGTCCGAAAACTACGACCAGAACCACCGAAGGATGGGCAGCAGCGTCCTAATAATACACGGTGAATGTACTGCGATCCCCAAGCCGCCTGCTAAGCGTGGGGATTATGGCAACACCCCTCTCTATGAGGGAAGCCTCTGTCCAACAGTGGACGTTAATTGGCTGATGATGTGATGTCAATAAATACTGCGTTTCTGGATTTCGTCTCTAGACCTTTAACGGTCTATGGGCAACTATTATTTTTTACTTGTTATGATTATTAACGGGATATTTTCCGTAATTAGACTGTGGAAGTGTGGATGGAGCTCTTAATATTTTACGATATTTTTCTTCTGTCTGCCCGGGAACATGGTGCGTTGAATGCGTTGAATTTTTGTGACCCCCCATCCACAACTCACGCTAAATTTTCCTAACTGTAGAGAACAACAGTGAACATTTAAAACAGTGTATTTTAGGCAAGCAGTTTACGTAGGTATTAGTTATTATGTTAAGTTTTACTTGTTAAAAAACTAGAATCAACCAGCAGGGCTATTATGAATCTTTGATTGGGATCGCGACTTGTCAAAATTATGTCAAAAAAAAAGCGTTGTCTATTTCCAATTTCGTAGTATGAAATTGGAAATAGACAACGCATTTTTTTTTGCGTCATAACCCCTTTCAAGTGTCAAAATTCTGTCAATTCTGACACTGACTGATCCTGATCAAAGATCCATAATAGCCCCGCTGGTGATAAAACTTTACAACTCAATTGGCGCGAGCTTTGTCAGTCAAATGCTTTGAAACTTTTAATGATACTACCATATTGTTCTCATCAACAATATCATACAATCTACTTCTGACATTCCTTCTTCACTTAATCTATTCGGTGTCATTCACGCAGCTACACCGATACGAAGAGATCAGGGTTGCCCAAACCAATGATATTTTAAGCCAAGTATAGATTTAATATATACACATCTTCTATACATATGTTAAACCTATCGTTATGTAGTGTTTCGGGTTTAATCCTATTTACTTTAATTAAAGATTTTATGACTTTCCAATATTTATTTCATTGAGTACAACTGCTTGGCTCGGGCCACGGTTGGGAGACGACTGGAGCGGAGGGAGGCGCTCGGGCAGTCGCTCTACAAAACATGCAAACTTGCATTCCTGTCACTACACATATAATAAAAACGTAGAATGAAAAAAACTGTATTATAAAAAAAACACCCAGGGAGTCTTCAAATAAGCAGCTAAACTCGTTAAGACAGTTTTTAGAATTTTCGTCTGTTTGTTTGTCCACGCACGTCTCCTAAACCACTGGACGGATTTAAATACGATTTTCACGAAGACGCTTGGCTATGACCAGATTGAAGTATAGGCTATATTATTTTGCGCAAGGGTCGGATTAAGGGAGGTAAATAGGGTTGAAAGTTTATATGAAAAACTACGCGGACGAAGTCGCGGGCAACACTAGTCACTAGTCAGTAGTAGCACTAGTCGGTAATATTTGGATAGAGGCGGAAGCACGAAGCACGCAGTATAGCCACAGTAGCACATATTATCGTACCGTATCGTAACGTATCAAAATGGCTGTTTAATTGAAAATCTGATCACGTTATTGGACATAACCATTTCATACCAATATTAATTGAATATTTGTTTCACAACATTTCTACAGAGATCCGTCAAATAGTCTACCTATGTCCACGCGTTGTCCGAGCAGCTTCCCTTTCTTTAGTAAACAACCGTGATAGTTTAAAACAGTGTTTAACAGTCCTCTGTTTCAAACTTACTGAAGTGAAAACTTCTTTAGGTGCGTTGTGCACTTTTTAGGTGAATAAAAATCATGAAAATCGCGTCAACGTCACCGAATGCTGTACCATGTATTTTGAAACAGCGCCATCTCTTGTAGAATAGGTGAATTACTACTAAAGTTTTCACTTCTGACGTGCAGTCCTATGACTGTTTTTTGAAATAGTTGTCGTTGCTTGAGCTTTTCTTTTCAGGATTTGTATATGTGGTAGCCCTACGCTATCATCAAGCTATCAAGAATTCAATCCTGCATCGCGTGACACGAAGCTATAACCAAGTGTGAGGTATAATAACGCCCTGGGAGCGAACCATCACCTTGACTTCTTGCGTAATCGGCGAGACGGCTCCAAAAGATAAATAAAATGTCTGGCTTTCATATTCGGGACCGCAGACAGACACTAGAATAGCACCTCAGGATGATAATTATTATTCTGAGAATAGCACACACGACACTAGAACACAGACGCTAGAATGACACTAAAATTTTATGCTTTTAAGCGCCACCTCGTATATATATGTATATATATATATATTCTTTTGTCCTAATTCTCACTTCTATTTTATTTTATTTACTAAAAAAAAACCAACGCCCTTAAGAAAATGAATGAATGTGTGAGTGTGTCTGTGTGAGTGTGTATGGGGTGGAGTGTGGGATGATAGTGTGCATGAGAGGGTGGGTGAGTGCGTGCGTGCGTGTGTGTGTGTGTGTGTGTGTGTGTGTGTGTGTGTGTGTGTCTACATCGGGTTTTCTTCACTTTCGTATGAACTCTGCTGGCGTAGCTAGTGACTCCAACAGTTTTGAATACAAGCCAACGCCATCGGTTCCTGACTGGCGCCAGTCGGCGACTTGGAGTTTGCATGAGTCCACATATACTCTACAGCATCTTTCCAGCGATATCTAGGCCGGCCGATGAGCCGGAGATCATAGGAAACTCCAAGATACGCCTTTTAAAACTTTTTTACCCGACTGCACAAGAAGTAGGGTTATGTTTATGTATGTATGTTTGTACTATAATTATGCATGTATTATACATAATAAACATTCCTCTTGAGTCACTCTATCTATTTAAAAAAAACGCATAAAAATCCGTTGCGCAGTTTTAAAGATCTAAGCATATATAGGGACAGACAGAGGGAAGCGACTTTGTTTTATACTATGTAGTGATAGTGATGTTGTAATAAAAAAAAAAAAAAAGAAAAAAAAACAGTCCTAAATACAACAAACGTATTTGTCTTAGCTGTATTGTATAAACAGTAATACGTACGTAGCAGTTTCAGTGGATTATACCACAAAACGTGATTATTATACCACACTACTTTGTGATCATACCCAGCATACTGGATTCTGTTAGATGAATATTTTAAAGTTAAGTATATGATTATTTACGGGATATTTACCGTGGCAAGGTTGTGGAAAGAGCTCCCGATATTTCGACGCAGTTACATGCACCATGTTCACGGGAAGACCCGTAAATAATCATATAAGTTTAGTGAACAACCGTGATAGATTAAAACAGTGCTGAATATTTTAAGTTTCATTTCACCATAATGATGAAACATACAGATTCAACAGACTCCATGAAAATAAGTGGAGTATTTAGTGGTCAAGTCTATCATAAAATCTAGTGGTTAGTGGCGAGCGCAGTCATTATCAAACTATTCTGCACTTTGCAACTCCGAAACTGGGGCAATGGGCACTAAACTTCTATAGGTAGTATAACTTCCAGCTTACCTACTACTAGTCAGTGCTCGTATGTGGCTAAGAAATCTAGCTTTTAAGCTCCAAATAATCCAAGGATTAATAAACGTTTAGTATGTAGGTTAAGCTTCGAGCATTAACGCAAGGTCTCTGGTTAATGATTTTCAGATTGCGTACAAAATTAAAATGACCATACTTACACGGATAATCATGGCAGTTGAATTTAGCATCATTTTGAAACATATTTTCATGTTTAGAATATAGTTATGAAGTTTTCTAAAACATGTTAATTAATGTGCTTATTATTTCAAAAACACAAAAAAAATTGGAGGCATATTTTTGCTCCTTCAATATCTTGTAGGATATGTATTTCAAAGTGCAGAGAAGTTTTTCTATACTATTGTTTTATATAACTATTTTTTTCCACTAAAAGACTGGAAATGCACAGACGTTATGTTAGAATTGCAGACAATCAAAAAAACAACTCTAAAATCCATTTTTTATGCTTCTAAAATAAAGATATATACTTTGATACTTGTTATCATGCTTAATACCAAAGTTAGGAGGCTCTAAAAAAAATTGGATGGATGGACAGACAGACAGACAGACGGATGGACAGGACGAACTTATAAGGGTTCCTTGTAGTATTACGGAACCTTAAAAACACGTTTGATATTGTTATTTGTAAACACAACAATTATGACAGCCATCTTAATTCGTCCGTCACTTGCTAAGCGTATGGTCTTCAGCTCAAGTTTCACTGTTAGCTGGTTACTTTTAATGATATTTTAGATCTTGTATCATGTACATAAGAGCGAGATTTCAGTGTTCGTTATATGTTAAAGAGCGCGACAGATTGGGAGTGACGATGTGTCTCGGATGTGATAATTGGCTACCAAGGTAGTTACGACTGTTGCCGCGGCTTTCTGTAGCCATTTTAGTGATAAGTTTTCAGGTAACATTTTAAAATTGGAATAACAAAATCATAATATACTAACGTATCAGCCAGAAAACGTCCACTGCTAAACATAGTTCTCCCCCTTTAACCTCCACACTGAACGACATCCTGCCATCTGCATCCACTGGATGCCCGCGACTCTCACAATGTCGTCGGTCCATCTAGTGGGAGGCCTACCTATACTGCGTCTTCCGGTTCGTGGTCTCTCTCACTCAAAAGCCTTTCTTCCCCATCGGATAATGGACTCAAATATGCATAAACTTTACTTACAATTTATTTTAAATATAAACTTAATTACCAAAATATATTGAAAGAACGCGAATAAAATACGGCAGGGCGCAGCAAGAAATTTAAAATTTAAAAAAATAGTCACCTATTTGCTGTCGATGTCGTCTAGAGTTCTAGAATCTAATAACTATTATAAAGGCGAAAGTTTGTAAGTATGGATGTATGGATGTTTGTTACTCTTTCACGTAAAAACTACTGAATGGATTTGGATGAAATTTGAAATATACATTGCTTATGTCCTGGTAACACATAGGCTACTTTTCATCATCATCATCACCGATTTTCATCACCACGCGGGTGAAACCGCGGGGCGCAGCTAGTCTACTATATAAACAACTAGCCGTCCGTCCCGGCTTCGCACGAGTGTAAGCTCGGCCTTCGGCCTCGCTACAAAATATAATATAGCCTATGTCACCCGGGGATAGTGTAGCTTCCCAACAGTGAAAGAATTTTTTCAAATCGGTTCAGTAGTTTCGGAGCCTATTCATTACAAACATACAAAAATAGGTACAAATCTTTCCTCTTTATAATATTAGTGTAGATGTAATAAGGAAAACCTATAAATAAACGCAATTGAGTCATTGTAGACATGTCTAGGATGCCTTATTATAATTCTGTACTTGCAGCAAAGAGCATAAATAGTTCGTTAAAAGTGTGATATGTTTCCTTACTACTATGTATTTAATTTAGGCATTGTTTGTTTATTTGTTGTGACCAAGAAACTATAGACGTTTGTCTACTGTTTCTAGGTCACCCATAGGCCTCCATTTGATTTGAGTAGTACTTTGCCACTATGAAAGTAATTGTTGTAAGAATCAGTATCAAGCTTCGAACAAAAATAGTTTTTTGAAGATATCAAGCCTATCATGTTCCTACTACTGGGAAACATGCTTTCTCTCTCAGAGAGAGAGAGAGAGAGAGAGAGAGGGGGAGAGAGAGAGAGAGAGGGAGAGAGAGAGAGGGGGAGAGAGAGACAGAGAGAGAGAGAGAGAGGATGGGCCACTTAACCTAATCCACCATGCATCATGTTGGTGAATGTCATAATATGACTGAACTTTTTGAGGGTCTTGGACATACATATAGAAGCTGTAACCGCGACTTCGTCCGCGATTTCTTCAGAAAAAATAACCTATGTCCGACCTCATGATACATACTATTACCTCCCAAAATTTTATCGAGATCGGTTAAGCCGTTTAGTTGTGATTATTTAGCAAACAGACAGACAGACAGAGTTACTTTCGCATATGTAATATTAAATGTGGATAATATTAGTGTGGAAATGGATACCTATCTATCTATACATACATCTATCTTCTATCTATATACACATCTATCTTCTAAACATATAATAAAAACGTAGAGATAAAAAAATCTAATTGCGAGATATCAAAAAAAACATCACAGAAAGCGTCTTAAAATAAACAGCTGAACACGTTAAGACAGTTTTTTACAATTTTTGTTTGTTTGTTTGTCCACGCACATCTCCTAAACCAATGGACGGGTTTAAATGCGGTTTTCACGAATATGCTTAGCTATGACCAGATTTAGGTACATATAGGCTATGTTATTTTGCGCAAGAGCCGGATTAAGGGAGGAAATAAGGGTTGAAAGTTTATATGAAAATCTACGCGTACGAAGTCGCGGGCAACAGCACTAGTATAAAATATAGATCACACTAATATCATATATGTGAAAGTTTGGATGGATATATGGATGGATGTTTGTTACTCAATCACGCAGAAACGGCTAAAGGAATTTGGATGAAATTTGGAACATACATTGTCTATGTCCGGGATTAACACATAGGCTACTTTTCATCATCATCATTATTTTTCCTCACCACGCGGGTGAAACCGCGGGGCGCAGCTAATATAGATATTAATAGAAGATTTACATCCTCTACATAATCGTAGTAATTTTGTAACAAATCCTCCACGGAAACATTGGATCAATGGCCCCACATTCTTACCGTCTCGTCACAGATGGACCTTCAGTTACCAAACAGCGCCATACATAACTATCCAGTCAGTACGTGCACCAGACTGGCGCATGGCGTGGCTGGATCCCAGTCCTTTCACTTTCACAGAGGAACCGTTGCCTCTTGAATCTAGTGGTTTGTTATTTCATGACGTCTTAGCTATGTCTAGTGTCTACCGCATCGATTCTGGTACTTACTCGTAGGCTGTGCGTACGCGGAGGCTACTTAAATATCAGTTCTTTTCTTTATTTTTTAACCGACTTCCAAAAAGGAGCAGGTTGTGAATTCGACTGTATTTTTTTAAAATATTTGTTACCTCATAACTTTCGACTGGGCGAACCGATTTTGATGATTCTTTTTTTTTTTGAAAGCTAGTGCTTTCCGTGTGGTTCCATTTTAATTTGGTCAAATTTTGTCATTTTTACGAAGTCGTTTTTTTATATTTATTTAGAAGGTACACAGTACAGGATTATTTCTACATAAGCTAAACTTATGGCAAATATTACAGTTTCGAATTGGAGAGTATACCAAAGTATGCGTACACAGCATGACTGGCAATTACTGAAGACAAAAAGTGTACAACTTGGTAAGAACTAATTGAAGCTAAAACCGACGCTGTAGCTAAAGTTCTGAAGCGTGAATTAAAATACTAAGTCATCATCATCATCCAGAAGACGTCCACTGCTGAACATAGCCTCCCCCTTTAACCTCCACACTGAACGACATCCTGCCATCTGCATCCACTGGATGCCCACGACTCTCACAATGTCGTTGGTCCATCTAGTGGCCTACCTACGCTGCGACTTCCGGTTCGCGGTCTCCACTTCTTGAGTGGACCTTTCTTCCCCATCGGTTATCAGTTCTTCGAGCGATGTGGCCTACCCATTGCCACTTCAACTTGCAGATTTTAATAGCTATGTCGGTGACTCTGGTTCATTGTTCTATGTTCCGAATTTAATTTAAAATACGAAGTAACGCATGTAGACTGTACCTACTAAGCCAATAAGGAGGTCATTTCGGGGTTGGTCCCATTGTAAACGTTTTTCATAATGATGAGTACAATGACCACCTTTCGGCTAAGTACAGTCTATATGCGTAACCCTGTATAAAAATCAATTGAGAATCGAGTGTTTCCTTTCATGGATCTCAAACAAAATCGCGTTTTTTTAAAGCTATTCAAGAGTTATTAACAAGTTTTCTTTTCGCGACCTTTTAATTTAAAGCTTGGTGGTCCGTTTATGAACGCCCCTTCATTTAAACGTGCCACCCTCAGATGAACTTTACCGCTTAAATTATAAGGTTTACAGTGACTTATTATTGTATACTGACCATCAATTATTATGTTTCACTTTTTTTTTTGCCTGAAGTGGTAAGGGGCTTGAATTGTGAAAGTTACCAATAATTACGTGTTACGCAAAAGATTTTATTCACAGATATTACTACACAAAAAGCTTTATTTTGTACTTTTCTGTTTCTTAATAAACACTTTAAGTAACTAATTATATGACTACATTATGCAGGGTTACGCACATAGACTGCACTAGGCCGAAAGGAGGTCATTATGAACAACTTTTACTATGGGACCAACCCAGACATCGCGGAAAAAAATCTGCTGTTCCATAAATTTTATCAGCGACTAAGGACTTAATAAACCGGCCAAGTGCAAGTCAGGCTCACGCACTGAGGGTTCCGTACCACCACAAAACAATAAAGTAGTGTAAAAAAAACAACATTTTTTTTTATTGTAAAATAGGCTTGCGCTTTCCCGCCAACTCGCCTGATGTTAAGCGACGATGCGGCCTACGATGGTTGCCTAGAAGAAACCGATTCACTTTTGACTTGAAAACACCCAGATTGTAACTATCGGGGAACACCCATTCAGGCAGCGCATTCCACATACTAGCAGTTCGCACAATAAAAGTGGAATCAAAACGCTTCGTACGGGTTTTCGGAATGTCAACCATAAAGCGGTGTCAATTTTTCGTGCCCGCTCTGGCAGTCCTATAGAAAAAAGGGCAGGAGGGAATTAAATCATGCAGATCTGATGCACACTATCTAAAATGTATCCGATAAAAAAACCGAAAGACTAGCAACTTTGCGCCGATGCTCGAGACTAAGAAGCACGAACAACATCACGCCCAGGCGGGCTAACATGCGCACCGCGACAGGGTTTTGTCGACTCTTTTAGTCGTGCCAAAGCGAGATAGGCGTATATAAAACCGTAGGCACCTATACGCTATAGCATACATACGCTGTCTCGTGTGCTCCTGGGAGTTAGCGGACTGTCACTGTCACGAGAGCCATGGGCCAGTGTGCACGGTGACGTTAATACCAGATACGTGAATTACGTGGGCATTGTCGAGCCAGGGTAGTGTGTGAAATGTTGGAGCGAATAAGCCAACCCCTACACATGATAAATTTGATGTGGACGGTGACGCTAATACCAGATACGTGAATTACGTGGGCATTGTCGAGCCAGGGTAGTGTGTGAAATGTTGGAGCGAATAAGCCAACCCCTACACATGATAAATTTGATGTGCACGGTGACGCTAATACCAGATACGTGAATTACGTGGGCATTGTCGAGCCAGGGTAGTGTGTGAAATGTTGGAGCGAATAAGCCAACCCCTACACATGATAAATTTGATGTGCACGGTGACGCTAATACCAGATACGTGAATTACGTGGGCATTGTCGAGCCAGGGTAGTGTGTGAAACGTTGGAGGGAATAAGCCAACCCCTACACATGCTAAATTATACACTCTTATGTACCTATTACAATACAATACAATATCTCTTTATTACACACCGAAAAATACAAATAAAAATATAAACTAACACATACCGTTACCGTTTTTTTATTAAAGAAAATATAAGAATACGTTAAAAAAACGTTTAGTTTTTACTTTTTGACTTTATTATTATTTAGTAGTTGATCTACGTAACATTACATATTTAGTGAAAATTTCAACTGGCTATCTATAACAGTTTGAAAAATACAAAAGGTAGGACGAACAGAAAGACAGACACAGCCGTGTAGGTTTAGTAATAGGGTCCCGTTTGCACCCTTTAGATGCGGAACCCTAAAACATGTACCTACAAACACTGTTTTAAACTATCACGGTTGTTCACTAAAGTTATATGATTATTTACGTGAACATGGTGCATGTAACTGCGCCGAAATATCGGGAGCTCCTTCCACAACCTTACCACGGTAAATATCCCGTAAATAATCATATAACTTTTATGTACCTACAAATTATTTAAAAAAAAAGTGTGTGTGTGTGTCAGCTACGACGCACGATTGGAGTTTACTCGGCAGCAGAAGAATGAGATGGAATACATGTGTTGCGCGCAGGCGCGCAACACATGTATTCCATCTCATTCTTTTACACGTTCAATCCTACAGATATATATGTTTGTCTCTTTCTACGTAACGCCTCTACTTTTCGTGTTACACTTGATTTTACTCCTCATAAAATTTCCGTACCGGGCCTTATAACTCAAATCGTTTCTTAAGGAGTAAACTCCAAAAATATTCAAACAGGTCATTCATGTCGGTTAACAGACCTTATGTAACGGACATCTTCATACAGTCATAAAACTTACATAAAAACAATAAAAATCGAGAACAATCTAAATAACCCAGATATACTTTTAAAACAATAGCTACTTGGTTTATTGCATCGGGTACAGGTCAGCACTGACAACTGTAATTAGCAGATTTTGACATGATCACATCACGTTCATGTAACCTGTATCTACGCAATAAGAGCTAATAAGAATTGTAGAACCTCCTCCTCAGTTCGTTTGCTCATTGCTTGCGTCATGATCACAGAAAAAATTCTTTTTGTGGCTGTCAAGGCATTTTTGTAAGAAATTTGTTGTAGCCAGTTGCACCCATATAAACCTAACGTCAGTCATTTGAAATCAGTTAGCAACTGTGACGCGGAGTTCGACGCGTTGATCTAAATAAGAATGTTTAATCAAAGTTCTGTCATAATCAGGCATTAGCCTGGCGACAGATTTTCCTTCTCATTTCCGTTATATTTACTTCTCTTTTCTGTGGTCATGATGCTCCCGATCTTTTGTAATCTGGTGACAAATCTGCTTCCATCTCTGACGGTCTCTAGCCTGGCCCATCACGTCGGAGATGTTCGTACCGAGCTCTTTTGATACTTGGTCGGTCCATCTTGTGGGCTCCCTGGGTCTTTTCCCCTCCATTTTGCCGGTCGCTATTAACTTCTAGATGTTGTCGAAAAGCTTTCGGGCGATGTGTCCGAAATACTGTAGCACCCTTTGCAGACAAATGCTCTAGAACCTCTTTGTAAGTTTTATTTCCTTAAGCATTAAAGGATTCTATGAACAATCCACGGAATACGCAGTATTCGTATAGAAATGTAGAACAAGAAGGTGAAAATATGTAGTTCATAAAGTTGAAAATTCGATACTTGGAAGTGCGTTGAAATCTTTTACATGAATTAGGCTACTCCTGCAGGAAACTTGGGGATACGTTCTATAATAGGAAAATAGGGATGGGTGTTCAGCATTCTAGAATAAAGAGTTATCGATATGTCTTTATCGAAAGACGAGCTTAGCTTTGCGGTTTCAGCCGCAGCTGCCTTATTATGGATCTTTGATCGGGACCGCGAGTGTCAAAACTTTGACACTCGCGATCCCGATCAAAGATCCATAATAAGGCAGCTGGATGTTCTCTCAGGAACAATACATTTTTTCAGGATAAAAAGATGACGTCAAACGTAACCTATTTCCATAAAAAAAAAACAACGAACACACTTTCGCACTTTTTATATCATTGTGATTAATATTGCGGCGACCGTAATGTTAGAGATCAGTTGTCTTTTACATACCTTATTTTAAGCCACTTTTCGTACCCCCAGCGACGAACTCCAGGCTAATGCATACCATTTATTGTAAACCACTGTTTTGGATGTATGACAGGATACTTGGTGAGCCCGATAAGTATGATTGTCGGTGTTTTAGGATAGAAATAGAGACGGGCATCCTAAGATGGGGAAACAAAGCTATCGATACGATATTCGTTATCGATGTGACCAAAATATACTTGAACTTTACATACGTATTATCTAGACTTACGATATTTTATTCAACTGTGAGCCAATGTAGTGAACTACAATTGTCTAGCTCTGTCTGAAAACAACAACCATGCAAAAAATACTTGATGATGTCAATCACAATTAAGTTTTTTTTTCAATAAATGTTGTAAGCTTTACTCAAGCGTGACTATTAATTTATTGTGGGGAATCGAATTCGATTGATAGTTATAAAAACAATCGTCGTTTTAAAAAAAAACTTCAGTAGCGTAAACAGGAACGCAGCAATTAACTTATCGCTAGCAAAAACGTAACCTCATAAAACAATAAAAACAAAGGCGTTATCAATCGTTAATCATGCTATTGAGCACTTTCACTGTTGTTCGACGAGCAGGAACAGTGAACTTAGGGATGGGGAAATAGATTTATCTAATTATCGATTTGTTTTTATCGATAGATTCGATACCAATGTAATTTTATTTGATCTATGTAACTAAATACGAGTTAATAAACTAAAATAATTGTTTAATGTGATTTTTAGCCACCAAATAATTGATCTTCTGACGAAAATTATGCAGGTATATTTACTAACTTTGACAAACAAAAGTTACTTGATCTTACATTTTATGATATCTGCAAGCTTAGTTTTATAGCAACTGATTTTATTTTGTTACTTGTCATTCTTATTGAGATTGATAGAGGAATGACGAGGGTAGAACAATTTTGCTCTAACCGATTCCATAGATTTATACCAATAAATTTTCAGATCATAAAACAGAACAAAACTTCTTATACGATTCAAAGAATTTCCATTGGTATCCGATGATAAAAAAATAACTTACAGTCCCATCACTATAAGCAATGTTTCCGGCTTCGTGGCCACATATCATCTGCTACCGAATTATGCAACGTTGCTCTCTGACGCAATACCACGAGAGCTCGTTTTATCAAGTGAATGCTAAAGTTACCTACATATTAATAACGGTTGATCAAGTGCTAGGTTTCATTTGTTTGTAAAATGGCGGCATTATTTGAACAGTTGCGGTTTTTATATACTTAGACTATACAGTCGTAAAGTATATCTTGTATCTCGAGCAGTTAAAAATAATTGTGTTAGTAATTTTTTTCTTTCTTTTTGTTGCAGGTCAGTAAAGGACTCAGATGTAATAATAAAATAGTTAACACAAAGTAAGTAATTAAATAAATAAATATCTGAGACATTATTGCACACATGGTCATCTGATCCCAAACTAAGCAAAGTTAGTAATATGGCTGCCAGAGACTGATATACATACATATTTTTAAATACATAGATATTAACACCCAGACATAGAACAAACACAAATGTTCATCACACAAATGTTTGTCCTAGATGGGAATCGAACCCACACCCCAAGCGCAGTAAATAGGATCCCTACCAACTGAGCCACCGAGGTATTCAAGATTAGATAGAGTTATGCCAGTTTGTACCTAAGGAACTCATTAGGCTCTTGGAACAAATTATTTTTTTGTAATTTACAAAGTAAATTACAATATAATATATTTGGTCTTACTTAGAAACGTCTGCTAAGGTTATCTATATTTTAAAAGTGGGTCTGTCAAATATTCTCGCTGACGAAATTTGACACAAGCAGAAACGAGGCAAAGAAATCGTTTAATTGACGTTTCACCAATTATGTCAAACTTGTCACTTGCTTTGGCTTTTCACGGCTCTAGAATTTGTAAAGCTATTTGTAAAAAAATAAAATAAAAAGCCTATCATCGTAGCTGTTAGTAGTAATACAATGGTTATTATGAAACAAATCAATCAAATAGTGATAAGCCACGAGTTTTTTTATCGGCACGTTTTCTTGCGATTTTATCGATATCGACTAAAGATTAGGTCACACCGTCTCGATCCTTTACAGCACTCTTGTAAATCAAATTCTGAACTTAATAATTATTAAATTCCATTTGGATTTAATTTAGCTAGGTAATTATTTAGCTACATCTGTTTTATTTTCAATGAATTAATTACCTATCCTAATAAAAAAAAAAACATTTTAAAAAGAAATCATTTTGACACCTCAGAGATAATGACGAATCTAAAGATACATAGCAAGTAATCAAAGAATTAGACAAACATACATACATATCACATATACTTGAAAAACATTATTCACGTCTTGGGCAGTGGGGTAAAAATTATATAAGCCGAGCTCGAGTATTTCTTATTTTCGGAACTCTCCATGATTTAAAATTGCTTTTTTTCTGCGTTTGCATGAATACAATATAATAACTCTTTATTAAAAACCACAAAAACAAGGATAACATTATACATTACAGTAATTATCTAGGCTTTAACAGGCGGCCTTATCGCTTAAAGCGACTCTTCCAGACGTGAATAAGGTCGATGTCCGAGACCCTCAGGTATTTGAACTGGCCCAGTACTTACTAGGTAATTTACGGCATTTATTGACGCTATTAAAGCATTTTCTTGTAATATAACTCTCACATCTCACACTTTCTGCGAACTTAGTTCGCTGCTCGCAATTAACCTGAGAGCTCAACTTTGTTGTGACTTGTGCTTGGGAAGGAGGCCATTAGGGAGATATCATGTGTATCTAATGGCTATAAATCTTTCAGTTCACTACTTGGCTGTTTGTGTTTTTACCCACGACGGCGATGGAATGGAGGTGTACGGGGTGGTCTAAAAGGTGACGTTAAAACGATTACTTTCGATTCGTCATACAATAAGCTCCGAAAAATTCCCCATGTTCTGTGATTTTGTGTTGTTTTCGAGTTGCAATATTTTTTCTTTTTAGGTTTAGCGGAGTCTTAGTAATAGGGTCCCGTTTTACCCTTTGGGTACGGAACCCTAAAAAAACTGGGTTTCGACTTGATGAGGGCATTACAATAATGCTTTTGTGTGCATCATAATAATTCTGGGTAGCGTTTTTTAGTGCAAGAATGGCGTGCGTAATGTAGAATTAAAAGACATCAGGAAATGCGGAATACATCGGTATTGTGCATTTCCTGATATATTTTTCATATCATATATCCCAGTGTAATATATGCCAATCGTATACTATAACACGGACGACTAGTGCATGTCTCTATGGATCGCGCCATAAATAACAACAGATTATGATTCATGCAGTATTGTTTGTTCATGCGTTTGCGTCGATCATGGTTAAATATGGATTTCAAGGACAAGATGACAACATCAGCTTCTTCGGGGACTTGTTTTAACATTTTCATTTATTTTGCCGCTTTGAACCTGGCATATAAATTATTATCTAAGTAGGTATGACATTTACGTACATATTTGTCTACATCTACACTAATATTATAAAGAGGAAAGATTTGTACCTATTTTTGTATGTTTGTAATGAATAGGCTCCGAAACTACTGAACCGATTTGAAAAATTCTTTCACTGTTGGGAAGCTACACTATCCCCGGGTGACATAGGCTATATTATATTTTGTAGCGAGGCCGAAGGCTTACACTCGTGCGAAGCCGGGGCGGACGGCTAGTCTACAATATAAAGCTTGTTTTGTTAAGATTTGTTTTAGTGACTAATGCTGTTGCTCGCAACTTCATACGCGTAGATTTTCATATAAACTTTCAACCCTTTTTTTCTTCCTTTTCCCAAACAAACACACAGACAAAAATTTAATAAAAATAATTTTCTTAACGTGTTCAGCTGCTTATTTTAAGACGCCCTGTGTTTTTTTTATATCTTGCATTTACAGATTTTTTTATCCTTAGATACATTTTTATAGTATACGATATAGATGTATAGAAGATATAGATTTCATGCGCTAAATCTAACTTCTATCTTTACAATGTTCCTGTTTGTAGATTCCGATGTAACAAAAGAGCATCTACGCAAAACACGCTTTGAATGATAATCTATAATCACACTAATCTACATCTACACTAATATTATAAAGAGGAAAGATTTGTACCTATTTTTGTATGTTTGTAATGAATAGGCTCCGAAACTACTGAACCGATTTGAAAAATTCTTTCACTGTTGGGAAGCTACACTATCCCCGGGTGACATAGGCTATATTATATTTTGTAGCGAGGCCGAAGGCCGAGCTTACACTCGTGCGAAGCCGGGGCGGACGGCTAGTATCATATAAATGTGAAAGTTTGGATAGATGGATGGATGTATGGATGGATGTTTGTTACTCAATCACGCAGAAACGGCTGGATGGATTTGGAATAAGCATTGCTTATGTCCTGGATTAACACATAGGCTACTTTTCATCACCAAGCGGGTGAAACCGCGGGGCGCAGCTAGTATAATATTTATATAAGGCGATGTGTGTATGTATGTTCTCCAAAACGCCTGAACTGATTTTCACGGGACTTTTACTGACAGATAGCTGATATTTGAAGGAGAATAACAGGCTACTTTTAATCATCATCGCCATTTTTCATCACCGCAGGAGAAACCGCAGGGTGCAGCTAGCTATCAATATAAAACAACGACTTCTAAATTAGTAAGATCTCGTATAAAAATATTCTTAATCTGGTACAGAGTCATTATGCCTTTCAAGCACGTAATTAATAATAAAAATAAAAACTTAACGTATTTTGACATCTATGCAAACAAACACAAATGCACATGTGCATACTTTGGCGATTTTGCGTTCGTTCTCTTAAAAACTAGAATTTTTTTTTATTTCATAGGCTGAAAACAAGCTGACGGGCCGCCTGATGGTATAACCGTCGCCTAGTACCAGCAACACTAGGTGCATCAGAGATACGTTGCCGACCCTTAAATACTCTATTAACAGGCCTTTTGAAGAACCCCACACTATAGTCACTCGGAAACGCCGCAAGACTACAAATTGCAGGTGTGGGGCTAAAAGATCGCGTAAAACGCACGGTGTGCGATTTCCACCGATCTGTGATATGTGGATGAACTTAAAGGCGATGGTGGCTGGTGCGATGATAAAACCGCGACGCTGGCATCAGATCGAACATTTTTCAAAACATTCCCCGTTATGAATGCGATAAAAGACAAAGAGACCCAACGTCTCTGCGCATGCTGAGCGGTTGTAGGGGTTTAGGAAGCTTGGGATCGTCGACAATTCTGACAGCTCTACGTTGTAATGCATCAAGTGGCTCTAGCTGATACTTGGGTGCTCTGTTCCAAAGATGGGAGTAGTACTCCATGTGAGGTCGTAACGTTGAAAACAAGTTTAACGTTGAACGCGTGTGGTCTCTGTAATGTGAACGATGCGTTAATCTGCAACCTAGCCATGCTTTGGCAAATCCAATAGAAAACATCAACGGGTCGACCGCTGGCAAACCCCCGCTGTTTTGCTTTGGTCTAATAAGGCGAGTGAGAAAGTTAACAGAAAAAACTGATAGCTCTCGTTTTCATTCCATTGTGCTGTGTTGCTATTACAAAAAATGATCTTTTATTAACAACACCACGAAAACAAGCTACGAAATCGGCGTATTGTTCCAATGTTACCTGAAGTTGTTATGAACTTTTTGCTGATAACAATGGGCACTGAAGAACCTTCTTATTGTGAAATATTATCACTGGCAATGTTTACAGATGTAGTTTTTTTGGCGGAAAGTGAAAACAAGGTGTCGCCTAAATGTATTATTTTTCTAAATTTGTGTTATTTCCAGTATTAGAGCCTTACTTAAAAACGTTACTCAAGTTGACTTACGCTTAAATATGCTCCGTCTCGTTTTCGAGTGTGACGATTGCCGTCAGCGAGAAGTTGAGAGAGCATTTTAAAGCATAGATCAACTTGAGTAACGTTTTTAAGTAAGGCCCTTAATGTGTAATTATGGTGGGCTATGTTCATGAGCATGCAAGTTATATAATGAGGTGAAACATATATTTTTGTGATGTTTCCAAAACTCTACTGAAGCCTTTAGTAAAGTCTCCACCACTTTAATAGCATGGCTTAGACTTAACCGTGACTTACTTTGCTTGACTCTGACTGTGACTTGTTTGACGTTATTTTAAAACCTTGTAAACCAGTTGTAAACCTATTTATTATTCAACTGAAGAACATTGTATCGATGGTCACGAAAAAAAGTCGTGTAATTTTCAAAATTGTTGTTGTTTGTTTTGAATCGCTAATTTCATTAGTAACTTGTAAACACTCAAATACTTTTTACGAATTTATTCGCTTGTATTTTTTACCGACTTCAAAAAAGGAGGAGGCACTATGTTCGTCTGAATGTTTTTTTTTTCATCAATATTTTCGCCAATTGTGAACCGATTAAAAAAAAAATTTTTAGTTCGAAAGGGTATACTCCCGAGGTGGTCCTATTATCATCAGGTCAGGATCTGATGATGGAATCTCAAGGAAATCGAGGAAACACTAACCAACTAACAATGTTTGACCCACTTCCCGGTTTCCGATTGAGCTGAAATTTTGCATACGTATGTAAATTTAGTAACAATGCAAGTGCTTATTTGTGGTTTTGAAGTCGGTTATTTTTTTTGTTAAAATAATTTATTGTTATATATTATTTTGATTCCTGACGTTTCGAATATTTTCGAACTTTAGATGACGGATATCCTTAGAAATGTATGTATTTGTAAATTATTTATGCTACTTCTAATGGCTGTTAAAATTCTGAGGCTAATTGCCACCACCGCCTTGACCAACTTGAATCGGCAATTTTCTTGTTAATCAACCGATAAGTTCCCATACACACAATCAAGTTTTTTTGCCGCTTCATCTGACTATTGTTGTGATATAAACACGAGATACGCAGCTTTTTGCAACGGTCACTGACTTAGCCAAAAGATGAAGCTGATTTTTTACATTGTTACTATAATTGCATACATAGCCTTTTATTTTAATTTTTTCAATATTTTATTCAAGTCAAATTGAAAACTAGCAGACAGACAACGCATCGATGCTATTACAATGTGGTATTGGCAACGCATGCTATGTGGCTTTGTGGACTGCTTATAGAATAAAAGTCTGAATCATTAAGGAAGTAAAGATCACAAAGAGACCTTTGAGCATTTGTCCTAATAGAGTGATGTAGTACTTTGTGACACAAAAGTCTGACACCAGGGCCAGCCAGTCAGCCATAGTAAACTTACTTTATTTACTAACTAGCTGCGCCCCGCGGTTTCACCCTCGTGGTGATGAAAATTGGTGATGATGGTGATGATGAAAAGTAGCCTATGTGTTAATCCAGGACATAAGCAATGTATATTCTAAATTTCATCCAAATCCATCGAGTCGTTTCTGCGTGATGGAGTAACAAATATCCACCCATCCATCCATCCAAACTTAGTGTGATTGCATCAAGATTAGTGTTGTCAGCTCTAAGGGACCCACTACCCTTCCCTATTCTTCTTCTTCTTTCGTGTCGATGTTTCGCTCCTTATTTTAATTTTAAATTAAATTTTTGGACCAAAATTCCGCCACTTCAATGGCACTCTCCGTGGCTTCATTCGTACCCTTCCCTATTCCATGAGCCTACCTTTGATTATGTACATGACATAATCAAAGAGCCTACTTCCTTTGTTTATGCGTTCTCCATGGTATCTCGCCAGTCGCATTCACTCGATCCAATAGTTCTTCTGATATCGTCGGTGCACATCATCCCCGGTCAGCCTAGGCTATAACTTGCTCTGTATAACTTGAAGGCACTATTGGTGAAGAATATAATTAAAAAAAACCCTGGATAAAAGTGCTGATAATCTTCAAATGGCTTAGCTATAGAACACTCACGAACAATACACTTCGATCAAGACAAAAAAAATGGTTTAACCGTTTGGGAGCTATACGATGCCACATACAGACACACAGATGCATATAATACACAGATACAAAGATACACACGTTAAACTTATAATACCTATCATTTTGCGTCTATAGGGTTTAAAAAGTACTTATTATGCGTCTTGGGGATATAATATATACCCCGGAACAATAGTCATGGGAAATATTGTAATGTTGCGAATAAAACTAGTTGAGTGCTTGTGGTATAAGGAAGATGTTCAAGATTATGGGCACTTTCCTCAGGCAAATCCTTTTGTATAAAGAAGCTTGAGTAATTTTATTGCCATAAGCCACACACGGGTTTCTGTCCCACGGCGAATCGACGCTTCCGCACATGCGTGAAATATCGAACAAATCACATTATGCAACCCGTGGATAATAATATTCGATTATTAGTGGACATTTCCAGGGATGATCATGTTGCTGGTGATATACACTATGCATTATCAACGTACTTACGTTGATAATGCATAGTGTGACCAAAAGATCCCGGACAGTAAAACAAAGTAAAGAAAATGGCGTAATGGTGGCTAGAATTATATTCTATATTTTGTTAACAAACCCTCAAAGCGCTATCTATCAACAGACGTTTTGAAGTCAAATTAATTCTAAATAAAGTATTTTCAAGTTTATTTTAGACTTATTGTTGCCGGCGACTTTGTACACCCCAATTCGGCGTTTCGCAAAGACCTTTCTTAGCAAACTTCTACAACCCACAGAAACTACCTGAAAAATTTCACAACTTCGCAGGTCAAGTATTTTTTGAGATTTCGTGGTGGTTTGACACTCATTGACTGACTCAGTCAGTCAGTGAGTATTTCGCACTTATAATAAAATTACAAATGATTAACTACTAATACTATTACTTGACAGCCCTGTTAGCTTAGTTGGTAGCGAACCTGTCTTCTATGCTTGAGGGCGTGGGCTCGATTCCCACCTAGGACAAACATTTCTGTGATAAACATTTGTGTTTGTTCCATGTCTGGGTGTTAATATCTATTTAAGTATGTATTTAAAATTATGTATGTACGTATATCAGTCTCTGGCAGCCATATCACAAGCTTTGCTTAGTTTAGTGTCAGATGACCGTGTGTGCAAAAATGTCCCAGATATAGTAAGTAGGAGTATTATCGTCTGATTCCCACCACGTTTTGATGTTTGCGATAGTTGGGTCCACTGAAATTGCTATAGAATCGTATGTGGAAATGGCCACTTAGGAACAGCTTATCACCGCATCTGTCCCTGGCATTACTGGGTCCATGGGAATGGACCACACGTGTTAAACGTAGTCATAACCATAAAGGTGGGACTAGCTAGGGTACTTGACATCTGAGTTACTTGTCGATTTACCTAGGCATTACCGCTTCCTCTATACGTTTGATGTACAATATCAGCTTCTCAGCCATCAAAGCTTTGACCATACTGGGTTATTGATTAGGTAACCATGTTCCTATCGGACGGTCAGGGGCTGGATTTTTAATCCTTGTATGATATCGAACAAAAATATCATGAAAAATGTAAAAAAAAATGATAGAAAGCAAATGCAAATGGTTCAAACCACTCGTGTTAGTGACTGATATAATTATTTCAACAATATAAAAAACCGACTTCATCAGAACTGAAGCAAATTGAAATGGAACCAAAAGGAATCATCAAAATCGGTTCACCCAGTAAACAGTTCTGATATATCAAACATTTAAAAAAAAAACAGTCCAATTGGTAACCTCCTCCTTTTTGAAAGTCGGTTAAAAATACAACTACATATATTGTTTGGGATTTCGTTCAATAGTCAGCAATTTCGCATGATTTCGCATGATATTTTCGTGCGAAATCATACGAGCGATGAGCGATTCGAAAATAGTGCCCCAGAGAGGGCACGCAAAGCCCATACTATTTCATGGTTGATATTCCGAAAACCCGATCGAAGCGTTTAGATTACAGTTTTATTGTGCCAGCCGCTATATCGTGGAAAACGTTGCCTGTATGGGTGTTCCCCACTTCTTACAATCTGGGCATCTAAATTGGTTTCTTCTAGGAAACCGTGCTCCATCGTTGAACGCATCATTGTCTACCATCAAATGAAATGATAAATAAATAAATAAATCTTCGGGACATTTTTGCACACACGGGAACCCAAACTAAGCAAAGCTTGTAATATGGCTGCCAGAGACTGATATACGTATATTAATATTTTTAAATACATACTTTAATGGGTATTAACACCCAGACATAGAACAAACACAAATGTTCGTCACATAAATGTTTGCGCTAGGTGGGGAATTAAACGCACACCCCCACAAGGTACACAAGGTAGGTTCACTACCAACTAAGCAAAAGGGGCAGTCCCAATCTTTTGTCAAGCGCAATCCAACCTTTAATAAAAAAATAACTCAACAAATACTTTACCGTCTCTATACTCTACGTTTTGTGCAACATGTTAGTCGGTAGCTATTTCTAGCTAATAAACTACAATTTATGATTCAAGTTTATAGCTTTAAAACAGCTGTTTCGAGTTAATTTCAGTTCTATTCGAGGAGCATTGAAACGTCAATAGGTTTGTTCTAGATGCAAAGCTTGCCAATAAACAAACGTGCATTCATTTGGTAGATGGTGATGAAGTTATTATGTACCTAGCATTTATTGGCTACAAGCCACATCCCGCGGTTTCACCCGCATGGAGAATCCCACAGAACATTTATTCGGGTCAAACTAAAAATTCTATGTTTTTCTCAGGTCCTCTAAATCACACTTTAATATTATAAATGCGAAAGTAACTGTGCCTGTTTGCTACATAATCACGGCTAAACGGTTTAACAGATCTCGATAAAATTTTGCGAAGCAATGGTATGTATCATGAGGACGGACATAGGCTATTTTTTCTGAAGAAATCGCGGACGACGTCGCGGGTACAGCTAGTAGGTATATAAAAACAAAAAATCATGTCGATCCGTTGCTCTGTTGCTACACGTAGAGGTAAAAACAAACACAATTTCGCATAACTGATTATTAATATTATGCAATTTTTTTCGGGTTTTTGGGATATAAAACATGAAACGGTGTTGCCTTTTTGTGCTCTAACTGGCTGGTCCAATTGAATAATTATCAATTAAATTAACCGACTTCACAAAATTAGTTTAATATGATATTTAAATTAGTTACATATATTATTAGTATAACTACTTATTTTGATTTAAAAGCCAAACTACTGACCCGATTTTGATGAAATTTCTATGAGACCAAACAGTTCAAAAATAACGGAGTTCTGAGCAAAATATTTTTATAACAATTATATACAACAACTAGCCGTCCGCCCCGGCTTCGCACGAGTGTAAGCTCGGCCTTCGGCCTCGCTACAAAATATAATATAGCCTATGTCACCCGGGGATAGTGTAGCTTCCCAACAGTGAAAGAATTTTTCAAATCGGTTCAGTAGTTTCGGAGCCTATTCATTACAAACATACAAACATACAAAAATAGGTACAAATCTTTCCTCTTTATAATATTAGTGTAGATACAACCGAATTGAGAACTCTCTCCTTTTTTGAAGTCGGTTAAAATGATTATTACCTAAATATCTATAGCCAAGTCTGCTTGCAGACTGAATACAGTGTACCTAAAATTATATTATGACCATATCATGTATTTGCTAGAATAAGTAGTTAAGTAGTAGTAGTTTTGTAGTGGTAGGACTCATTTGCAGGGGTCCGCCTGGGGAAGTACCACACTTTTGCCAGTTATTCAACCGCCAAACAGTAGTGTGCAGACACTACTGTGTTCCGGATTGAAGGGCAATGTTTCCAGCGAAATTACAGGGCACACAGAGATTTGACATCTTATATCTCGGGGTGACGAGCGCAGTGCATTGCCATCCAGGATTTTGAACTGTTGAAGTCCAAAATTCTGAGTGGTGTTGAGCTGTTATGGGCAAGCGTGAAGAGCCATCAGGCGAGCGACTTCGCTTATCTCGTCACTCAGTATCATAAAAAAAAATGTAGTAGTTAAGTATTACATGACGTACTTAACATTAGTAGTTAATCATTACATTATGATAATGTAATGTACTACTAATTCTAGCAAATACATGATTTGATTAATTGATTGTGAGGTAGGATGGACATGTGCATTCAAGGTTTACGATGTGTTGCTGTTTTTGAAATGTTTGAAAGTATAATTCGGATGTTGGAACTGATTTGCATAGCCACTTATTTACATTTGTTTCTTACTTCTACAAGGCACACAAATTTCATAATGGATGGTCAGGTCAACAAGCTGTACCTTCTATCTCACGCGAGCGCAATTCTTTAAGCGTGTTTGACACCGTGAGCGAAGATATTGTGTATAGGCTTACTAACCTGATGATCTCAGCTAAGGTAAAAGCTTGTGTTTTCCGCTTACCATCAAGCAGATCACAAGCCTGCTAGATATTAAGCAAGCTACATATTATAACTTCTTCAACCGTCTTCAACAAAGAAGGTTTAATTCGACGGAATTTTATGTGTATTGTTGTAGCGATGGCGAACCAATTTAAATGGTTTTTAGGGTTCCGTACGCAAAGGGTAAAACGGGACCCTATTACTAAGGCTTCGCTGTCCATTCGTCTGTCTGTCACCAGGCTGTATCTCATGAACCGTGACAGTTAGACAGTTGAAATTTTCACAGATGATGTATTTCTGTTGCCGCTATAACAATACATACTAAAATAGCATAAATATTAAAGGGGGCTACCATAAAACAGATGTGTTTTTTTGCTCGTTTTTGCTCGATGTTGATAACGGCAACGGTTGAAACGGTAGACGCTTGAAATATTCATAGAATATTTAGTTATATATTGACTTTAAATTAAAATAAAATTTATATTTAAGGGAGGCTCCCATACAAAAAACGTGTTTTTTTTTTGCCTTTTTTATAGATAATGGTACGGAACCCTTCGTGCGCGAGTCTGACTCGCACTTGGCCGGTTAATTTATCTTAATAATTATAGTTCGCTTGACTTCCATAGAGTAGATTGAGCAGCTGAAAAACTTCAGTTAATATATCTGCATGATTATACCTACGTGCTAAGCTATGCTAAGCTTAACTCGCGGTGTGAAGAGCTCTTTACACTTGCCATCTCCCGAGCTTCCTGGTTCCCTGGTACCTGGTAACAAAATACCTATCCATGACCTTTTCTCTAATTAATGGCGTGCTCTCTCGAGCTCTCGTTGCTTTCAAATAATGTATTAGGATTCAGCTTTTGGCCACGCTTTCCATTGGTTTGTTATTTGAATAGATTCCTAACATTAATTCTCTTAATCCGCCGTACATGAAGTGAGAAATCGTTACGCCACCTAAAAGGTGGGTATCACATACCTGTTAATTAAATCAGTTAATTATTAACAAAGTAACTAATAATACAAATTATAACATTTTATTTGTATACAGTTACATCTACAGTGTAAATATTGTACATTTATTTAAAAGTTTATAAACAATTTAATTTGTTATTTAGTACACTTTATACTAAAGTAACTAAATAAATTAAACTAAACACTGTTTTAAACTATCACGGTTGTTCACTAAAGTTAAATTATTATTTACGGGATATTTACCGTGGTAAGGTTGTGGAAGGAGCTCCCGATATTTCGGCGCAGTTACATGCACCATGTTCATGCACCGTCTTCCCGTGAACATGGTGCATGTAACTGCGCCGAAATATCGGGAGCTCCTTCCACAACCTTACCACGGTAAATATCCCGTAAATAATAATATAACTTTAAATTAAACTAAATACCTATCCTGACTTATCCAAAACTATAGATGAAACACTGCATTTAGATTTCGGGTAAGGTGCCTAAAAAGCTAGCGACACTACCAAATTGAATGGTCAAATTTATTCTTTAGCCTAAGTAGAAAAAAAAAGAAACAAGAAACATATTTCATTAAATTATAATATTACTAGCCGTCCGCCCCGGCTTCGCACGAGTGTAAGCTCGGCCTTCGGCCTCGCTACAAAATATAATATAGCCTATGTCACCCGGGGATAGTGTAGCTTCCCAACAGTGAAAGAATTTTTCAAATCGGTTCAGTAGTTTCGGAGCCTATTCTTTACAAACATACAAACATACAAAAATAGGTACAAATCTTTCCTCTTTATAATATTAGTGTAGATTTTGTTGTAAATAAGTTGTCAAAAACCATCACTAGTATTTTATATTCGAATCCCGATATTTCTTCATCAAACGGAATCCGAATTTATCCCAAAATTCTGTATTTTCTGTAAAAATTATATATGTAATTACTAACACATATTATAGAACTTTTGACTAAAACAAAAGGTGTTATAAGCCTTAAATGCATTAATATATTAATATATGATTATTTACGGGATATTTACCGTGGTAAGGTTGTGGAAGGACATGGTGCATGTAACTGCGCCGAAATATCGGGAGCTCCTTCCACAACCTTACCACGGTAAATATCCCGTAAATATACATATAACTTTAGTAAACAACCGTGATAGTTTAAAACAGTGTAATATATTCATGTTTAATAACTTGTAAATAACTCAGAAAATATAAGGAAAATGTTCCGCATTTTTTTTTTCACCAGGTGGGGTTTTTCGTGCACGCTAATTTTGACTACAAATAAGTAAATATATTTCCTGTCATGGAGTAGACAGTGGAACTCAGTAGAACGAGTTTCCAAGTATCATCTTTGTTTTATCCGACCATTTAGCGAGCAAACGATTCATTTTGTGCTGTTTTTTATGGGGTATAAAACTAATAAAAACTCAAACCTTCATGTAATATCATAAATAGCTAACTTTATCAACTGCTGTCATCCATTACATCTATTTATCTTAAAAAACTTACTTCTAATGATTTGTAGTTAAAACTATTAAAAGTAAGCATGTGAAAGAATGAAGAAGAAGAAAGTGAATGGCTACCGTTATCAAATCCGATTATCTATTTTAACTTATTTGTTTGGCTATAATCAAACAAATTGGTACAAAACGTTTCGCCGTTAAAATTATTATAAGCAAGTATATAACCTTCCAATATGTGGAATGGCTAATACTATCACGGCGTAATATAAAAATATTGTATTCACATGCTTCTATAAATTACAGCTCGAATTACAGCCGTATTTCCAGCTCTATAAGGTATTATTAATAGTCGTTTATGGACGTGAGTAAACGTTTATCACCCACTTCTACTTTCTCAACATAATATAAAGTAAAAGTGGAAGAACTTGCGCATTTCAGCCGCATGTTACACAGATTTGTTCCGATTTTAATGCAAGCGCCTTATCTAAGGTACCTACTTAGTAAATACTTAATATACTTATATTAAAAATAGATAGATAAACTATTTATTGTTCACACCACAAATTAGATATACACGTTAAAACCGCTTAAAAAAACTAGCGCAATATTATTGCAGTCTTCAGAGCAAATATATGCTTGGGCCGAGTGAAGATTCTCAAGTGATTGAAATAATTTTTTTACGAGATAATCCAATATTATTGTATTATTACAGCTCACTCTGTCCTTTACCTCTTCTGTATGTCCTCTCTATACTAAGGTAGCCTAGAAGACATAAAAAACAGTATGCAAAAACTTTGGTATAGCGGTAAGGCCGCCAATTGTGTCACTAATTTTATGTTGTTTTTGTCTTATGTATGTAATCTCTGTTGTGAACAATATAATGAAAAGAGTTATCCTATCTATCAACCTAATAAGTATCTTCAACATCAAATGTTGTACAGCGGCAAACTATCTAAGTAATTAGCAAAATTACACTTCGGTGTGAGAGGCACCCGCCGCTATTTATGAAGCGTTAATCAGTCTGCGCGAGAAGCTAAAACAGGCTTGGCCCATAATAAGCGAATTAAATAAAAATTTGCACTTTCTATATACTTGTAATGGTCACTTCTTTGTACCATAATTATTTTTCAATGCTCACCTACACGTTGCCAAAGATATTTTATCTACATAACTTAGTACTTCGCCCGGAACTGAAATCTTGCGACCCCTATTTATATTCGTAATTTGACCGATATTGCCCATATACAAACTTAAAAATTGTATTATATGAACTAGGTTCATAACTAGGTTCAAAATTTCATGAAGATTGAATGAAATACTCATTCGTAAGTTATCTTGAAAAATATATATAAACATAGATAAAAACTCTAAGTTGTGCCAATATATCAAATATTAATTATAATTAAAAAATTATTTAAGTTAATTGTTTTAGATTATGGTAAGTAAATGTTTTTTCATCATCATCCAGAAGACGTCCACTGCTGAAACTCCCCCTTAGAACTCCACATTGAAATATAACCTGCCATCTGCATCCACTGGATGCCTGCGACTCTCATGATGTCGTCAGTCCATCTAGTGGGAGGCCTAGGTAGCTGCGCTGCGTCTTCCGGTTATTTTTTTATTAATGTAAATTTTTGTCATTTTTTCCATTTAAATATAAATTGAATTTATTAGATTAATTTCATTAAGGTGAAACGTTTCACTTTGGCGAGAAAATCAAATTTCAAACAGTTTTTTTTTGTCCTTGTAGCTAGGCCGGGTAATTATTGTGAAATGGCATAGTGTTCGCGAAAATTGTTGGTCGTTCTTTACATTATCATGTACAGCTATTAATCAGTTACTCACCATATTACTTACATTTGGCAATAAACCGTTTGAAACAGCAAAAATTTGTTTATTGACAAATGTATGTAATAATGTGCATTGGAGATAAATAACTTTACGCGAGTTTGTTAAGAATAATAATCAATTTTCGCGAACATCGTTATCGTTTACAATAATTACTCGGCCTAGCTACAAGAACAAAAAAACTGTTTGAAATTTGAATTTCCCGCCAAAGTGAAACGTTTCACCTTACCGGCCGATTTTCCAATCATCAGTTGGATGAATTAATGAAATGATGATGGGATGAAGGATGAATCAGATAGGATTTATTCTATTGATAGCATGATTTCGAATTTTTAAATAGTCGGAGGTTATCTGCGGAGTAAACCCTGTAAATTTATTGGAAAGATAAATTTATTCCTTTTTTTTTGTTATAGGCGTTTGACCGCTTGCTCACCTGATGTTAAGTAATGACTCGACTTCTTTTTTGAGCAGTGTAAAAATACGGATCTAATTGAGAACCATCCTCATATTTTGAAGTCGATTTAAACCGGTTGACCACTGATGAAGTAGACTATGGCAACAAGCACTTATGATATCAATGTTTCACTCTATGCATATGCAAGCACAGTTCAGGCCAAGCAAGTAAATGCACAATAACCATTGTGTAGTGTGTTCTCATAGGGAGTTTCCATTATGAGAAAGTTCGCCTTTCAAAGTTTGTCTGACAATATGAACTGAGTTGCCATAAATGCATGACTATAATAACGAAAACAATGTTTGTAATATCATCATCATCATGTCAGATAAACAAGGATGATATCTATCTATGTCTACCTATATCTATCTATATATATATATCTATATCTATCCATTTCTATCTATATCTATCTATAGTTAAATGATTATTTACGGGATATTTACCGTGGTAAGGTTGTGGAAGGAGCTCCCGATATTTCGGCGCAGTTACATGCACCATGTTCACGGGAAGACTGAAGAATGCGGGTGGTTGGTGAAGGTATTCTTCAGTCTTCCCGTGAACATGGTCACATGTCACATGTCTGTTTGCTATATAGTCACAGCTAAACGGCTTAGTCGATCTCGATAAAAATTTGCGAGGAATTAGTATATGTACGTATCATGAGGACGGACATAGGCTATTTTTTCTGAAGAAATCGCGGACTAAGTCGCGGGTACAGTTATTAAATAAATATTCGGAGCATTTTTGCACACCCGGTCATCTGCCTGCATATCACTTCACTTGCGCGTTCACTTACTTAAAAACGTTACTCAAGTTAACATACGGCTCCTTCTTGTTTTCGCGTGTGACGATTGCCGTCAGCTAGAAGTTGACAGAGCATTTTAAAACTAGATCAACTTGAGTAACGTTTTTAAGTAAGGCCCTTAGCTTGCAGAATAGACATGCTGACCCCAAACTAAGCATGCTTGTACTATAGCTGCCAGAAACATGCATACATTTTTTTAATACATATTTAAATATATATTAACACCCATCAGATACAGAACAAACACAAATATTCATCACATTTTTTTTTTTTTTTTTTTTAATAAAAATTAGGTTTGCTTTTTAACCGTCAGCTCGCCTGATGTTAAGCGATGATGCGGTCTACGATGGAGCAGGCTTGCCTAGAAGAAACCGATTAACTCGGTTGTCCTAGGTAGTATAGGTGAACCCACGCCCACAAGCGTAGAAGGTTGTTAATGTTTAATAAAACGTATGGTAGCGTAGTGTGCATCGTAAAGATAGATAAAGGTCTGTTTTTGTCCCGGAATATGCGCAGATAGTTTTATAAAAATATTCCTATACCATCCTTTTAATATGACCATCCGCTGCGGTGGTTACCGGTTAGTGCAATTTTAATATTTGGATATCGAAAATGCGCTCAGGTCTCACATGTTTTCTTCAAATCGTGTGAGGCTTTCATTCGAATGGACAAGTATATACTAGTAATCATGTGAATGGCATTGTCGCAGTGAAATCTCATCTCTCCTGAGAAATTCCACCTGTCGAGATAGTAGCCTTGATTGTTTCCGCATCTCTTCAGTCATTATACCTAGTTTTAATTTTACTGCGCTTAATTTCACGGCAAAACAAGTGTAGTGCAATGCACGCGAGGGAAAAAACATTTTGATAATAAATATGTAATTTTGAGCTAAGTAGGGTTATACGGAACGGTGCTACTGTGGTTAACTGAGGTCATGCAATGACCAAGCCAACCAAATCTACCAAACCAAATGCGGAAAATACAGGATAAAATTCAAAGGAAAGGAAATTTCACGTTTTTTTTTTCATACTGCAAGTTTTTATCGACTGCAAGACGAGCGAAGTCGCTTGCCTGATGGCTCTTCACGCTTGCCCATAACAGCTCAATGCCACTCAGAATTATGAACTTCAACAGTTCAAAACCCTGGATGGCAATGCACTGCGCTCGTCACCCCGAGATATAAGATGTCAAATCTCTGTGTGCCCTGTAATTACGCTGGAAACATTGCCCTTCAATCCGGAACACAGTCGTGTTTGCACACTACTGCTTGGCGGTTGAATAACTGGCAAAGGTGGTATGATAGTAAAATATATTCAATATGATGAGTAAAATGAGCCATTCATTGTTCCATTGTCCCCTGTAACCCTGTATTAATTCCCTGTATTACCTCACATACACTGAATGTTTTCAGGATAATAAATTACCTGTTTATGTAAGATACTAACTTCGTCCAAAATAGAATCCGTTTCGACGTTACGAAATTGTACCTAAGTGACGCTTAGACACAACGTAAATAAACAGTTAAAGCATATTTCACTCTAAAACTGCACTCCCTCTCTATGGCCACTGCGCATTAGCTAAGGCGCACAGCTTAGCTTTGAAGAATTTAACTATGCTATCATAATTATATCCAATAAGTTTTGATAAAACAACTCTGTATTATTCATAATTGCCTCGATCGCTAGCCTAACGCAGTGAGCGCTTAAAATATAAATTGTATCTAGAGCTTATTACATGCACTAAAATTTATACAAGGGTAATAAACTCTGGTATTCGTCTATCGTGTCGTCCTCTCTAGTATCTAAAAAGCCTAATCTCGAATCACAATTTTTTCGTACAGAAATATAGTAAAGGTTTGTGTATTTTAATAATAAACTTTATCTAGAGTAAGCCAAAGTCCAAACAAGGGCGCTGATCTCTAATCTATCTATTCTGATAAAAACAATGTATGCAAATGTATGCATAAATGCCTGATCTCGGCCGTTCGCCTAATCTTATACCGCCTAGTTTCGCCCGGAAATGCACTACATATTATGTAAAGCGGCTTCTCACACCGCTCTACGTCTTGTTGAGCTTTTGACACATGCGGAAAGAAGATCGAAGTCATAAGCTTAGAGCGTGAGAAATGTGTTGAATGTTGTAAGAAGATTGAAACAATTTTGTAATTTTGATATCTTGATGGACTGTCAAAATTTGTTATTAAAACGTTGTTACGAAGAATTAGACCAGGGCCCAAGCATCTCACTAATATCATATACATAATATGTGAAAGTTTGGGTGGATGGATGGATGGATGGATGTGTTACTCAATAACGCAGAAACGGCTGCATGGATTTGGATGAAATTTTGAATATACATATATTATATTTTGAAGCGAGGCCGAAGGCCGAGTTTACATCCGTGCGAAGCCGGGGCGGGTGGATATAGGTCAATGGTGATGTGATACGTCTATAATTTATTTCAGTTAGCCCCATAAAATAATACTTCCCGTGTCGTTTAACATTCCCTGTGTAGCCTATACGCACATTCTATCAATCCAATGGTTGTCTGGAAGAGATTGCTTTTAGCGATAAGGCCACCACTTGTGCCTACCTCTGAAGTTTCTTTACCTGTAACTTTTATTTCTGGTATGCACAATAAGAAGTTTCTGTCTATATATATCTATACATTCTATACATATAATAAAAACGTAGAGATAAAAAAATCTGTAATTGCGAGATATAAAAAAAAAATACACAGGGCGTCTTAAAATAAGCACCTGAATACGTTAAGACAGTTTTTTGATTTTTTGTTTGTTTGTTGGTTTGTTTGTTTGTCCACGCACATCTCCTAAACCACTGAATGGATTTAAATGCGGGTTACACGAATATACTTAGCCATGACGAGATTGAAGTATAGGTTATGTTATTTTGCGCAAGGGCCGGATTAAGGGCTGAAAAAAAAGAGTTGAAAGTTTATATGAAAATATACGCGTATGATGTCGCGGACAATAGTATTAGTCTATCTATAAAAATGGTTATTCACTCTCTCTTGAGACTTGAGCCAGTCGAATTCATTATATTGTAAGGAAGAGCACAGTTTTTGCTCCAGCTGTCACACGGCACACAATTGTCTGCAGTTTAGATTACGTTACCACTAGGCTAATAATAAGGCTTTCTCTTACATTATTTTTAATTGTAGACACTCTGAGAATAGAGATTTCGGATTAAACCTTTGTTTAACGTTATGTCACTTTATTTTGTAAACTGGACATTGTTTTTCGTTTTCTAAATATACAATTGTTGGATGAAATATGGTGCAATTTTTTTCTACAGACTCTAAATTTACAGGGTACAGATACAGATAATTTATTGGTGAACTATATACAATATCACTTGTCACATTTGAGAATATACAAAACTTAGTAACTAGTTTTGTATATTCTCAAATGTGACACAAGCTTCGTGCCATATAATAGTGTACATAAGTACACTATGATATGTCACGAAACTTAAAAAACACAATATATTTTAATATTTTTTTATCTAAATACTATTTGAGAGAGTAGTAGGCCTTCTCGATCAAAAACCGTCTTAACCTATTTTTAAATATACTGTCAGAAGCCGAACCAGGTCTTGTCTTCAACCAGTCTTCAGGTAGTTGGTTGTAGATATCGGGACCTTTAACGTAAACTGACTTGCCTGCCTTTGTGAGCTTATGTTTTACCGCTTTAAAAAAGTTTTTATATGTATTCCGGGGAGGGCCGGCACGGTTTGCGCCTATTCGCGAAAAGCTGTGCTGGTTTATGCGAGTAAGCATGCTCGTCTGGTAGATCAGTATCGATGGCACTGTTAATATCCCCAGTTCAGTGAAGTATGGTTGTAAGGAAATAGTATGTTAAGTCGAAAAGGGTTCGTTATACTTCGTATATATCATTATGAACAACTTTTACCATGGGACTAACGTAAAAACGTAAAATGATATCGTAAAAAAATATTAGCCGTTCCTGACATTTGGTCAAGTGTGAATAACTGTTTTTTATGGAACAGTTGCTCAAGACTAAGCTTCTTAGTCTTGAGCCGTTGAAAGTTGCTAGTCTATCAGTTTTTTATCGGATACATTTCGGAGAGTGTGCATCGGATCTGCATGATCTAATTCCCTCCTGCCCATTTTTCTATCGGACTGCCAGAGCGGGCACGAAGAATCGGCACCGCTTTATGGTTGATATTCCGAAAACCCGTAAAAAGCGCTTTGATTCCACTTTTACTGTGCGTACTGCTGGTCTGTGGAATGCGCTGCCTGAGTGGGTGTTCCCCGATAGTTACAATCTAGGTGTCTTCAAATCACGAGTGAATCGGCTTCTTCTAGGCAAGCGTGCTCCATCGTAGACCGCATCATCGCTTAACATCAGGCGTGTTGGCGGTCAAACGCAAGCCTATTTACGCATTAAAAAGTGATATTTTTTCTACTGTGTTGAGAGCATATGTTATAGTCTAACTCTGTACCAATAATATTTTACCACCTTTTAAAAATAATATCATTGTTTTATACGCTTAAACGCTCATTCATAGTCAGTTGCGTTATTGTTTTCGTAAATATAATAATTTATTATTGATTTTATAACTAGTTTTAATGTAACTACGCAATTACTTGTATATTTATTGTATATCTTGCGTATTAGGTAAGTACAATTATTGAAATCAAACTTTTTATATAAACCGAACCAGTTGGTCAAAATATTGAAAGTTGTTTAGAAGCGGCCAGAAATATTTATATTATAATTATGTAATGTAAAGATGGTAATTATCGCGTGAAAGCGGTATTAGAACGTAAGCAATCGACCCAGATTTGTGTAACTACTACTGTACGACATAAAATGACGTATTTTAATAAGCGTACAGACTCCAACGCTATGATGGAGCGATGGTGCCGAGCGGTAACATCTTCGCTTTACTTACTGGTTTACTTACATGGTTGCCTGGAAAAGATCGCTTTAAGCGATAAGGCCGCCTATTAAAACACCTAGATAATATTTTTCATTGTAATGTATGTTTTCCTTGTTGTGGTCTTTTAAGATTGGGCCTAAAGCAAAATCTTCAATCTTTGATTAGATTTTCACAGTAGTAAATCATGTCCAAAATCGAAAAAAAAAATACGTTAGGAAACTTCAATATATAAGTAAAGGTCGACCCTGACGAAAACATGGTAGGATAAAATTTTCTCGATAGAAAACCATCACAAAGTTACCTCTAATTTTCAACATTTTTGGTTTGCATTCTGTTTTGGTACATATTATTGAACAATAAATTATGTAAATATTATCACTCATGTATAACCTAGAGCTGACCCTAGCAATTTTTAAAAATTATGTCTATTCTATAAGCTATGAGAGTATAAAGCACTTGGCGCTTACAACATTTTTAATCCGCGCAATACGCTGTCTTTCGTCTCGCGTGACACAAGCTTGAGGCATCGGTTTGTTGCACCGATCAGTTACCATCGCTCTGTTGAGACGGGTAGTCCATGTCAGTTCAGACGTCGAGTACGCAAGCTTGGTTCCGCGCGTCGTCGCGCCGCCCGTGTTTGTTATCCGTACATGCGCTGGGTGTGGCGAGATGCGCGGGGGAAATCAGAATTTATCCTGCCATTAGGCCCGCTCTTAATACGTCGTCATTTGTGTGGTTTTTTTGTGACACAACTTCACTACCTAAGGACCATAATATTTTATTTGTTGCTTATGTGAAGTTGTGGTTACAAAATGAATATTTCTTTCTTTCTTAATAAAGAGTTATCTTATCTTACTTAAATTTCATCAAAATCTGTTTAGCAGTTTGACTTTGAAATCAAAATAACTGGAAAATTTTGTTGTTTTCATAACGTAATTGCGTATTTTATACAAATTTTGTAAAGTTGGTTTTTAAATTGATAATTATTAAACCATACGTTCTCAACTTCATTGACCCTAGAATTAGTTGTTACCTTTTCATGATTAAATTGATTAATCAATATTAATGAAATTTGGTGAACAATTAATGTGTAGCCAAAGACTTTATAGTACCTTTATAATTATTTTTTTTTTTTTTTAATTTAAAGTGCCGTAACTAGCCTTTTATGCGCCCGGTGCGAGCTTCTAATCCTGCGCTCCTGAAAATTTTTTTTTTCCTGGTGTGGTCATTTCTGCGCCCCTCCAGAGTCTGCGCCCTGTGCCTGGGCACCGCTGACACAGCCCTATTTATGGCACTGGCTTTAGGTAGTTTGTGTGTGTACAAACATAACACAAACATAACACTTATACAAACATAAGTCACTTATTCCTAGTAAAAATGAAAAAAAAAAAGAGGGAAACGATTATACTGCGGTATGCACCTTTTATTTGATATTTTACACCCCAAGCAACATAAATATATAAAAGCTGCCCGTTGAATGAATCGTTTTGTTGGACGTATTCGAAATAATTCTATTTGAAAGCTATATAGTATTTACTTACTAAAAATAAAGAAAGTTAGCGAAAGTGGACGTGTTAACAGCGCAAATTGAACGTTTGCTTTAAAAGTATATTAGAGTTCTTTCAGACTACGCTATAATTCAATTGTGACTTCACTTTCCCGGCGCTATGTTTATATTGTACTAGCCGTCCACCCCGGCTTCGCACGAGTGTAAGCTCGGCCTTCGGCCTCGCTACAAAATATAATATAGCCTATGTCACCCGGGGATAGTGTAGCTTCCCAACAGTGAAAGAATTTTTCAAATCGGTTCAGTAGTTTCGGAGCCTATTCATTACAAACATACAAAAATAGGTACAAATCTTTCCTCTTTATAATATTAGTGTAGATTTAGACAGGATGCTGGGATTGAATAATCACAATATTACTAGAACTCATGGTGAAGCCAAATCAGTAAGAAATATATGACTGATTTTTCTCTCGGTGTAGGTACACCTTATCGAGTCGATTCATGAAGTCTGCGACGGACTCACTATAAAATGATATAATAATAGAATTCTCATTATAGAATGAAATAATTTTCGCAGTTTAAAAATTCAAAAACACGCCTTAAAATCCCTAATCCTGAAGATCCTGTTAAGGATAATGGGATAAACTATTTAAATTGTTGCATTGTCATCAGTTCTTGATAAGTGTGCAAAGTTTCAAATCAATCCGTCGTTTTGAAGGGGGGGAAATTACGTTCAAAGATTCCGTTACATAGATACATACTTACATAGCTACATACCAAGCTAATAAAAGCGTGTTAAAAATGAAAAATAATGAGTATGTTTTACGTTTATTTACACAAATTAAGCGATTAAAATTATAATGCATATAATATTCTTGTAAAAATAAAAAATCCGAGTGATTAAATTTTATAAAAGGCTATTTATTTGATAGCGTAGTCTGAAGAGGCCTGTACAAGGATTGTGCGTTATTCTTGGGTCGAATTAAAATTTATTGATAATGGGTTACGAAAATCCATTTGCTACATGGTACTTATGTTGTGAACGTAGACAATTGTTTGATTAACACTAATTTGATACAATATACCAATTTGGTTAGATACAGTGGCAAACATGATGACGATTAGTTTGTTCACGCTGCCCACGAAAGTGCGTTTTTATCCCCGACCCCGACCGACGTGCGTTTTGACGTTGACTTGAACCTAATTTTAAATTGTCGTATTAATTTAAAACTTTGCAAGTATTTGTAATTTAGATGACGGTAGGTACAATAGTTTGCTACTATCGAACGAATCTAATGATGGATAGTGGAAGTTTATAATGGTGAACCACACTGACAGAGCCATCTAGCGGGAAGGACACAAACCATCAAGTCGCATAGCTCGACTCATGCGTTCGCAACTATCGTGTCGCATGAGTCGCGCTTTGCGACTCTCCTCTCCCTCCTTTCTTTACCTCCCCGTGAACACTACTACTAAATTTTTAGGGTTCCGTACCCAAAGGGTAAAACTGGACCCTATTAAGACTCCGCTGTCCGTCCGTCTGTCTGTCTGTCTGTCCGTCTGTCACCAGGCTATGAAATACATTTTTGCCGTTTTTATAGATGGTATACGGTGGTTTTTATAATGGTACGGAACCCTTCGTGCGCGAGTCCGACTCGCACTTGACTGGTTATTTACCTAGATGTAAAACTTTGTTTACTTACTTATATATTACTTTGTTTTCCTTTAATTTTCAAACGAATGTAGGTACTAACATATTCCGTTTAACTGTTTCGTTGATCTTGCCATAAAAAATTGAATTCCATCAAAATTGCCATTTGTGAAAAAAACATGATTTGTTCCCCTTCTTTAACCGATTCTATTATTTCAGTTCGATTTTAATTTAACTTCTTCATAGACTGCATTAAGGCAGATACAAGTACGTATACTTAGCGTAATTAAAACCGAATGAATACTAATAGTCGCGAGTCAATCGAACCGTCTGTATTTGTATGAAACTATAGTACTGGATCGTGTTAGGTATGTGGTGCTAATAGTCCTGAATAGTCACGACTTTTTAACAAGCCTTCTGGTAACTACCGTTCTGTATTCGACTGCCGATGAATGGTATATGATTAGACACGCAGTTTTAAAATACTTTCTTTAAACATTTTGAATAATTAATTGGTTTAAAAGATGAAGTGTTTCAAATGGATTTCTTTTCTATTTATTCAAATCTAAGTTAATGGTTTGCCTCAAACTGTGAACTCGCGTGCATTTTTTTACAATCTTTTGTGACGAAACTATGATTAAAATTAAAAATTGTATTTGCATAAATTAAGTATCAGAAAAATTTCATGAGAATTAGGTTAACGCAACTCGCAAATTAACGTTGTACAAACGTACATAAAAACGCCTCAAAACTTCTTTATTCCCGATAAAATTTTATTAATAGGTACATCCAGAGACAGTGTTGTTCCGCAGAAGGAAAGTAAAAAAGTTTAGTAATAGGCTACTGAACTGTTTTTTTAAATCCATATCCATAAATAGAGCCGAACATTGAAAACAAAATTGAAATGTGTCCAAAATTAAAGAAGATATAAGCATTTGTATTTGTTGTTAGACAAAGAGCGCACTATACTTACTAATGACGTCAAATATAAGTACTCCATACAAACTCCATACTGAACTCACCTTGCAAGAAAGGAACAGATCATCCTTTCCTTATCCGAACAAAAACTTATAATATCTCAGAAATATATTAGCCGATTTAAATAGTATATTCATAGGAAGTGTATTAAGTTTAATTATATTTTTCACAAAATTTTATCAAATCAAACACCTGTCCAACCTATTATAGAAAAACGTTTTTCTTTTCGCGAATAAGTTTGACCACCAACTCGCCTGTCGGTAAGCGATGATGTGGTCGAAAATGAAGCACGCGGAATTGGAAGATACCTATTCAATCTTGCCTTGAAAAGACCCAGATTATATCTCTCAGGAAACAAGGAAGCCGTCAGGACTTCACACATCTTTATGAAACGCAAATTAATCTTAGTTTGTGTTGTTACAGAAAAATGACGGTGAAGAAGACGGCCCGCACTGGCGGGCTGGCGGCTCTGCTCAGCCGGCAGAAGCTGCACAGTACCACCCAGCAGCTGGACATCACCGCCCTCACCAAGCACTCCCACCACACCTACAACATCATCGTCGGCTTCAACGACAAAGATCAACTACAACTCCTCACTAAAGAAGACTCCGCGGACGAGGACAAACAAAAACTTATCAAAGACTATACAGAACTCAAAACTACCAAATGCGAAACCATTTCGATTGACGACATAGCCAACTGTGTCAATATCGAGAACTACCCCAACTGCGAGAACACACTAGTCTTTTACTTAACCAAAAACACAATTAGAGAAGCCGTTGTCCTTAGATTCGAGAACGATCAGGACTTCAAGAGGATTTATTTCACGTATAAATACTTCAAAATGAGGAACCGACTGACGAAAAACTCTAACAACTACACAAACAATGATAGTTTATTTTCAAAGAAAAAAACTTATGACATATTTAAAAACAGAAAGACTAGTGTTGACGATTACACTTTGTTGGAAAAGGGTAATTCAGAATATGACACGCACACGATCGAGAACGATGGAATGATGCATATTTCTGTTCAGCAGAAAAATTTGAACACAAGATTTGATCAACCTTTGAGTTTGATTGGTCTAAGAAACGATGCAAATGATGTCGCTGAAATTGACAGCGTTATATACACTGATATAGATATACCAGCCAAGATGGACAGGAAAAGGCTGTTCAATAAGAAAACTAAAGCGCCTCAGCCTCCTGCACTCAAAGATAATCAACATAAAGTGCTTAAAGGAGAATTTGTAAGAGTAAACGTGGACAGATCTCCCGATATAATCCCGAAGGATAATAAAACAAACAAAGTACCAGACATTCTGATGTTTAGAGACACTAAGCCGAAGAGGAATAGTCCGACGAGCAGTTTGTGGTCGGCGAGCAATAAAGGTAGGTTTTATTTCTATATCACTAATAACGTCAGATTACATAATAGAAGATGGATCAGCTGAGGCAGGAAATGTTTAAGTTACGAAGAGATTAATCAACGAAGCAATTTGCCAGCATTCAGAGATTGATTCGACGTCAAAGACATGATGCAACTATGACCTTTTGCACGGACTCTATAGGTTTCGATACAGTAAATTGCTATAAAACAATAGTGGCTGTTTACGTCGGTGATTGTGTTAATGATGATAGTTTGGATTGGTTGCGCAAGCGCACTCGTGAAAGATATCTTTATAGATAATGTATAAAAGGTATACACGGAGAGGTTGACTAGTGATATTTGTGTCAAAGAGGATCACAATACCAAAGGCACAAAGCCTGAAATCGCGAAATAATCAGCATTCCAAACATTTTGCCGTAAGTCAAATGATTATTAAAAAACAGCTGATAATTTAGGGATATATGAAGTCTACTTTCGTCTATCCATCTCTGTATAAACTTTGTCTGTCTGTCTGAAATATAGGTATAGTTATTCTATTTTTTTTATTTATTATTATATTATTATATATTTATTCTATTATATTAAATGGGTAGTCTATTAGTCTCTTAGTATTTTTTGAGGCACATTACACTAATCACACTAATAATATTATAAATGCAAAAGTTATTGTGTAAGTATGTTTGTCCGCACTCAACTACGTAACGGTTCAACTGATTTTGCGGAAATTTGGTATGGATGTAGCTTATATCCTGAATCTATCTATCATCTATATAAATAAAACTGAATCGCCGAAATGTATGTACGCGCATAACTTCCGAACGACTGCACCAAATTGGATAATTCTTTTTTTGTGTTCGTTATTGTCAGGACAAAGTATGTACCTATAAAAGAAAATTAGAAAAAAAATAACATTATTTTTGGGACTATATACTACGGGAGCGAAGCCTCGGGCAACAGCTAGTTTATGATAATGATTTATTGAAAATATCATACATCCGTGTTTGTATGAGTAAACAAATCCTATCAAAAACATAAAATTTACAAAAAAATTAGGTCTGCAACGCAATCCTTCCATCGGTAAAAGTTGTGAAATTGCACGTAAAGCCATGTCAGTTATTTTAGTTAGTATGTAAGCACCGATTCAATTAGTTTGTCATAAATTATTGTCTAATTAGTTACCACCAACATTTAAGTCCATTTGTGCAGCTTCACTAAGCACTGGACTAGCGACTTAATCCCGTGCTAACTTCATCTCGAGCTTGTCTTGCACTGACTCAAAAACAAGGTTAGCCCTACAATCCGAGGACTACATTTGAGTTTTTGGTTATATTAATTAATTAGATAGTTAGTCCAGAATAACAGATCCTGGCTAACTAGATACTTTGTTTTCGTGCAAGTGCCCACTTAGTGACTGTATCAATAAATGTATTTCCGTGCCCCCGATATCATCAACATCATCAGTCAGAAGACGTCCACTGCTGAACATAGGCCTCCCCCTTTAACCTCCACACTGAACGATATCGTTTATCATCCAATGGACGCAGATGGCCCTAGATATGCATTTCATTAATTACCATTTGAAGAGAAAATTTTACCACTTCATTGGTCTTAGTATCTTAGAAATGCCTGACGACAGTTTCCTTTTTTTATAGCTTGAGATCAAACACATAAAATTTACAAAAAAATTAGGTCTATTAGGTTAGGTAGTTTGACATATGGTACTGAGATGTGGTCCTTAACTGTTGGCCTTTTGGAGAAACTCAGAGTCACACAACGGGCAATGGAGAGAGCTATGCTCGGAGTTTCTATGCGCGATAGAATCCGAAACGTGGATATTCGACAAAGAACCAGAGTCATCGACATAGCTATTAAAATTTGCAAGTTCAAGTGGCAATGGGCAGGCCACATCGCTCGAAGAACCGATAACCGAAGGGGAAGAAAGATTCTTGAGTGGAGACCACGAACCGGAAGACGCAGCGTAGGTAGGCTTCCCACTAGATGGACCGACGACATCGTGAGAGACGCGGGTATCCAGTGGATGCAGATGGCAGGATGTCGTTCAGGGTGGAGGTTAAAGGGGGAGAACTATGTTCAGCAGTGGACGTCTTATGGCTGATGATGATAATAGCTTGAGATCGTTTACATCACTTTATGGATTGCGTTAGTCTTAACGTCAATTTGTCAAGACCGTCTTCCAATAATTTATTCACGAGTCCCTTTACTTTCTCCGGTCACGTACGGTCCATCGCAACATTTTAATGCAAAGCTAAACGTAAGCAAGCCAAGGCCACGTGTTGCGCAACTCGGGTCATTCACTCCATTTGCACGAATACGGACGCAACATCTTTGGGTAAACATTCATGCCGATTTTTAACCGACTTCAAAAAAGGCGGAGGTTCTATGTTCCACTGTTTTTTTTTATGTATGTTCACCGATTTCTCCGCCAATTATGAATAGATTTTGATGAAAAACTGTTTTTCTGATGAATTTCTAGTGTAATTCCGCTTCTACGTCGCTTCAAGTACAATAAGGAATTTGTGATAAATTTACCTGGTAGATATTTGTTGATAATGTTAATTTTAATGAGTTTAATTTTGCCTAACCTGATATAAAATATTAATTACATAAATTGAAAATTAATGTAACCTAGATTTTGATGATGTATTTTTTGTTTGCTAGGTCAACTTCAGAGGTGGTCCCATATAAATTTTATCAAAATTGGTTTACTTGTTTGGTTTTCATATCAAAATACCTGAAAAAATATGTCATCCAAGTAATCGAAATTGCGTATTTACTTACTAATTTTAAAGTCGTTTTTTAGGGTTTCGTAGCCCGAAAAGGAACCTTTATAAATTAGTTTTATTCATCCATCTGTCTCTTTGTCTGTATGTCTGTCTGTCTGTCCGTCCGTCCGGTTTTTTTAACCTTCTAACTTCTTTATTTACTAAGATAAGTGCATGAAACTTTGCACAATTACTGTTGTAATATAGATCTCAATTTTAAAAGTATAAAACATATATAATTTTGTGTTTTCGGGGTGGCTCTCGCACATGTGAAATGGGAATGATATTTTTTTATAAGGTATATCCTTTACGAAATATGGCCCGCCAAAGTGGCAGAAAGTGGGTTCCTGGTTTGAGGGCCATGTATTTCTAAACTATAAGACATAGAAATTTGTAACCTACAATACTTATAGGTCATATTTAAAACCTTCATTCAAAATTATTTCGAACATTATCTGATTATGACTTTTTGAGTAACAGCGATAAAACTGTAATAAATTCAAGGCGTTCTAGCTCATAGGTCATTGTGCTTTTTGTAAAATTATCTGAACAAGGGATGTTTATCAATCAGTTTTCTCTATAATACCATAAAAAGTTGACCAACGTTGGTCACACAGCGTTGTCATTATCTCCCTGGGTACGCTTAATTTGGCGATCAGAGCCCCAACTTTGACCATCCCGACCGCAGAGGTCCCCTTTTAGTAAGCTCTTACTACAGGCAGGGGGTACCGGTGCCGTATTCTATTGCCCCGGCAAAATACCTAACAGCAGGAAAATTTTCGAATCAAAATTGCAAATTGTCTATCAAGATTTCACCGACATCGATTGAATAGACTCGTTGAAATCGCAATTTTCAAGGATTTCTCACGGAACTGATTTTTTGATCAGTTGCTGAATTTGCGACATACGCCGTGCGATCCCAACACGATCATGTCGACATATTTAGTAAGGAAAACTGTAGACTAGAATGTCGGCAATTTTTATTTTGAACAAACACACAAACATTTGATTTGAACTCTTAAATTTTTAATATGCATCATTGGTCATTTTTATTACTCCATTTTCAACTATAATTTACTAATCAATATTCGTCGACTATTTATTTAAGTTTTTACAAAATTAATTAAATACCGCACTTGAAGGCCCGAAGTGATTTTTATTCGCTCGATTAATTAACCCGTTTAAAATCATGAGCATTGAACTGCTGTGTGCAAATGTGCTTACCATCAGGAGACTTGCATGTCTCTTCTCTAATTCGTAGAAAAAAACCATACCGGAAATAGAAAAAAAATCACGTACTCTATTTCAAACAAATTAATTCGTTTTTTATTAATAATGAGGATAATCACGTTTGCTTATGGGGTTGACCTTAATTAATCCAATTGCGGATGTATTCGCTGCCGTCTTTGCTTGGAATAATAATAAGTAATTAATAAATAAATGCATATATTCCAGATTGAAATACATATATAAAACAAAAAATATGTATTATAAACACCAAATAAATAATTACTTCATAATTATCAATAAAAAACTGACTTCATAAAAATGTCAGAACTGGACCAAATTGGGACCACACGGAAAGCACCAGCTTTCAAATAAAAAAAAAGAATCATCAAAATCGATTCACCCAGTCGAAAGCTCTGAGGTAACAAACTTTTTAAAAAAACATTCGAATTGAGAGCCTCCTCTTTTTTGAAAGTCGGTTAATGTAGTTAACATTAACCGACTTTCATTCATTCTTTTCATTCTTCACAGCATCAGAGAACCTCCGCGCGAGCATGTTAGATCTAACGCTTAGAGTCTCTGTCTGTCAAGGTCCCGGGAGTCTGATAGATTGCTGGCAACAATAATTATGACCCAAATATTAAAATTCGTCCACCCATTCAAGTTCTTTGCCGTCCATTGTAATCGGTGATGTATTCTTAGGCACAGTTTTTGGTTTAAACAGCATGGCTTTGGTCTCTTTACGTTACAATTAGTCCATATGATTTGGCATATAATAATATGAAATGTAGTCGGCGCAATGTTAAAACTGTAGGTACAATAAGGACCATATCACCCGTGTACGCTATGTGGTTTATGCATGCGCCTACTGCGGAATCATTCAGATGTTGGCTGAGTTCGTCGACATTAAAAATATTGGTGATGATGATTCGCCTTGCCTCACATTATTTCATCGTTTCCATTTATTTTTGAAGTGAAAACTTCTTTAGGTAGGTACGTAGAGCACTTTTTGCGTGAACAAAAATCAGAGAACACAGAATACATAATACTCAGTACCGTGTATTTTAAAACAGCGCCATCTCTTGTAGAATAGATAAATTACTACTTAATTTTTCACTTCTATGACTGATGTGTTTTTTTTAAGATCTACACGTTTGACACTCATGCAAATCACGTATATGTCCCAAAAATAGCATACAATGTGCGCGAGAGCAGTTTCTTGGTTTGCTTGTTCACTCACAAACCACTTAGTCTTGTTTGAGGAACGAAGGCCGAGCTGTCGAGATTATTGACTTACACTATTTTAAACTTCGGTTTGCTTAACTGCTATAAAATCAAATTGTCGTTTATGTGTTTTGAACGTCGCGCCGCTTAACGGCTTTTGCTTTTGCAAACCAAATAATATATGATCAGAATCTGTTGAAATTATTTTTATGTTAATATTACTAGGTGAGTCTGAGTATAGAATATTTCAAATATCAAATTGTTAGTGGTAATAATTGTCAATATAAAACACCGACTTCATAAGAATGACAGAACTAGACCAAATAAATGGAACCACACGGGAAGCAACAGCTGTCAAATAAAAAAAGAATCCTCAAAATCGGTTCACCCCGTCGAAAGTTCTGAGGTAACAAACATAAAAAACAGTCGAATTGATAGCCTCCTCCTTTTTGGAAGTCGGTTAATTATTTTGTAATAATTAGGGAAAACTAGCAGTGCCCCACGGTTTCACCTGAAAACAGTAATATTTTTTCATGATAAAACCACATGATAATACAGGATAAGCTATCTTCATACTAAGTTTAATTCAAACCCGTTAAACCGTTACAGAATTGAGTAAGAACAAATATTCACACACTCACATACTTTCGTATTTATAATAGTTTTTAAATTAAATATAAATAATTAATAAAACTAATATTATTAGTGTAATGAAAGCAAAAATAAATAATTACAGTAATATAATTATCATTCAAAGGTTCGCAATTATAATTATGCAGTCATATTTTAAAAATAACAATCAACAATTAGTTTCAATTTAAGCACTCACAGTAAATTAAAACTTACATAAAATGTTACTAAAACCGGTCCCAGTATTTATTTGCAACAATGTTATTGCACATTGTAAAAAAAAAATGACTGAAACCCATGAACTCTGATCGCTATCGCTTGCTTTTTGAACGTAAATCTGTAGCAGGTACACGATATACTTCAGTAAAATATAAAAATATATTTATGTTTTCATTCAATTCCATTTACAATGTTACTGCAGCTGTCAGAGCAAATTGAACTTGAAATATACTTAATTAAATGGGCACCTTATATTCTCTGCAGTACTGATCACAGAAAAGTTTTTTTTGTTTCAATTAAAACGGCAGTCAAGGCATTTAAAAAAATTTGTTGTAGCTACTTGCACCCAAAGCAAACAGCTGCAAACTGCAACTGTGTTAGCAACTGTCACGCGGAGTTCGACGCGTTGACATTGATAAGAATGTTCAATCACATATCTATCACAATACCTGGCGACAGAGTTTCCTTCTCATTTCCGTTCTATTTAATTCTCTTTTCTGTGGTACTGATAATTCTCTGAGAATTCTGTTGTGCCATTCTCTAAACTAAGTTTGACAGTTCTAAAATTATTGCAATATTTTTCTGACGTATTGAAATGCAAAGAAGTGTTGATAATTTTAGTCCTGTCAGATTAGTTTAGTTTAAAGAATAGTACAACAGAATTGACGCCAATGTCAAACTTGATAGACAGATAGTGTGCAGCGTTTCCCAAAACTTACACTCTAAACGACACGAGTGAGACCACATTTCCCCATATATCCTTATCTAGCGTTTGTATTATCTTTGAATATATATACTCTGATCTATGAGACCACAGAGAGTGCTATTGGAGTGGTTAAATTCTTGTCAAATAACTTAAAAATATATAAATTATTCTTAATACATCGATTCGAAAAGAAGAAGGGCTCAAAAGTTAATTGTAAGCATTCTTATGAAACATGTCTAATATTGATTGAGACATCACCAAATTCATTTTCGACGAAATTGCTTTCAACAAATTCATGGTTAGATTAGCCAATCCAAAGCTCATGGGATTCAAATTGCTTATTCTCAAGTAACCAGAACCGTTAGGACCACAATTCTCTATTCGGTGTCAATGGTTCTTGACAAAGGGAAGTTCGTTTGAGAGTTTATGGCTCACGGGGTTACCACAGGCACACATGAAGAAATGGCTAAAGTTTGTGTGTGGATGGTGAAATCTTCGTTCAACGCTGGGCATGTTTTGCCGTCTATATACAATGTAACTTAGTTCCTCATTTCTAAATACAAGAATATTTGCCTATAAAAACAAAAATAACCTGTGAATTTGTATGAGGCTTTACAATCGTAATTTGGCAATAATCTGTTCCTTTTTATTCTGTTAATTTAACTTAATATATCTTTACTACTTATCAACTATCTTACCTACTGTTCAAATTTTATCTATCTATCCAGGCCTATGTTGGTATGCAATGGGACATTTATACTATTTTAGTTTGTATTAGTGAAAACTTCTTTTTGGCTTTTGTGTAACTATTCATCCTATATCTACCGTGTTTGTTAGCAGCTGTTTGTTTTCCATGCAAAATAAAATAAATAATAAACTTAACGTAACCAATATGAGTATATAGTGAATTAACACTATTTATATAGAAGGAGAAGTTTAAGCTACCGACAATGGAAGAAAATAGCTGAGTCCGAAAGAAATTATAAATTTAATGCAAAGAAAAATCTTAGACAAATCTTAGAAAAAACGAATGACAATTCTATTTGAAAATCGGTGTTCTTTTATTTTTTCTTTTCGCGCCCCAGCGCCACACGTCGTGGAAAATTGGAATGAAATTCACGAAGGTTGGCGCAAGGAGTACGAGTACGCCACAAGTATTGTATAGTTTGTTTTAGTCCCCTACAAATCGTCTATTGCGCATTTTTTCAAGATGTTTGATGGCCTGTCTGTTTGTTTATTGAGATCAGTCTTAGGCCATATTTTAGGGGAAAACACATACATATTATACATCAATAGGTTATAATTATACAGGGTTAATTTACTTCATAGATTCATTTCATAGAAAATGTTAATTGAAACCGGGCAAAATGTATGGAAAAGCTGTTTTGTTTTTTTCGCGATTACAGGGTTAGTCCCATAGTAAATGACCTCCTTTCGGCTTAGTATAGGGGTATGTGCGTAACCCAGTATATATATTATATAAGATAGGTATTTTCTTGTCACTCATCGACATACCAACACAATACGTCGATGCTTTCACCAGTTTAAACTCCACCCAAGCATTTATCTGCTCTGTAAAAAATCTGTATTAACATTGTAAAAGCTTGATAAAAAAAAAAAAACTGATCACTTATTTCGCTAGTATTTTGCACGTAGGTATAACTGTAGCAGATATACTTCAGTGAAATATTAAAAGAAAATATACAGCTTTTTGTAGGTGTAGCTGAACAAATTTAGTTGTTGCATGGTGCTTTGGTAAGAATTATAGATTGGCGTCAGTAACGTATAAATTAGTTGCAAAAAGACAATATAAGATTTAGGGGCAGACAAAAGCAACTGTAGCTCAACGGCTAGAACAATGAATGAACAAAATTTACCCGGAGTTTTGAGCAGATTAGAATCTGGTTGTCGAATGTTTGGTTAGTCTAAAACATTAAATAGTCCAATAACATAGAAATGAACACGAGAGTGACAGGGATATAACCAACGTCAAATATGCTCTAGAAGAATATGATCTAGACTAAAATAGTCACAAGTGTGAATAAGATTAAAAACTAAGATTAATAAATAGGCTTTCAGAGTAATCTCCACGCAACGTTGAGCAGCAATGTAAGACTTCGCGGAAACTGCGTGACATGCCTGATGTAAACCACACTGTGAGAACCAGCCTGCCCTTCATGCTTGGATTGTGTAGCAGATATTGTTACAGCAACCCTGGGATTAGGTTATTGCTTTCTGATACATTTTTGGTATATATTATTATCTGTTCAACGACTGGTATGGCGTAGCTTGGCAGTATGTCCGCCTTCCGAGCAGCAGGTGTCGGGTTTAATTTCTGGCCGACCAGATGTTTGAATGTTGATTTTTATTAAAATCATATCTACGATGCCACAGACAGACACACTGATATACACGTTAAACTAATAACACCCCTCTTGATGCGTCGAGGGTTAAAAAATAAAGAACCAGCATGGAAAGGCTTGCTAAAGGAACGAAAACAAAGCTAATATTATATTTTGGTTATAGCAGATTCCATAAAGTGAAGTACTGCGTAGTTATAACTTGTTTACATAAAATAAAGTGCATGACAAATAAGCAGATGAGCGTTTCTCAATAAATTTCCTATTAAAACAGTTTAAATTGATTCTAATGTGATTCCGTCCTAGTAAAGTACATGTCGTCATCTATGTAAAAGGGTTTGCCAAGTCCGGTACCTCGCTGACCGTTTAACCCACAATCAATTAGTTAAGAAACGTCAGTTTTACAAATCAACCTAAAGTCGGTTAATAGAGAAACTGCATTAATCTAAGGTCCGGCTTAACTACACATGTCATAATAACATCATTACGACATAGTATAACGGCGATGTAATAAACTCAAACCGCAATATTAATCTCACTCACGTGAAAGTTTGTTGACTAAATGTTAAACAAACTGATGTCTCAGATTTATAAAGATTATTCATTCTCCTAAATATTGCGAAAATATGTTCACGGGTGTTCGCTGACTAATATCAACAACGGAAAACATGGAACTTGTATATAGTATTTCCTGTTGAGATTTTAATACTGTTTTAAACTATCACGGTTGTTCACTACAGTTATATGATTATTTACGGGATATTTACCGTGGTAAGGTTGTGGAAGGAGCTCCCGATATTTCATGTTCACGGGAAGACAACTTTTTTTTATGATACTGGGTGATGAGACGAGCGAAGTCGCTCGCCTGATGGCTTTTTACGCTTGCCCATAACAGCTCAACGCCACTCACAATATTGAACTTCAACAGTTCAAAACCCTGGATGGCAATGCACTGCAGTATTTTTTACACATATAGCACTGCGCTCGTCACCCCGAGATATAAGATGTCAAATCTCTGTGTGCCCTGTAATTTCGCTGCAAACATTGCCCTTCAATCCAGAACACAGTAGTGTTTGCACACTACTGCTTGGCGGTTGAATAACTGGCAAAGGTGTGGTACTTCCCCAGGCAGTACAAAACAACAACTTCGCCGAAACTGCGCCGAATTAGATAGATAGATAAACTCTTTATTGTTCGCACTACAAACGGGAGCTCCTTCCACAACCTTACCACGGTAAACATCCCGTAAATAATCATATAACTGTGAGATTTTAATGTTAAAAATGTGGAATTAAACTAACTTAATTTATAATTAAAATCATACAAATTGGTCATAACTGTCAAATTAATATGTCATAAATAATGCCCAATAAACAATTGGTGACTGGTATCTAATTAGATATTATATATCTGTCTGATCGAACTGCAAACCTTAAGGTACACCATTCTTATATTGCCACTAATCTTTATTATACTATCGATGTAGTAAAAACTCTTTGTCGTGGTAAAAATAGCCAATAAACAATCGGTGGTGGTTATAAATTAGATATTGTGTAATTGTCTGACCCCACTACAAACCCTTGAGGTACACTACAGCATTCTTTTATCGCCATTAATCTACAATATTCTATCAATCCAAGCTTGTAACTATGATTTCACCTTGCCATTTTCGAAAGGTCTGCACGCTTATGTCGTATTTAAATTGGGTAATTCATCAATTCATTGTCGATATTATCGGAAGCTTATTAAATACAGTTATAATGATTATATACCGTTTTACGGGAAGAATTCTTCCCGTGAACATGGTGCATGTAACTGCGTCAAAATATCGGGAACTCGTTCCACAACCTCACCATGGTAAATGAAGTGAACAACCGTGATAGTTTAAAACAGAGCTTATTACATGTCTATAATTTTCACATTCACTAGTTGTAATAAAGTTTTTATTAACCAAATAAGTATAATAATGATGTATCTCTTTTTACTTTGTCCAAAATATATTTTTGGGATATAATTATAGCAACACAATAAAATCTATATTGTGGTGAAGAACTGTGACTAAGTTAAGTTTCAACAGTATACTATTCTATAGCTCAAAATAGTGCCATGATTTTGAATATTTTCGCAACAAGCATTTACTTCAGTTATATGATTATTTACGGGATATTTACCGTGGTAAGGTTGGTTCTTTCCACAACCTTACCACGGTAAATATCCCGTAAATAATCATAAAACTGTAGTGAACAACCGTGAAACAGTGTTTTAAGCATTTACTTATCTTGAGTTTTGTCTACACTGTCATACACATTTCAACTAACGTCTCATGTGTAGTACGTTCAGCTAGGTCATCAACATCTAGCCCTGGTGCCGGGGCAATATAATACGGCACCGGTACCCCCTGCCTGTAGTAAGAGCCTACTAAAAGGGGACCTATGGGTTCGGGATGGTCAAAGTTGGGGCTCTGACTATCCACTTAAGCGTGCCCAGGGAGAGTACATTGTGTGACCAACGTTGTCGAGAGTGAAGGGACTGAGACAACACGCAGTTGTCTCGGGAGGAGCCATAGCGCACTGCTGAGGGCTCCGGTGCGTTCCTCTGGAGATCCCGGAGCCCTCTTGTCAAGCACTAAGGCTGGTCACCGGGGGGGTTTTAGTGGGTACAATCCCACATAACTTGGCTGCACCCCAATGCAGCCAGGTATCTTTGGAAGATTTCCCCTCGCGTGGAAACGTTTACGTGATGAGTATAAAATGTACTTCTTGTGTGTCAAATCAGTCTTCTGATGTAACTTAGGGTACAATTCAAGTGAATTACGCAGTCCGATATATCTAAACGTGTTCCAGTGGCCTCTATAATTATTGATTTATGATAATTCTTATGATACAACAATATTTTAAATTAGGAAGTTGTTAGCTTAGGTTAAAGAGTCATCATCGTTATAATTTATTCAGAAACATCTTCACCGTTGTTGGCAAGTTTAAAGAGACTTTTGATGTTAAATTTTATTTTATTTCCATTTCAGCTGCTGGCTACGAGTCTGATCGTGAAGAATGGAAGAGCAGCAGGTCCCAGTTCTCCACGACGGCATTTGATAGTCTTGCGAGACCAACCAAAATGGCGATGGCACTGACCCTCAGGAAACCACAGAGATTGGAGCCCGTACCACAATATTACCGCCTACCTAATGAACCAAAGCCAAAACTCACGCCGGTCCCTTTCAGGCACAACAATTTCCTCCAAAGACCACGGCTACCGAGACCAAATACGGAGGTAAAGAGAAACGTATTGAGCACAGACCACAGGAAGTTCACATCATTGCAAAGCTTGGAAATTCCGAAGAAGTTGAGCGAACCAAAGAAGCAGCTGAATGATACGAAAAAGAATAACTATTCTAATATATCGCATCGGATAACAGGCTTGACGAATAAACTGAGGGACTTGGGGAATCCGAGTAATACTTTAGGCAGGTTCAAAGCACAGTCTCATGGGGACGTGGCAAATCTAAAGCCAGTGCTAAAGACGAATTGTCAAGATGGAGGGAAGCGGTCGGTCGTGAGGACCTGCAGTGCTGAGCCACCAAAGAAAGTTACATTCAGCGCATTCGCTACCGTCCAAGTTGTTTAACTTATTTACATTTTAAAATGAGGATTGACTGATTATGCGTTACTTTCGAAGTTATTATTATTGTAACTAGTTGGTCTATGCTAAGTTTAGTTTCTAAAATAAAAAAGCCAGGCCGGGATTCCTGTGTAAATATATTTTGTAGATGTCATTATTCTGGTGTATAGTAGCACAAAATAATATCAATATGTGGATAAAAAGAATATTACTTGTCGGTATAAATATATTTGATATACGATTACTTGTAAGCTTAAATGAAGTTTTGTTTTTACTGAAGGCCATAAGACGCCATGTCAAAACCGTTCGTGCGGCCTATTTTATACTTTGCAAAAGGAGGATTTGATTTGGATTTGATTAATGTGAAAGTCTGTTCATATATTATCGAAGCTTCAACCAATTTTTTGAATAATATGGCACCTATAGATTTTTGTAAGTTCAGGAATGGTGAAATTGGTGACGTCACTTTAAAAACAATACCATAGACAAAAATAAGTAAACAGTTGTATTGGTTTTGTCTATGACAATACGAAGAAAAAAATGTCTGTCTTTCAAAAATGAAAATGCAGTATATATTTTTTTTGCAAAAGTTGATTCAACAAAAATACCGTTATCGAGTTTTTAATATTTCTAATAAATAAACTTGTTTCCTGACACTAGCTCAGATCTAGCTTCTCATACGAAAAGCAAACAACCATCAATTTGCAAATACTTATAAAGCAGATTCTTACTGGTTTTATTTTGTGCTGGCTAGTAAATCACTGATGTGACATGTAAACGTTTTCGAATTTAACTATGTTTATACCTAATGTTTTTCTGATCTAATTTGCTTAAGCTGTTATTTGCACACATGTTCACAAATTTTAGTAGCCTGTTCGCTATCTGTTGATTGCTGAAGCTATAGTAAATTATAAAAAAGCGGAATAAAAAAATATTTCTTTCCTATTTTTTATTGGCAGCATTTGTTTTGGTTTGCTTTAACAAGACAAATGAAAACAGAATTTTTATCTACTATTAACAGCAATCATTTGATAGAAAACGGACTGTATAAGTTTTCCAAATTTTTCAATAATAGTTTAATTTAACACCTGATCTGACGAATCAAATAACTTGCATAAAATTTGACTGAAACGCGAACAATGCTAAGTAGCACTTAAAACTATTTACGCGTACAAATTAAAATAACTTATTAATATATAAAACTACATATTTCAATTATAATGATTTTACATAATACAACAAAATCAATTAATACTGAACAAAAACTAAAAAAATAGATGTACAGAAATCTGAACTAAAAAACTAATATATATGCCTTAAAAGCACCTTGGTGAAAGGAAAAGTATCCAGAATGGAGGCAATGCAAATTTTTTGGCCCAAAGTAGGCGCCGACATTCCTGTCACCAGTCGCCTCCACCAAACAATTAATTTCATCTCACTCTCTCAGCTAATGATAGAGCAAGGCAAAAGTCAATGCAAGGTTATTATAGGAATGTTTTTGAAATTATAGTAACCCACCAGTTTGAGAGCAGCCGGCCCACATGGTCTTAAAGTCTCGTCCCCAAACGACACGAGCATGTACATTGTACATCCAGTCTAATTACCCATATTTAAGCCGTTTGAGGTTATAGTTATAAAACATATCAAAATCATTTTAAAAAGATCATCAGGCATATTTGTAATGGTCAAAACACCATGACTGAAAACAGAAGTAGCAGCGCGCATCGTAGTATGAACGCGGGTGTATTTACTGCCAATTAAAATACTTAAGGAACTGTTTTCTGAACCACACATCTGCACTATACTTACACCAGCAACACCTGAGCAGTGTAGCCGCGAAGCAGTTTCTTATGTGGTACAAGGGTACAAGGACAAAATGCATAGAACCGCATACAAGTTGTGCTGCTACTCACATTTCATTACACGCGTTTGAACGTTGCAAGTAAAAACTATAACGCTGCACGATGCCTTACACACGTAGATTAGAGGTGTTTTTTTGCCTCTAGATGCAATTTTCTCTGTAATGTTTATTTGATTGTTTTCCGTGCAACTTAGCATTGTGCTATAGCCAATAGGGCTTCAAAGTCGCAATCAGTGCGCGCGTCCCGGCGATGAATTCACGAAATGCCGCCAATCTCTGAGAGATTGACGCCGGTCAGTTTCAGGCATTTTAAATATTAGATACAAACATTTTATTGTTAATTATTTATTCTGTGTGAATACATATTGTATACAGTAATAGGCACATTTGCGTTGCACTTGCACTTGCTTTTTTGACACTAGATTCCAGCGCCATTTTGGTGCTCTATTTACAGCACCACAGATTTTTATCATAGTAGACCCTTTGCATCACCATTATTATCAGCTTATCGTGTTTCTTCTGCTGGGGCAAAGGCCATCTCTCAGAGAAAGAGAGACAGAGACTACTTTGCAAGTCCATAGCCTATTTTAAGTTGCCTCTAACTAGCACGCTGCATAGTTCATTTCGTCTGCGTTGTCTTGGCAATAACACGTCTGACGTCAAAACCAAAAATAACGAATTGCGCCATAGTAAACCGTGAAACCTTAAAAGCAGTTGGCCGTGCGGGTGAAGTTAAAATACTACTACATTGCTCTCGATTAAAATTTGCAAGTTGAAGTGGCAATGGGCAGGCCTAATCGCTCGAAAACCCGATAACCGATTGGGAAGAAAGGTTCTTGAGTCGAGACCACGAACCGGAAGACGCAGCATAGGTCCTCTAGATGGACCGACGACATTGTGAGAATCGTGGGCATCCAGTGAATGCAGATGGCAGGCTGTCGTTCAGTGTAGAGGTTAAAGGGGGAGGCCTATGTTCATCAGTGGATGTCTTCTAGCTAATGATGACGATGAAAGAATACGAGACGCCACTTTTTTATACTACTCGTCGTACTCGTAGGGTCTATGCTGTTAAAAGTTTGTAAATAACACCTTGTGTGTATAATTTTACACTCTTGCACGCTTATTTAATATAATTTGTGTTGCTTTTGATTAATGTTTTTTTGTTATTTACCCTGTGTAGTAGAGAATGTCTGGGTTTTAATTTATTTTGTTTTTGTAAATATCTTCATGATTTCTTCTGTAAATATAACATAAAAATATGTACTTAGTATATACGTATGTAGTACTTAAACTATCATGTTGTTTGGATAAAATATGTTGTGTTTGCTTGCTAGTCGAAATTATTTTATATCGCGTCTTAGGTATTGCCATGGACAATGCCGGATTTAGAGGTCTGAAGGTCTAGGGTCAACAAAGGAGTGCCCCCCGGTTTACTAGACTGAATTTGTTATTTTTTCCGAAGTCTCTATTGTGAGGGCCCTTTTTTGTGGAGTCCTGGGGCTGTAGCCCCGGTTGCTCTCCCTTAAATCTGGCCCTGGCCATAGACATAGTATTTCGTACAACTGGACCAAGATATAAAAAAAGATTTTTTGACCCCTAATTACCTGACCATGAAAACAGATCAAAATAGTAATAACTTTCATCATATCAGCCAATAGGACGTCCACTGCTGGACATAGGCCTCCCCCGTCGATCTACAAAAGGGCCGGTTGGAAGCGGCCTGCATCCAACGTTTCCCTGCGGGTCTCTTTTAGGTGGTCTCTCCTTGTGGGTGGACGTCCTACGCTGCTCTTGCCGGTCCGTGGTCTCCATTCGAGAACCTTTCGGCCCCGTTGGCGGTTTCTTCTGCGTGCTATGTGCCCTGCCCACTGTCACTTCAACTTGCTAATCCAGTGGGCTATGTCAGTACCTTTCGTTCGTCTACGGATCTCCTCATTTCTGATTCGATCTCGTAGAGAATCCCAAGCATAGCCCTCTCCATAGCTCGTTGTGTGACTTTGAGCTTTCCTGTGAGGCCCATTTGTTTGAGCGCTTGTTAGTTTGGGAAAATCTATAATTTTGTTTGAGCCCTTACTCATTTTGTTGTTAAAAATATCTTATGTAACATTGTAATCGTACTGTCAATTGATTGTGTTTCTCATTTTTATTAAAAGCGCCAGTGACCAAAATTAATGAGATGGATTCATTTACGGCACAATAAGGACTAGTAGCTAGCTACTAGTCCTTATTCTGTGGTTCAGTGGGGTTAATACGAGCACTTGCGAAAAAGTTATCGTTACGTAAACGATAGCAAATGTATGAAAAATTCAGTTTCCTTTTACGTCCGATAGAGGCGCTGTTCAAGTTTTCATACATTTTGCTATCGTTTACGTAACGATAACTTTTTCTCAAGTGCTACGAGCACGGCCACAGGATGACTTCCTTTTCACTTATTAAGAGATCATCCAAAACCTACAAAGTACCTACTAATTATGTCTATGAACATAGAACATTCTCTTCTTCAAAATTTTATGTTCGATTCGAATTTAATATCTATAATTACTAAATTTTGTCATGTGTATGTCAAATACTATGTATTTCTAATTCATGTATATACGTAGATTTAGTTGCGTAACTAATTTTATAAGTCGAGTCAATAAAGCATCTATTTGCAATAGTTTTCTGTATGTGTTAATTTTGCGTGATTAACAATGTTTAGGTATTTTAAGAGCTTTATGAATTTTGTGTGAATAGACCGTGATTTTATGTTGTTAACTATTAGATAATAAACATAATAATATACATATATTAATACCTTACTTATTTGTGTGTAGTTGATGTTATTACAATGTATTTACTTCTGTCACTGTCACATTTATTTTTCTTGAAAGTTTTGGTTCGACACATCTTGTATATTTAGCCAGTGTCGGAGAACTTGATATTCTGCTGATAAACACGAGTCTTTATTTCACTTACAGATTTTCATTGTTGTTGTATTGTTTGTTTTGTTATTGTACGATGGAAATAATAAAGTTGTTTGAATTCAATAGAACTGTTTTTTTATTGTTACCCGCGGGATATTTCCTCAGGCATCGTAAATTTTCCGGAGAAAATAGTATCTTAATGTCCCTCGGTTTCTCTCTAAAACTATGAAGGTCGTTCCGTTGCTCTGCTGTTGTGTGAAACAAGAACAAACAAACCAACAAACACATTTTGCTTGTAAAAGATCGGGGAAAAAGTCTTTTCGTATTTTGTATGTATAAAGTTGTAGTAAAATCTCATCGGTTGTACTGTTTGTATCTGGATGGTTTTGATACCATTAAAAATATGACATTTTAAAACAGGAATACAAAAAGTAAAAAGCAATGTCCCGCCATTTTTCAATTGTTTTTTTGTTCGATAAAATGAGCGAATCTAACGAAGAAATTCGATATATTGTGAAATTTTATTACAAAAAAAGGAAAAATGCGACACAAGCCGCGAATAAAATTTGTGACGTTTAATGCAGTGTCATCAAGAGTAGCACAATGTTGGTTCAAGCGTTTTCAGTCCGGGAATTTTGATGTCAAAGATGCAGCTCGCACTGGTCGCCCTGTTACGGATAAAGTCGATGCCATTTTTGAAAAAGTGGAGCTAGATTGGCATATTAGTAGTTACGACGTAGCTGAAGAACTGGGGAACGATCACAAAACAGTTTTGACCCATTTAAAAAAGTCTGGGTATACAAACCAGTACGGGTGTAAGTTTTATTATATGTATATTATAAACCTTGGACAATGATCTAATTGATGATGAAATCAGCATCAAAATCCGTTGCGTGCATGGTTTAGAACTTAGCGGATATACAGACAGGCGAGGAGGCGACTTTATTGTATAGGTAGATATTACCTAATAACCGCAACCGCCCAATCCGCCCCGACTTTGAACGGGGTTATATTATATACATAAACCTTCCGTGAAAAATTGGCTAACTGATGGCGAAAACCGCATGAAAATCCGTTGCGTGATTTAGGAGTTAGCGGATATACAAACAGACATACGATGAGGGGACTTTATACAATGTAGCGACTACTAGGAGGTAGCAAGAGAACCGTATTTTTTTGTGTAAATACTTACTCTAATTTGTTATTTATGTTGGGTAAGATATAGCCATATTTTAGTGTAGAAACATGTTTTACCTAATTTACGTGATATTTGCTAAGACCCCTTCTCCTCCACGTGAGATTCGGCTCGAATCCTAAACTCATCACGTAATTAATGGATGCCCCCTAAGCTATATGCATCACGGCGCGTCAAAGAGTTCGCTTCCCTACTGTCAACACAAAAGCGCCATTCGACATTTTGGTTCTTTACGAAGTTTAACAAATAAATTAATATTGTATTAATTACCTTTAAAATTATTAATTTGTAATTATGGCGATTATGGTGCCATCTACAGTCGTACCCTGAAACTAATTAAACAACTATATCTCGGACAACAGTACCACATAAGACATAATAGCACCTGTTCCTTTTACCTAGCTAGGTTTAAAAGGTAACAGTTCCGGAAAATCTTCAGAGATGGCGCAATCTTTTTATTTAATCATACTTTCTACACGTTTGTGTGTATTTTTAAATGTTTCACTATTACCTTCTATTGCTTAAACGGCTTGACCAAATATGATAAGTGAGGTGTTGCTTTCGTAATAAAAGAAAAAAAAACAGAGGGATGCATAATTAAATATTATGCATATTTAGATATCACTAGTTTTACGTCAACAAGGCGAATTATACCTAAAAAATATCTAAAAACTACTGGACCGACTAAGCTAAAATTTGTTAGGTAGATTCAATGGCGTGTAGGCCGCAAGGAAAGGATTTTAAGAAAGGCCGAAATTAAGGGGGTCCAATGGGGTTAAACGTTTGAATGAAAATACGCGCACGAAGTCACGGGCAACTGTCAATGAGTCTATAAAGCCATCGCCTATATATATCGATAGGTTTGAAAGGAAAATCCCAAGTCAATAATTGGACACAGAACAGACTGATTTTGTTGTTAGTTATGTGTGACGTTATTATTATTACCTTTATTTCATAAAATTCTCGGGTCTAGCCTTGGACATTTGGTGGACATTGGTGGAGCCGAACCCAACACCAAGAGCCCCAAGCCCTTTTGAATATAAAAATACAATACAATTATGGAATGTGTATAAAATGGAATATGTATAACTATTGTACAGGATTTAAAAACTCCGGGCTATTGAGGTGTATAACTTGTGGATTAGAAAACAGATCTATAGATGAGAAACAGCACCTGCCTTATCCTTGTCCTGTGTAGCAGTGGACGTCCTATGGCTAAAATGATGATGACGATGTTGATGAAAGTCAGCATCTATGAATAAGACGTCACATTATCTACACTTGCACTGATAAACCATGCCATAGCAACAAATGCTTCAGGCATATGCCTATTAGCTGGAAAAGGAGACAGACATAATATAAACTAGAAATACTTAGGTATGAAATAATAAAATGATGATCCTTATCTATATATCTTCTATCTATATCTATCTATCTATACATATCTATCTATCTATATCTACATCTATACATATAATAAAAACGTAGAGATAAAAAAATCTGTAATTGCGAGATCACACAGGGCGTCTTAAAATAAGCAGCTGAACACGATAGGACAGTTTTTAGAATTTTTGTCTGTTTGTTTGTTTGTCCGCGCACATCTCCTAAACCGCTGGACGGATTTAAATGCGGTTTTCACGAATATGCTTAGAAATTACCAGATTAAAACATAGGCTATGTTATATCATTTATTTTAATTCTTTATTATTACATAAAAGAAATTAAAAAATCAATGATTATTTTCTTCGTTACCCGAACGTAATATGAGGATCGTCACATAGCCTCAAGCAAGGAGGTCCAAAGTAAAGAGAATGTTATTGACATAGCCATTATAAAAATTTGAAACTGTCAACTGTCATTCAGATAATCAGTTTAAATTTAAAGAAGATGAACGTGTAGATCGAGGATACAGCCTCTTTGGTGATTCAATCCAATGCACCAAGAGAATGTAATACTCCTACGGCATTTTATTCTATGTTAGCATTTAAAACACAAAATATACTGCATCCTATTTTAATTTAGTCCCGCGAATAGTATAGTATGATCTCAATAGTAGCTAGTTTTACTTTGAAACGATTTCAATGATTAAGGAAAGAAGCTGGCGAAAATAGAAGTACCTGCAACCAATCTGGTTCTTTTGTCTGATCTGACGAATGAACATACAGTGTCCGAATTGAAAGCTGGCTTTTTAAACCAAATGGAAAATTCGTGTAGAGGTCCTTGTTTTTTACCCAAATTGAGGCTTGCGGCTTTTGCGGAAAAAAGACATTTGCTAAATAGACTGAACTTTTCTGAAAGCGCAATGATGATACGACCTTTTGTCTGATTGAAAGGGGTTGTTAATACGACATGCAGTACCAGAGTAGAAAATATCTACGGATATCTATGGAGATAATTGAAGAAAGAAGTAGATTAAGATCCTCCATCAATGCTGCTATGGGGATCATAAGAAAGCTCAAAGTCGCACAACGAGCTATGGAAAGGGCTATACTCGGAGTTTCCGACATAGCCCACCGGATTAGCAAGTTGAAGTGGCAATGGGCAGGGCACATAGCACGCAGAACAGATGGCCGATGGGGCCGAAAGGTTCTCGAGTGGAGACCACGGACCGGTAAGCGCAGCGCAGCGTAGGATGTCCACCGACAAGATGGATAGATGACCTAAAAGAGACTGCAGGAAACGATGCGGGCCGCTTCCAACCGGTCCTTTTGGAAATCGATGGGGGAGGCCTATGTCCAGCTGTGGATGTCCTATGGCTGAAATTATGATGATGATGTGTATTGCTAACTGGCTTTTACATGCTGCTTCTCCCGCGTTGTATATGAAACGTGCTTAGTAACATTCAATAAAGAAATCAGTAAAGAATTTTCAAAATAGGATCAGTACAGTTCCGGAGGTAAGCCTACAAAAGTCACAATCTTTATCAATTTATGATATTATTATAGATAATTGGCATCTAGGAAAAACCACAATTAGATTAGATCTAACGAGTCACCTGCAAAAATGTACACCTGCAAATTATTTTTTTCTTGATTCAATATACATACATATATATTTTTAAATACATACTTAAATAGATATTAACACCCAGACATAGAACAAACACAAATGTTCATCACACAAATGTTTGTCCTATATGGGAATCGAACCCACGCCCCCAAGCGCAGAAAGTAGGTTCACTACCAACTGGGCCACCGGGGCCGTCATATTTATTTATCTCAGATCAGATAAACAAGGGAGATATAATAAGGTGGAGTGGCGGGTGCGAACGTGAAAATGTGCGTGAAAAATGAGTAAATTAACCGTACAGGGCAGAGTCTTTATGGGTCGGCAACGTATCTGTGTCTGTGTGTGTCGGCAATGCCCCTGGTGTTACAGGTATCCAGTATATAGGCGACGGTGATCGCTTGCCATCAGGTGGCCCATCTGCTTGTTTGCCACCTATGGCATAATTTAAAAAAACATACACTTTTTGCGTCAAGTGCTTTAACGGTATAGTAAAAAAACTTAAAAGCTTAACTAAAGCATATCTCCCCTATTTATCGCTGTAACCCAAGACCGGGAAAAGCCAAGGGGAGGGGGGGAGATCTGCCATGCAATGGCGTGATGTGGTTATGTAAATTTAACTAAAAAAAACAATCTTTAATTTTAAGTTGTAGATTATAGTAAATAATAAGCGAGTTTTAGTAGACAAGTGGTTTATTAAAGAAAAAGAAATATTGTACAAAAAAAACTCATGATTCTGTGAGGGTTCTATTAAAAAGTAATTTTTCGTCCCCCATAAGAAAAAATATGTGTTTTACAAGCTAGTTAGTGTTTTTGATTTCTTCATGAAGACATTGATTTATCCAAAAAAATATAGCACTATTACACAAAAAAATACTCATGATTCCTCGAGAGTTCTATTAAAAAGTGGTTTTTCATCCCCTCCTAAGATAGATTACGTGTTTTACAAGTTAGTGTTTTTTGATTTCTACATAAAGGAATAGATTTAACCTAAACGAAAAAATCTCTCTTCAGTGGATTTAACCAAAAATATAGCACTATTGTACAAAAAAATATATCACATGATTCTTCGAGGGTTCTATTAAAAAGTGGTTTTTCGTCCCCCCTAAGATAGATTACGTGTTTTACATGTTAGTTAGTGTTTTTTATTTCTACATGAAGGCATAGATTTAACCTAAACGAAAAAAAAACTCTCTTCAGTGGATTTAACCAAAAATATAGCTCTCCTGTACAAAAAAATATATCTCATGATTCTTCGAGGGTTCTATTAAAAAGTAGTTTTTCGTCCCCCTCTAAAAAGGTTATGTGTTTTACAAGCTAGTTAGTATTTTTGTTTCTACATAAAGACATTGATTTATCCAAAAATATTGCACAATAGCACAAAAAAAATCTCATGATTCTTCGAAGGTTCTATTAATTGTTTAAATTTTATATTGTACAAGCTTATTGGTGTTTTTTATTTCAACTTGTTTTATTTATCCAAAAAAAAATAAAAAATTGCACTATTGCACAACAAAATATATCTCTTGATTCTTCGAAGGTTCTATTAAAAAGTAGTTTTTCCTCAAGAAAGGTTATTAACTAAATAATTTTCGACTTTTTTACTATCAAAAAATATATCTCATGATTCTTCGAGGGTTCTATTAAAAAGTAGTTTTTCGTCCCCCTCTAAAAAGGTTATGTGTTTTACAAGCTAGTTAGTATTTTTGTTTCTACATAAAGACATTGATTTATCCAAAAATATTGCACAATAGCACAAAAAAAAAATCTCATGATTCTTCGAAGGTTCTATTAAAAAGTTATTTTTCGTCCCTCTCAAAAAAGATTTTATATTGTACAAGCTTATTGGTGTTTTTTATTTCAACTTGTTTTATTTATCCAAAAAAAAATAAAAAATTGCACTATTGCACAACAAAATATATCTCTTGATTCTTCGAAGGTTCTATTAAAAAGTAGTTTTTCCTCAAGAAAGGTTATTAACTAAATAATTTTCGACTTTTTTACTATCAAAAAATATATCTCATGATTCTTCGAGGGTTCTATTAAAAAGTAGTTTTTCGTCCCCCTCTAAAAAGGTTATGTGTTTTACAAGCTAGTTAGTATTTTTATTTCTACATGAAGACATTGATTTATACAAAAATACTGTCCTTTATTCGACTGCCCCGGTGGCTCAGTTGGTAGTGAACCTACTTTCTGCGCTTGGGGGCGTGGGTTCGATTCCCATCTAGGACAAACATTTGTGTGATGAACATTTGTGTTTGTTCTATGTCTGGGTGTTAATATCTATTTAAGTATGTATTTAAAAATATATATGTATATCAGTCTCTGGCAGCCTTATTACAAGCTTTGCTTAGTTTGGGGTCAGATGACCATGTGTGCCAGATGAAAATGGCACGGAATTACACTCGCCACGCCAGCAAAAAAATCAACTCTCAAATTATACACTCCCAAAAACTTAATCACATAAAAAAATTAAAAAAAACAAAAGTTAATATAGATGGCTCTTACATCAAATAGACCCGCTCGATAGATATCGTCATAACTTATATTTAATTACAAAACATTTATCAAAATCTATAAATAGTATTGGTATTGTGTACCAAATTATATTTTGAATATAATTTATTCTTCTTTAATCGTCATACACGGGACCTGGTTGCATTGGCACAAGCCATGTATATGTATGCATTTGAAAGGCGCTCTTAGGTCCAATACATTTGAAGACAAAAAGTAACCCGGGGTGCTTTGGTCTCTTAAGTTTCTTTGTTCAAGTGATGTTCCACCATCCAGCAAAAGTGGTCTCGACTCTAATATATGGGACTGGAGAGGGCTGAAATGCGTTCCTTGGTCTCTTATTCTGGGAGTCGTTCCATCATCCAACAAGACAACTTGACCTGACTCCAATACGTCAGAATGGAGGGGGCTGACTTGGTCTCTCATTCTAGGAGATGTTCCAGCATCCAACAAGAGATTTTGACCTGACTCCATCACGATAGACTGAAGTGGACTGAACTGTGACAGGGCTTGGTCTCTCAAACGAGATGTTCCGGCATCCTGTGAATATAAACAACTTAACTGAGACAGATATACAGATAGATCTTATAGGATTACTAGCTGTTCTACCGCTAACCGCGAGTTCGTCCGCGATTTCTTCAGAAAAAAAATAACCTATGTCCGTCTTCAAGATACATACTACTACCTCGCAACATTTTATCGAGATCGGTTTAGCCGTGACTATGTAGCTAACAGACAGACAGAGTTACTTTCGCATTTATAATATTAGTGTGATTCTTAATATAGAACTCTTCAATATATGAAAGAAATATATTTATTACATGTAGATTGCATCTGCCGTTACTTTGTAGAAGATAATCTTCAAAAGTTTCCTCTGTGTCCCTGTTGTCCCTAATTTCTTATTGTACTTAATGCGATTTTAAAGCAGAGTGATGGTGGCCGGGTGATTTAATGAGCGTTTTACAATCTGACACACCCGGTTCCATCCTCGGTATTGCACCAGTCACTTATTTAGTACTTAGATAAATTATGTGTAGTTTCGATGCCATCGCTTAAGAAAGAAAACCTTGTGAGGAAACCAGTATATAGAAAAACATCAAAAGTTCAAAGATATATGACATTTACCCAGATGCACTGGTGGTGGTACCCACATGCTAGCATGGTAGATTAGGGCCCATCCTTCTCTCTCTAAGAAAAGGCCTGTGTCCCAGTAGTAAGAACATGATCATTATAAGTTGATAATGATGATGATGAAAGTGGAAATATACTAGAGATTCATAAAAAAAACAGTATTCATAGATTTCATTGTGATTCAATTGACGTACCTTTTTCTTTCTCTTTTTTCTTTCTAGATCTTTAGCTTCCGGTATATTTAATTGTAAAACAACACTCTGGTCCAATAGTGTTTCATCTCTTCCATTTGTATCCGAGTCCTCAATACTTCCTTCAGCTGATTTAATGAATGCTCTATCAAAATTTGGTCCTGTGTAACTTAGCTCTTCGTCTGTCAAGCCTATTATTGTAGTACTTTGAAGTGTTAAACTTTTGTTTCCTGTTACTTCTACAGGTGTACCTGATTTTTGTCTTTTTTGAGATTCCAACTGATCTTTTACGTTTAAGGGTTGTAAAATAATACTGTGCACCGATGGCGATCTTTCGTGTCTTGTATCTATCTCCGAGACTACAATGCTTCTTGCAGTTGATCTAATAGACGTTTCATGAAAATCTGATTCTTCGTTTCTTGACTCTTCTTCTTCCACATCTAATACATCAGGCCTTTCCAATGTCTCTAATTCTGATGCGTCAACAGATGAGTCAGATTTTTGTCTTTTACTAGATTTAGTTTTTGTATTTGGTGTAAGATCTGATTTTTCGATATCTGATCTCAATCTTTTGGACATTGAACGATTGTTTGAAAAAAAACTGTCGATTGAGGTTTCAAGAGCTGACGGGTCAGCTGTTAAGAAAATTGATGAATTTTCTTCAGTGATCGTACTGAGAGTATGATGGCATACTGGACTTCTTAAACTTTCTTGCAAATTACTTTCATTTGTAGTGTATATTGATGTAATATCTGAAAGTAAACGTCAAATTGATTTTAATCGCAATGTTACATTTTATTTGCTGCTTCCGCGTTTTTCTCTTTTATTTTTATAGTTTAATATTTTTTTAATTTTTATGTCCTAATCTATGTAATAACAATTTATACAACATAATCACGGAATATTGGAAGTTTTGTTTAGAGAATATTGTGACCATTCTATTGAAACTTAAGTTGATTGCTCTGTACTTAATCCATAAATTATAGATTAAGTACAGAGCAATCAACTTAAGTTATGGACCATAATAGTATAATTTTTGTAACTAGCCTTGCGTTGCTTGGACTCTTATTCTTGGAGATGGTCCATCGTCCAACACGATAGGTTGACCCGACTCAACGTTAGTCTGAAGAGGACTGCTGACTTGTGTTAATTCGCCTCTTGTTCTTGGAGATGTTCCAGCATCCAACATGATAGGTTGACCTGACACCAATACGTTAGTCTGGTAAGGACTGACTTGTGTTCCTTGATCTCTTTTTCTTGGAGATGTTCCAGCATCCAACATGATAGGTTGACCTGACACCAATACGTTAGTCTGGTAAGGACTGACTTGTGTTCCTTGATCTCTTTTTCTTGGAGATGTTCCAGCATTCAACATAATAGGTGGACCTGACACCAATACGTTAGTCTGGTAAGGACTGACTTGTGTTCCTTGATCTCTTTTTCTTGGAGATGTTCCAGCATTCAACATGATAGGTTGACCTGACACCAATACGTTAGTCTGGTAAGGACTGACTTGTGTTCCTTGATCTCTTTTTCTTGGAGATGTTCCAGCATTCAACATGATAGGTTGACCTGACACCAATACGTTAGTCTGGTAAGGACTGACTTGTGTTCCTTGATCTCTTTTTCTTGGAGATGTTCCAGCATCCAACACGATAGGTTGACCTGACACTAATACGTTAGTCTGGTAAGGGCTGACTTCTGTTGCTTGATCCCTTATTGTTGGAGATGTTCCAGCGTTCTGTGAAAATGAAAAAATAATTGTGACAGATATACAGTTTTTTTTTATAAAATTATACTTACTATCCATACCTCCATACTAATATTACAAATGCGAAAGTAACTCTGTCTGTTTGCTACATAATCACGGCTAAACGGCTTAACCGATCTTAATAAAATTTTGCGAGCTAATAGTATGTATCATGAGGACGGAAATAGGCTATTTTTTCTGAAGACATCGCGGACGAAGTTTCGGGTACAGCTAGTATACTATATACTTCAATGAATGAAAAAATATATTTATTACATTAAAATACTTAAAATAAAATATTCTTCGAGGGTTTTATTCAAAAGCATTATTTTGTCCCCTTCTAGAAAGGTTTACCTAAATGAGTTTTAACTTTTTCACTATCATACTTATTATCGTTATTAATAGATTAGAATAACAGTTTTTTATGTTTTCATATTTATCGGGGCTTATCGCGCACTATTAAATATAGGTAAAAATAGATACCTTTCGCTCGACGTTTCGACCATGTTACAATGGCCGTGGTCACGAGCTGACTAAAAACTGCGGGTGAGTCCGGCGAGAAGAGCGGATATTTTGTTCTCCTACCCTCACTTGATCTTGAAAAATTGCAGGGTTGTCACTACGACACACAACACTGACTGTATCGGTAAAAGTCCTAGTACCTACACCGCGGTTTGTACATTTGCTTACTATGGGATTCCACGACGCTGGTAACTTAAATCCATCCTCCCGGTTGAAATTGCGATGTTTTCTGATTTCAACCGCTTCACGAACCATTCTTGAAAAATAATGCCGTTCAGTGGAGAGGACCTTCGGGTCGTGGAGCTCGATCCAGTGACCGGACCCCGACTCAAGCAAATGTTCTGCTATAGCCGACTTCTGTGTCTGGCGATTTTTGACGGCTGCGATATGTTCTTTGATCTTTTCTGCTATGGTACGCTTTGTTTGACCTATGTAGGAACTACCGCAGCTACAATCAACCTTGTACACACCAGGGGTACCAGGGGGGGGGGGCACACCAATATATAAGATGGCTTTTAGTCAACTGAACTCGTGGGATCAGTTAACATAAATATATAAATGTTGTCATTGCTTAAGGCCTTCTGATCCCAGTTTTTGGAAGTTTTGGTAATTCTAGTGTCTGCTTCCATGGTCAGCTTAAAATTATAAAAACTGTATCATATCAAGATTTAATGTTACGTCTAGGAACCCGTAAAGATCGAAATACTATTAAGAATATTTCGCTCGATAGAAAAAAAACATATCATAAATACAATACCTTAGTCTGGAGGGGGCTAACTTGTGTTGCTTGATCTCTTATTCTTAGAGATGTTCCAGCATCCAACAAGAGATTTTGATCTGACTCCATCACGTTAGACTGAAGTGGGCTGAACTGTGACAGGGCTTGGTCTCTCAAATGAGATGTTCCGGCATCCTGTGAAAATAAACAAAATAACTGTGAAATAAATACAGATATATCTTATAAGATTATTCTTACTATAGAACTCTTCAATGAAAGAAAGAAAGATATTTATTACATTCAAATAGATAGTTGATTGCATCTGCTGTTACTTTGCGGAATATAGTCTTCGAAACAGTTTTCCTTGTTTACCTGTTGTCCCTAATTTCTTATTGTACTTAATGCGACGTTAAAGCAGAGCAACGGCAGCCAAGCAATACTATAACTTGCGCTTTATAAACTGAAGGCACCCAGTTCGATCCTCGGTCCTGGATCAATCTTCTCTAGTACTTAAATAAATTATGTGCATTTTCGATGCCATCGCGAACGGCGAAGAAAAACCTTGTGAGAAAACTAGTATGTTCAAGAACCTCAAAAATTAAAAGATATATGACATTCACCAAAATGCACTCCATGCATGTCCAGCATGGTAGATTAGGACCCATACTTCTCTCTCTGAGAGAAGGCCTGTAGTCCAGTAGTAAGAATATGATCATGATAGGCTGATAATGATGATGCTGAAAGTGGAAATACACTAGAGATTCGTTAAAAAATAGTATTAAAATAGACTTCATTCATATGATTCAATTGACGTACCTTATTCTTCCTCTTCTCTCTTTCTAGATCTTTAGCTTCCAATATATTTAATTGTAAATCAACTCTCTGGTCCAATGGCGTTGTACATCTTCCATCTGTATCCGAGACTTCAATACTTCCTTCCGCTGATCTAACGAATGCTCTATCGGAATATGGTCCCGTGTAATTTAATTCTTCGTCTGTCAAATCTATTATTGTATTACTTTGAAGTTTTAAACTTTTATTTCCTGTTACTTCTACGGGTGTATCAGATATTTGTCTTTTTCGAGATTCTAACTGATCTTTTACATTTAAGGGTTGTACAATAATACTGTGCACCGATGGCAATTTTCCGTGTCTTGTATCTATCTCCGAAACTACAACGCTTCTTGCAGTTGATCTAATAGACGTTTCATTAAAATCTGATCCTTTGTTTCTTGACTCTTCTTCCACATCTAATACATCAGCCCTTTCTAATGTCTCTAGTTCTGTTGCGTCAACAGATGAGTCAGATTTTTGTATTCTACTGAATTCCATTTCTGCTCTTGGTTTAACTGAACATTCTTCAGTGATCGAACTGAGATCGTGATAGAGTAATGGACTTCTTAAAAGCTCTCGTAACTCGGTCCTTTGTGTAGTATATGTCACTGAAATGTCTGAAAATTTGCATAACATTAATTTTAATTGTGATAAGAGAGCTGGCTCATTCTTTTTTTTAAATCTTTATTTAAAGTGCTTTTTCGCAAAGCGAAAATGTCGCACTGGCTCATTCTTAGCGCAGATAATTTCTTTGTCAATTAAACGCGGGAATGCAGCCAGCGTTCTTCGTACTTTACCACACGGACAACATCTTGTTTTTGATTAATAGTTTAGTATAGTGTATTATTTAAGGTTTTTTATATTATTTGCTTCATTTTAATCGCTATTGTAACAAAACGGACGTGACGTCAGCCTGCCAAGCCACCAATGACAGCCAGCCAAGCCATGACACACCCCCCTCATGCCATGCCACCGCCAAGCTTGCCAAGCCTTTCGAGGGGAGTGTATAAAAGCCAGCGTGCCAGCCATCTATCTCTTTTTCCATTTCGATTGCTAAAGAAACTAATTAGTCGCCACTCTGAGTGTTTTTTATTTAATCTCGTAACACAATTTCAAGTTTTAGTTGCAGCTGCTGCGTATTTTTTTAGTTTCTAGCATTCTGTTTATTTTTTATCTATAGAAAAATTGTACCTAATGTCTTTTCCGTGCCGGTGTCAATAAAGTGCTATATATCCCACTAATCTCATCTCACTAAGATCATATATGTGAAAGTTTGGACAGATGGATGCACATACCAGGTATAGCTACTACGTACCAAGTCTGGATGGATGGACGTTTGTTACTCAATAACGCGGAAACGGCTGGATGTATTTGGATGAAATTTTGAATATACATTGCTTATGTCCTGGATTAACACATGAGTTACTTTTCATCATCATCACCATCACCGATTTTCATCACCACGCGGGTGAAACCGCGGGGCGCAGCTAGTAATTATATATATAACCGTTTCACACAAATACGGAGAATCAGAGTTCTTACGAGTTACGACTCACAGCACCGGCCCCAAACCGGTGAGGATACGCTTTCTCACCGAACACTGACACCAAAGACTTTCTATAACTAGACATTTAATGCAGGGCGAATATGTTCAGACACTTCATCAGTTGACCACTACTGATATAAAAACACGCCCACTGATTACAATGGTTCAGTGGACACTGTCACGTCATTTCCGACCAATACCATAGGTACGCCATCACTATGCTTTGTTTACATTTTGAACTGACGTTGAATGGGCCAATTATCATTTAGTAACCCCTCACCGCCCCTCAGGTATTTGACTGAATTGTTTCCATTGAAAATAATCGTAACTACAAGTCTGGGCTACGTAGTAGCTATACCTTAGTAGCTATAGTCTGTGTCTGACACTGTCCTTCTACTTTACACTTTCACTTCACTTTTCTTATTCTTCCTTTTACTGGCTTGCACATTACTCTTCCACACCTCGCTCCAAGCACCAAAATCAACAAATGAACGCTCCACGGCCACGACACCATTTTAACAATATATAGGTTTGGCCACGAAATCACCAGATGAAAAGCGATGTTGTGACCTTAAGACGCTTTTTTCCGACTTTTAGCAATTATGGTCATTCTAGATTAAGTGTGCATACCTCCATGGTTTGTTTAAAATTATGAAAATGGTGTCATAACAAAATTGAATGTTTTATCTAGGAAACCCATGAGACCGAAACACGATTAAGCACATTTCGTACAGGTACATTTTGCATTACAGCTATATTTTTCGAAAAATATGAGAAAAACCCCAAAAATAGAAGTAGCACGACTGTGTGTAGGAGTCATGATTTTGCTCCGCTAAATGCGACTTTAATACATCAAACCAAGGATTATGGTCATCTATAGTAATAAGCGTTTTTTAAAAGTGGGAATACCTCGCCTTAAAGATACCCAGGTTATAGGTATATATTATTTGATTATAGTATTTTTTGTTAAGGCCACTATTTTGTTAATGTAATTCCTTTCCGTGCACGGTTGCCTGGAAGAGATCGCTTTAAGCCATAAGGCCACCACATAATTACTGTAATGTATCCTTGTTTTCGTGGTTTTTAATAAAGAGTTATTGTATTGTTATCTATACATATAATAAAAACGTAGAGATAAAAAAATCTGTAATTGCAAGATAACAAAAAAAAAAACACACAGGTCGTCTTAAAATAAGCAGCTGAACACGATAGGACAGTTTTTAGAATTTTTGTCTGTTTGTTTGTTTGTTTGTTTGTTTGTTTGTTTGTTTGTTTGTCCGCGCACATCTCCTAAACCACTGGACGGATTTAAATGCGGTTTTCACGAATATGCTTAGAAATTACCAGATTAAAACATAGGCTATCTTATATCATTTATTTTAATTCTTTATTTTTACATAAACGAAAATAAAAATCAATGATTTATTTCTTCGTTACCCGAAACGTAATATGAGGATCGTCACATAGCCTCAAGCAAGGAGATCCAAAGTAAAGATAATGTTATTGACATAGCCATTAAAATTTTGAAACTGTCAACTGTCATTCGGTTAATCAGTTTAAATTTAAAGAAGGTTCCTTAACCTTCTTAGATGAATGAACGTGTAGATCAAGCATGTTATAGGCCTTACAACCTCTTTGGTGATTCATTCCAGTGCATGGAGCAGGAGTGTGGCGTACTCGTACTCCTTGCGCCAACCTTCGTGAATTTCATTCCAATTTTCCACGTGTGGCGCTGGGGCGCGAAAAGAAAAAAATAAAAGAACACCGATTTTCAAATGGAATTGGGAATTGTCATTCGCTTTTTCTAAGATTTGTCTAAGATTTTTCTTTGCATTAAATTTATAATTTCTTTCGGACTCAGCTATTTTCTTCCATTGTCGGTAGCTTAACCCTCTCCTTCTATATAAATAGTACAAATCCACTATAATTGGTGACCACTGAATGGACCGTACACCACCGACAAAGGTCAGAATGCCGCTAGATCGTACTGATAGCACTGCGGCTGACACGAAGAATAAAGATGATGACAATGTATTCCGAGTTGGCGTGCGAATTCCACCGTTTTGGCCAGAGAAGCCGGCGATTTGGTTCGCCCAGATCGAAGGCCAATTCGCGATTTCCAACATCACTGCAGATAGCACCAAGTTCTACTATGTGATTGGACAACTTGACCCGCAATACGCAGCTGAAGTCGAAGACATCATCGTCAACCCGCCTGTGACCGAGAAGTACGAAAAACTCAAGCTGGAGCTAATTAAACGTTTGTCCGCATCAAGAGAAAAAAAGGTACAGCAACTTTTAACACACGAGGAGCTAGGTGATCGTAAGCCTTCTCAATTCTTACGTCATCTACAACACCTAGCAGGCCCCGGAGTTCCAGAAGACTTTTTACGCATGATTTGGACCAGTCGCCTACCGAACAGCACGCAGACCATCATTGCTTCGCAGCAGATGACGTCATCACTCGATGTGCTGGCAGACCTAGCCGACCGCATACATGACGTTGTCTCTATAGCCCAGGTCGCATCTACATCCAGTACCACACCGGGAAGCTCCAAGCTCCATATTACATTCTCATGGTTTTATTCTATGTTAGCATTTAAAACACAAAATATATCGCATCCTATTTTAATACAGTCCCGCGAATAGAAATATTCAAAAAAGGCCCTTTGTACATGAAAATAAACCTATACAACAAAATTCCGGACGCAATAAAGAAAGAAAGAAATAATAACATTTTTCCAGAACCAACTTCGTAAGTTTCTAACCCAAAAATGTTATTACGAGATAAAAGATTTTTTCGACGATAAATTTTAGAAAATTATAATTAGAAAATAAATATCGATATATAAATAGTTAAGAAAGTAGCGTCATAAGTTTTGTATCATCTCATATATAATTAAGTAACCTATCACACTAAGTATGTTTTTTTTTGTTTTGTAAAATTACTTCACCCTAGGTTAAGTTTGAATAGTATATATAATATTTATGTAATAGATTTAACTATACTTAAATTTATATGTTTATGTCTGTGGTCTGGTTTTGTGAACAGCCACTACATAAGTCATTGCTGCACCCTTTATGCAGGGTATATAAACTTAGCTTTTAGAAGAATACAGTGTATATTTGCAATAAGAATAAGAATATAGAAATAATTTTATTTTACTGTGATATTTTAACAGATAAATAGAGTAGTTCCATTTCATGGCTTTTTAATCAAGGTATACATACAAATGCACGCGAAATAAGAAATAACTAGCCAAGAGCGTGTTAAGACAAGCATTATGTCAGGGTTCCGTGGCCAGCGAAACTGGCCGGAAATATACTTTTAATGGATTAGACAAAAAGAAAATTTCAAAACATGCTCTGCACTGTGGTCACATTATCTTTTTGATTTGAAAACTGTTGACGGTGTTATTTATTACTTTTATGATTCTATCAATACTTCACACAGGGCGACTTAAAATAAGCAGCTGAACATGTTAAGGCAGTTTTTAGAATTTTTGTTTGTTTGTTCACGCACATCTCCTATGACCAGACCTATGACCAGATTGAAGTATATGCTATGTTATTTCGCGCAAGGCCGGATTAAGGGAAGAAAAAAGAATTGAAAGTTTATATGAAAATCTACGCGTACGAAGTCGCGGGCAAAAAAGCTAGTAGTTAAATATATCCTTAGATTTCGTTAATACTATTATTTACCTTCATTATTTGATGAAAATTCTGATTGTCTCATAGTCTCTGGAGAGTCCAAAAGTGTGTGATCTGAAAAAGTTATGAATTGCTCGTAAATATCGGTGGGGGAGACCTATGTCCAACAGTGGATGTCCTATGGGCTGAAATGATGATGATGATGATCATAAAATCACAAAAATACGTTTCATGTTTGGCGGGAAATTCAAATTTCAAATAGTTTTTTTGTCCTTTTAGCTAGGCCAGGTAATTATAGTGAAATGGCACAGTGTTGCGAAAATTGTTGGTTGTTCTTTACATTATCATGTACAGCTATTAATCAGTTACTCACCATATTACTTACATTTGGCAATGAACCGTTTGAAACAGCAAAAATTTGTTTATTGACAGATGTATGTAATAATCTGCATTAGAGATAAATAACTTTACATGAGTTTTAAAAGAATAATATTCAATTTTCGCAATCATCATGATCGTTTACAATAATTACCCGGCCTAGCTAAAAAACAAAAAACTTTTAGACGAAGCGACGAAGACGAGCGAAGTCGCTCGCCTGATGGCTCTTCACGCTTGCCCATAACAGTTCAACGCCATTCAGAATTTTGAATTTCAACAGTTCAAAATCCTGGATGGCAATGCACTGCGCTCGTCACCCCGAGATATAAGATGTCAAATCTCTGTGTAATTTCGCTGGAAACATTGCCCTTCAATCCGGAACACAGTAGTGTTTGCACACTGCTTGGCGGTTGAATAACTAGTAATTTTTAAACTTTCGCGATTCGAACACATGTTTTCATATTTATCGGGACTTATCGCGCACTATTAAATATAGGTAAAAATAGATACCTTTCGCTCGACGTTTCGACCATGTTACAATGGCCGTGGTCACGAGCTGACTGAAAACTGCGGGTGAGTCCGGCGAGAAGAGCGGATATTTTGTTCTCCTACCCTCACTTGATCTTGAAAAATTGCAGGGTTGTCACTACGACACACAACACTGACTGTATCGGTAAAAGTCCTAGTACCTACACCGCGGTTTGCACATTTGCTTACTATAGGATTCCACGACGCCGCTAACTTAAATCCATCCTCCCGGTTGAAATTGCGATGTTTTCTGATTTCAACCGCTTCACGAACCATTCTTGAAAAATAATGCCGTTCAGAGGAGAGGACCTTGAATAACTGGCAAAGGTGTGGTACTTCCCCAGGCGGACCCCTGCAAAAGAGTCCTAACACTACAAAAACATACTGTTACTTACTGTTTGAAATTTGAATTTCCCGCCATATGTGAAACGTTTCACCTTAAGTATACAAAATAATAACAACTGAATTAGTTTTGAAACAAGTGGATCACATTAAAAACTGATTTCAAAAATATATTAAAAACATAATAAGTGCCTATCAAATTTGAGGGTTGCCCTCGATTTCCCTGGGATCCCATCATCAGATCCTGACTTGGTGACATAGTACCAAATTGGAAGTATACCATACCGAATAAAAGATTTTTTTTTATCGACTATTGCTGATAACAAACATAAAAAATACAGTGGAACATAGATAATTAGCTACAATAACCCCAAATGCATATGCATTCCGTCGTAAGTCCATAATAAATGAAGAGATTTAGTGAAATGCTACAATACTCAAGAAAGAAGAAGATATGTTAAAAACTAAAAATGGTTCCACCTATTTTGGGTGGTTTATACCCAAAATAGGTACTAAAAATAATTTATTTTGTTTCAGTCATAAAAAACATTATCATTATACTTTCAATACGTTTATCTTACCTTCATGATTTGATGAAGATTCAGACTCTGGTTTCGATTTCGACCATGGTTGAAATCTGGGATTTAATTGAGGTGTAGGTCCCGGTTGAGATAATGTAGATACTGGTTGAGATGGAAATCCTGATTGAGATGTAGACCTTGGTTGAGACAACGTAGATTCTGGTAGAGTTGTAGACCATGTTTGAAATCTGGGATTCAATTGAGGTGTTGATTCTGGTTGAGGTAATGTAGATCCTGGTTGAAATATAGATCCTGGTTGAGATGGAGATTCTGATTGGGATGTAGATTCTGATTGAGATGTAGACCTTGGTTGAGATAACGTAGATTCAGGTTGAGTAGTCAACCCTGATTGAGGCGATGTAGATTTTGTTTGAGTAGTCGGTATTAGGCATAATGAAGATGTTGGTGGCGTTGTAGAAACTGTATCAGTTGTAGTTATCGAATGCAATGTAGACGCTGGTTGTGTTGTAGTAGAAGTTGGAGACAAGTCTGAAATGTTAATTGTTGTGTTTATTGACCTCAATAACATAATGCTGAATAAATATCTTGGAGTAAAAAAAAAACGGTATAATAAGAGTACATTAGCAGCGGCGGGAAATAGTAGCGTTTGAGAACAAAAGTGAAATGGCAATAGGGAGTCTAATCTAATGCAGTTGCTGCTAAAGCTAGTATAGGACTTTTCTCAGACTTTGCGTGGATAATTTTAAAAACATTTGCATAAATATTATGGGGTAACTTTCAAATTTTATTAAAACGCCTAGCAACGACACTTGGAAATAAGTTTTGGCAAAGTGTGAGTCGGTGACAAATTCGTGGCCAAGCTAAGCAACGTAAAGCGCGGTCTTACTTGGATGGGTCACCGCCAAGCCGTGATGTTGTCTTTTTGAACGACTTTTTGTATTTTGTGGTGGTAAGGAACCCTCAGTGCGCGAGCCCGACTCGAACTTGGCTGGTTTATTTGTATTCGCTATTGGAGAGGACAAAATTGGCCGACAATTATTTTAGGAAGGGCGAGACATTAAAAGTAAAATATTCATGTTCTTCAAATAATGAACACATTAAATATGTTCGAGAAAAATATTTTGCGAATGACAGAATAGTCATCATCATCATCATTTCAGCCATAGGACGTCCACTGCTGGACATAGGCCTCCCCCATCGATTTCCAAAAGGACCGGTTGGAAGCGGCCTGCATCCAGCGTTTCCCTGCGGTCTCTTTTAGGCCGTCTGTCCATCTTGTGGGTGGACGACCTACGCTGCGCTTACCGGTCCGCGGTCTCCACTCGAGAACCTTTCGGCTCCATCGGCCATCTCTTCTGCGTGCTATGTGCCCTGCCCACTGCCACTTCAACTTGCAAATCCGGTAGGCTATGTCGGTGACTTTAGTTCGTCTACGGATCTCCTCATTTCTGATTCGATCTCGTAGAGAAACCCCGAGCATAGCCCTCTCCATAGCTCGTTGTGCGACTTCGAGCTTGCTAATGATGCCCATAGTAGGTACCTCGTTTCAGTTCCGTATGTCATCACTGGCAACACACACTGGTTGAAGACCTTCGTCTTAAGGCACTGAGGTATTTTTGATTTTTGGTGTGTTGAGAAAGTTACAGAATAGTAATTTTCGTAAAAATAACTTACTATTGGATTGCTTAACAGCAGAGGCGTATTTACCCTAGGGCTAAAAGGGCCATAGCCCGGGGCGCCAGGCTGTGAGGGGCAGCGAGAAAAAGAAGGGAGAAGCAATTTACTAACAGACACGTCTATTAGGGCTTCTAGGTAGGTAATAATAGGTCGGGGAAAAAGTCTTTTCGTATTTTGTATGTATAAAGTTGTAGTAAAAATCTTATCCGTTGTACTGTTTGTATCTGGCTGATTTTGATACCATTAAAAATATGACATTTTAAAAAAGGAATACAAAACGTAAAAAGCAATTTCCCGCCATTTTTCAATTGTTTTTTTGTTCGATAAAATGAGTGAATCTAACGAACAAATTCGATATATTGTGAAATTTTATAACAAAAATAGGAAAAATGCGACACACGCCGCGAATAAAATTTGTGACGTTTATGGACCTAATGCAGTGTCATCAAGAGTAGCACAATGTTGGTTCAAGCGTTTTCAGTCCGGGAATTTTGATGTCAAAGATGCAGCTCGCTCTGGTCGCCCTGTTACGGATAAAGTCGATGCCATTTCTGAAAAAGTGGACCAAGATCGGCATATTAGTAGTTACGACGTAGCTGAAGAACTGGGGATTGACCACAAAACAGTTTTGACCCATTTGAAAAAAACTGGGTATACAAAAAACTCGATATTTGGGTGCCACACGAGCTCACTGAAAGAAACCAAATGAATCGTGTACTCATTTGCGATTCTCTATTGAAACGTAACGAAACCGAACCGTTTTTGAAAAGATTGATCACTGGTGATGAAAAATGGATCACCTACGACAAGAATGTGCGCAAAAGATCATGGTCAAAGGGCAGTGAAGCACCACAGACTGTAGCGAAACCCGGATTAACACGTAATAAGGTGATGCTGTGTGTATGGTGGGATTGGCAGGGCATCGTTCATTATGAGCTTTTACCGCCGGGCAAAACCATCGATTCGGATCTCTACTGCCAACAGCAGATGAGACTCAAACAAGAAATTGAGAAAAAACGGCCGGAATTGATCAACAGAAAGAGTGTGGTCTTTCATCATGATAACGCCAGACCGCACACATCTTTGGCCACTCAGCAAAAATTTAGAGAGCTTGGTTGGGAAGTGTTAATGCATCCACCATATAGCCCAGACCTTGCACCCTCAGATTTCCACCTGTTTCGATCTCTTCAGAATTCTTTGGGTAGTGTTAGATTAACATCAAGAGAGGACTGTCAAAACTACTTGTTGCATTTTTTTGATCAGAAGTCCCAAAAATTCTACAGCAACGGGATCATGTCACTACCTACAAGATGGCAACAAGTTATCGAACAAAATGGCACATATATATTATAATTAAATGTAATTAAACTTGAAAAAAATATGTCTTGAATTTGTTCATAAAATACGAAGAAACTTTTTCCCCGACCTTATATGTAGCTATTAACGTTTTTTCATTCATCATCATTTCAGCTCACGTCAACAAACTTGTCATAATGTACGATCAGATTTTATTTTATACCTAATTAAAAGTTTTTGCTTTTTCCCGTTAATTTATGAGTCTTCGAACCTTACCAGCCCCGGGCCCTGAATCTTATAATACGCCACTGCTTACCAGATTGTTCGTCTTGATCGGATGGCCCCCTCTTATTACGTGTTATTAGTTCCATGTTCAATTTAATGACATCTGTAAATAGGTAATGTATTTTTTATTATTCGTACTTGGAAAGTAGGTCTGAAGTTGCCTGAGCAGCGGGTTGAAAGTAATACATTTCAGCCCTGGGGAGCATCACTTTCAACTGACAGTGACAGTTGACAACTGACACTCTAATAAAAAAGTAAAAAAAAAGGTTCTCCTCAGGGGATTATGGTCCCGCACTTCTCGTGCATTTGCCAGTGTCAGTTCATGTTTTTATTTTTAGTTTCCTTGTATTCGTAATGTAAAGCACAGTGTTTTACCTCGGGGTTAAAGACTTATTTGGTCCCTCGAACTATTATTAGCCGTCTTGGGACTAAATAAGTTACTTTCACCCCTAGGATAACAATGCACTATTTCATCACTAGCGCTCGGTAAGTGGGTTATCGATGACTGGAAATGCGGCCATTAAAGGAATTTAAAAATGGAACTAGTTCCATGTCCAAAAATACTATTGAACGTACTATTTTCTTTTCTTTGAAAATGTAGGTCTGTATCATGTCAGACACTTTTTGCTTTGTGAAATGAAGTTTACAATTATGTAAAACCTCTGTGGTGTGAACCTGGTGTTTTGCATTTTTATGGCGGATAATTAAAAATTCAACAGATTTTTCTTAGGATTTTTTAAATAAAGCTTCGTAGATCACATTTTTAAATCACAATTATACAAGGCTATGGCTACGGAACCCTACTATAAGCGTGTCTCGACATGCTTTTGGTCAAACGAGGGTAGAAGAACTCAACACCCACTCTCTTCGCTGGACACGCCCGCAGTTTTTAGTCAGCTTGTGACCACGGTCTTTGTCATATAATCAAGGTCAACCGAAGCCGGCCTTTTGTACCTGTTTATTTTGTGGTGAATCTAGAAGTTATTTCAAATTTCAACGAGCCCGCTAGCCTTTGATTGAATGTAAATGAAGGATAATGCGACAGACAGAGAGACAACTTCTAGGTTAACCCGTCGAATGTGTTACTCACCGCGAAAAGTAAGGGAAAAATGCTCGACGCGCATTAGGCACCGGCGGCGGTGCGTAAGGAAATCGCCGCTATTATTCGTCCATTTATTCCCGTTCGAATGAACGTTCCAAAGCATAATATCATACAGCAATTCAAGACGATGAACATTATATATAATATATAAACATACAATGTCAAATTGATAGGAAAAAAAAAAAAAATTTTTTTACAGTCGGAAATTCGGTTGGACAACAGAGGCTACTCAGCCCCTTGGCGCGGTACGGGTATAGCTGTAGGTAGCGGTCGCACGTCCTGAATTGCACTTTATTGTGTAGTAGCAAGAGTCAATACTTACCTCAATGATTTTACGGAGTGAATCTTCTATGATGTCTTTTGTGGTTTCAGCAACATTTGACCCTTAACAAGGCAAGTTAAATAAAAACTTATAAAAACGAACAACACTTACCATTATACAATTCATCCAGATATTTTTTGTAAGTCCAGGCCGCTCCACTTACCAGGATCGATAAATGATTGAAAGAAAATTTTTTTGCGCATATTTTCAAGTCATTGCTGAAAGAAAGTAAACTGTTTACATGGATACAATAACATCATTTATCTGTGCAGCCTTGTATAAGCCTGTGTCTTATTCTTTCATTTATTACACAAGGCACACTGTGGGGCTAGTACGAGAACTTGCGAAAAAGTATTCGTTCCGTAAACGATAGCAAATGTATGAAAAATTCAGTTTTCCTTTACGTCCGATAGAGGCGCTGTTCAATTTTTCATACATTTTGCTATCGTTTACGGAACGAATACTTTTTCGCAAGTGCTCGTACTAGGGCCACAGGGCAAATTACAGGACACATAGAGATTTGACATCTTATATCTCGGGGTGACGAGCGCAGGCATTGCCATCCAGGGTTTTGAACTGTTGAAGTTCAAAATTCTGAGTGACGTGAAGAGCCATCAGGCGAGCGACTTTGCTCGTATTGTCATCCAATATCATAAAAAAAGTAGATCACATTAAAAACCGACTTCAAAATTATATGAAAAACATAATAAGCGCCCATGAAATTAGAGGGTTGTCCCTAATTTCCCTGGGATCCCATAATCAGATCCTGACTTGGTGACAATGGGACCAAATTGGAAGTATACCCTACCGAACAAAAGATTTTTTTTATCGATCAACAGTTAGCGGAGAAATCGGTGAACATACATAAATAACCGCCCAAGTGCGAGACGGACTCGCGCACAAAGGGTTCCGTACCATTATCTATAAAAACGGCAAAAAAAAACACGTAGTTGTATGGGAGCCTTGCCTGAAATATTAATTTAATTTGAATTATTTATTTTTAGAGTGAATAAAATAACTCAATATTCTGTGAATATTTCAAGCGTCTACCTGTTGCTGTTATCAATATCGAGCAAAAAAATCACGTTTGTTGTTTGGGTGCCCCCTTAAATATTTACTTTATTCTGTTTTTTAGTATTTGTTGTTATAGCGGCAACAGAAACACATCATCTGGGAAAATTTCAACTGTCTATCACTGTTCATGAGATACAAGCCTGGTGACAGACGGACGGACGGACAGCGGAGCCTTAGTAATAGGGTCCCGTTTTACCCTTTGGGTACGGAACCCTAAAAAAGAGTCGGATTTACTGCCACGGTGCGCCAATAGATTCAAAATATTTACAGCGAATGATATCATTAATGTACATAGCTAAGTAGGTACTCACCACATTTCAAGCAAAGAAACGTTCTGCGAACATTCTTGATTATGTCCAGCCTGCCTCGCTTTTCTGATGGTTGACACTTCACTCAACGAATATAGAAAAGACATTATTAATGATACAGCTTTAATACTATTTAAATAATTGATTACAGTTTTAAAATGAAAATGCGTTTGTTCACAATGTTTTCTCAACCTGCAATATGGCGGAATACTGAATGAAATGTTGATTAGACGAGATACGGGGTTTTCATGATTGCAATGTCTATACATTAGATAAGAACCAATCAAATGATTGGTTCTTAGGAAAATTCAAAAAGTGTAGAGCTTTATCTATGGCAATATGGCTACTTTCGATTTAAAACCATGTAAAATACACTCAGCACTTTAGTTCTGTGTAAGACATTGTCATACCCGCACGGGAATAGGTTCATTAAATATTTGTAAAGTGAAAACAAAACATCTATACAATATCCTAATCCAATACTTGAAGTTTCAATAAAAAATCATAATACCTAGGTGTTTTTTTTAATGCTCACAACAAACTATTGGTGGCCATACCATACCCAAATGTTATCTACATGAAAAAGGTTTGATCTAAAAAGGTTCTAAGAAGGTAGGTATGATAATATCAGATGATAAATCTTGGAAATAGCTGAAATACAAACAAAATGGATGATATTTGTTATTGTTATTTATTTTATGTATGAAATAGTCATTTTTGTGCGCCAATAGCTAAGTACATGAAACAATTATATTTAGATTTTAGGCACGAATAATGTACAAACCATGCAGTGTATAAAATTATATAAAAACTCGTGGTAACCTTTTTAGAAAGTTTCATATAAGGAGGTTCTTATTGATACGTATTATAATAATTTTCATATAAAAATATGGTCAAAATGCATTAAAAATCTGCAATTTCTTCGAAGGTTTGGTAAAAATCACTAGGTAAGTAGGTATACATCCCTTGGGGAAAACTAAGATTGTAATAAATTAATTGATTTTAAGATTTAAAAGATTTTGATAATCAGCAATTTAATGGCGGGAGAGGAATGTTTTTGATATCATAGCTTATTTTATTCAATGATTCACAATGAATAAAAAGTCCTTTTAGTCACTATTTTGGTGTTTGAATTTAGAACATTTCCTCGAGATTTGATTTGTCGACATTTTCGACAAGGAGTTTAAGCATTAGAATAAAAACTGTTTCGTCTAGGTACTAAGAAGTCATAAAGATCAAACTACTCACTCAGTAGGGACATAACCAGCCAGATGGCTCGGACGTGATATAAATAAACGTAGCATCCTGTCTCCTTACAAACAATAATGTAAATGTGTAACATTATTTTCCGTGTGTTTTTTTTTGGTTCGACACGACAAGTGTATTAAGCCATTGTCAACACCAAATTTTTGCCGCTATACGTAATATATTATGGCATGTGTGCTCAGCCTCCGACCCCAAAATGTGAAGTTTTGGTGAAAATTTATAACATGTCACCTCATTGGTGTGTTGAGTATTACTAGTGGGTCTACTCGTGGGTCTTTGAGGGTCGCGGGCATACATTGGATGCATATGGCGGCCTGTCGTTCAGTGTGGAGGTCAAAGGGGGGGGGGGGGGGGGGAGGTTCAGCAGTGGACGTCTTCTGGCTGATGATGATGCAGGGTCTACTGAACGACTCAAGTGTGGGTGGTGAAACGAGGTGAAATAGTTTTTTCGTGTTGTTTCTAAAACACTATTAATAGAAGCTTCTAAGTCTCCAGCACAGAAAAGAGAAGTAAATAAAGCGAAAATGAGAAGGAAACTTTGTCACAAGGTATTGTGACAGATATGTGATTGAACATTCTTATCAATGTCAACGCGTCGAACTCCGCGTCACAGTTGCTAACACAGTTGCTATGGGTTTATATGGGTACAAGTGGCTACAACAATTTTTTTACAAAAATGCCTTGACAGCCGTTCTAATTTAAACAAAAAAAAACTTTTCTTTGCTCTCCACCACATTACTAGGGAATGACTTGAACGTGACTTAATTTGCATAACTTGAACTAGGTTTTGATCTTTTTAACGATATTCACTAATACTTGGAAGAAAAAAAAATAACACTGGCAAACGTACAAGATGTGCGATGCCAAAATCTTCTCAGTAGGAAAAAAAAGATTACCATTGTAGAGAGTTTTGGCGCCAACGTGAAAAAAACATCTCACTTATACTATTTTCTTAAATTTGAGAATTTTCGTGTATTTGCATTAATAATGAATTATTATTAATTTTGTTGAGTGTTCGCAAATTTGCTTCCATGACGGTCGGGAAAGTGAATCAATGTAAAAAATGCCTTTTCGTGATGTTTCTTAAATTCCATAGAAGGCTTTAGTTAGTAAAGTATCTACTCCACTGGGCATACCTATGTCAGTATAGTACGTAAGACGAGGCGGTATGGCCTTAATGGCAGTAGTCTGCCCAGTAAAGTTCAAAAAATTATCATGGCGCAGTTTTTTGAAAGTTCCTTTTAAACTTCATTATGTTCTTATTGTTTAATAATTAATAATGCGCTTTATGAAACCACGTTTCCCACGATATTTTATAAGTGTTATTGGAACGAAGTTGCTTCCTGCTGCTTTTTGCTATAGTTATAAGCCACTGAAGTGAGAATTAGTTGTAAGCAGTGCGGCAGGCGCGTGTTTCTCTGTCTGTCTCTCTCTCTCTCTCTCTCATAGAAAGGAACTTCGTTCCATCCGGGTGTCCCTTGACACCTCTCAAGTTTTTTTAAAGAGTGCATACATTTTCATTACACAATCAGTATCATTATTGGAAGATATTTAACTTTTTTTCTATTCTTTAAATATATTTTTTCTTTTGTATTAGCGAGGATCCGTAAGATAAGAGGTTATAATTATTGCACACATATACATCTTCACACTTCTCGCTCGATGAACTGATAACCGTTGGGGAAGAAAGGTTCTTGAGTGGAGACCACGAACCGGAAGACGCAGCGTAGGTAGGCCTCCCACTAGATGGACCGACGACATCGTGAGAGTCGCGGGCATCCAGTGGATGCAGATGGCAGGTTGTCGTTCAGTGTGGAGGTTAAAGGGGGAGGCCTATGTTCAGCAGTGGACGTCTTCTAGCTGATGATGACGATGGTGATATCGATCCTCGCATTATGTATTTAATAGGACATCCAGCGTTGATTACAAAAGTAAAAAGAACAAATAACTGTGCTCAAAGACTTTATTAGCAAAAACAGCACATTATTCGCAGAAAACGATTAGGGCAATAATAAAGACCATCTCCATAAATTTTTAATCGGCTACAAACTAACCGAAGTGGTAAAAATAGCCCGCTTCGATGCCGAAACAAACATAAAATTAATCGAAAACAGCTTTTATTACGGTGAACTTCGGTAAGTAACAGTAAGGACATAGATGGATGGATATAGAAACCTCAGATTTCTCTGTCTTTATCTACACCCTGAAGCGTAATTTTATCGTCAAGTTTTCCAAATCGGAAATTCGCGTCGAATTCGTCACAAAAGCCAACTGAAGTGAGAATTTTTTCGTTTCAAAAGCCCATGAACTACTTAAGTTCATGGAAAAGCCAGAGGGTGACAGACACGCTAGTTGGCAAAACTTTATCCATTTGTAGATATGGAGAGGTTTTCCAACTTTTAAGTAACGCGTGTTACTACAGATGATGATAAGGATTAATTATATTGTTTTTTTATTTTTTATTTATCTTATTGAATAGCGTACATGCTATGTATATTGTATACACAACTCTGCCAAGCTGCGTAGCAGTTTGTAGGCAGATATCTACTCTCATTACAACATTTTACTATTGAGTAGGAACATTATTATAATGTCTTTGTAAGGCCTTTATTAAGTGAACAAAATACATGCTAACACTACAAAAAACAGGTTATCATTGGAACATCAGGAATGGACAGTGCCAAGAACCAGCAACAAAAGAAAGAATCCGAGCAACAATTCAACACCAAAATTAAATTCAGAAAAATCGAATTACAAAAATCATTGTTGGGCAGAACAAAGTAATTATCAACTACTACAATTTCTCTGCTAAGTCATTCTATCCAACAACAACTTCCTGAATGCAACCTTATATTTTAGTGGATAAAGATAAATATCGTTTATTTGCATACAACATGAGATATTTTGTGCATTGTTATGCACAAAAGATATTAATATTTCAAAAGTCCGAAATCACGTGCCGGTTTGGCGTACAAATGTAAGAGAGATGGCACTATGCTCGGACAAAAATTTAACTGTGATACAATTTTGAATCATAACTATAATAACATTGTCATACAGATAATAAAAAATAATTAAAAATAAGATACATGTCAAAAATAAAAATACTAATTCTAATAGAGTCAAAAATATCAAATAGAATAATAAATTACATCAATTACATTTTGTCATTTAAAAAATCATCAATTTTGAGCAAAACCATGTAGTCGTGCGTTTCGCGCTACTTCTATTTTTGATGTTTTTCTCATATTTTTCGAGAAGAATAGCTGTAAAGGATGTAAAATGTACCTTTACGGTTCCCTCCATAATTATGAAATCTGTATATTAAGATATCGTAGACATCATTCTGTAAATAGGTATTTGAATAAATTGAATAAAAACAGTAAGAAAATCGCAAATCAGTTTTACTTTAATATTTTTTTCTTTAAAGTTATATGATTATACACGTTCACGGGAAGAAGTCTTCCCGTGAACATGGTGCATGTAACTGCGCCGAAATATCGGGAGCTCCATCCACAACCTTACCATGGTAAATATCCCGTAAATAATCATATAACTTTAGTGAACAACCGTGATAGTTTAAAACAATTTTTTTCTTTATCGTGCGAAATATCCTTAATCCTGTTTCAGTATTTACGGTTTCCTAGATAGAACATTTAATTTTGATATTAAACCTTTTTATAATTTTAAGCTTACCTGGAAGTACCTACACAAACTAAAACAAGACTTTGTTTTAAACTATCACGGTTGTTCACTACAGTATCAGTTATATGATTATTTACGGGATATTTACCGTGGTAAAGTTGTGGAAAGAGCTCCCGATATTTCGGCGCAGTTACATGCACCATGTTCACGGGAAGACCTCCGTACCTTACCACGGTAAATATCCCGTAAATAATTATATAACTGTAGTAAAACAAGACTGACCAAAATTGCTAACAGCTGGTAAGTATATAATATAAATCTTCCGTGAAAAATTATCTAAGTAACTTATGGTGAAAACCGTATCAAAATCCGTTGCGTGGTTTAAACATAGGAGTTAGCGGCAGGCAGAGAATACAGGCAGCCAGATAGGGATAGCGACATTATTTTAAACAATACAATACAATACAATACAATAACTCTTTACCTATTACACACCGAAAATTACAAATAGTTTCATTTGTAACATTTTAAACTAAAAAAGGCAGTATAATGGGTGGCCTTATCGCCTAAAGCGATTTCTTCCATACAACCTTTGGATGGACAGGACTAAAGAATTTGAAAACGGTCGGTGGTGCACATAAAATATAAATAAATAGATAAATCAGATAAATACAGAATGCTACATACTCGTACATACCATAACTATTATAAATAAAATATATATGTACCAATTAACATGAACTTAGATAATGTGTATAGACTTGATTCTTAAAACTAGAAAGATATTTAGCCTGCCTGATAGATGCAGGCAGAGCATTCCACAGCAGGACAGCTTGAAAAGAAAAGGACTTACAGTAGGAAAGATTGACATGGGAAGAAGAAGGAATCTTTACTTGGAGGGTACAACAGGATCGCAAGGTACCGGAGTGAGCTTGAATAAATTCAAAGCACTCCCATAAATATAAAGAGGTAATGGGATTGAACAGGATTTTATAGACAAAGGAGAGGACATGAGAATTACGGCGAAGGTGGATAGGTTACCATTTGAGACCAACTATGTATGTAGAGAAGAGATGACCCCGGAGTCCTTGGAGCAACAAAAGAAACAATAAAAAAAATGGTTAATGTTTAAGTTCCCTTACTCATTATAAGAACCAGTGTGAGCGTTCCATTAGAAACACAAAGGGTACATTGTGTAGTAATAAAGGCGGGTTCCGGCTAAAACGGGCATTGTGCCCTTTGTAGACTCGAGGGCTTGCAGGTGACTTGTAGACATGCGATAGAGAGGGAAATGCGTAATTTGGATTAATTAGAACACTGTGCCTTCTATAATTAAGAACCTACATTGTTATTGACTTTGAACCTGCATTGTCACGCAAGTCAGGATCTGATGGTGAGATCTCAGGGAAATCGAGAGCAACCCTCAAATTTTATGGGCATTTGAAATGTTTTTCATATATTTTCTAAAGCTGTCCAAGTATTTGCTTCTGATAATTATCATCTCATATGGATTAGCTGATGATGAAGGGTACAACTCCTCAACGGTTAGAATTTGAAAGAAAATTATTTCAAAATTATACGTACATAATGGACCAATAGTTGTATTCTTTTAGGCTATTAGAACTGACTTCAAAAAAGGCGGAGGTTCTATGGTAAGTCTGTTTTTAGGGTTCCGTATCCAAAGGGTAAAACGGGACCCTATATATTAGGCTCCGCTGTCCGTCACCAGGCTGTAGCTCATGAACCGTGATAGTTAGACAGTTGAAATTTTCACAGATGAAGTATTTCTGCTGCCGCTATAACAACAAATACTAAAAAAGAGAATAATATGAATATTTAAGGGGGCTCCCATACAACAAACATGTTTTTTTTGCCGTTTTTTAGGGTTTCGTACCCAAATGGTAAAACGGGACCCTATTACTAAGGCTCCGCTGTCCGTCCGCCCGTCTGTCACCAGGCTGTAATCACATAAACCGTGACAGTTAGACAGTTGAAATTTTCACATATGATGTATTTCCGTTGCCGCTATAACAACAAATACTAAAAAATAGAATAAAATTAATGTTTAACGGGGGCTCCCATACAACAAACGTAATATTTTTGCTCGTTTTCACTGGATATTGATAACGGCAAGAGATAGACGCTTGAAATGTTCACAGAATATTTAGTTATATATTCAGTTTAAAAATAAATAATTAAAATAAAATTAATATTTAAGGGGGGCTCCCATACAACAAACGTGATTTTTTTGCTCGTTTTCGCTCGATATTGATAACGGCAACAGATAGACGCTTGAAATATTCACAGAATATTTAGTTGTATATTTACTTTGAAAATAAATTATATAATTAAAATATAATAAATATTTAAGGGGGCTCCCATACAAAAAACTTGATTTTTGCCGTTTTTATAGCTAATGGTACGGAACCCTTCGTGCGCGAGTCCGACTCGCATTTGGCCAGGTATTAATGTGATCCACTTGTTTGGCACGATGCTGACTATAGGTATTGTATCTCGATGGTAGGTATAATTACACCAATCTCTATAAATACCTACATCTCAATAGGAGTTGAATGACTCTAAAATAATTAATGAGTCCGTATATACAATAGGTAGTTATCTCGATAACGCCGGATGAGAGGCCGACAACCCGATTTGTTACCATTATTAGTGAACATTATTTATTGCTGTAAAGATTTAGATGAGGTCTTTCACTCTTATTAATATCATCGTAAGTGCGATAATAAGTAAGTCAGACTCACACTTGACCGATTTAAATTTTTGGTGGTTTGCTGTAGAGTAAGCACTATAATCATACCAAGTTTGACGTTTGTACCTACCACAGAAAAGTTTTTTTTTGTTTAAGTAAATTAGAACGGCTGTGAAGGCATTTTTGATAGAAATTTGTTGTGGCCAGTTGCACCCATATAAACTCATAGCAACTGTGACGCGGAGTTCGATGCGTGGACATAAATAAGAATGTTTAATCACATATCTGTCACAATACCTGGCGTCTCATTTACGTTCTATTTACTTCTCTTATCTGTGGTATCTACCTAGGTTTAAGCAATGCCGTTTTGACGGTAGAGACAAAATAAATGATAATCGGAAAATAATACCTACGTTTCTTTTTGTTTTCCTTATTTTTTTATCATTGAAATGTAACGATCACATGAGTGATGGTTGCCAAGCGGTAGCATGAACGCTTTACAAACTGACAGCACCCGGTAGTGTGCGTGAAAAATGAGGTGCGCCGCACAGCGATACACATAAAAAACCTGAGAGATTAAATTTCTTCGTATATATATGGTAAAAAAAACACTATAGGTACATTATATTTTGGACTACAGAACTACTATTTAAAACTCTTGTGCTGAAAGCTTTGTAGGTAACAGTAGGTACAGTACATTCTCCGGAAAAAGTTCGATTGTCCACGTTTCTTGATAAATCTCCCGAATAAGGCAAATTCGCACATCCAATAAGAACCATCCGGAAATGTCCGAACGACCCACTTGCAAACTAAGTTAGCATCGGGAAAGTTTCCCGACTGTGTCGCAGTTTTCTATAAGCCTAATGTTTAGTCGACATCTGCACGAGCGATAATAACGACCACCAAGGGCGTCGCCAGCCGATGGTAAAATAAGCGTTCCCAAAATCAACCCTGCTAGCATGGGTGCCGAGATTTGTGACAAAAGCGTTCTCTTGTGGACCATCATGTTCAGGCGCACCCAGCTGACCTCGGTGTGGATCAGCAGATGCCTGACAGGAGTGTCGGAGCACTGGATGCAGTGTTCCGTCCGCTGTGAACGCCCCCGTGCGGGACGTCCGGTAACCGGCTTGGCAGTTGCCGGTCCCTGGTGTGGTGCGGGTGAACCTTCGCGTACGAGAGTGCTCCGGTCCAGACGCGTAGTAGACGCGCCGCAGTCACGTTGTATCCATCTTCTTAAGGTCTTCACGGTGGTGCCCCGTGCTCGTAATGATGACTAATATTTAACCGATTTCCATAAAATAAGAGATTATCAATTCTACTGTTTTTTGTTTGTCGAGTGTTCGAACCAAACATGTATTACCCCCAGTTCTGCATGGTCAGCAATGACCCACTTGCAAGTAGTGGCAACAACCACGTAGGTCATCGGACGGAGTGATGCAATTCAACCAAGCGCTGATTCAGCATTCTACATCGACGGCAGACATTAAAATAATTGTGTTAACTTAGTAGGTATATCAGATGATTTATCATTCGATATAAATTTTGATAATTATCAATATAAAAAACCGACTTCATAAAAATTTCAGAACTGGACACATTGAAATGGGACCACAAGGGAAGCACTAGCATTCAAATAAAAAAAGAATCATCAAAATCGGTTCCATAGAAACCAGGTAACAAACATTACATTCTGAGGTAACAAACATAAAAATAGATTTGAATAGAGAACCTCCTACTTTTTTGGAAGTCAGTTAATAAAACATTAGTGGAGTGTAGTCTCGCCAAGTTTTTTTCTTCACGCAACTGTTTCAAAATTGTGGCGATAAAATCGCTCGTATAGATGTCGCCTAAGAGGTCATTCGCCTCGAGGTCTGGGTTACTCTAAATATGGTTAAGCAACAGACAGATTGAGAGATAACGGAAATGGGTGAGAGATCTACCTTTTTTGTATATCGAAGTACATAAAGTATCTATCAACTAGTGTGCGCGCGATTAATCTCTTAGCCTTAAATAAAAATTGATCAAGAGCGTGTCGAGACACACATAATGGTAGGGTTGTGTAGCCAAAGCCATATAATTATGGTCTCATTCAGAGTTCAGAAATTAGTAGTTATATTTTAAAATTCAAATGCATAAAGCTCCACAGAGCTAGTCCACAGACTTAGCTCGATTTCAGATAAATATCATTACGACATAACATTTAAGTTAGTCAAAGAAAAAACGACTACAGGAAAATTCTTCATTAAGGTGAAACGTTTCACGTTTGGCGGGAAATTCAAATTTCAAACAGTTTTTTTGTTCTTGTAGCTAGGCCGGGTAATTATTGTGAAATGACACAGTGTTTGCGATAATTGTTGGTCGTTCTTTACATTATCATGTACAGATATTAATCAGTTACGATATTACTTACATTTGGCAAGAAACCGTTTGAAACAGCAAACATCACACACACATCACACATCAAGATCCGATGACAATGCAATAATTTAAATAGTTTGTCCCATTATCCTTAACAGGATATTCAGGATTAACGATTTTAAACTGCGAGAATTATTTATGGTCAGTCTAGGTAAGTTAGTACTATTTATTTTGTGACAAAAAACATATTTAGTTTGGTCCTTCAGCTACTAATGATTTTGATAAACATTGCTTGTTTCAAATCAATTAATGGAGCTTTTGTTCTTTCAATCATTCCTTGTAGCTTGTAGTAAAATCATACATCTTTTTCTTTAGAAAGCAAAAGCATTTATTCCTGTATGTATGTGCACAAATGATAATTTATCACCTCTGGTGCTTCAGTCCGCCATAATGCTTAATTACACCATCAATCAAAATGCATCTGTTTGTGCCGGCACGGCGTGTACAATGTATACACGTATTTCCCGTTTCCCGGGAATTCGTGTTGAAAGCTCTGTGTGTCTTCTGCCTAGTACGGCGATGGCAAACCAATGGCACGCGTGTCATTGATGGCACTCTACAAAATAATTCGGGCACGCCAATATAATAAGAAATGTATGCACCTGATTGAAAAAAAATCGTCTTTATTTGACATCCTTCTTCTTCTTCTTCTTCTTCAAGTGCCTCTCCACAACTGGAGGTTGGCCGTCAGCTCAGCAAACCTCTCTATCCTGTGTGAATCCTTGCCTGTGTTAAGCGAAATATATGTTTGACGCTGGCTATGCTGGTCCACTCCCGGATGTGGCGTAACCTGCGACTTGCGTGCGACTTTTTCCTTCTTCCAGCGCGTCGTTTGCCTTCAACTTTGCCCATCATTATTAACTGGAGAAGCTGGTATTTTTCGTGTCGCAAAACGTGGCCAAGATACCCAACTTTCCGTTTCTTTATGGTCTCCAGTAGTTCACGGCTCTTGCTGATGCGCTGACGTACTCTGGTGTTGGAGACTTTCTGTGTCCAGCTAATACTTAGCATTTCCGATAGCACCACATCTCGAGAGCTTCAAGTAGCTTCTGGGTGTGCGCTTTTACAGTCCAAGCATCGCTACCGTCCAACACCACTGGGCCCCGATTCCACTAAACCAATTATTTTTAAATTGTTAATGAATTACCTCAATTTTTTTACTTTTGACACTTAATCGATACCAAAACTGTCAAAAGGGTAATTTTTGAGGCAATTCATTAACAATTTAAAAACAATTGGTTTAGTAGAATCGGGGCCCAGTCAGATGTAATAGTGGATCATTCTCATTGAGCTTCAGTGATAAAATACATTTTTTTAATGTTTCGAAAGCTGGTTCACCCGAATGCATAAATGCGTTGGGGTAAGCAGGGATTATTTAGAAAGGCTAATAAACTTTTTCCATATTCCAAGTGTTTTTAATTTCACAAAAATAAAGGAACCGTTGCATCATTAGCACAAAGTAGGATGAAACCTTCATAGTACCTCAGACTCTATGTACCGCCGTCACGTCATTTTCATTCCATTCCACTCCCGTGGGTCGCAGCGGGAGCACGCGTGCCGTAGCTCGTTGGACGTTTGAAAACGTTACCGGTTTCCAAAAGTGAATGTGACTTGTGCGTACGAATTCATGTAAGTTGATTATTTATTTATTTAGATAAAACTTTTTTCTTTGACTGAATTTTAACACAAAAGTTATATGACAGTGTAAAAATAATACTAAATTCTTTAGTTAGATATTCAACGACTTAAAATGCATTAAAATTAAATTAATATCATTATCCAAAACTGTGTTACATAGAAAATGTTGACGCGTGAAATAGTAAGTAATACGTTTTTGAGTGGCCTTCGGTCAGTGTTGTATAAAAACAAAAAACTAATTACTTAAATTTGTATGGAATTAAAATATTGGTATATACGTTCTGCGTCTACTGGTTCTTTTATAAAAACAAAACTATTACAAATATAATATAATAAATACATGAAAACAACTTCAGTACCTGTACCTACCTGTACAGATACTTGTTTACATACTTCTATATTAATATTTCTTGTTTTATTGTTTTTTCATTGTCACAAAATAAACTTTTCTGATTTCAATAAAAATATTTTATAAACAAACTAGTATCTACTAAAATATAAAACTAAACTAACCATGTCATTAAAATTGTTTATTTAAGAATAGACGAATTAATAAATAAATACCTGGGACATTATTGCACACATGGTCATCTGACCCCAAACTAAGCAAAGCTTGTAATATGGCAGCCAGAGACTGATATACATACATATATATTTTTAAATACATACTTAAATAGATATTAACACCCAGACATAGAACAAACACAAATGTTTGTCCTAGATGGGAATCGAACCCACGCCCCCAAGCACAGAAAGTAGGTTCACTACCAACTGAGCCACCGGGGCAATCAATATTCATGAATACCCTCAAAGATAAAAGCTCAGAATAAAGTAAATTAACTCTACCACTGTTATCTTTGGTATTACAGTCCCCTAGAATAACTAGCTAAAGTTAACTGAATTGTGTCTTTTGTTGAAAAAGGGAAATAGATACTAGCTTAAATGGTATTGTAGTGCTTCATTCACAATCCTTTGGAGTAATAAAACTTAAAAAATATACTCCTTTTTAACTTACTTCAAAAAAGGATTACATTCTCAATTCAGTAGTATGTTTTTTGTATGTTTGTAACTTCAGAAATCGGCCATTTATAAATCGATTTGAAAAATTCTAAAAATTGGTCCCATAGATATTTCAACAAAATCGTTTCAGTAGTTTGGTTTTTGAAATCAAAAGACTTGAAAATTAGTTTACTTAGGCGAAAATATTATGTTATCCATAACACGACAGAACCAGAGTCATCGACATAGCTATTAAAATTTGCAAGTTGAAGTGGCAATGGGCAGGCCACATCGCTCGAAGAACCGATAACCGATGGGGAAGAAAGGTTCTTGAGTGGAAATCACGAACCGGAAGACGCAGCGTAGGTAGGCCTCCCACTAGATGGACCGACGACATCGTGAGAGTCGCGGGCATCCAGTGGATGCAGATGACAGGTTGTCTTTCAGTGTGGAGGTTAAAGGGGGAGACCTATGTTCAGCAGTGGACGTCTTATGGCTGATGATGAACACTGTTTTAAACCATCACGGTGGTTCAGTACAGTTATATGATTATTTACGTGAGCTCCTTCCACAACCTTACCACGGTAAATATCCCGTAAATAATCATATAACCGTTATGTCATCCAAGTAAACGGGATTGCGTATTTTTCTTTATCGAAGTCGGCTTTTTAAAATTGATAATTATCTTTTATGTCATCGCCATTGCTGACTGAAAATCATGTACACGCTTTACACTACCTTTATTTTTAACTGAAAATGTACCTCGTAGGTACCTACATTAACTTCAGATCAGTCAAACAAAAGAGATATGCCTTAGTAAATTTATCCTTCGTGTTGAAATGTCTCCATTTTAACTTGCCCTGTTAGTTCGTATGTATGTATACGTATACGTATGTTTGTGTGGAACAAATCTTACAACTGAAGTTAAGACCAGTTATCCTCAACCGATTGATTTAAAATTTGGCATACGAGCATATGAGTTTGGTGACAATGCAGTGTTATGGTACGAGCTGGCGTGATGATGGAGACAGAAGATGACATAGGAAATTTAGTTATTTATTATAGGCGAGCAGCATAAGCTGATGTGCCTATCACACAGCGTCAAAAATTTAGTATTTATCTGTTAAGATTATCTTCTTCATTCTTATCCATCTGTCAAAATTTTTTTTTAACGCATTTATGGATTTCGATGCGACCACATTCTCGGACAACCTGTTTCAATTGAAAACGACTCTGTTGTTGAGGATGTGGTGTGCAGTGTTGGTCTGTGACGGCGTAGGCCACAGTAGGGATTTGTGACGCTTGCAATCTCATGTGTAATCTTTTAGTGAGTAGATGACGTGTATGTCAGTAAAGTTGTAGAACCCATTAAGAATTTGAGAGGCTTCAATCAAGTCACCGCCACAAATCAAATCCTCAACGAAACGACGTAACCCCGACGGGTTTGGGTTTTGCTGGTCTTCAATGTATACCATACAACATACTTATATGTATACCAGAAGCACAATAACTTAATAACTTAGTCATTCAGCAATATACTCGTAGCTCTATAATTGGGGTCAGTTGTCCGCGAGGTCCTTTATCAGAGGTCGGTCACCCTTGACAGGACACGCCGCTATTAAGTTAAGTTATGTCACAGATTGCGCGCGTGTTGTAGTATAAGTAAGGATTAAGTAATGATGGATTTCCGGATTATTTTGGTTAGAATGATATTTATTGAGCTTTTAACGAGTAAGTTAAGCTAGTTTTATGACATACAAAGGGATTCTTTGGATGTAAATTGTAAATATTTAAAACTGAAGTCATATTTGTTACGAAAAAACAAGTGCCAATTGATTTATTAGGCAAACAATCAAAAGTCTAACTTCCCACTGTTACATGCAACAAATTACTGAATCAGTTGTTTCAATGATGATAACTGATCAAAATACAATAATTGAATAATTATATTAAGAGTTAAAAAAAAAGTAGTCATCCTATTCTGAAGTTAGTATAGTAATCGTTTCAATGGAATTAAGAATAGATTTAAAATGTATACTTACAGACAAATGTAGCTAAAACAATCAGACGGTATCAAATTACAATAGTATTATAAACTGAATAATTATGTTACTTTGTCGTAATCAATTTCATCCCTCAGTAGAAACTCTTCAATGTCTATTCAAAGTTGTCAACAAAATGTAAATCTTAATTTAAATGAAAATTGCTTTTATCTTTTAACCGAAGGAATAAACCAATTCTACATACAATTAACATCCTTTGATCTTTTTAATGTACAGAATTCTTGATGTATAAATCACTGGACATGTTTAGTCAGTCGCTCCCGATAGCTCATTCTCAAGCAATACCTAGATAATTAATTTAGCCAACGGTCACGTTCATTGAGATAAGAAATAATAGAAAAATATAAGAACAATGACAATTGCTCTAGAATCATCTAATTGCTAGACATTTACTATATATTAGAACTTTTTTAAACGTAGGTACCTACTTAAAGACAGTGATACTCATTCTAATCTAGATATGTAAATTTGACAGCTCAAAAAATTCTACTTTTTTAACATCAATTTTAGTTTAAAAACCTTTTTTTAAACGAATCTCAAGTATATATATTATTTAATATTGAAACAAGTAAAACAAGGGAAAATAATGAGTACATTTTAGTTTTATTTAGAAAGTGATACACTACAAGTACTTACCTACTTATGTCAAGTCCTCGTATCTGGTTTAATTTTTTACACAATTTGACAGTCTTAAAATGTTGTTCTCTTAGCCTAATTGACTAAATCCAGTTTTTCAGCATCAAAATTGACATCAATGACAACAAAGACGTGGAAAAAAAAATGTTTTTTATTTTTATTTTACTCTCCGCACGCTTTCTCGTGCGAATTGTAACATTTTATTGATGTCCGAATAGTCAGTGAATTAAAATTACAATTAATGTGTGTCAATTCGGATAAGGTGTCCGAATTATATTGTGTCCGAGTCGACACTTAAATACTTTAATTTTCATGCGTTTCATGTCCCGTAACTAAATTGTCCGTGACAGAGCCCTGCTATGTAACGAGAGGTACCTATTCAGGGTTCCTTTGAATCGTTGGGAAACGCTTGTTAACTCAGCTAGCTTTTGCTTTGACAGCGTTTAAGTTTGAAGAAATTCTGTTGCGTAGCTTATTTATTTTTTCAAACGAGTTTAGGCTTTATGTTATTTCATTAAGGTTGAAATTAGCATTATTTATATTAATTTTTATTGTGATATCATTGTATATTATTATGGACCTTATGTCCTGTGCAGTTGGGCGGAGAACAGCATTTTTTGCAAAGTTAATTATCGTTATGAAGTGGTCACCACTTAGATGCTTAATAGATGTTTTTTTAACGATAAAAATATCGACTATTATATAGGTTTATGTTTAGGTAGCAATTGTTTTTCGTTCTTATTAACTGTTGCTAAAAATAACTTTCGCAATCTAGACTAATATTATAAAGAGGAAAGATTTGTTTTTTTTGTAACGATTTAACACAAAAACTACAGGACCAATTAAAAAAATATTTCACCATTAGAATGCTACATTATCCCTGAGTAACATATATCTTATTTTTTTTTTGCTATATTTATTACTAGAAAGCCGGGACGGGCGGCTAGTCATTAAATGTAAAACTCGCAATAATTTTGTATGTCCACCAAATATTGAGGATTTTTAAACATTGAAAAATCTGCAATGTTATAAACGATGCCTGGGATCCCATCATCAGATCCTGACTTGGTGACAATGGGACCAAATTGGAAGTATACCCTACCGAACAAAAGTTTTTTTTTTAAGTGAAAACTTCTTGAGGCGCGTTGAGCACTTTATGGGTGTCACGCTGTACCGTGTATTTAAAAACAGCGCCATCTCTTGTAGAAAAGGTGTATTACTACTTAAGTTTTCACTTCTGACGTGCAGTCCTATGACTGATGTGGTTTCTTGTTTTGTTGGCGGAGAAATCGGTTAACATACATAAAAAAAGTAAACAGTGTAACATATAAACGTCTTCCTTTTTTCGTCCGTTAAAAAAGTAGATGAAACACGGATCTACATTTTAACACAAATAATATCTTGCTTGTTTGTGTGATCTTAGTTATCTAAATTCGCTGGCTGTACTAGATGTTTGTACCTACAAAATGGGAAAATAAAGGAAAAAATAAGGGTTTACCTAAAAGAAATGTATTGATATAGAAAATTGGGGTTTCACTACTTCTTGAGAAGGGATTATGCCGAATCGGAAACACTTGGCCTGAATTTATTGTCCTTGTACTTATTTCGGGATACGTTATGGGATTTTCAAGGGAAAAATTCACGAAATAGGGAAGTAATTTTTTTTTTCATTACCCGTACTCGGAAAGTTGGTCTGTAGTTGCCTGAGGAGCAGTTTGTAAGTAATACATTTCGGCCATAGGGAGAATAACTTTCAACTGACAGTGATAGTTGACAACTGACAGACACTCAAAAAATGAAAAAAAAACTAGTTCTATTTTCACATTTAGACATAGACATAATTTATTTGTGGCAAAAAATACAATGTACAATAGAAAATTAAAACGATAAAAATTTAATATGAAACTAATCTTAAACCATTTGTATTAAACCATATTCCAACTTTTTTTTTCTCCTCAGAGGATTATGGTCCCGCACTTCTCGTGCGTTTGCCAGTGTCAGTTCATGTTTTTATTTTTAGTTTCCTTGTATTCGTAATGAAAAGCAGTGTTTACCTCGAGGTTAAAGACTTATTTAGTCCCTCGAACTATTAGCGCCCTCGCTTAGGCGCATTGAGCACTTTTTGGGTAAACAAAAATCATCTCGCGTCATCGTCACGCTATACCGTGTATTTTAAAACAGCGCCATCTCTTGTAGAATAGGTGAATTACTACTTAACTTTTCACTTCTGACGTCCAGTCCTATGACTGAAGTGTTTTATTTTTCTTACGGTTTCCTAGAATAAACGTTCAATTTTGGAATTACACTATTATTATATTTTTAAGCTACCCGTAAGTAGGCAAACTAAAATTAATATGACCTAAAGTGCTAAAAGTATTAATAGATAATTATCAATATAAAAAACCGACTTCATCAGAACTGGACCAAATTGAAATGGGACCAAATGGGAAGCACCAGCTTTCAAATAAAAAAAAAAATCCGTTCACCTAGTCAAAACTTCTGAGGTAACAAACATAAAGAAAAACAAAAAAACTGTTGAATTGATATCTTCCTCCTTTTTGGAAGTCGGTTAAAAATTGGGAAACGAGGGCCTTATGTCACAAACAAAACAAAGTCTAAATCTAAACCAGTCTTTTGATTGAATGCCCTCCTACGCACGGACATAACACGGCCATACAAAACTGGTAGAGTTTTTTTGTCTCTACAAAGACAATCACATTTTATAAATGTCTATTTATAGGCCTTTAACAATCACCATAAAGCTTCTTAAATAAAAATAAATATAGCCTACAAGTGTGAGTTGAGCTAGCAAAATAAGGGTTCCGTAAGGAATAAAAATACAAAAAAAAGAGATAGATGAAAGAGTAAAAACAAAAGAGAACACTGTAAAGGATTCATTTTTACAAAAGATCCGTTCCCATAGACATAAAAACAATAGACCGTTGAAGGTCTAAAGACAATCCAAATGCTCAAGCTCACTATCAGTTGGCAGCGTACCCAGCATGCTGGCGGAATTACCACGTTGAATGGCAATGCTTATACGTTGAGCCAGATACACGCCAGCATTTTGGTCACGCGTCGCGTGAACCAGACGCTCTGAAAGATTTTTGAAAATGAGGTGTGCTCCCGGTCCCCAAATGTCTTATGTCCTGGATTAACACATAGGCTACTTTTTATCACCATAATCATCACCGATTTTCATCACCACGCGGGTGAAACCGCGGGGCGCAGCCAGTGTCATAAATGTGAAAGTTTGGATGGATGGATGTTTGTTACTCAATCACGCAGAAACGGCTGGATGGATTTGGATGAAATTTAGAATATACATTGCTTATGTCTTATATGTTTCAAAGTTCACTTTAAAACTAATGAGAATATTATAAATACTACATAACATTGAAAATCAACAAGTATTTAAGAAAAACCGATGGACAGGTTATTACTAAGTACTTGTATATTTTTTTGGTAATTACATAAACTGAAGATATTTTACATAGATGTCGCAGGTAAATTGTCAATATCGCGAAATTATAATTTCACTAGCTTAGCTTAATTTATAAAAAACCTGAAAAAAACAACCTTAAAATTATAATTTCATCAGTGAAATTGTAATTTCCGGGCATCGATAATTAACCTGCGACATAGATATAAAACTTAGCGTAGGAGCAGTATAGTGGCTGGAAATGGAAAGGCATTTGGCCAGAGAAAAAAAAACATAGCTAAAACAAAGAAAAACAATAGTATGGTATGGGTACGGTAGGAAATTATAGACTAGTATTATTTTATTTATATTACACGGGAATTACTCACGTAAGATTAGGCCGGTTACTCCGACTGTAGACGACTGAATCCGGCCTAATCTTACGTGAGTAATTCCCGTGTAATATAAATAAAATGTGTGAAAACCAAGTCCGTGTCCATAATAGTATTATTTTTTTGCTAAAGTGCATAATGTACACATAGATGATAGAGAAATTGAATCGATGTTTGACGATACCTAATTTTGTTAAGATAAGGCCCATTTGATGCGTGCTGCAATTTTTACCTTAAAATTTCTCGTTCCTACTCATTTTCAGAGGTATTTTTGGGATAAAAATACCCTGCGTCCGTTTCAGGATAATAATCTATTTCACTCTCATGATTATTATACTTCCTTGCCAAATTGACAAAGATCGGTTTAGCTATTTTAGTCTTAAAGGTAACAAAGACAAAGGGTGACAAGATGACCGATTTGCTTTTGTTTTTGCATTTTGCGAGAGCGAAGAGTTATGTTTTTTTCTACGTAGCATTCGTAACCTTATTAGTCGAGTTTCGTTCCACAATGGAGTTCCATTTTCCTTCCGCGGTACCCAAAATTAACAGGGCTCACAATGGTCGTAAGATACGAGTCATCGTAAAGAAAGGGATGTTTAAAAGAAAGGCAACACCTTTGTTCCCTTGTTTGTGCCCATTGTGCGGCCTTCCTTCTCTTGCACCTCATTGTGGAGTGTTTGGATGAGCGAGTTGCCGGGTGAGTGACTGTCTTGTGATTAAAAGGAGACTACTCTCATTTTGAGCTTAGGAGAGTAGGTTGCGAGAGCTTTAAATAATTATCAATTTAAAAAACCGACTACAAAATTAGTAAATTACGCAATTTAAATCCGTCCATTGGCTTAGGAGATGTGCGTGGACAAACAAACATACAAAAATTCTGAAACTGTCTTAACGTGTTCATTTGCTTATTTTAAGGCGCCCTGTGTGTTTTTTTAAATCTCGCAATTACAGTTTTTTTTAATTTCTACGTTTTTTTACTTTTCTACGATTAAAATAATAATGTATTTAGTAATGACATAGACATACGAACAAAAATGTCATTACAATCGTTTTTTTTTTTATGATACTGGGTGATGAGACGGGCGAAGTCGCTCGCCTGATGGCTCTTCACGCTTGCCCATAACAGCTCAACGCCACTCAGAATTTTGAACTTCAACAGTTCAAAACCCTGGATGGCGATGCACTGCGCTCGTCACCCCTAGATATAAGATGTCAAATCTCTATGTGCCCTGTAATTTCGCTGGAAACATTGCCCTTCAATCCGGAACACAGTAGTGTTCACACTACTGCTTGGCAGTTGAATAACTGGCAAAGGTGTGGTACTTCCCCAGGCGGACCCCTGCAAAAGAGTCCTACCACTACAAAATAATAATAGTAATTGAGTATGTCAAATTCAATTCATCCATCGTTATTTATTAATAATATAAAGCACGGTAGTTTAATATAGTCATCAAAATTATAATATTGTTGGTCAAGGAGTTTTAAGTCTGAATTTAAACGACGCGGTGGAAGGTGCATCGCGTAGATACGTGTGCCCGGCGGTTATAACAATCGCAGGTCCTACCACTGAAGTGAGAACTTTTTCCCTTCTCTTTTCTGTGGGTCCTACGATGATAGATCCTATATAGATATATATTCTGATATCTTCATCAACAGTGTACAGATTATGCTCGTATGACATTTGTTTATACAACAGTAAGATAAGCCTAGCAATCCAAGCACTATTAGTGATTTATTATGATTCATTTATAATCTTACGTACTATTGTGTTATTGGAATTCTAATCAGAAATTCCATGTAAGGCAATCTATTATCATTCTGAGTCGAGGTTTCTAATAATGTTTATAAAGTCAGCAAGACTAAAGATAAGCTTTTTTCAATTGAATCGTAATGAATTGAGTCATTGATATGCAAAATGTGTTGTGGTAGATATGTAGGTACTATGTACCTACCCCACATCTTACAAACAAGGGAGATATGCCTTAGTACAATTATTGTTCGTGTCGTTTTTTGAAGTGAAAATTTATTTAGGCGCGTTGAACACTTGACACACAAATCATGGAACTCGCGTCATCGTCACGCTGTCACAGAAAACATAATACTATACCGAGTATTTTAAAACAGCGCCATATCTAGTAGAATAGGTGAATTACTGCTTAAGTTTTCACTTCTGACGTGCAGTCCTACAACTGATGTGTTTTTTTATTTTGTTTCTTGTCTTGCGATTGACCACCAACTCGCGATAATGCGGTCTACGATGGAGCACGCTTGCCTAGTAGGAACAGATTCACTCGTTTTGAAGACACCCAGATTTTAACTATCGGGGAACATCCATTTGAACAGCACATTCCACAGACTAGCGGTTTGCACAATAAAAGTTGAATCAAAGCGCTTCGAACAATTTTTCAAATATCAACCATAAGCTAACAAACCTAAACGCATTAAAAACACACATCCATAATTATTACCTCAGTAACATCGCATGTTTAAAATCAAAGAGCAATCCTGGATGTAAAGCCATCGTTCGCCTAAAATCGAAGATACATTTGCCTAAGCACCAATATATCGCAACTTTATGGCTTAGGTAAATGCTTTTATTACCTATAAAGCCTAAGAACATAAGCCAGTAAGCGTTTTAGATTTATCTGCCTCATTTTGGATCCAAGTGGTGTTTTGTGTGTTTTCGGAGTCAACAGAGAACTCAGAATCAGCAACGGCTCTAGGCTTTGATAAGGGTAGAGCAAGATCTTGTCTTTGCGCTTAATTTCTTAAAACAATCGTACTGGAATCGATTCCAGGATCTAAGTATTCCATGTGTTAATCAAGGATATAAACTTTTTTCACATCAACATTTAATGCTGTCTACAAAATAACACTATGCCCCGACGCTTGCCACGCCGCCCCGGCGTCATCAAAATTTAATTTTGATGACGCCGGGGCCAGCGCAGCACAGAATAAATAATAATTACCAATTAATTACGTTAGCATCTCATGTTAACTGTTGTTTATATGGTTGGCAGTCTAAGCGTTTGACCACAGCTCATGAACAGCAAATTTTAATTGATGGTGTAGAAGGACGGACAGACAGACAGCGTAAGCTTAGTAATACCCCGTTTACACCCAAAGTACAGAATCCTAAAAATTTACTAGTAATAGCAACTATCTCCTGACGATCCTCCTATCTCTTCGTGACGTGCTTTATCCCTCAGTAAAACATTCAACAATTTGGTACAACTAATTTATTAGTTAAATAATTTTAGTGTCTGGTAATGGTCAAGTTGTCAAAACATCCCTACAAACTATTTTTTTTTTGGTATTTTCTATTCGCTTGAAAAATTATACCATTATTAGGATTTAGTTTCCTCTTTCTCAGCCTTTTTTACCCACTTCAAAATGGAAGAAGGTACTCAATTCAACCCTTATTATTTACTTTCGGTTTTTTGAATTGATAACGTGTCAACCCTATTAGCAGCACAATTGTACTTTATAATTCTTTCATCACAGCGGGGTCCCTTTAAAAGTGTTTACTTGGGCCCTAACATGTTCTCAGGTTTAACCCATTTGTGAAACTGTTCTTCAGTTAGGATTCCTAGTTTTATAGCAGTGTCTTTAAGATTCCCGCCTTCCTTGTGAGCAGTTTTTGCGATCAGCGCAGCCTTGTCATAGCCAATATGAGGGTTGAGCGCTGTGACCAACATAAGCGACTCTTGCATGATCTTTTTGATCTTCTCCTCATTCGCCGTGATGCCGACCACGCAGTTCTTGTTGAACGTACTACATCCGTCACCAAGGAGTTTGATGGACTGAAGGACGTTGGCTACTATTATAGTCTTGAAGACATTCAGCTCGAAGTGGCCGTTACTGCCACCTACGCTGCATGCGACATGGTTACCCATAACTTGTGCCGCAATCATCGTGATAGACTCGCATTGGGTCGGGTTTACTTTACCAGGCATGATGGAGGATCCAGGCTCGTTTTCCGGTAGCATTAGCTCTCCGATTCCACAGCGCGGTCCCGATGCTAAAAACCGGATGTCGTTGGCTATCTTCATTAAAGAAACTGCGATAGTATTAAGAGCACCGTGCACTTCTACCATTGCATCGTGACTCGCTAGCGCCTCGAATTTGTTAGGGGCGGTCAAGAATGGAAGGCCGGTCAGCTGAGATATCTCATAGGCGCATTTTTCTGCAAACCCGATGCGCGTGTTGAGGCCGGTGCCGACGGCAGTGCCACCCAGCGCCAGTAAGTACAAGCGCGGCAATGTCGCACACACGCGCTCGATGCCGTATGTCAGCTGAGCAGCGTAGCCACTGAACTCTTGGCCGAGAGACAAAGGCACGGCATCCATCAAATGGGTTCTTCCAATCTTGATAAGTTTAGAAAACTTTACACTGTTACATTTGAGCGTGTCCCGGAGCGCCACCAAGCCCGGCATGAGGCGGTCACGTATTTCCATCGCAACAGCAATGTGCATGGCAGCTGGGAACGTGTCATTGGAGCTCTGAGATTTGTTCACATGATCGTTAGGGTGAACGGGTGACTTACTGCCGAGTACGCCACCCATTATTTGGATGGCGCGGTTAGCTATGACCTCGTTCGCGTTCATGTTGGACTGGGTGCCGGACCCGGTCTGCCAGATGACGAGGGGGAAATGCCCGTCGTTGTAAAGCTTGCCGCTGATCACATCATCGCACGCTATCATTATAGCTTCCGCAATTTTTCTGTCGAGGCCAAACCCGACGTTGACTTTAGCGGCAGCTTTCTTCAAAATGCCGAATGCGACGATGACGGGGTAAGGAATGCGTTCCTCTATACCGCCGATGGGGAAGTTTATGATAGAGCGCATCGTCTGACAGCCATAGTATCTGTCATCGGGGACGTCGAGTTCACCCATCGTGTCTTTTTCCTTCCTCGCTCTAATATTTGTTGTCGAAATATTGACTTTGTGCACTTGAACGATGCGGAAGCGAAAGTTCCTTGAGGATTTTAATAGAGCAGAAGACGTTTTAAGCATTGATGCAGCCATGATTTTGGTATAATCATAAAAAAATATTATTATTTTTGCTTGCTTTTCGATGACAATAATAATATTTATTTTGACGTGCGGATATTGACTTTAATGCTTTAATGTCAATTCAGAGAATAATGAACTGCATATAATGAGTTTTGCTTAAATAAAAGGTCCAAACAAAAAACCTTTACCTCAATAGTTTCTCTTTATCGTAATAAGCCGGCCCCCCTTAAATATTTGTTTTATTTTAATTTATTTATTTATTTTTAAAGTGAATATATAACTAAATATTCTGTGAATATTTCAAGCGTCTACCTGTTGCCGTTATCAATATCGAACAAAAACGAGCAAAAAAATAACTTTTGTTGTATAGGACCCCCATAATATTTATTTTATTCTGTTTTTTAGTATTTGTTGTTATAGCGGCAACAGAAATACATCATCTGTGAAAATTTCAACTTTCTAACTATCACAGATCATGAGATACAAGCCTGGTGACAGGCGGACGGACAGACAAACACACTTTCGTATAGTTATATGATTATTTACGGGATATTTACCGTGGTAAGGTTGTGGAAGGAGTTCCCGATACCACGATAAATATCCCAAAAATAATCATAATTATAACTGTAGTGAACAACCGTGATAGTTTAAAACAGTGTTTTACACTTTCGTATTCATAATATTAAGTAATGATTTATCTACCCTCAAATTATTAGTAACACGTCTCTTTCTCACGTATCATATCACCATTTCAATTAACATTTTCCATCAGCGTACCTCTGATACATGCCTATGCTACGTCGCTCTCAAAGGCAATGTAAAAAAATATATGCCAGTAAATTCTCTTGTTCAAATATTGTAACGCGTAATAAGGTCGGGCTGCGCTCTCCGTTATTAAGTGGAGGATTTTTTTTTTAATGTTTAGACGTATTTGTATTATTCTTACAAAACCTTCTAGTGTTCGGTTGATCAGTATGATCTCTAGTTTTTTTTGCACCAAAGTGTGAAACTTATGTCGCCTGACTTGTCTTATTTATCTGCACTAAAAATGTGTTTTCTTACATTCAGTTGGCGATCTATTAGCGCACGCATGGCCAGTGTTTATTGTTAGTTTATTTACTTTAGAGTATGTACTTTAATCATACTAGCACAGTGAGCGCTACCGTGGGTCGGATGGCACGTTATATTGTAGGTGCCGGTTGTTTGCCCTACAGCAACCAGTATTTAGGGCGGCCTAAACACCCTGACATTAGGCCTGCCTTTACGAACGTATATTAGGCAAAAAAGTCATGAAACGTACCTAATCTTTTTATCTGTCAAATGTCAGATTAATAACACCCAAAAACAACGCAGCAGAAAACAGCCCCTTATTTTTGAAACAGACTAAACCTTTTTTTATATTTTCATGACACAAATAGCCGAAAACCCGCAATGAAACCTCCACACTCCTAACACCAACCCGTTTGTTTTGCACTGAACCCCGTTTACCTCCAAAAAGATATTGAAAATTATGTACACAATAGCTAAAGAGCTTACACACAAAGTGGGTCTGTTCCGACAATGCCAATTCCTGTCAATAGGAAGTTTCACGTTGCCGTAACTTTATTCAATGTGCACTTACCCTTACGTGAGCGGGTTGGGGTACGTTTTTGGGGACTGGCCCTTTTTGCGGTTTTTCTTTAGGGATTTATATTTTTGGTCAGTGAATGCAATCAGTAGGGAACTAGACTAGTCGAGGAGTTTTATTTACTTGGGGAAGTTGGTGAATTTTCGTTTTGATCGCTTCAGTGTTTCGAAAAGATTTTAGCAGTGGAAATGACGGATCGATATCAGAATAAACATGGCAAAATTACGAATTCTTCCAAACGCGTTAATCTTAACATGCCATAGTTCATCATCATTACCAGCCTACCACGTTTCCCCTGGGACACAGGCCTTCTCTCATAAAGAGAGAGGATAGCCTAATACACTATGCTGGCCCAGTGCACGTTGGTGAATGTCTTTGAACTTTTTGAGGTTCTTGGAGATACCGGTTTTTTCACGATGTTTCTTCACCGTTTTTGAGCTATGGTATTGAAACTGCACAGTTTATCTGTCATGGGGGCCATAATCCCTAGGCTTGTCAGGCGGTTTGGGGATTGGATATATTGGGCACATTACTAAATACAGTCATTGGTCATTGGCTGAGGATTGAACCGGATGCCGTCTGATTGTAAAGCGCTCATGTTACCGCCCGGCCACCAACACTCATTAAATGCCATAGTTTGTGGGTTTATATTTAACATTTTTATCATCATCGTCTTCTTAATCTCACTGCAGGATAAAGGCATTTCTCTTAACCATGACATCTGCCTCATCGGTCCTGTGCTGGGGTCAGCAACTGTCAAAGTGTGCTAGCACCACAGAAATGAGAAGGGTACGAAAAAAATATCTCTTCAGTGGCTAGCACAGGTTGTATAGAGCGTTTCAGCAAAGAGTTCCCTCGCCGTAATGTTGGCTCCCCTGCACTTCCCATACACATTACAGGGTAAACTGTTAAGGACGTTATTAAACCTCTCTTTAGGGTTGCTACGACGGCTGGCTGGTTTTTTCGCCCATTGGGCAGGCTAAAGCTTTTAAGGCCATACCACCGGGTAACCGGTAACTCTCAAGAATTTTGTTATTGGGAAAATAGACATTCTCTAAATAAAAAAATAAAAATAGCATTGCTATCCAGCGTGGCGTGAATGCAAAAAACTGCCGACCGAGTTCAGTGGCGTGCATTGGGAGAGGCCTATGTCCAGCAGTGGACGGATGCAGGCTGATGATGATGTGGCTGGAATGCTGCCAGTATGCTGGTCACTATTCCCTACACCGAGGGGCTTTTAGATTAGTTCTTTTTTGTGAATTTTGTTTTATAAGATATTTATTTGTATATATATATAGGTACATAAATTATAGATTAATAATTTTAAGTTTTCGTTTTTAGTTAATATTTCAGTTTACGTTAGTTTTCTGTTTTTTATGTTATGCAAAACAACATATTTTTTTTCAAGTTTGCCGTCAACAACGCTGAGGTTGGTTGCAAAGATTTATTAATAACTAGTCGTCCGCCCCGGCTTCGCACGAGTGTGGGCTCGGCCTACGGCCTCGCTACAAAATATAATATAGCTATATGTCACCCGGGGATAGTGTAGCTTCCCAACAGTGACAAAATTTTTCAAATCGGTTCAGTAGTTTCGGAGCCTATTCGATGCCAACAAACAATCAAATCTTTCCTCTTTATAGTATTAGTATAGAAGTATAGACAAGGAAGTTTAATAAAGGCTTGTGAAAAATCTTCATGTAAGTATAGACATTTCCAAAAAACTCTGTTTAACTTAGCATATTGAAATATCACAAATATGATGTTTCATTACAATAATTCCAAATGTTTTAGTTAATTTACTCGGACTGTTTGTTTTTGAGGCACTGACAGATTTCAGAGGATAATTTATTTCAGCTTCCGTTTCCGGCCCCACAAGTCACGCATTTTACCCCAACATCACAAACATTTCAAACAAACGTACCGAAATATAATTGTACATAATTTATTTAGTACACTCGGCGCTTATAGATATAATCGGCTTACATTGCAAGTAATTCGTACCATCTTTATTTGTACGGACACGTAAACATATTGAATGAATTATGTGCGGAAATAGGTGCGCTTTGGTGATCCTATTTGGGACAAGTTTTTAACCGATTTCTAGGGGGTTAAAAGGAGGGGGTTCTCAATTCGTTTTTTAATTTTTTATTATTGTTTATTACCTCAGAACTCCCTTATTTATGAACTGATTTGGAATAGTTTTTTTTTATATCTGGGACATTTTTCACACACGGTCATCTGACCCCAAACTAAGCAAAGCTTGTAATATGGCTGCCAAAGACTGATATACATACATATATAGTTTTAAATACATACTTAAATAGATATCAACACCCAGACATAGAACAAACACAAATGTTCATCACATAAATGTTTGCCCTACGTGGGAATCGATCCCACGCCCCCAAGCGCAGCAGGTAGGTTTACTACCAACTGAGCCACCGGGGCAGTCAAGTTGATTATGCACTAAGGGAATAAAGCAGTGTCTTACGTCGCGGGCGGCATATTGGACCCTGAGCGTAACGAGGGACTCTCTCTATACTCCTCGTCGGTTTCTGTATTTTTATCCACAGTGCGGTGCGGTTATGGTTTAAATCCATGATTGATTACTATTTTAATATTCCCATATAAAGCTTTTAACGTTGATACCAAAGCCGCGGCTTTTTACTGTATTACAACCACTGACAGTGGTTACTAGCACATATTAAAGCTTCATTCTGTAAGCTTCGACCTCACTGAACGCTTGGCTTATTTCAATTTGAAAACTGGCTGGGAATTGGGACAATGCCATACGCGTACCTTGGCGACCCATTCAACCCTAAAAGATTAAAGGTCAAGGAATTTTTCGGTATATCTTTTTAAAAGTTTTTGTATTTTATTTTTTTTATTTATTTAATACCAAAAATTTACAATGTTTCACATCATAAGTTGTCTTAAAACCTAATTAAGGTTTGACTAGACAACTAGTTCTTGCCATTTACAAATTTATATACCTAGTCTAATTAACGCAAAACAACATTATTACAAAAAAATAAAAACACATTCGGCTTAGCTAAGCGTTGCGTCTTATTGAGTGTTAATGTGTAATAATGGTGGATTATTATTTATTAAGTTTTCGTGAACGTGCTCGAGTGTGGGTAGTGATATAAAGAGGCAAAACATGTCTTTCCGTATTGTTTCTAAAACTCCATAGAAACCTCTCGTAAAGCTTTCACCATTTTACTGGGGTATGAGTTTGACATGACCATGACTTACTTTGCTTACCGATGGGGAAGAAAGGTTCTTGAGTGGAGACCGCGAACCGGAAGACGCAGCGTATGTAGGCCTCCCACGAGATGGACCGACGGCATTGTGAGAGTCGCGGGCATCCAGTGGATGCAGATGGCAGGATGTCGTTCAGTGTGGAGGTTAAAGGGGGAGGCCTATATTCAGCAGTGGACTTCTTCTGGCTGATGATGATGACTTACTTTGCTTAACTCTGACTCTAACTATGAAATGTTCGACTATATTTTATACTGTGATTCGTGACTTGGTCCAAGGGCCTCAGTCGGGCCAAAGTCAGACCAAAAACAAAAAAAAAACAACATACTATATTATCATAAATGACTATCGTTCCATTTCACCATGCATACCTAACCTACCTAAAAGTATATGACATTAGAGAGTGAAGCTCATCCTTAAAGTCACACTCCAAATTGAATACAGGTTCAATCCCGCCAGTGCCGCTCCAATCTAGTTCATTTTGATCGCAGTTGATATCCGAACTGTGTCGATATTGCATTATTGGAATATCTGCAGCTTGATTGGAATACACTCGTACATACAATTCGTAGGCACTCGTTAAACAAAACAATATGACGGTAAAAACAATATGACGGTAAAAACAAAATGACGCTAAATTTATGTAAGATCCTTTTGTAAAAAATAAATTCAGACGAGTAAGACGGTTTTTATGTACTTGAAATTATTTTACATATAATGCTAAATATAGAGTAATTTATTTATCCCAATAATTCATTTTGAAATAGATACACACTTTAGACACATTTTGATTTTGTTTTGGGCAATGTTTTTTGTTTTAGTACATTTTTATCGACATTAGGAAACTAAACAAGTAAAAGCCATAGCAATTAATAATTCTAACACATCACAATAAATTTACTGTAAGTAATAATGAATAATTCTCGCACTTTAAAAAACAATAAAACACGCTTTAAAATCGCTAATCCTGAAGATCCTGGTAAGGATAATGGGGCAAACTATAAAAAATTATTGCACAGTCAGTGATCCTTGCTAAGTGTGCAAAGTTTCAAACCAATCAGTCGTTTTGAAAGGGGTGAAAATCACGTTCAAAGATTCCGTTACATAGATACATACCAAGCTAATAAAAGCGTGTTAAAAATAAGGTATTTGATTTATGATTTATTAGCTGCGCCCCGCGGTGTCACCCGAGTGGTGAGGAAACTCGGTGATGATGATGAAAAATAGCCTAAGTGTTAATCCAGGACATAAGCAATGTATACTCCAAATTGTACCTAAATCCATTCAGCCGTTTCTGCGTGATTGAGTAATAAACATCCATCCAAACTTTCATATATATGATATTAGTGTGATAAGAGAAAACCTTTGAATTTAATACAAAAATCTGACAAATCTGTGTTAAAAAGGTCATTCGCTTTTTAAGTACAAAGTAGTTATTCCAATTGTTTGGGAGAGATAGTAGGAAGTCTGATAAGGGAACCGGTACAAAAGTTGAATGACCCCTGTTATCTGAGGGTTCGTCTTTGAAGTCACTGGTTTGCGTGCTTATCTTGTTCAGTGCCATCATCTATCTGTTCATTTGACAGCATTAAAAACGGCCGAGGATTCATTTTGCTATTTTTTTAACCTACCTCAGAACGGTTTTCAATTTTGTCCGTTTTTGGGTTCCTTACCCAAAGGGTAAAAACGGGACCCTATTACTGAGCCTACGCTCTCTGTTTGTCCGCCCGTCCGTCCGTCCTACATTTTAACGGCTGTATCTTTTGAACCGTAATAGATAACTAGTTGAAATTTTCACAGAATATGTAATACGGCAGATAAAAACGCACGGGTATTTTTTACGTATTTTTGTATTTGTTCTAGTGTAAAAACGGTAATACGTACAAACATCAAACCTGGCATGATTATAGTACATACTCTGAAGTATAATAACAAATTAAAATGAGTATTGTATAATTAATAATGACCAAGTGCGAGTCAGTGACAAATTTCTGTTCATTACCAAGTTAAGTAACGTATTCGGTTACTTGGACGACCTCATAATTTCTTTCACCGAATCGAAATTAAATATTTTGAGACGTTATTTTCATTAAAACATACAGTTTTTTTTTCTTGGATTGGTCTATTTATTACAGAAATTTAATTATCCATACATCTTTTGAAATTAGATTCTATTTGAAAGAATCAGAACGCCAAAATTACAGTTTTCGTTGATTTTTTGTCATAAAATTTAAGAGGGCTCTTGACAGCTTTAACTAATAAACAATGGCTCTCCTATCCCATCCTAATTATAAAAGGCTTTATAATTTTACAACTCTGTCACTTTACTGCGGATGAAGTCCATTAGGGTGTCGGTGATACGCCTTTACGATTTTGGTGTATTAAGGGACATTATAATTTGGTCCGGAATTTACCTTTACGATTCTGGTGTATGGAAGGGTCGGTATTGTTTGGGGACAAAGGTTAGAAAGGATGAGGAAGGTATCTGTTTCAATGTGGTTACTTCCCTATAGTTATGGAATTTGTTTTGAGAATGGAAAAACTTATATACATTCTGCAAAAGATAGCAGATGAAAAGCAAAGCGTTGGAAAATTGTAGAGCTAACTATACAGCAAAAGTGACATTGCTGGACCATAGGTGGTGGAAAGTTTCTAGTCATAGTGTTCTTACCAGTTATTTTTTTACACAGGATAGAAAAGCTTTAAAAACGCTTGTGAGAACAGGAGGATATATAGCAAAAAAAAGGATTTAAAAATAGAAGGAAATTTAGGAAATGTTATTTAAATAACTACGGACGCAATGTAATAATTAAGTAATGATTTATGAATTAATTAATTGGAATTATTGTTATTATTGTTTTACAAGAAATTCTTTATACTGACTTATAATTATGCACACTATTATCAATAAAATTGTTTATCTGTTTATCTGAAGTTATTTCCGTTTGTCGTGAGGTATACGTATAATTTACGTTTTTAGGGTTCCGTACCCAGATAGTAAAAACCGGACTCTATTACTCAGCCTACGCTGTCTGTCTGTCTGTTGAAATTTTCACAGAATATGTTGTGTTACGGTGGATTAACTATGAAATAATAAAAAGTCTAAAAGTAAAAACAAATTTGTTGTCCCCATACAACAGACGTATTTTTTTAACGTATAAAAGTTTGTAATTGCTCTAATGTAAAAACGGTAATACCTACGTACAAACGTCAAATTTGGCACGATTATATTATACACTCTAAAATATAACAAAAAAAAAATAATAAATGATGGTCAAGTGTGTCGCTGACAAATTTCAGTTCATAACCAAGTTATAACCGACTAGCCGTCCGACCCAGCTTCGCACGAGTGTAAGCTCGGCCTTCGGCCTCGCTACAAAATATAATGTAGCCTATGTCACCCGGGGATAGTGTAGCTTCCCAACAGTGAAAGAATTTTTCAAATCGGTTCAGTAGTTTCGGAGCCTATTCATTACAAACATACAAACATACAAAAATAGGTACAAATCTTTCCTCTTTATAATATTAGTGTAGATAATTTCATTACTTGGACGGCCTCATCGTTTCTTTCACACATTTTACTAATATTGAAGTAGGTTTTTTAAAATAATAATAATTGTATTTTGTGGTAGTACGGAACCCTCGGTACGCGAGCCCGACTCGCACTTGGCCGGTTTATTAGAATACATACTTACCTATTGTAAATATTATTGGATTCGATTTCTGGTAACCATCAAATCTATTATATATATCTAAACAGTAAGGCATATATGTAAAATAGGTTTGTAAACAGACAGCCAAATGTACAAAATACATTGAGTGTATTCATACCAACATAATAAATAAAATAATACACTTAAATTTAATATTGTGTGATAGAATATAAGGAAGCAAAATTAAAACTGCACCTTTATAACTGAAATAATTAATCATCAAATTATGTAAGAAGTTAATTAAATATCTATATTAGTATCAATATAGTAAAAAGAAAGAAAAAAGTATAAGCTGCATGCAATTGAAAAATAAAGTTTATGTAATCATCATCGTCATCATCCACTGCTGAACAAAAACTTCCCCCATTAACCTCCACGCTAAACGACAACCTGCCATCTGCATCCACTGGATGCCCGCGACTTTCACGATGTCGTCGGTCCATCTAGTGGGAGGCCTACCTACGCTGCGTCTTCCGCTTCGTGGTTCGGCGGTGGAGTTTATGTAATGCACACAGAAAATTGGAAATGCACAACTTTTATAGTATTACTTATCATTCTTAACGAAGCTCGTAATAGGACAGCGTCAAATTTTATAATGTAAAACTCATAAAAAAATAAAAACTGTCTGAGTGACGATATGACGTTCTCTTATGTCGTCACGTTTCAGGCTACCGGGAGCCATGTGACGGCCAACATTTTTAACCGACATCCAAAAAGGAAGAGGTTATCAATTCTTTTTTTTTACCTTTGTTACCTCAACACTTTTGACTGGGTGAACCGATTTTGATGATTCTTTTTTTATTTGAAAGCTGGTGCTTACCTTGTGGTCTCATTTCAATTTGGTCCAGTTCTGGCGTTTTTATGAAGTCGGTTTTTAAATTGATAATTATTTATAATTTGAAATATTACACTCGGCTTATTGCAAGGGTTCTAACGATACCACTTACATCAAAATCAGTCCAGACTTTCAGGAGTTATAGTGGAATTAAGAAATACACTTTCATGTATACACGAGCCCTCATAACATAGAACTCCAATTTTTGGGCAGTCATGTAAAAGTACTAAAAGTGGGACAGCCCATACTGCCACACCAGCTCGTCCCTTTAATCCCGAGCTCAGCCGGGATTAGCGTAACGGCCGCAACGATTACCGCTATCCCTAACATATTACGAGATTTACTACTGGACGAGGGTAGATACAGGTACGGTCGCAGAGAGGGTAATTTATTGTCTTCTGATCTGTATAGATATTATATTGTTTGTGTTGCAATAAACCGATGGCTTAATAAATCATTTTGTATCTTTTTATTTCATTGCCTATGTATTTCGTGTTTTTTTTTTTTAATTTATTGCATAATAGGCTTGTGCTTGGCCGTTAACTCGCCTGATGTTAAGCGATGATGCAGCCTACGGCCTTTTATTTTTCCATGAAATAAAACATGTCCATGTCTTATTAGTCTCCATCAGTAAAATTATGTTTGCAGATCAGAATCTGATAGACAGAAGGGAAATTCCGCCTCAGCCATCCGTTAGGCACTTTCTACACAAACACGGCAACGGCTCGGAGACCGTGCCGGTTATCCCTACCATATTATAAATGTGTAGATCAAATACCTTCACACATGACTTCTAACTAAGTAGAAGCAATACCTGATATTGGTTTAACTTTCAAAAAAATGCCGTTTGCGTGATTCAGGTAAAGTGTCGTATTTACCTATAATAGACGCACTTTTCATATTTGTGAAACTACGATCCATTTACACTCATTATTTTAGGAATTATTGAATACCTTATTACGTTTTTAATAATATTATTCGTAAAGTTTAAGCAAATTTACAATTTTTTCGCAAAACATCGTTTTAGTACGCAATCTATTTTCAAACTATGGAACTACAAATCTGACGGCTGTCAGTTTGTTTGTTTGTCCGCGAACATCTTTTAAACTACTAGAAGGATTTCAAAGCAGTTTACATGAATATGCTTATAAAATACCTGATTGAAACATAGGCTATATTAATTTATGATAATAAATAGTAAAAAAAATTTTTTTTTATAATTATTTATAACGCCATCTAGCTTATTTTATAGTAATGTTGTCGTAATGACAGACTTCTACTCGCAGACATGGTAGGTAGGAAGACTGAAGCGGCTGTTGCCATATAATCTATATGTAAATAAAAATATAGATATTCGCCAAAGAACCAGAGTCACCGACATAGCTATTAAAATCTGCAAGTTGAAGTGGCAATGGGCAGGCCACATCGCTCGAAGAACTGTTAACCGATGGGGAAGTAGGTAAGGTTCTTGAGTGGAGACCGCGAACCGGAAGACGCAGCGTAGGTAAGCCTCCCACTAGATGGACCGACGACATTGTGAGAATCGCGGGCATCCAGTGGATGCAGATGGCAGGATGTCGTTCAGTGTGGAGGTTAAAGGGGGAGGCCTATGTTCAGCAGTGGACGTCTTCTGGCTGATGATGATGATGAAATAAAAACGAATCGCCGAAATGTATATACCCGCATAACTTCCGATAGACTGCACCAAATAGTTTTTTTTGTGTTTGTTATTTTCAGGACAGCCAACTGCTTTTGAAGAGGTTTTACAGTTTATTATGGCGTTATTTAAAGTACGTTTATTTTTGTATTGACTTCTGACGTGCTAATATACCAAGTCGACGGAGATTAAAATGAATACATTTTTTTGCCAGGATCAAACTTAAGAGCAATAACAGACACGCAAAGTAGGTGAACTCGCGGCATCTAATCTGTTACTGATCTATGATTAGCAGCTATTTTGGTGGTGAACGAAAGCGGTTTAGTTGTTGGAAGGGTCGAGGCGCAGAAGGCGGGCAAAAATTATTTAGACATCATTGATTGGCAGTCTTTACGCGGAGTAATGTTAAATAACAGCGATTAATTATAGATACCGCTCCATGCTTCCTACTTACTATTTACTAATAATTCAATAATAACGTTTGTCATGCATGACATTTCGCTTGACTTATACCAATTTTTTTTCCTTATTGGCTCCATGGCTCCACACTTCCAAAGTATTTAACCAGTGAAAGTAATATATTATTTGCTTGAAATATATTTGAAACTATGGACATGTCGGGATACCTGTATCGAGTCAGATTAAAACTAGACTAAAATCATACTATGACGATAGTATGACAATCCGCATTAAAATGGAGAGCAATAAATCTACAATCATGTCATATATGTAGGTATTATCTATAAAATATTCAGTATAAATAATCCGATGGATTTGTGCCTATTTAAAGTTCCGTTCGTGTTCGTTAGTGTAACATTTATATTTGGATATGTCAGTCTAATCGTCCACCCACTAATTACTTTGCGCTACGCGTACGAAGTCGCGGGCATTAGCTAGTCTCTAATACAGGCATAAACAAGCTTCCACACACACGACACCGTGACCATGCTAGCGGTGCCGCGATGCTGCCGCGCAAATCTACACGGTCACGTCACCACCGAGTGGCATCGTGTGAAACCTTGTATATAGTGTAGTGCCTGTGAGTCCCACTACATCACAGAATTGTTATTAATATAATATAAACAAATTAATGAAGCGCACCGACATTCAACAGTCATTCGCTGGCGCTCAAATAAAGCGTACGTACTCAATCCATCTACCGGAGTTTCAATTACCCATTCATATTATTTAGGATAACCTTCTGCATCAAATCCAAGAGTCAGATACAACTACAATACAACACATATCAACCAACAAAATTATCCTAATAGTAATGTCGACATTAGTGAACCGGAAGACGCAGCGTAGGTAGGCCTCCCACTAGATGGACCGACGACATTGTGAGGGTCGCGGGCATCCAGTGGATGCAGATGGCAGGCTATCGTTCAGTTTGGAGGTTAAAGGGGGAGGTCTATGTTTAGCAGTGGACGTCTTCTGGCTGACGATGATTATGACGAAGGCGCCGTTAACACTGCAGCTGTGCTGTTGCCGTGTGTACGGCACAGCTGCAGTTTAACGGCGCCTTCGTCATAATCATCTAAGTTCAAATAAAACAATCTAAGGCCCTTTACACGCGCCTTAAATTGTTTTATTTGAACCTAGAAAGTACCTTTTATACTTATGGCACTGACTTTTTTCCCTTATTATGTTGAGTTATTATTTACTTGTAGGAAAATAGGATTAGTTGACGTGCGATTAAATAACATCCAAAATTAAATCTCTCAACGATAACCACTTATCCAGTTAACTCATGTCGTTAATCTCTGATTAATTCAACCCGCTCCCATTTCTAAATTAAGTGGCGTATTAATTAAAATGAATCCATAAGTAAGCCGGGCGTGAATATGTGAGATCTGTATGCAAATTGCTTGAGAAAACTTGCGGCCGCTTTTCAGAGCTTGTGGCTGGAATCGGAGTGGAATGAAGAAAACAAAGCTTAGCGCAACTTTTAAAATACTGCTTGCTGGTTGACTTTTCTACTTAAGACAGTCTTGTACCACTTTGAGCAATTCTAACAAAATCTAGTATTAGTTTGTCTTCTTCCACGGTAAGTTAATATTATAAAAATGGTGTCTGACTGATCAAATCTACACTGAATGACAGAAAAAGAAAAGAGTCAGCCTCAGCCTCATGGGAAAAATTTGTTTTTAGTATTTTCAGCGTTCTAATATCATATAATGTTTTTTTTTTTTTTTTTCGTAAATAATTATTATATATATTATTTTTTTCCTATAGTTTAGCGTTAGCTTTTAGGTATATATTTATAGGATGGCAATGGGGGGATTGGTGGTATCAAATTGCTATCGTCCTCCCACAGATCAAGTGATTCACGTTTGAAATATTTTGTAGGATAAAAAAAAGTTTTTAGCGAATGTATTTATTAAAATGTGAATAAAAGAATATTAAAAAAACGCACTGAAAACGTTTAATATACTTTTTTTCTGCTTGAGAGAATTTTGGGGTCGCACGTCTTGTGCATTTGGCATTATTTAATTAGGTCAAGTATTAAAATATTTTCAAGTTTCATTAAACATCGTCAAACAATAGTCAGAGTCAAGCTAAGCAAGTCCAAGACAAGTATTAACAATAACATAATGAATAATCTTGTAAAGTTAATGCCGTTATATAGATAGCAATTCTGGCTAAAGTTGGCCACTAAAACAACCTTACGAAAGCTCTACGTGGTCTAAAGTGACCATAGCGTAATAATATTATATGGACATAATGTCTCGACCTTTCCCTTAGGAAAATTGGGGTTGCCACCCTTTAAATTCTCCTCGAATGTTGTCCATTTTGGGACGATATTGTCCGTTAAACTTTCCCGGAATTTCTTTGCTGACAGTTTAAGTATTTTCAATCAAAAAAGATATGTCATCTTTGTTTAGTATGCTCTTTTTAAGGTTACGTTCCCAAAAGGGTGTAACCCTATTACTAAGCCTAACCTGTCTGTCTGTCTGACCTACCTTTAACGGCTGTATATTTTGATCCGTAATAGATAGCCAGTTTTTTTTTTTTACTGATTATGTAATGTTATGGGGGATTAAATAATAAATAATACGAAAATCAAAAATAATAACTAAAGGACAACAAACGTTATTTCTGAGCGTTTTGTTAATTTAAGAACACTCTCGATCACTTATCAAAATATAAATTAAAAACTTCATCACAATTGGTTCAGCCGTTTATGAGCTACGATGCCACAGATAGATTCACTGAGACAGATACACACGTGGAATTTACAATACCCGTATATCTCTTTTTGCGTCGGAGATTACAGCAAAAATAGAGCATGAAAAAAAAGTTGAAAAATACCTATATGCCCCTATATTAACAGAAAATTTAGGACAGTATTTAGTCGTAAGTTAACGTAATTTTTAACCGACTTCCAAAAAGGAGGAGGTTATCAATTCGACTGCTTTTTTTGTTACCGCAGAACTTTCGACTGGGCGAACCGATTACTTATTATGTTTTTTTTTTAATATTTGAAAGCTGATGCTTCCCTTGTGGTTTCTTTTCAATTTGGTCCAGTTCTGACATTTTTATGAAGTCGGTTTTTTATATTGACCTGATATATCGGAGACGTCTGACCAGAATCGAAACATTTCTGGGAGTTTAAATCTTTAACTGGCAGCTCAAATATAAAGTCCCAAAGTTTACTATTATGATGTAAGATTTGATAATACGTTGCTTAGGGCCGCAGGGAATCAAGATTATGCCTTAAAGATGTTATTGCTTAGTATAAATCGTACACGCTTGGTTTGATGCTAGGCTCCACGAGTAATACCCTAAGGTAATAAGACATATAATATGTATTATAGGTACTTATTGATTCTACAACATTGTAAATTGGTAAAATAAAAACTCTATTTTTCATGTTTCTTTTTGTTGATAAATACTTCTACAATGGTCCGAGGTACATTCAACATACAACAAACGTATTTTTATACGTAAATAAAATAAATAAATATCTGGGACATTATTGCACACATGGTCATCTGACCCCAAACTAAGCAAAGCTTGTAATATGGCAGCCAAAAACTGATATACATACATATATATTTTTAAATACATCTTCTATAATATAAAAATGAATCGCAAAATGTGTTGGTAAGCGCATAACTCAACAACGCCTGGACCAATTTGGCCAAATCTTTTTTTAAAATGTTCGTTGAAGTTCAACGATGGTTTTTACGGCGAGAAACGGCTGGACCGATTTTGATGAAATTTTGTGTTCCTGAAGCGGGTTATAGTAGCGAGGCCGAAGGCCGAGCTTACACCCGTGCGAAGCCGGGGCGCGTCGCTAGTACTTAAATAGATATTAACACCCAGACATAGAACAAACAAAAATGTTTGTAAATGCTCTAATGTAAAAACGGTAATACGTACAAGCGTCAAACTTGGTATGACTATAGTATACCCTATAAATTATAACAACAAATAATAAATAATGGCCAAGTGTGAGTCGGTAACCAATTTCTGTTCATTACCAAGTTATAACTGGTAATTTCGTTACTATGACGACCTCATCATTCTTTCACCGAACCCCAAAATGACACATTTTACTAACTTTGAAGTCCATTTTTTTATTGATTATTATTGTATTTTGTGGTGTTACGGAACTCTCAGTACGCGAGTCCGACTAGAACTTGGCAGGTTTTGTTCTGGAATAAATAAATATCTGAGACATTATTTCACACATGGTCATCTGACCCCAAACTAAGCAAAGCTTGTAATATGGCTGCCAGAGACTGATATACATACATATATATTTTTAATACATACTTAAATAGATATTAACACCCAGACATAGAACAAACACAAATGTTTGTCCTAAGTGGGAATCGAACCCACGCCCCCAAGCGCAGAAGGCAGGTTCACTACCAACTAAGCTAATAAAGTAAAGTAGCCCATGTGCTAGCTCCTATTGCTCTACCCCAGAAACGGCGCTGTCTTGGCACCCAGCTTGTTACAATATGTGCCCATCTGGTGCCCACCTATCCAATTCTACCTGTTGGATGTGACTGGTCCACCGCCTGACGCCCTTATTATAATCTTAAATATTCCATTTCAGAATCCTAACCACCCATGCAAGTCATTACCTCAAGTGTTATATTAAGTTGCCAACTTAATCATTACTTAATGAAGTGTAATAGACCCACATACCTCTTGTGTTAACTTTGAAATATCGAGTTTTAACTCGACAACGGATTTGAGAAAGCTAACTTGGGGCTAGAGAATGGTCTAAGTGTTAGGAGAATAAATGATGGACTGATTATTTTGTATCTATACATAATATAATAAAACCGTAGAGATAAACATTCTGTAATTGCGAGACATAAAAAATAACAACACACAAAAAAAAATAAGCAGCTGAACAAGTTAAGGAGGTTTTTAGAACTTTTGTCTGTTTATTTGTTTGTTTGTTTACAAACTAAGGAAGATACATATACAACCCGGTCACAATATCTGTGCACCTCGCTGGAATGCGGCGCCTCTCCCGCTTCCCCTGTCACCTCTCCGTGCACTCCCCGGTGCGTACACACCGTACTCAGACCGCCGATATGACGTCACTAAGTCAGGTGCACAGATATTGTGACCGGGTTGTAAGTATTTTAATGCATTGCTAGACATAGAGCACATTATACTTGAAAGTACGCCATATAAATTCCATACTGACAAGCAACTACAGGTTTTTCACATTGATGGGCACATTACCACCCTAAATAAACCGCTCTGTTACTGTTGTCTGCGGCGATATTGCAATACACCGGGTATTACAATATCGCATATAAATACATTATAAATTATCATAAAACTGCTTACACTCATGTTGTTTTCATTTTTAGGGTTCCGTACCCAAAGGGTAAAACGGGACCCTATTACTAAGGCTCCGCTGTCTGTCTGTCATCAGGCTGTATCTCATGAACCGTGATAGTTAGACAGTTGAAATTTTTACAGATGATGTATTTATGTTGCCGCTATAACAACAAATACTAAAAAACAGAATAAAATTAATATTTAAGGGGGCTCCTATACATCAAACGAGATTTTTTTGCTCGTTTTTGCTCGATATAGATAACGGCAACAGGTAGACGCTTGAAATATTCACAGAATATTCAGTTATATATTGACTTTAAACATAAATAATTAAATTAAAAATAAAATTAATATTTAAGGGCAGCCCATACAACAAACAACAAACGTAATTTTTTTGCCGTTTTTACGGAACCCTTCGTGCGCGAGTCCGACTCGCACTTGGCCGGTTTTTATGTTTGTGCGCGGGCGTCTGTCTCCGGGAGCGCGCGTATTTCCTGATGAAGGAGCTCTAATGTCTCCAAAACCGGCTGCACCCGCTCACCGCCGGTCATCGCCGCCGCTTGTGACTTGTACCAACTCCTACCAAGGAAAGTTCCTAATGTTTTGATTAATATTTCAAGGGCTACGAGTAGGTACGTAGGAAACATTACCTGAGTCGGGAAATCTCGTTCGTGTAACGCCTTTACATTCTCAGTACAGAAGAGAACGTTAATACTTACCTACATACCTACAATCATTAACTTACTTATAAGGTGTGAGGCTTGTGTGACAGTTTAGATTGAGTGTTTGCTGGCATGGAAATGTGTTTGAGTTTCTTTATGCTTTAAAAATACTTCTAGGTATTAAATATGTTTCTTCTCTAGAGTAGAAATCTTTTGTTTTTCAAGTAGAAAATCTTTTGTTTTTCCGACTTCCAAAAAGGAGGAGATTCTCAATTCGACAGTTTTTTAGGGTTCCGTACCCAAAGGGTAAAACGAGACCCTATTACTAAGGCTCCGCTGTCCATCTGTCCGTCCAATATATTTTTTGCCGTTTTTATAGGTAATGAATGGTACAGAACCCTTCGTGCGCGAGTCCGACTCGCACTTGGCCGGTTTATTTATTTTTACCATGTTTGTTACCTCAGAACTTTCGCCTGGGTGAACCGATTTTGATGGTTCTTTTTTTATTTGAAAGCAGGTGCTTCCCGTGTGGTCCCATTTCAATTTGGTCCAGTTGTGACATTTTAATGAAGTCGGTTTTTTATATTCATAATTATTCACTAAAGATATTTATAACCATGAATATTGACTCAGTGCTAAAAAAGGTCTGGGGCCTTACGCCCAACTCTAAACGCAGGCCCGAATACCTGTAGTTTGCAAAATCACGCCGAGATACGGTTTGCTGTCGCGTGATTTTGCAAACTGCACCTATTCGGGCTTGCGTTTAGAGTTGTGCGTAAAGCCCCAGGTAAATTAGTTAATTGGTATCCATACTAATATTATAAATGCGAAAGTAACTTGTCTGTTTGCTACATAATCACGGCTAAACCGCTTAACCGATCTCGATAAAATTTTGTGAGGTAATAGTATGTATCATGAGGACGGACATGGGCTATTTTTCTCATCATCATCATCACCGATTTTCATCACCACGCGGGTGAAACCGCGGGGCGTAACTAGTTTCTTTATATGTATCAAAAACAATGTAGGTCAACAACTGTCAATTCAAAACCTGAACGTTAAATGCATTCCTTTTCTTTCAATATTTGATCAAGAATTTTATTCATTTCTCTAAACAAACACTCCTGCCACGTTCTATCCCAGGTTTAAATTCAAACATTCGAAATTTGAATTCAAATAGAGGTAGCCAGCACTGCCGGTATTTAACTAACGAATTCTCATTTCTGTATATTTGCTTGGATGGACGTATCTAGGGAGGGGAAAGGGGTTATGAGGAGAAAATTTTACACATTTCAATACGAAAGATGATTACAGAATAAATACTATGTAGGATTGATTTCATTATAGACGCTGACAGCCTTACAATAAATTATTATATTAAAAAATCAAGTGCGAATCGGGTTCCCGATTCCGTACCGCCACAAAATACAAAAAGTACCTAGCTCAAAATGACCAGGCGGTCACCTATCCAAGTACCGACCGCACTTGAAGTTGCTTAGCTCTGTGGTGAACAGAAAGCCACCGACTTGCACTTGGCCATTATTAATTATTTGTTGTTTTACTTTAGCGAGTGTACTATAATCCATGCCAAGTTTGACGCTTAAATAATTGTAACCAATATTAGGGGTAATACAACTTTAAAAAAACCTTTGTGTAGACTTCCGTGTAGTTTTTACTTTTTGAATATATTATTACTTCTTAGTTTGTAATATTACATATTCTCTGAAAATTTTAACTGGCTATCCATTACGGTTCGAAAGATACAGCCGTTAAAAGGTAGACCAGACAGACGGACGGGTGGACAGACAGACAGACAGAGTAGGCAAGATAGATAGTAATAGGGTACCTTTTACACCGTACCCAAACTGTATTAGGTACAGAACTCAAAAAATCAGGTTAGATTACCTCCCTCCTCCGCTCTCAATATCTGTCCTTCATCAAAGCTGCAAAGTACGTCCCTGTATGTTTGTCCAAGTATTGTTTGGCCACTTCGTTAAACGGGTGCCAAATCCAATTGTTTTGAAAAGTAAAGAAGGAAAGTTAACACAAGTTATTGAATAGACATCTCGTACTTAAATAAAAGAGATTAAATCCCGCATCAAATCTGCGATAATATTAAACTATGATTTAAAAAAAAATCTACTAAGTATTTTTTTGAAATGCTTGATCTGTGTCGTGGACGTAATAAACCCTTCAGGTTTGTCCATGATTTAAGTAGATTATAATTTTTTATTCGCCCATCGGGCAGACTAAAGCTTTTAAAGCCATACCTACTCGTCATCCGTATTTTACAAAGTATAAAAAAAAGCTGTCAAAATTTTAATTGTGTCCATAGACAAACATAAAACCAAATTGCCTTATAAACTTTTTCTTTTGTTCTCCATTCCATAATATCTTTTTTCTCGGATATAATAGGTTTAATCACGTTCTAAATAATGAAAAAGTAGGTTCGCTTTATCGCTGGCCGGTTATAAATAACGTTTTATCGCGAGAAAGGGTTAAAATGTGGCGCTTGTCGCTTGGACAAGTTCGGGGACCTTCGGTTGCGGTCAAGTACCCCGGCTGTTCGGATTTTAAATGCTTGAATGTAGAATTCTGGGATTGCATTGTTTTATTTTGTTGAGGATTTTAATTTTAACAATTCATGCGTTTATGATAAGTAATTACATTTTTACGTTTCATAGTAAATCAGGAACTGCCCATGTAAAGGGATAAAAGAAACGTCTTAGTATTTTTTTACTTATCTAAGTACATAATTACATATTTAATACTATTTTATCAGTATTGTTTTACAGTTAAAGTAATTACATCTCAAGCAGTACCTGATTCTGTATTTCGCACCACTCGTCACGAGCCTCTTTAGCTCAGTGGTAGAGCACTGGTCTCGTAAACCAGGGGTCGTGAGTTCAAACCTCACAGGAGGCATGCGTATTTTGCGCCCAAGTATCTTTTAGCAGTCCTCATTAAAGCCATTCTGGGAATAACAATCAACCTGTCAGGTAATATTAAGAAAATAAATGAAATAGGACACGACTTTAATAAACTTATTTCTCGTTTGTTTCAGAATACGAATCCAACCCCGGAATGACGTGGCAGCCGTGCGAAAGATTCCATTTTTGAAATATTAAAAAGAGATTACGGCCAGTTTATTAGAAAAAGTTTTGACAGATCCTTTTTTCGTTTTGACAGTTCATTGGCAGTTATTTTTAATCAAAGGGTCAAGATGATTAGGTTTTGGGTTGTCGCTAGTGCGTTGTGCTTGGCAGGAAATTGCGGTGCAAATTATTGTAGGGATGCAAACCTCTGCTGTCCGGGGAGGGATAGTTCCTGTGTAGTCCAAAAAGTGCACTCCAACGCTATTTTGGACGACTTACCAGACAAGCCCTGCTACTGTGACCACGCGTGTTTGAAACTTGGAGACTGCTGCCCTGATTTTCGGGAGACCTGTGGAGGTGAGTTTTTTTGTTTTAATTTTATTTCTTTTGACTATGATAGGTAGGTAAATCAAGTGTTGCATCAATATCTAAATGAATCCATGCTAGTCGAGCATTCAGCAAGACAAGATTTAGATTATTTATTTCTTCCTACACATACAGTAAAAGGTGGTAAAAACATTAAAATTAGTAAGTACATAGGAGTGAGAGACGGTTATAATACAATTTCAATATCAAGATATATCAATATATTAGTATATTTAACTAGCCGTCCGCCCCGGCTTCGCACGAGTGTAAGCTCGGCCTTCGGCCTCGCTACAAAATATAATATAGCCTATGTCACCCGGGGATAGTGTAGCTTTCCAACAGTGAAAGAATTTTTCAAATCGGTTCAGTAGTTTCGGAGCCTATTCATTACAAACATACAAACATACAAAAATAGGTACAAATCTTTCCTCTTTATAATAATAGTGTAGATAGGTCTTAGTTGCATTTTATACTCATAATTTCAATGCCGATTTATGATAGAATATTTCATAAGGCTTTATTGAATGGTACTCACATGAAATGGCAGCGGCAAAAGTATGTTAAATTAAATAAATTAATAAAGTAAATTAAATTTTGAACAAGTAATTTGGAATAAAAAAGGAATTTGTAGACAAAGATTTTGTCGGCGTGTACTTGTGTCATACCATCGTAGTGAAAATATATATATTTTTACAATATTTTTGCATTTTTGTGCATATACGATTGGCATTAAACCCCTTAGGACAAAAACAATAGCTGTATTAGGCTAGAAAGCTGTCAATTGGCACGAAACGTAAATAAAATTTGGCAGCCGAGTGGAAATCATAACTTTTCACTTCACCTTAGCGAAGAAAATAGTTCACGTGATTTATCTGGAAGAAAGATCATTCAAAATTATTATTAGTTACTTTCCACTGGTTTTAGGTTAATAGGTGAAAAAAGTGCTACGAAATTATTATTTTTCATGCGCTCTACTTATTTCTATTCGTTTTGGCTTCGCACGACTTAAATATTCGTAATTATTTTTTTGCGGGTAAATATTACTACGAATCAAAAAAGAAGGCCATGCAATTTTGTTTTAAAAAATCAATGTATTTCTAAGATAATATCAAAGTATTTATTTTGAGTTAAGAATGCATCCCCTTTGATTCAATGTATTTGTTTTTCTTTTGAGGTGCTATTCAAATAGGTTAGAAAGTTTTAATACTGCATGGGAAGTGATGTGAAGGAGAGAATAGTTCGTCATGTTAAAATTTCGAATTTATACTTTCCGCTCTAACGAATAAAATAGGCTTTAGTCTATTAGCGCGTCTATATCTTGCGCGCAGAAATTCAGGTTCCATAATATCAAAAACATTCTTATAATAACCTTACATTGACTTTTCATCATTTACATTTGAAAAATCAATGTAGGGTTATTATTATAAGCTTTTTTTCGAGATCATGGTAACCCCAGAGAACCTTTCCGAGTTGATAAAGTGTAAATATTATTCCCAGTTCTATATCAATCATCAAAAATTTAAAATCCAATGTGATTCCACTCTGTCCAAAGATTGATTTAGCGGCCACGGAGCTTTAAAAAAATTAAAAATACATCCCCTTCCAACCCTTTTAATCCCTTCATCCCTTGATCTGTTTCCAATTTGCAAAACTGACCAGCTATGCCGAAATTTAATCACCCTTTATTTAAATAGGACGATTCCAATGGAAACCGCTCAGCTTCAATACATTTTATTATCTGTGTACCGTGGTTTATGTCACATATTTTTTTAATCTTGTATAACAAAACCTTAACCGAGCGGAACTTTATTCTCCAACGACTAGCTAACTTATATTTAGAATTATTATTGCGATAGAATCCGGAACGTGGATATTCGCCAAAGAACCAGAGTCACGGACATAGCTATTAAAATTTGCAAGTTGGACTGGCAATGGAACAGGCCACATCGCTCGAAGAACCGATAACCGATGGGGAAGAAAGGTTCTTCTCGAGTGGAGACCACGAACCGGAAGACGCAGCGTAGGTAGGCCTCCCACTAGACGGACCGGTGCCATTGTGAGAGTCGCGGGCATCAAGTGGATGCAGATGGCAGGATGTCGTTCAGTGTGGAGGTTAAAGGGGGAGGCCTATGTTCAGCATTGGACGTCTTCTGGCTGATGATGATGATGATGAAAATCAGTGAGTGAATCAGTCAGATTTTATATCTTCATTAATGTGAAAATGTCCGAGTGAGAGAGATGCAGACGCGAAGAGGCCCCTTAATAAACTTGCCTGAATTTAGTGCCTACCTAAATTTTGTCTTTGAATTCAGGCAAATGTAATAGCTTCATGAGCTATGAAACGGCTACATACCTACATAAATAGGTTGTATTATAATCTATGGTATCAAATACCTTGTAACACACCTAATAACCGTCGTAATCCTGATAGAGTTTATGCCAAACTTTATGGCTGTGCGCATTAGCTTTAAGACGTTAGGGGCTAAAGGACAATAACGAAAAGGCTAAGTTAAACGTAACTATATAAGTACTATACCCATCTTTAAGATATGCACTACAGATCAGACAAATAAGGAAGATATGGTAAGGTGGCGGACCGACTGGATGGACTGACGACATCGTGAGAGTCGCGGGCATCCAGTGGATGCAAATGGCAGGATGTCGTTCAGCGTGGAGGTTAAGGGGGAGGCCTATGTTCAATAGTGGACGTCTTCTGGCTGATGATGATGGTAAGGTGGCGGGGCATGTGGATACGCATCAGAATCGGGCCTAAATCAGGTTTGATGCCTTTAGTCGAACTCTGGGGTTTATTCGAAACTGCAGGGTTGCAGACGACCTTGCCGTACTTTTTAGGGTCCCGTACTTCAAAAGGAAATAAGAAAACCTTATAAGATCACTTTGTTATCCGTCTGTCTGTCTGTCAAGACCTTTTTTCCTCATGAATGCGTGGAGGTATCGAGATCTGACAGCACATAATATAAAGGACAAAATCTGAAAGTTGTTAATTTGATGTTAAATCGCATAAAAAAAATATGCTGTTCAAACTTATATTTTCTGATTGCCAACTACAAAGTTAAGTTTATCCTATATTTCAACCTTTTTTCATCGAGACTCGACTCCCCATAAGTACAAAAAAAAACATCAAAATCGATCAAGCCATTTAGAAGGCCAAGAATTAAGAACACATGCCCACCAGATTTTTATACAGAACGAAGGTTAGGTCCTCATTACTTTATACATAATTTTTAACCAAGCTCTACCGTATTTGTTATGCAAGGCAGAACGGTCAGAAAGTTTGTCGCGGATTGTACCGCAGACTGTCGCTAGGGGCACCTCGTTTGCATACCGGCGCTCATGGGCGCAGCGACGCGATGGGGTCGCATTTTTAATATCTTTACATATCACTGCCAGGTTCAGAAGTGATTTATGAAAATAATGCGAAAATTTAAATCTTTACATCTTTTATCTATCTTATAAGTACATATAATAACATCGTAGAGATAAATCTGTAATTGCGAGATATCAAGAAAAAAAAAACACACAGGGCGTCTTAAAATAAGCAGCTGAATACGTAAAGACAGTTTTTAGAATGTTTGTGTTTGTTTGTCCACGCACATCTCCTAAACCACTGGATGAATTAAAGTTCGGTTTTCAAGAATATGCTTAGCTATGACCAGATTGAAGTATAGGCTATGTGGTATTTTGCGAAGGGAGGAAAAAAGGGTTGAAAGTTTATATGAAACTCTATGCGTACGAAGTCGCGGGCAACAAGTCTTGTTGCTAATATAGATTTTGAATTAAAAAATATACTTTTTTTCTTCATCTGTTTGGTTGTAAGATTTTAAAAACGTCAGTATTCATTCCACCTACAGAATAATAAAGAGCATAGAGTTCGTCACGTGATTTACCAAGCGTACAAGGCCGTCTGTCAAATATGTATATTTATGTAGCCTTTGGAGCTGCTTGCTGAGCTTGATTTACTGTCCCTAGTACATTAAAATAGTGTACAACCCTGCAATTTGACGTCCTGTCAAAAATATATCTGTTTCGTTCTGGTAACAACAATTTTGACATGTGAATAAAGAATGTAACATGTTTAGTTCGTTTATGCTGAATTAGCACTACTTCAACGCTTTAGTCCTCTTTCCGAGATTCCACCAATAAAGTATGTCATGTTCTTCCGTACATTTTTATCAACATAAATACTGAACTTTATGGGCGTGATTTATATGACAGCTGTCCCAAGACTTGAGCTTTATTTTACGTATTTAAGTGCAAGATATCGTTGTTTTAAATGTCTATCAGGACTTATAGCGCAATTTTTTTAATTCGGTTAAAAAATAGGTACCGTTGCTCGACATTTCGACCATGTTACTATGGCCGTGGTATTCAAATCTCGAAAATTTAAATTTATTAAGATAAATTGTATTTTTTTATCATCTATTCTGCGTAAAAATAAAACTTGTGAAAAAAAGCTTTGTTGTAAAAATTTACTTTGAATAGTAGATTTGTAGGGATTGTATTTCTTAGGATATTTTCAAAGACTGATCTTCTGAGGCAATTGAATAATAAATGTGCAAACACTTTTGTGGGCGAATGTACGCGGGAACAGAACTTGGAGCTCCCGCATTTTTATTTTGAGATTACATTTTAATGATATTTTTAATATCTCCCGACGAGACGGGAGAGATACGGCAAAGTTTTCATGTAAGAACTCATGATTTTTGACAAGCTATTTATCATAAATTCATTTTATTTCTGCTATTGGTACTTATATACGTGCCCAAAATAAAAATTTGTTACATTAGTCAAAGTGCGGAAGGAGAATCCGTACTTCGTTAATTCGTTAGACACATTGGAAATTTCGGTGGCATGGATGTCAATTTTAACACGCTTTTATTAGCTTGGTATGTGTATATGTATGTATGTATGTACGTATGTATGTATGTATGTATGTATGTATGTATGTATGTATGTATGTATGTATGTATGTACATGTATGTATGTAACGAAATCGTTGAACTTGATTTTCAACTTCTTCAAAACGTGGAATTAAAATTGAAATTTTGCACACCTATCAAGAACCGATGACAATTTAAATAGTTTGTCCCATTAGCATTGCCAGGATCTTCAGGATTAGCGATTTATAGCGTGTTTTTTTTTAGTTTTTAAATTGCGTATATTATTTTTCAGCAATTGCAAAACATTCGAAACAGAAACACTGTTTTAAACTATCACGGTTGTTCACTAAAGTTTTATAAACTCCTTATACAACCTTACCACGGTAAATATCCCGTAAATAGCCATATAACTTTATTCGAAACAGATTATTTTTAACCGACTTCCAAAAAGGAGAAGGTTATCAATTCGACTGTTTTTTTTCCAGTGATTTTTAATGCACCCTCATGATATGCGTATCAAATGAAAGAGTGCTGAGAATACGTAAAATAAAATGACGTCACCATAACGTACTCATCGAACGTTTTTAATTGATTTTTATTAATATATTTTTATTATTTATCTAATTAATGATAAGGCAATTATTTTATCAAAAGTTTCGTCAGTGTACCACACCCAAAGTTTCTTACTTCTCTGGTATTTCAGTGAAAGCGTTCGGAAATCGATTGATAAATGTTCTTAACTTCCAAGAAGTAACAAAAAGTTTGCAGTGAAGTTAGAACCACGTTCAGCCACCCTGAGTTATGACCTACCAACGGTTGGGCTAACGGTGGGGCTCCACTTCAGGATATGCTGAGCGATGAAGGCTACGTTCCCGGACAACCCCACTTCTTTAAAAGATTTTCAAGATTTTTAAAACTACATATCACTGAGATGGAATAAAAAATAACTGGCCAAGTGCGAGTCGGACTCGCGCACGAAGGGTTCCGTACCATTATCTAAATAACCGGCCAAGTGCGATTCGGACTCGCGCACAGAGGGTTCCGTACCATTATCTATAAAAAACGGCAAAAAACACGTATTTTGTATAGGAGCCCCCCTAAAATATAAATTTTATTTTAATATAATAATTTATTTTTAATTTAATATATTAACTAAATATTCTGTGAATATTTCAAGCGTCTACCTCCTGCCGTTATCAATATCGAGCGAAAACGAGCAAAAAAATCACGTTTGTTGTATGGGAGCCCCCTTAAATATTCATTTTGTTCTATTTTTTAGTATTTATTGTTATAGCGGCAATGGAAATACATCATCTGTGAAAATTTCAACTGTCTAACTGTCACGGTTCATGAGATACAGCCTGGTGACAGACGGACGGACGGACAGACGGACGGACGGACAGCGGAGCCTTAGTAATAGGGTCCCGTTTTACCCTTTGGGTACGGAACCCTAAAAAACGGCAAAAAATCAGGTTTGTTGTATGGGAGCCCTCTTAAATATTTATGTTATTCTGTTTTTTATTAAAGCGGCAACAGAAAAACATTATCTGTGAAAATTTCAACTGTCTATCACGGTTCGTGAGATACAGCCTAGTGACAGACGGACAGATAGATGGACGGACAGCGGAGCCTTAGTAATAGGGTCCCGTTTTACCCTTTGGGTATGCAACTCTAAAAACTACATCATATTTTAATAATTCATTTGAGCGTTACATTATCTCACCTCGCTCTGCCCAGTGGGACACAGCCCTTTCTAATGAATAAAAGGGTAGAACTATTGTGTTGGACGTGACATAGGTAAGTACACTGTGGTCTAGAATCGAGACAGGGACAAATGGTTCGGAGCATGATATCGGAGACCAGGGTGAATAACTGAAATAAAAGTGGTTGAAAAAATTAGAACCTTCATAGAATATTTTAGACATTTGTTCTATTGTACAAAAGGCTTTTGCAGGATTAATGATATGGATTACTTATATAAATATAAGTAACTAGCCGCCAGAACCGACTTCGCACGGGTGGAGATTTATTAAAAAAAAAAGTTGAGTAAGCCTATATTAGCCTATAGCCTATGTTACTCAGGGATAATTCTAACGGTGAAAGATTTTTTTAAATCGGTCCAGTAGTATTTGAGTTAATTCATTACAAACACAAAAATACAAATATTTCCTCTTTATAATATTACTAGCCGCCCGCCCCGGCTTCGCACGGGTGTAAGCTCGGCCTTCGGCCTCGCTACAAAATATAATATAGCCACCCGGGGATAGTGTACCTTACCAACAGTGAAAGAATTTTTTAAATCGGTTCAGTAGTTTTTGAGTTATTTCTATACAAACATCCAAAAGTACAAATCTTTCCTATTAATGATATTAGTATAGATATACGACGAGTGCCTTAAACAAGCAATTTTAGGCGAGACACATCAGCCTGAGATATTGATGGCGAAGGCGGATATTTAAGTGGGAGGATAAAAAGGGGTTTTATTCATGAGTTATGAGTTACGGATTTTCACTTTAATTGCGAGGAAATGATACCAAGTCAAGTCAAGTCATTTATTCATAAATATAAATTTACATGTCAATTCTGATTAGGTATAAGATGTATTAGGTATAAATTGTATAAAAATAAAAAACAATACAACAAAAATTAACGAATCAATAAACATGTCAATTGTCCTTATTTAAAAATATATATTATAGGTACATCTATATTTATTTCTATATGTATTTAGTTTATTCAATCTTTTATCTTATTTTATTTGCGCCTAATTTCGTGAACTCATCGAAGTCGTAGAACGTTTGCTCAATAAGCCAGCGCTTGAGTCTGCTTTTAAAGCAGCTTACACTCGGAGCAGCTGTTACTAAATCCGGCAATATATTATATACCTCCGGGCCCATAACGTGGGTCAGTTTGCTGGATTTCGTCAGGGAGCGTGGGATACCGACCAGGTTATTGGCGTTCCGTATGCAGCAGGAGTGATTCTCTCCGCGCTTGTTATACAGGTCTAGATTATTTCTCACATACACTGCCACCTGGAAGAACAAAATGGCAGGTAATGTGAGTATCCCGAGCTCTTTAAAATAGGGTCTCACAGAAGTGCGTCGCGACACGCCCACGATGACTTGGACAGCACGTTTCTGCGCTCGGAAAGCGCGCTTCCAGTCGGCTGCGCGTCCGTACAGCTCAGCACCGTACTGCAAACTGGAGTGCACCGTGGCGAAGTAACACGCTCGAGACACGTCCGCGGACACCACTCGGGACACCCGCCTGAGCGCGAAGCACGCACTGCTTACTTTGCCGCACACCTTATGAATGTGGCGCTCTCACGTCATGCACCGGTCAATCTCGAACCCGAGAAGGGAAGTACTCGCTACCTGTTCAACCCTGATACCATTTAACATGACTTTTATTGGCTTCGTGGCATGACCTGAGAGACAGAAGTCAATAAAATGAGTCTTCTTCAGGTTTAACGCCAGGCCATTGCCACGAAACCATCCGTCGAGGTTAGCCATTACGTCATTTATGTTCTCCTCTAACTGGTCTATGTTAGGTGCTGTGATGATGGCGCCACGTCATCCGCATACATAAATATGTCAGCGCACGTGACCGCATCAGGTAAGTCGTTCAACAAGAGGGAGAACATTATGTTCGAGACCGAAGATCCCTGAGCGACACCCATGGTTGCCGACAGCGAGTCTGACTTATTACAGTATTACCTGTAATATTATTGGAAGTAATATCTCTTTAGTTTAGAAGAATGTTCCATTTTAGAGTTCCGTACCCGAAGGGTGCGAACGGGACCCTTTGGTTTAAAGTTTTTGACTTTGTTATTATTTCTTAGACGATGCGCCGTAACATTACATATTCTGTGAAAGTTTAAACTGGCTATCTATTACGGTTCGAAAGATACAGCCTTTTAAAAGTGGGACAGACAGACAGACAGACAGACAAATGGATGGACAGGCAGAGTATAGACTTATTAATAGGGTTAAAAATAAACTAACAAAGTTTTTTGGAACTAACAAACTTAAAATACTTACATAATATCTTTTGCCATTAATAAGTCCATTATAGGTAATCCTATAAATAACTGTACTTATGTATAAAAAGCAAATAAATAATAACCTCTCAATAATGAGCACAAAAAATATTCTTTCGACGTTTATAAGTGAGAAAGAAAGATGTTAATTTATCATCATTATTGCAAAATGGATGGGCTCTGTGCGCCATTAATAACTTATTTTGCGTTCCGTTTCATTTGGACATCTGAATTGTAAATGAGTGAGGAAAAGATGGTGAAAGCACTGTTCACTTAATTTACTTACCTTGTCAAAGGAGGTTTACCTTTGGTAATTATTACGACGAAAGTTGCGTTGCACCTACAGAGAAGATAAATAAATAGAACAGAAATGAGAAGGAAACTCTCTCGCCAGGTATTGTGACAGATATGTGATCGAACATTCTTATATATACTCGTATCAACACGTCGAACGCGTCACAGTTGCTAACACAGTTGTTATGGGTTTATATGGGTGCCAGTGGCTACAATCAATTTCTTACAAAAATGCCTTGAATCCCGTTCTATTTTAAACAAAAAAAAAACTTTTCTCTGGTTGCACCTATCAATCTGCGCAGTTTTGGCAAACCGTATCAATACAGTTATATGATTATTTACGGGATATTTGCCGTGGTAAGGTTGTGGAAGGAGCTCCCGATATTTCAGCGTAGTTACAAGCACCATGTTTACGGGAAGACACAATCATATAATAGTAGTGAACAATCGTGATAGTTTAAAACCGTATCAAATTAATATTTTTGTACATTTTTGTACCCATTGCCGTGGAGACCATGGGCAGTTGGGCCACTGAAGCCAGAAGCTTCATTGGTGAGTTGGGGCGCAGGTTGAGGGAGAAAAATAATGACCCTCGCTCCGGCTCGTACCTTGTGCAAAGGTTGGCCATAGCCATTCAGCGCGGCAATGCTGCTAGTGTTATGGGCACCTTCGCACAGGGTACAGTTAGGGGCGGGTTATTCGATTAAAAATATTTTTTTTTTTGTTTGTAATTTAAATTTTTGTTAGAATATTGTCAAAATAATTAGGTTTAGTTGTATTTTATACCTAAAAGAGATTAAACATTAATACCTATATTTAATAGTGCGTGATAAGTCCCAATAAATATTTTTGTTGAAGATAAGTACTTGAGTTTAATGTAATAGAAACATGAAAGGGAATGGCATATTTTCAGCAGTGGACGTCTTCTGGCTGATGATGATGATGAATAGACTTTCGGTGAGAATAGATCTAAAATATAATATTTTTAGTTGGTTATAGTTTTTTTAATGTTATAATGTGTTGTGTTCGTTACTATACACGGATTTTCCATAGGATATCCGTTTCCATTCATACCGCCATGAAATAAATATAGACGTGCAATTGGATATTTCCGGTTCATGTTAATTATTTACAGCTCTTTTCAGCATTTCAGGGGTGAAAAGGGTTGTAATTAATTGAATGATGTATTTTTATTCAGTCCATATAAATACATTAAGTACCTACTTAATGCATTTCTACATTATGTAAATGTGCAATTTTTTGAAAACAATGTTTTAATATACCTACCCCCCGCCTGCCTGACTGCCCCGGTGGCTCAGTTGGTGAACCTAACTTCTGTGCTTGAGGGCGTGGGTTCGATTCCCATCTAGGACAAATGATGAACATGTGATGAACATTTGTGTTTGTTCTATGTCTGGGTGTTAATATCTATTTAAGTATGTATTTAAAAATGTATATGTATGTATATCAGTCTCTGGCAGCCATATTACAAGCTTTGCTTAGTTTGGGGTCAGATGACCATGTGTGCAATAATGCCCCAGATATTTATTTATTTATTATTTGTTTTGGTAATGTAGTTCTTTGTCAGTTATTTGCGCTGAATAACAGGGCGTTGTGGTCGCTAAGTGAAAAAGCACTTAAAAATATATATATATATTAAACACGGTAGACGGTGACAAATTTGAAAAAACTTGAACTTTTTGGCATCGAGTTACAATATATAGGTATTTATTGTATGTGACTGCTATTTGGATTCTTAGTTATAGTTTCTATATAGTGTTAAGAAGTTTTAAATGTACGATACAGATTATATAAGCTACTTCGTTAGGGCTTCGTTAGAGCGACTGTTACAGATGCGATCAAATGAAAGTAAAACTTGGTGTAAAGGTAAATTTAATCAGGATTAAAAACTTGTTGTTCACCCCAAGCAATGTCCTTGGGACCCGGTTTGATTCTGCTCATATTTTGTTTTGAATTATCACGGTCGTTCACTACAGTTATATGATTATTTACCATGTACACGGAAAGACGCCCGTAGTCTTCTCGTGAACATGGTGCATGTAACTGCGCCGAAATATCGAGAGCTCCTTCCACAACCTTACCACGGTAAATATCCCGTAAATAATCATATAACTGTTGCTTATATTTGAACTTGATATAATACTATATTTTAACACTTTATTTCAAACAATTCTCGGGTCTAGCCCGGACATTTGGTGGGCATTGGTGGAGCCGAAGCCAACACCAAGAGGCCCTTTTGAATATAAGATACATGCAACTATGAAATATGTATAAAAAGGAATATGAAGCTATTGTACAGTATAGGATTAAAAATGACTGGGCTATTGAGGTGAACAACTTGTGGATGGAATAACAGATCTATAGAATGAGAAACGGCACCTGCCTTATCCTGTCTCATCTCAAAATATATTTAGGCAGGTGGTGACTTGCCACCCACTGAATGGGCCCCCCATAAAGGCTGCCGTATCTTGGCACCGAAAGGGCAACATTGGCGTGGGTAGCTTAGGGTGTCGAGAGGTGTGCTGCACTTTCACTAAGAGCTACTCGCGGCGTTATGACCTTTAACACTTCCACCCTGGAGCTTAAATTCTTAGCTCTTGCGGTTTCCACCCCCGGACGGCCGGTTAAGGCAAGCCAGGGGTCAGGGGTACGCCAGCCCCATGGAATCGGGGTACGCGGTGTCGCCACTCACCGACGGCTCGCCATAAAGCCGCCCCTGCGTTTTTATTATTATTATTATTGTTGTTGTATGACTTTTTTTTTTAAATTATTATTCTTGTTTTGACATTGAATCTACCAATTTTAATATAATACCTACATTTAATTTCTTTTATTTAGTAAACGAAGTGTTATTTTTATTTTATTAATTAAGCTTATGAGTATTATTATTATTGACGTGTAACATATTGGTATGAATAAATAACTATGAACTACTAAAAACTCGTATTAGCGATGGTGAGCGCTATAAATCTGACGGCGCTTAGTTCGATCATCAGCCCTTCACCAATGATTTAATCAGTACCTATAATTAAATTAATTATGTGCAGTTTCAAGGCCATCGTTCAAGAACGGTGGAGGAAACTATCGTAAGGAAACCGGTATGTCCAAAAGAAAAACCTCCAAATAAGTATAAAGACATAACGACGTTCATCAACATGCACTGGGCCAGCATGGTGGATCAGGGCCCATCCTCTCTCTGTCTGAGAGAAGGCCTGTGTCCCAGCAGTATATGACAGGCTGATGATGGATGATATACTAAACAACGCAGCTGTTACATCAGGCAAGATGGCAGGTAAGTATAGTTGAAGTGAAAACTTCTTTAGGCGCGTTGAGCTTTTGTTGGATGAGCAAAAATCATGGAACTCGCTTCATCGTCATGCTGTACCGTGTATTTTAAAACAGCGCCATCTCTTGTATAATAGGTGAATTACTACTTTAGTTTTCACTTCTGACGTGCAGTCCTTATGAGCTTTTACCGCCGGGCAAAACCATCGATTCGGATCTCTACTGCCAACAGCTGATGAGACTCAAACAAGAAATTGAGAAAAAACGGCCGGAATTGATCAACAGAAAGGGCGTGGTCTTTCATCATGATAACGCCAGACCGCACACATCTTTGGCCACTCAGCAACAATTGAGAGAGCTTGGTTGGGAAGTGTTAATGCATCCACCATATAGCCCTGACCTTGCACCCTCAGATTACCACCTGTTTCGGTCTCTTCAGAACTGTTTGGGTAGTGTTAGATTAACATCCAGAGAGGACTGTCAAAACTACTTGTTGCATTTTTTTGATCAGATGTCCCAAAATTTCTACAGCAACGGGATCATGTCACTACAAGATGGCAACAAGTTATCGAACAAAATGGCACATATATATTATAATTAAATGTAATTAAACTTGAAAATATATGTCTTGAATTTGTTTATAAAATACGAAGAAACTTTTTCCCCGACCTTATATTTTTTAAACTATCTTTCAATAACAATAGACATGTTCACAAAATTTCGTGAAAATTGGAACAAAGATATGTAAGTTTTCGTTGAAAAAAAACACAAACATAACAGATATCCCGACTTGATCCGGTAGAACCTGAGACCTGTGTTTGCTCGGTAAAAACTAGCTTAGCCACAGTGGGAAGTTTTATAAGCGGCTCATTTATATAGAACTAGTGCTGTTTCCCGTGACTTAGTACGCGTAGATATTCACATAAACTTCCAACCCTTTTTCCTCCCTTAATACGGCCCTTGCGCAAAATAACATAGCCTATACTTCAATCTGGTCATAGCTAACCATATTCGTGAAAACCGCATTTAAATCCGTCCAGTGATATAGGAGATGTTCGTAGACAAACAAACAAACAAATAGACAAAAACTGTCTTAACGTGTTCAGCTGCTTATTTTAAGGCACCTTGTTTGTTTTTTATTTGATATCTCGCAATTACAGATATTTTTTTCTCTACGTTTTATTATATGTATAGATATCGCAAATAAACAGTTGATCTACTCCTCACAGCCGGGCTGGGCAAGCTTTGGGCTGATACGAATGTTTCATTCGATTATGTTATTCCCATATTTGTTTTGGTACGGCATTATTACGTTTTCCCATAATATTGCGGTCACGTAGCCCTTGCCTTGCCACTCTCAATTCAGCTGACAGGTCATGCTTGCAAAAGAGAATAGAGAATTATTACATACTACAAACCCAGTAGTTTTGTACGTGATTTTCAGAAGTGGTATGTGTCCCAGATTGTAACTGTCATGATTCATATCCTGAAAGTTACAATCTGGAACTTTTAGGAGACCTTGGACAGTATAATTATGTATTGTAGTAACACCTGGTTTAAAGTAAACCGTAGAATGAATTTTATTCGTATTAAAACGCGATATTATACTAAACTTAAAATTATTATAATCTGAAATCTGGATTAGAAATTCGACCAATCACAAATTAATGACTTTAAAATATTATAAGGGTAAAAGTACGCGTCAACTGGGGCTCAAAAAACAGTTTTTAGTTGAGGGCAAATAATTTGAGTTTTTTTTTTCGTACACAGAGTAGCTATCACAAAGCCTACGCTGATAATCAGCTTAAAATACGTCGAACTATAAATGAAAAGTCTAATAAGTCAAGAAAAATCTATTTTCTCTAGTCTTGAAGACGCCTAGTAGTGTTTAGTTTGACTCCAGATTGTTCTAAAAACGAACCCAGTCGCTTTGAAGAGGCAGGCCGCGTCGGAAAGGTTTAATTTTATCTATCGGATTTATCGTCAGCATTTACACAAGTCGACTTTATTTTAATTTGACTTAAAATGTAAATAACCCTACCCTTGTTATATTAAGTAAACAAACGAGAAAGAAGAAGGATTTCTAATTGTGCAGTAATTACATAAACAAGTCTTCAACCTCTCTGGCTTTTTACACAATATGCAAAATAATGAAAACTTGGCACCCTCTTCGGGCCTTTGTTTACATCAATTTAAGGGGGCTCTATACACCCTCTTATGCACGATTAAAAAACGCAATATACGGTTGCGGCGACACAAAACAATTTGCCCAGCAATTTCTCACCCCTCCTACCCACCCCTTAATTTGAGTGAGTAAAAAAGGCAGACGCCTGCCGGCAAAGTAGATTTCTGTTTGTTAGATTTTGTTCAAGAATAAAGTAGGTATAGACCTCTTTTCATTCAAGTAATTATAGGTATCTACAGGACTTTACATCGAACGGTGGTATTAATCTGAAAGGAGGTCATTGTACTCATCATTATGAATAGCTTTTACTATGGGACCGAACCTGAAATCACGAAAAAAATATCAGCTGTTAAACACATTATGCATTTTTTTGAACAGCTTAGATTTTTCACGGCATTCGGAGTTCGTCCCTAGAAAAAATGGATCATGTCTTTTTTTTATGCCATAGGTGGCAAACAAGCAAACGGGCCGCCTGATGGTAAGTGATCACCGTCGCCTATGGATACCTGCAACACCAGGGGCATCACAGATACGTTGCTGACCCTTAAAGACTCTATTAACAGCCTTTTTGAAGAACCCCATATTAAAGCTACTCGGAAATGCCATGTAGAGTATGATGACCTCTTTTCAGTTTATACTGCCGTTCCATGTTTATAAATTAGTCAAAATTCGTTTTATATCTTTATCTCTCTTGGTTTAATGATGAGAGCAGTGTTCTTACAGGCACATTAGGGCGGGGGGGGGGGGGAGGCTTAGGGAACATTCCCTTGGGAGAAAATAAGAAGAATTTACCCAGATGCGCAAGTGTTTGTAAAAAGTTGCTTTCCAAAATCTTCCCTTCAGCAATATCGGAAAGTAAAGGAGGTTTTATGTAGCATCCGCCAAGGCACCGTAAAATGCCTTATAAAACGTTAGTGCTAAGAAATTCTTTAGGGGAAGTAAAATATTTTATGGCGGTGAATAAAATGACAAAAAATGAGCTCAATGTAAGAATTTAAACAGTACCATGGCTAACAACATGCGATCAAGAGCCAGGAGACCAAGAATGAATGACTATCAAAAGTTAAGAAAAAAGACTTGGTACCCAGTAGTCACATTTTTCTGAGTCACAAGGTACCTACGGTGGCTGCAGCTGCCAATTTGGCAGAGTAGCACAAGTGGCGCAAATATGATAACTTAGGCAGTGGTAACATATTTAAGCCATTTGGGTTCGAAACATTGGGCCCTTGGCAAAAGCTCACCTCATTTTCAAAAAATCTTTCAGAGCACCTAGTTAATGCGACGCGTAACCAAAATGCTGACGTCTTTCTGGCTCAATGCATAAGCATTGAGTACGCTGTCAACTGATTTGGTATTTGATAGTGGGTTTGAGCATTTGGATTGTCTTTAGAACTTCAACGGTCTTTGGGCAGTCTGTTTTTGTAGTGTTAGCTTGTAGGCACTTGCCCTAGTTGTGTAAGAGGTAATTTTGGAAACTACTAAACTGATCCGAAAAATATTTAATAGTAAGCCACACTATTTTTATGTATTCCGAATCAAATAGCACACGCTATTTGTATAGAACTTAGCTACTGGGTTCTTTAGTATATTGCCGCATCAGCTGCGCCCAAACGTTTAAATATTAAAAAATATGCCCAAATGGCAAAGTGGCAATGTCTTTGTGTTAAAGACAAGCCTTGGGAGAGGGGATACATAACTTCCATAATAATATGGCAAATATTTCTAAGCGTTTCAGATTCTTTGTAGAAAATGCTTGTGTCAACAAAGTAAGCAAAGAAAATATGTGAAAGATAAATTCCTGTCGCTGCTTTACTTTAAAAAAAATACATAAAAGATGATACAGAGCAGAAATACTTTACTTTGAGGATCTAATTCAGTACGTATTTTCCAAACAACTTTGACCTACTTAATTTCAGATTATAAAAAAAAAAAAAAATTAGTTTCCTTGATTATATGAAACTAGAAGAAAAGCAAATAATGTAATTTTTTTATTTGTAGTGTTGTTTACAATTCTTTGTCGTGCGACATTTTCGCTTAGAGAAAAAGCACTTAAAATAAAGATTAAAAAAAAACTTTGTCCGTGATCGTACTGCTTTGTTCTACGAGTTTTACTAAGGGCATAATGCCCTTGACAAGAAAGGAACCCGAAAAAGGACCACGGGCAGAGAGCGGTTGTTAGACATTTAAATCGAAAAGAGCGCCTAGGGCGTAAACTCGATGCTGTAGGTCCAAATCCATGGTCGTAATTTTTTCGAGTTACCTTAACGAGTAACGTTAACTTATAGTTTTCGAGTTTTGGCGCGTCAAAATTAAATAATAACCGGCCAAGTGCGAGTCGGACTCGCGCACGAAGGGTTCCGTACCATTATCTATTAAAACAGCAAAAAAAAATCACGTTTGTTGTATGGGAGCCTCCATTAATATTTATTTTATTCTATTTTTTTGTATTTGTTGTTATAGCGGCAACAGGAATACATCATCTGTGAAAATTTCAACTGTCTAATTATCACGGTTCATGAGATACAGCCTGGTGACAGACGGCCGGACGGATGGACAGCGGAGCCTTAGTAATAGGGTCCCGTTTTACCCTTTAGGTACGGAACCCTAAAAAGTGAATGTTGCATTGGTACCTTAAATAGATTTTGAGGGTATTTCGTTCATCTGTCACTGCAAATATCAAGTCGATGTTATTAGTAGAATCTCTTGGCAAACAAAATTGAAACCTATCGAGTTTCTCAATTTCTCGATACTTCAGCAGAGTATCGAGTTCTGAATTGCATACAATCGATTGAATCTCGAATCTCGACGAGTACTACCTAGATTGCACTCTTGAACGAATAAATCAATGGACGTTCAGATGTTATCGATTTGATCCCATTCTTGCAACAAATAGAAAAATGTTAATTCCTGAAAACGTCAACAAGTCGTTATCTATAACTATATGATATTATAAAGAGGAAAGATTTGATTGTTTGTTTGCATTGAATAGGCTCCGAAACTATTGAACCGATTTGAAAAATTATTTCATTGTTGGGAAGCTACACTATCCCCGGGTGACATAGGCTATATTATATTTTGTAGCGAGGCCGAAGGTCGAGCTTACACCCGTGCGAAGAAGCCGGGACGGTCGACTAGTGTGTTAAATAAATCATTAATTAATTTAACAACTCGCGAAAACAAAACAGTCGTAAATTTTACTCTCACAGATCCCGCAAAAACTAATTAAACGTAATTAAATATTTTCATATTTAATCAAACCTTAATGCTTTGCATGCAAAGCATTTGACAAGTTTATCTATGTTATGTGGTTTAGAAAAGAATCATCCAAATCTGACTGCTATGTAATAAATTATGCGTGATCATACATAAAAAATATATACGTGTCAACTTGATAACTTACTCCATTTTTACCGACTTCCAAAAAAGAGGAGGTTCTCCACTATTGTTTTTTTAAATGTTTGTTACCTCAGAACTTTCGACTGGGCGAACCGATTTTGATGATTATTTTTTTATTTGAAAGCTAGTGCTTCCCGTCTGGACCCATGGTCCAGTTCTGACATTTTTATGAGATCTTTTTTTTGTATTGTTAATTATTGTTAGTTAAAAAATGGCAGAACGTCCAACGTGGATTGGGAAGTGACTCCTTATTTTTGTAGAGTCGTGTCTCGGTCCTTGGTTTATTCGTTCCTGGTCGAACTTTATAGGAACAGCAAAGCGTCCGAGAAATCTCATGAAACTGCTTTGCTTTGAGATCGTGTATCAAAGAGAAAAGTTGTATGCTTCAATAAGTTACAGCAATATAAACTACCGAAAACGAGACTACCCTCTTATTCATAATTGTTTGATAAGCTGATCTATGCTAAAATCTTTACCAAATTAACATTAACCAGAAGTTCAACGTGCAATAATTTTACAAAAAAATAGCAAAAGACTTCACTGGAAATTGGACTCCATCAACAGAATTTATTAGCCCAGCCTTAGGGGTAGAATATTTTCTACAAATTTAAATAGAGATCACCTCCTATATATACGAGTATCTATCTATACTTATATTATAAAGAGGAAATATTTGATTGTTTGTTGTTTGTTTGCATTGAATACGCTCCGAAACTACTGAACCGATTTGAAAAATTCTTTCAATGTTGGGAAGCTACACTATCCCCGGGTGACATAGGCTATATTATATTTTGTGGCGAGGCCGAAGGCCGCGCTTACACCCGTGCGAAGCCGGGAAGGTCGACTAGTTATTTAATAAAAATAAAACATTAGATTCGGTACAGTCCGTTCACAGTTATTTTACCTCTGATATAATATCGTTGTATTTGTCCGTTCATATGGCAACGCTTGCTGCCAGATTGTAACAACAACATATTGTCAGAGGTAAAATAACTGAAACGGACTGTACATAATCAGCGAAAATATCGCGCAAACAAAAGAAATAGTCAAATTGCGAACCTTCTGTTTTAAAATAGGTTGAAAATTGCAAATCGTTAATAATGGAAATGGAAAATCTGTAAAACGTTTTTTCGTGTTGATTCTCAAACTCAAAGCCTCTAGGAAAGTCTCCGCCACGTTACTGGGGCATGACTTAGATTTGACCTTTGACCGCAACTCATAGTCCTTGACTTTGACTTTGATTTGTTTAACAATATCTTCTAAAACCTTAAAAGATCCAATATACCCAAAACGACTATATAAACAAAAATGTTTGGAGCTAAAAAAATATAGAAACATAGTAGCATTTTGTTAGTTTTCTATTGTGTTATACAAGTAAAACGCCATTTAAAATTATTTCACTCACCTTTAAATTAATTTACATTTGCGTTAAAATTTGCATTTAAAACGCTTCAGACGACTTGAAAACTCAACTCACAAATACAAGACAAAACCGCACCTGGCGACACTAAGAGCATTCAGAAGGAGGGAGTCACTTGACAGACTTTGGAATAGTATACTACTATCATCATCCACCATAAGACGTCCACTGCTGAACATAGGCCTTTTAACCTCCACACTGAACGACATCTGCATCCACTAGATGCCTGTAACTCTCACGATAGCCATCGGTCCATCTAGTGAGAAGCCTACCTACGCTGCGTCTTCCGGTTCGTGGTTTCCACTCAAGAACCTTTCTTCCCCATCGGTTATCGGTTCTTCGAGCGATGTGGCCTGCTCATTGCCACTTCAACTTGCAAATTTAAATAGGTATGTCGGTGACTCTGGTTCTTTGGCGAATGTCCACGTTTTGGATTCTACTCTCTTCTTTTGTGGTCAGAATCCGGAACGTGGATATATAGCCAGGTCACAAGCCTTCGGGCGGCGACTCTGCATGACAGTATAGGGATAGCCATTTATTTAGCCCATATTATGAAGTTTCGTTACCATGTCCATTTAGCAGCAGGAATATTAGTTCAAATCTCAGATCAGACAAACAAGGGAGAAATGATATGGCAGGATAGATGATTTTTTAAATGACCCTGCAGACAACCTTTCCGAGTTGCATGTTGACTATTAGTTAGTTCATTGTTGTCGCTGCAAATTTCGCGTGAAAAATTAGTAATTGTTCCCAACTAATGCATACCCCCTTGTTTGCCTAATCTGAGCTCCGAATAAAACTAGTAAACAACTTAATAAATACGAACATAGAAGGACAGGTTTAGGGCTTTTTTCAAACCCCATTGAAAACTGATAAATCGAGACCAAAAATATGGTTGTCCTGTTTTTGGTCTATAAAAACATTTGCTAAATTTTTATCAACATAATATGAGATACAATTTTTGGCTTCTGGATCAAAACCAACACAGCTTTACTTTGTAGGTATGTAGTGTCTACTGACTTGTTTTCTCCAGTTAGAATACCTTTTAGTGTTCAAAGACGCCTGGTAGAGCCTATAATAGTCTTAATGGAATATGTTAGTACCTGACAACTTGTATTTTATTTAAAAGCTAATACAATACACAAAGCTACCTATTTCAGACATCTTGATAGGATTTCCATAAAAAAGGCTACGAAACATTGTAAAATGGAAGTAGAAAAGGCTTTCAGCCTCTACAAAGCAATCTCTCTCTATTTTTTTGCAAATAGAAAATCACATTTGACTTGTAGTTTTAACGTAAAAACGTTTTTAAAAAGTCTGCCATACTAAGGGCTCGCCAGAGTTGTTCTCGCCAAATGTTGTATTTATTCTGAAAAAGCCATTATAAGTAGCCTGTTAGTGCTATTTACACTTATACCATCGTGTGCCCATGTCAAGCGGGGTAAGGGGGTTGAAAAAAGGCTCGAAAATCACTCTGGGCATACGTGACCAAAGAATTAGTCATACCTCTGCAACAGAAAAGTTTACACAAGTTTTTGTACATAGCAGTTGCTTACACGAGTTATCTGTACATCGTTGTATGGATATAGTGGTGTGCTCTAAAAAGTCAGCTAAGCAGAAAAATAATTGGCCGTCACGGGCTTCTGGCAGATGTGAAGATGTGGAAGATGACGGCATAAGAGAGGTCGTGTCGTTTGCATACGAGTCAGGTTTACTGCCAAGGCGAGCTACTAGATGATTCACATCACAAATAAATTGTCAACTGAAAAGTAGGGCCAGGAGAAAAGTTTTCACAAAAAAAATACACATCAGTCATAGGACTGCACGTCAGAAGTGAAAACTTAAGTAGTAATACTCCTATTCTACAAGAGATGGCGCTGTTTTAAAATACACGGTACAGCGTGACTATGACGCGAGTTCTATGATTTTTGTTCACTCAAAAAGTGATCAACGCGCCTAAAGAAGTTTTCACTTTAAAAAAAAAACTGCAGTGTACCCATACTCGTCCCAAAAAATTCTAATCATTACGTCTTTTATCATAGCCGTTCAGCCGTTCCTATTCAGATTTTTTGATTATTTTTGAATCGATTATTTTTATGACAAGCAACACTTTTTTTAAATCTTTTGTTCACATGAAGTGTAGAAAGTAATTAGTGCCAACAACGTTATAAGAACATATCGCGTCAATGACGTATTATGTTCATAGATTTGTGTTATTTCGAGCGCTAAAGTGTAATAATGGCGGATTATTGTTTATTAAATGTTGGTAAACATGCTTGGTTGTAGGCAAAATATATCCTATAATGAGGTGAAACGAATATTTTCGTGGTGTTTCCAAAACTCCTCAGAAACCTCTTGTAAAGTCTCCGCTATTTTACTAGGGCAAGACTTTAACTTAACCATGACAACTTTGCTTAAATTTGACTCTGACTTGTTTGAAGATATTTAATAAAACTTAAAAATCAAACTTAATACTTGACACTGTCAAATGCACAAGACGTGCGACGCCAAAATCTTTTCAAGAAGAAAAGGTATGTTACATTCAGCCAGTGCCAGTCTAGGAAAAAAATTGCTAACAACATTCAGGCAATTTTCACAAAGAAATAAACCGCCAGAAGAATAAGCTCTCTCCATTAACATTTTAAAACGTCTCGTATGATGAAATAGACGTTCTTATCCCAGAAGATTGGTGGAATTCCACCTCATTTGAAGGAATGGCCTCGTTTATCCTCGTACTGCAAAATGCCGGGAAATGACTCCAGACAATGTTTTAAAAGGCTCCGGTGATGGAGGCTACTTTCCGTTTATTTCTGGCTTACAGGATTAGTTAAGTTTGTACAAAATATGGCATTTTTTGGTGTTAAAAACGGTTTAGTCAGGCCTGGCGCACTCCGCACTTTAGGTATGTAGCTATAAGTAGTCGTCTTGTCGGACTTGCCGTGCCCGCTGCCGCGCGATAGACAGAGATAATGCGACAAGAGTTATGCGAAAGACAGAGAGGCAACTTCTAGGTTAATATAGCAGTAGGTAGTTAGCGCTCGCACGTCCTTAATTGGACTTTATTGTGTGGTAGTAAGACTCGCTACTTATTTAAATGCTTTTGCGGACCTTCTACACTTGTACTTTATGTATTCTGTGGTTTAGTCAGAAAAGTCATGGCTACTAAATATAAAATTAGATATGTCCTATCTAATTTGCACTTGGTACTGTGTGAAATTAAGAAAGCATACTTAGAGATCTCAGTTCGAGTGATTGAATAGGTATGTAAGTAGGGCAGTTGTGATTAAAATGTATCACAAACCGAGTCACAGCACTAGTGGTGACTCACTGACAACGTTAAAATTATATATTTCTTCATTACTTGTAAGAAATGATGCCATTGCTAGAGCAGTCAACTGTAGTTTAGTAATCGGCACTTTGTAAGAAGTCGCGGGCATCCAGTGGATGCAGATGGCAGGATGTCGTTCAGTGTGGTAAAGGGGGAGGCCTATGTTCAGCAGATGACGTCTTCTGGCTGATAATGATGACTTTGTGAAGAAAGTAATAAATAAATAAATATTCGGCCAATTTTTGCACACACCATAATCTGACCCAAAACTAAACAAAGCTTGTAATATGGCTGCCAGTGACTGATATATATACATATTTTAAATACATGCTCAAGTAGATATTATCACCCAGACATAGAACAAACAGAAATGTTCATCACATGAATGTATGTCCTAGGTAGGAATTGAACCCACACCCCCAAGCGCAGAAGGTAGGTTCACTAGCCACCGGGGCAGTCATTGTCGCTTAAACGGTAACAATAAACTAGACAAAACTCAATCCGTTCAGGAATAGTTCAGTACTTGCGCTAGTTATTTACATTGCTAATTACGTCGGTTGGGTGCAATTCCCCTTTCCGATCCGATTGTTTCGATTAGAGATGAGATGCACTTAGTGTTAGAAGTTTTGGCCGAAATTCGGCAACAAACAGTATTTAGAGGTGGAATATTTTTTTAATTTAAACAGGAAAATCTTTGCGTTTTTAAACCTACTCAATAATGAAAAAGAATAATTAAAATCGGATTAAAACAAAATTGCTAAAAATATCACTTAACATACACACAACGAGCAGTCGAATTAAGAACCTTTTTTAAGTCGGTTGAAAATCATAGCCACATTTTTTTATACCAAAAAGTTTTGTACGTTTTAAAATAGCGTAGTTAAAAGAAAATCATAAATTCTCATTTAGTAGCTTTTAACAAAACATTGTTTTTAATTCCCAATAATATCATCAATTTCATTAATACATTCACATTAATCACGTCGGTCAACGCAAATATTGTGTTAAGAAGCCTTAATACAATATTGGTGTTTATCTGCTTGCTGTGAGCCGAGAAAGAGGCCGAATACCCTTAAAATTGAAGCCGAAATTCGGCCTCGCACCATCTGTTTGGGGGTTCGTTAATTAAGTACGTGGCCAACAATCCCGTCCCCGGAGATTAATACCGGAGGCTATTCAGACGAAATTCGACATTTTGAACGGAAAATGCGAGGCCGAATTTTGGAAACTGACAGTACAGTATGAAATAGTAGTGCAAATGAGTTAAAGAAATTTAAAGAATTGGACTTTATCTATGAGGATAATCATAATATAGTGCATTCTCATCAAGGGGCTGATGAAACAGATTCATCATCAACATCATCATTTCAGTCATAGGACGTCACTGCTGGACATACGAGTAGGTATCCCCCATCGATCTCCAAAAGGGCTGGTTGGAAGCGGCCTGCATCCAGCGTTTTCCTGCGGTCTCTTTTAGGTCGTCTGTCCATCTTGTGGGTGGACGTCCTATCTAACAACACATGCAGCCACGTAAAACAGATTACTACTTATTTTTTATCTCTAAAAGCTTCTGTGAATTGTAAAAATCTGTGAATTCTGATCACTTTTGATAGGTTTTTGAATGGATTTGCTGGTACCGGAAAAACTACAATGAAATATTAAAAAAAAACACCTATTTTATATTGTTATTGCGGCTGCCAGAGGTATAAAGCTTGGAGGTATACGTTATTTTTAATTTAGTATTAGGCTTGCGTTTGACCGCTAACTCGCCTATTGTGCAATGATGCGGTCTATGATGGAGCACGCTTGCCTGACCGAAGAAAGAAGAAACCGATTCACTTGTGATTTGAAGACACCTAGATTGTACGTGCTCGAAATGATCATCATGTCGAAATATATAGTCATTATCGTAGTGGTAACAGAATAATTTATGGACTTCAACATATGGGTCGAGACGTAGCCAAAACCAGGCTTGTAAAGTACTTTTCTGAAACATTGCATAGATTTTTACGTACAAATTTGTATGATTATTTTAGGGTAACTTTGACATATAATTAAAACGTAGCCTACCGTAGACTACCAAACTACGCAAAAAAAACATTTGCAGGTGGCTATGGCTTGTATCACAAGACACTATCAGGAAATGTCAATAATTTTTTGTTTGTAAATTCTAAAATCTATGCATTCGCCTCGTTTTAGTAAATAACTTAATCAAACCTCTTTGCACATTGAAATATATAACACAATCATAGGAGACAAACATTGGCCACTAAATTGCTCTAGCAACGGTCAAGGCCTTAAAGTAAATTTTTCTGAGATTCTTTATCTAACTATGGACACATTAAATCGCATGTTACAGAAACAGTCTTTATTCAAACACCAACCTAAACCCAGTGAAACCGATTACAGACAGGTTAATCACAGCCTGTATTTCACGTGTGATTGCTTTCCACTTGATACTCGGTTGATAATATTCCGATACAATGCATGTGATGTATGGAGCATCCTCTATGTTAGATTATAATACATTGATGCCATTGTTTGGTATGCAATATCCAGACAATCTAGGTATCTATGTGTACTGTAATCGTTGTATGTGCCGGTAATCATTGGGAACGATACTATCGAAGTTGTTGACCATTACACCTATCTTGGACAGATTGTTCAGTTAGGTAAGTCCAACATAGGCAAAGAGGTCGCCCGAAGAATTCAACTCGGATGGGCAGCGTTCGGGAAATTGCGTAACATCTTCTCGTCCAAAATACCACAGTGCCTAAAGACAAGGGTCTTTGACCAGTGTGTGTTGCCAGTGATGACATATGGTACTGAGCCGTGATCCTTAACTGTTGGACTTTTGGAAAAACTCAAGTGTCACACAAAGGGCAATGGAGAGAGCTATGCTTGGAGTTTCTTTGCGCGATAGAATCCGGAACGTGGATATTCGCCAAAGAACCAGAGTCATTAGTCACCGACATAGCTATTAAAATTTGCAGGTTGGAGTGGCAATGGGCAGGCCACATCGCTCGAACCGACAAACGATGGGGAAGAAAGGTTCTTGAGTGGAGACCACGAACTGGAAGACGCAGCGTAGGTAGGCCTCCCACTAGATGAACCGACGACATTGTGGAGTCGCCGGCATCCAGTGGATGCAGATGGCAGGATGTCGTTCAGTGTGGAGATTAAAGGGGAGGCCTATGTTCAGCAGTGGACGTCTTCTGGTTGATGCTGATGATGTGTACTGTAAAATTATTAACAAAGAATACCGGGTGCAGCGACCTTGCTCGCGGATTTGATTTTTTTAACACGCTTTTATTAACTTGGTACCTATTTTATATGTATGTAACGGAATCTTTGAATGTGATTTTCACCCTTTTCAAACGGATTGATTTGAAATTTTGCGCACTTTATCAAGGACCGATGACAATGCAATAATTTAAATAGTTTGTCCCATTATCCATACCACGATCTTCAGGATTAGCGATTTTGAAGCGCGTTTTTTTGTTTTTTTTTTGCTGCTAGAGTTATTTTAAGATATAAAACGACTGTGTGTACTAAACACTATTTTAAACTATCATGATTGTTCACTAAAGTTATATGATTATTTACGGGATATTTCGGGAGCTCCTTCCACAATCTTACCACGGTAAATATCCCGTAAATAATCATATAACTTTAGTGAACAACCGTGATAGTTTAAAACAGTGTTTAGTACACACATTCGTTTTATATCTTAAAATAATTCTCGCAATAATTCTTGTATTGTTCAAGAATGTGCCTCGGTTATTCAACCGGTGCCAGTACGTCTATCCGTCTGTTCGTCTGTCCGTGTGTCACCAGGCTGTATCTCATGAACCGTGATAGTTAGACAGTTGAAATTTTCACAGGTGATTTATTTCTGTTGCCGTTATAACAACAAATACTAAAAAACAGAATAAAATCAATATTTAAGGGGGCTCCCATACAACAAACGTGATTTTATTGCTCGTTTTTACTCGATATTGATAACGGCAACAGGTAACCAATTGACATATTCACAGAATATTTAGTTATATCTTAACTTTAAAAATCAATAATTAAATTAAAATAAAACAAATATGTAAGGGGGGCTCCCATACAACAAACGTGATTTTTTGCCGTTTTTATAGATAATGGTACGGAAACCTTCGTGCGCGAGTCCGTCTCGCACTTGGCCGGTTTTTTACAACAGCTCAGATTTTGTTTAATCTCGTCTTTATTTCAGATTTCACGTAAGACACATTTTTCTTCTCCATTATCAATCTATCATGTTCTCACTGCTGGGACATAGGCCTGCTCTTAGAGAGAGACGGCGGGTCCTAACCTAATGCATGTTGGTGCGTGCCATATTATGTCTTTGAACTTTTGAGATTCTAGGACACACTGGTTTTCTCACAATGTTTTCCTTTACCGTTTTTGAGATTCTAGGACACACGGGTTTCCTCACAATGTTTTCATTCACCGTTTTTGAGTTTCTAGGACACACGGGTTTCCTAACAATGTTTTCCTTCACCGTTTTTGAGATTCTAGGTCACACTGGTTTCCTCACAATGTTTTCCTTCACCGTTTTTGAGATTCTAGGACACACTGGTTTCCTCACAATGTTTTCCTTCACCGTTTTTGAGCGATGACATCGAAACAGTACCAACACAATTTATATAAGTTATTGAAATGACAACGACACAATATGTCAACTATGCATAACTATGACATTGACATCTGTCACTTTCCTGTCATATGTATAACTGTATTTTTGTTACCTTTAACAGCACTAAAGTTTTCATTTTATTATGGAAACTGACGTGGTTTTCACACATTTTATTTATATTACATGGGAATTACTCACGTAAGAATAGGCCGGATACTTCGACTATAGTTTCAACCGCATACGGCGGTCTTTATCAAGGTGAATGCGCGCGCGCGGCTGCGTCTCGCTTCTAAACTAAAACTAAACTAAAGTTTTAGTTTAGTCTATCCGTCGCGAGGTGTCCGCAAAAATCACAACGAATCTAAATTGCCATATAAATAATGTCAACATTTATGTTATAAAAAGGAATTTCTCATCCAAGTAAAAATAGCTGGACATGTTTTCACAGAGCACTGAGCAGCCAGTCAGTATCGCAAACTCAGTGGAGTGGAAACTGCAGCCTGTGCCAATATTATAAACTGGAATGAAAAAAATGTGCAACGTTTTAAACCAGACACCAGACTAGTTTTAACACTAAAAGTGGTAGTTTCAGTTGCATATAGATCCATAATTTTTTAGGGTACCTAAATATCTTTTTCATTTCTCATACTCGGAAAGAAGGTCTGAAGTTGCCTGAGGAGCGTGTTGAAAGTAATACAATTCAGCCCTAGGGAGAATCACTTTCAACTGACAGACACTCAAATTATAAAAAAAAAACAAGTTCTATTTTCACATTTGTATTGAACCATGTTCCAACTTTTTTTTCTCCTCAGAGTATTATGGTCCCGCACTTCTCGTACATTTGCCAGTGTCAGTTCATGTTTTTATTTGTAGTTTCCTTGTATTCATAATGAAAAGCACAGTGTTTACCACGGGGTTAAAGACTTATTTAGTCCCTCGAACTATTAGCGCGTTCGCTACGCTCGGGCGCCAAACCCTGTCTCGGGACGAAATAAGTTACTTTCACCCCTAGGATAACAATGTACATACTATTAATGAAACCATTTGAACAGTTTTTTAGAGATGAATAAAAACAACGGAATGAATAGAGAAATAAAAAGATATGCTGTTTTATTCTGCACGCTGTATGAATCAAAAGTTTTAACAGTTAAGATGTATTTACTGGCTCTACCTTACCACGAGATCTTATATCGAGGAGAACTTCAAGATTTTTTATTTATAAAACAATTTGGCCACGGGATCGTTAAAGTTTAGCTCAGTCGTAACAGCAGTGCTTCACATTATATAATCCATATTATACAAAGCGATGATGGTTGAGCGGCAGCATGTATCTATGCTTTACAATCTGCCGGCATCCGGTTCAATGCTCGACCCTGCATCATTGACTTGGTGACTTATTTGGTACTTATAATAAAAATCGGCATCTCTGTTTCGGAGGAGTGCGACCACACCGTGACACGAAATTTTTTGGAAATATAGAAGATAGATATTAAGTTTTAGTGCCATCGTTAAAAAACGGTCAAGGAAAGCATTGTGAAAAATTCCATGTATGCCCATTCAAAGATATGACATTAACCAACATGCACTTGGCCAGCATAGGGAAATACTATTCCCCCTCTCTCTCTGTCTCTTTCTCCCTTTCTGAGATAATTATCAAAATAAAAAACCGACTTCATGAAAATTTCAGTACTTTACCAAATCGAACCACGTCATGGGAAGATTTTGCGTTTAAACAAACAAAAAAAAACATTAAAATCGGTCCACCCAGTCGAAAGCTCTAAGGTAACAAACATAAAAAAATTAAATAAAAAAAATTGTCGAATTGATAACCTCCTCCATTTTGGAAGTCAGTTAAAAAGGTCTGCGTCCTAGCAATGTGTACATTATAGGCTGAAAATGAGACATTTGATGGCCCATAAATACGAAGGCCCATTTTGTCATACGAGAGGTTCTTGCAGCGCCACACGTCCAGGACTCTTATGGGTGTCAAGTTTCACAAGTGGGACTCGTTACAGAATAGGAGTAACGGTAGGATTACTAAAATTTGCAACTAAAGTTCTTAGTAACATTGTAAGTTTGTTTCTTTAATAATAATCAATTTAAATAACCGACTTCAATATTAGTAAATACGCATTTCCTTACGTCTACAACGGCGAGGCCCACACTGCGCCGTTATCTTCACTGGCCTCAGAAACCCCCCAAATTTGACTTCCCAGAACATGCCTGACAGAGAGTGCCGAGACCTTTATAGAAACGCACCGGTTCCATCTATGACGCTGTCAAAGGCAACACTCCCGGGGAATAGGGTAGATGACTGATGTTTATATCATTGAAACCAATAGCTTTGATGAAGAATTTAAGTAAATATAATATATTTGTTGAAAAAAATAATTTAAATCGGTTATTAATGTTCTGATATATAAGCGTTTAAAGTTTTTGGTAGAGAAAACTCTACCCCTTTTCCACAAAACAAAAAATTGCGTCACGCCTCTGTACACCATACTTGTCAGAATAGAATTTATATGGCATACAGAGAAGTGACGTCATGGTTTGCTGTTTCACGCTCTCTGTCTAGCATGATATTAAAATGCTTATAAGTTGCTTATTTTTAATCAGATTTTAATTTTGTTTTCACTAATCAGCTATATTTATGGGCTACATTTTAATAGGACAATAAAAAAAACAGTCATCTAGCCTATTATCGGAGCATTCCCCTCCTACCCTTCCTTTACTTCTCTTTACAAAGGCGTGTACCACACCGCATCGTTGTCTTCCCTGTGTTCAAATCTCCCAAATCTAACCTTTCACAAACCGCAAAGCCATACCGAAGCCGAATACGATACCTTTTTTTATGATACTGGGTGACGAGACGAGCGAAGTCGCACGCCTGATGGCTCTTCACGCTTGCCCATAACAGCTCAACGCCACTCAGAATTTTGAACTTCAACACTTCAAAACCCTGGATGGCAATGCACTGCGCTCGTCACCCCGAGATATAAGATGTCAAATCTCTGTGTGCCCTGTAATTTCGCTGGAAACATTGGCCTTCAATCAGGAACACAGTAGTGTGTCCCTGTGTTCAAAACTCCCAAATCTAACCTTTCACAAACCGCAAGGCCATACCGAAGCCGTATGCGATACCTGCAAATACAACCAAAAAAAAACCGATCTTACTATAAAAACTTTGCATGTACCTACTACTAGTGTCACTCAAATATATATACTGGGGCCACACTAATGACACTATGAGAATATTGAGAAGTATTTTCCTCAAAATGTTTTCCTTACATATTGTGATAAATATATAGTAAACACAATTTGTGTTACTTTGTGAGCACACCAACACAAAAACATAAATATATTTACGTACAGCTAAAAGATATAATTATTATTTAACGACTGTAATAGCTAGGATACACAGATCTGTCGCCCGAATGTCAAGTTCAGGCGAAATAAACTTTTACAGAAATACTGTAGTATGACTAAAATTCTGGTATCCTAGGATAGCGGTGCCGTCATTATGCGTCCGTAAGGTTTCATACATCACTTTTTTACTAAGTGCATATTTTGTGAAATATGGTCCGCCAAAGTAGCAAAAACAAAGTCAGTGGGGGGGTCAATCGCACCCATTGCCCCCTGTATCCGCGCCTGAACAGATCGACCTGATTTTTGCATGTAAATATAGGGTTGGATTGGAAATTGACATAGGTTACTCTCAATTCCGAAAAAATAACGGATTCTGAAGGTTTGTCAACGCGGGTGACACCACGGGCGCAGCTAGTATCCTATAGACCCTTCAATATCTGTTCTTATAACATTTACTTTGGTTATGTTACAGTCAAGTATCTACATAGCTTCGAGCGTACAAGGGTACTCGTATTTGCAAGCGATTACCGATCTTCGTTCGACTGGAATGAGCCACTCGCGCATAACTTCCGGTAACTTGTCGAGTTGCTGAAACGCTTTAAAGTCTATCCGTACTTATTTGCAATACGTGCAATACTGAACCTTTTTTAGAATTCTTGTTAATAATATAATAATGATATTTAAAACAAGTAGAGCACATTAAAAACAGACTTCAAAAATAGATGAAAAACGTAATAAGTGCATATAAAATTTGAGGGTTGCTCTCGATTCCCTGGGATCCCATTACCAGATCCTGACTTGGTGACAATGGGACTAAACTGAAACTATACCTTACCGAACAAAAGAAATTAAAATAAAATCGGTCAACAGTTGGCGGAGAAATAGATGTACATAAAAAAATACAGTGGAACATGGAACCGTCCTCTTTTTTCGTTGCTTAAAAACTAAAAATACTTATTTGGTATTCAAGGAGACAAAGTAATATTTTGTTTGAGGATGGCGTTATTTTGCATTCAGAGCGAAGTAAAGGAATCTGCCGAGCGCAGCGAATGCAGTGATAGATAGATAGATAAACTCTTTATTGTTCACACCACAAATAACATATTACACGATAAAATAGCTCAAAACAAACTAGTGTAACAAGCGGCGGCCTTATCGCTAAGAGCGATCTCTTCCAGGCAACCTTAGGATGGAGAGGATTCATACAGAAGGTAGAAGGCGGGGCGTGAAATAGTGATAAATACTCGTATGATACTTACATTCTAATAATAACACATTCTAATACTTAAATAACCTAAAATAACTATAATATACCATCGACAAAAGATAGCACCCATCCTTGAATATACTAATATATAAAAGTATATAAAATATATAATTATGATTAGTTGAATAAATAATAACAACGTCAACAAGGTGGCAACTGCGACTGATAAAATTGCTTAACACGTTCTTTGAAAACATTGAGCGATGGCGCGTGTCTGTCAGTGCTGCAGTGAAGTAAATGACTTGCTAATGATTGGCACTCTTTCACAAAATTTGCTATGCCATGTGTGACATACCATTCAAATTCTTATTTTTACTTTGACTTAGCAATCAAGCATTTGACATAATAATTGTGTACTTTGACATAGAAACGTTTTTTTTTTCGAATTATTTCTTTTGACATACTACCTACCAATATTAATTTTGATCACGCATTGAGAATTGAGTTGTACTTTCCATTTCTTTTTTATTACTATACCTACGTTTATTTTTATGAGTAAATTCACATGCCGACTAACAGACAAATAGGAGAACTAATTATAAAATACTTAAGAAGGCTAACCGAAAATGACTGAAATATTTTATTTGACAATTTTACTAAGTATAATTAAAATTTTGACATATTGGTTACTTTTCCAGATTTCTATTTTATTTTAATAATTTTTCATACTATTGTTATACCTACTATTTTTGTTACAACATATGTGTTTTTAATGCTTGAAATAAATTTTATTTTTTTATTTTTATTTAAGATCAGTGTATAACCCTATTTTTAGTGAATAAATTTCATTTCATTTTAATGATGATGATGATCACAACGTTATTTTCCTTTGTTCTCAGTGATAGACTGCGTGGTATCAGGCTGGGGTCCATGGTCAGACTGCGACACGGTCTGCGGCTCGGGGAGCATGGTCCGGAGTCGACGGGTGGTGCAGGCGGCTGCCCATGGTGGTAGGAGGTGTCCTTCACTGGTGCAGCGACGAGCGTGCCAGGAGCATCGCGGCTGTGCGGCTGATAGCGACGTGCCTCTACGAGGTATGTGCTGATTACCAGAATACAATAGGCTGCTGGGCTGTTTTTAACCGACTTCCAAAAAAGAGGAGGTTCTCAATTCGACAGTTTTTTTAAAATGTTTGTTACCTCAGAACTTTCGACTGGGGGAACCGATTGTGATGATTCTTTTTTTTTTAAAGCTGGTGCTTCCCGTGTGGTCCCATTTTAATTTGGTACAGTTCTGACATTTTTAAGGAGTCGGTTTTTTATATTGATATTTATCTCAGAAAGGGAGAAAGAGAGAGAAGGGGAGGGGGGGATAGGCCCTATGTCCCCATGCTGGCTGGCTGGCAATTTGGTCCAGTTCTGTCATTTTTATGAAGTCAGTTTTTTTCTATTGATACTTCTTATTTTTATTTATAAACTTATAAAAAGCTGACATTAAAACTCCCGAGACTATGACTATGACGTCTGTAGACGTAATTATGTTTCTATTAAACGTGTAATATTACCAGGAATCGCAAATAAATACCTTACAAACTTTTGCTTCTGTTCTGGTTTATTGTTCATCTGCCTTTAAAGAAGTTTCACGACTCCATCCAATTCTTAAAGCGGAGATGAGTCGAAAACTTTGGAATGCAACCTTTACAACTACACTTGAGTTCCTTGCGCCAACACGATACAGTTGTAAAACTTCTTACGTTGCGAATCGGGAGTTGGAATTGTGTTTTGACTGGTGTTACTATAGAGTTAAATATCAAAAAATGATCTATACATTGCCTCTCAATATGTGTAGGTATTCAACTTGTATAATCATTTATTAAAATATTAACTACACTTGAACACATCTACACTAATATTATAAAGAGGAAAGATTTGTACCTATTTTTGTATGTTTGTAATGAATAGGCTCCGAAACTACTGAACCGATTTGAAAAATTCTTTCACTGTTGGGAAGCTACACTATCCCCGGGTGACATAGGCTATATTATATTTTGTAGCGAGGCCGAAGGCCGAGCTTACACTCGTGCGAAGCCGGGGCGGACGGCTAGTAAATAATAAACATTGAATGAGTTAATAAATGAAAAAAGACCTCGTAAAGGTAATTACAATTCTTATTATAAATCCTAATTATTATAATGAAGATAAAGCAATTTTTAAACCAAATTAATAATTAGCACTGATTATACAGGTAGTTATTATACCTTAAAAAACAAGCTTATATATATATATCGCCTATACCTAGATACCTGTGACACCAGAGGCTTACTACTCTATTAATTCACCTTTTGAAAAACCCCATGTTGTAGATTCTAGGGAACACTGCGGAAAGTAGTTCATTCCTCATTTTGCAGGTGTGAGCTGGGTGTAATGCGCGATAATTCCCGATAGCCAATCAAAAGATATATGTCTTCACTTGTACTTGTTTTACAACAATGTGTTTCCTTACAGAAGAGACTGCGATGTTGCTCCCTGGTGGGCTGTCTGTGAGCCGACACTCCAACGACACGGTGGACATCCGCAAAAACTTGCGGCTACGGAACCCGGATGATCCCGACTCCAACGCACATAGAGAGTAAGAATCTTTGCTATTTTTAAAACGCTTCCAGCTTCACTTGTGTGGCTTGTGCTTCAACTGGCGGACTATGTAAACAAGACTTGGAAAACGATGATGATGATGGTGCGAGAAGGAGGGTAGTAGAACTCTTCAAAGGCTACTTATTACACTCTTCGAATTTGGACTCATTTGGGTAGTTTTTAACAGTCACATGTAGTATTTAGACTGCTTCAACCGAGGGCTGAATAGAGTTTTCAAAGGTAGGCAACGTACAGTCAATGCTCCGGATTTGTAGGTGTAGTGTAGGTAGGCAGCGATGACCACTTACCATCAGGTGGCCTTTAGCTTGTTTGCCACGTATTCTATAAAATACTTGGTGATGAGGGTTTGATGTTGGGGCCGGGAAGTGAAAGTGGAAATATTTAATAGCTACAAACCCCTTGAGTTTGGGCTTGTTTGGTTTGTTTTAACTAGTCATATTAAAAGTGTAGTTTAGAGTAGTTTTAACTATAACAATTATTTAAATGTTAGAGAAAATTCAAAAATTTGGCCAATTGTCTTCATTTAAATACTTAATTAGTCGTAAAGTATGGAACATTTCAACTAAATAATTTTATTATTCTCACGGCTTTTACTACTATAACGGAGAAAGTATATTGGGGGGGGAGAGGTAAGAAATATGCCAAACAAGTACAATTAGCTGCTTCCATATGATATGTTTTCCAAATTCGTTCAGCCGTTACGGAGCCAGAGAAAACCCTATCACGAACTTTTGCAGATATTGTTATAGTCTAAGATCCGGCTGCAGAATTACTTCGGTCATCGAGTTTTTGCTTAAAACCAAATTTTTACGCATATTTATGATTAGGAGATTATATATCAATCAGGGTGCCAATCAAAATGTGGCCGCTAGTATTTTTAATTAAATTATTGTTAATAAACTTATGGGGAAAAAAATTGCAAGCATATACAATATAGCTACTTCACAGCAATATAAGAAAAATATTGATTTAATTTGATATATAAATGATAACCACATTTCGATTGGCACCCTGGTTAATACATATTCTCCTAATCATAAATATGCGTAAAAATTGGTTTTAAGCAAAAACTCGATGACCGAAGTAATCCTGCAGCCGGGTCTCGTACTATTAGCTGATATTGGGTTTAAAACTTCAATAGCCATTTTGATTAGCTATCTGGAACAAGAATCTTAGTTCAGAACGCAAGGCTTATATCATTTTAAACCTCACAATGCTGCAATCGTTTTAAAATGCAACACGCATCAGTAACCTAAATCCTGCAGACCATTACGTGGACTGCCTGCTGATTTGGTACATTTTGGGAGTAAAATTTCATTCTTTTCGCCTGTGAATACGAAAATATTAAGAAACGAAACCTCATTTATCTTTGTGCAATGTGCAAAATTTCTGATCGGCGTTAAAATATATTTATATATATCTGGTTTCTGTGGGAAATATGCTATGTGTTCGTTATCATAATAAGCCAACAGTGGACTTATCAACTGTTGGAAATAGGCACGTCACCCCCGAGTCCCGATCTTTGTAGTTTCGCTTCCAGTCACTTCCAGCTTATTTTTAGGTTTCCGTAGCCCGACAAGAAACCCTTATAAATTCGTTCCGTCCGTCCGTCCGAATTTTTTAGAACCGATCTAAATATATAATATAAATAGGTATGTAGGGGTGGCTCTCGTACATGTAAAATGTTTTTTTTACTGTACCTCCTCGTGTGGGGTATCGTTGAAAAGGTATTTTAAAATGAAGGTAAGGTTTGATTTATCACTTTTTTATAAAGTCTATCCCTTGCGAAATATGGCCCGCCGAAGTGGCAAAAATTTGGCCCCCCCGCCCTGCATTTCTAAACTATGAAATATAAAAACTTGTAACTTACAATACGGATTATATATAGCATATATAAATATGTATTTTCCTCAATAGCCCGCGGAAATAGAAACGTACTCCACAATGATATTTATATCCTGTCCATACAATACGTAAATACAATTTGCAGCCGTCGTAAATTCCATAAAATACAGTTTCGCAAGTCTTCAGGCAGTTCACTTGATACGTCCCTATTCACCGAAGTTTATATTAGGGATGCCCTGCACATTTTACATTCGGCAAAAATCCGTTAAAAGCATTTTGTTTGTATTTAAAGCTCAGTCGTATCATTTGATACGATGTTTTGACATTTTTGATTTTTCGATCAACGTCAATAAACTAGGTACGAGTATTATATCACTAAAGACTACACAAAAGTATTTATAATTATTAATACTATACATACATAGTAAAAATAGTATTTATAATTATAAATACTTTTACTGCAAATTTTAGTATTTTTTTCCGCTCAAAAAAATCGAAATCTATGGTTTCATTACTTATTTTTGACTCAACAAAATAAAGACGGAACTGTAAGGCATAATTCATAAACTTTTAACTGTCGAACGGTTTTTTTATATTTCTTTGATTTGCAGTACATCTCTTTGGAATTCCAAGTTCGTTCCCTTAGTTAATTTAACTTTAACTTTTAAAATAATGTAAAACTAATGACTTTATCCCCAAGGCACGACACAAAGGTATAGTTTATTCATTCCTTATACCTACTCTATTCATTCATCCCCAGGTTCTAACCAAATTCATCTTTCGGCTAAATCATTAGACCCAGTCTCGATGATCATTTTCGTTTTCCCGTCACTGTTTACATCTCTAGTCAATATATTTCAATTTTCCTATGTCTAAAACGGAAATGGTTTTCAGGTATTGTGCTCAGTACGAGGTGACCAAGGTGTCCAAGGCTTGCCACACGGATTCCGACTACAAGGCGTTGAGAGAAGGTATACTTTTTAACTATCAGTTTTGTAAAAACTTTTTCTCGGATTTCTTTCTTGGCTATTTAGGACGCGTGTCGAGAGAACTTTTGTAGACATGTGTCATAGTATTTTTTTTCTTCAGTTTGTTATTGTTTAGTTTAAAACTGAGGTTTGAAACAATCCTATTAACTTGAATTACTCTGATTTGTATGTATACCAAATAATAACATAATCAAATGCAGTCATAAAATAAAATAAACATGTGCACGACTTTCTCAAACTTCGTCAGTTAATAATGAAATATAGAAGTTGTTTAAAAATTAAAACTTAAAGATTACTGTTCTGTAGTACTTAAGGGCTGCCCAGAAAGGGTAAAAAATTTCTTTGAAAAGTGAAAACACAAGCCCTTAAGTAGGAATATGATAGGCTGTTATCCAAATAACACCCTCGTTAAAAATCGATTCACTTACCCCGCGTAATATAATATTTATTTTCAAAGGTAAACATGTCATTCCAGCCAATTCAATATAATTAAACTGGGTAGCAATTTCGCTGCGTATAAGTGCACCTAGCGTTTTGCTGGATGCAGGCCGCTTCCAACCGGTCCCTTTGGAAATCGATGGGGGAAGCCTATATCCAGCAGTGGAAGTCCTATGGCTGAAATGATGATGATGAAATGCACCTTGTTTTGTTCCCCACCAATATGCATGTAGTGAAAAAGTGATAGCAATACAATACAATACTTTATTAATAACTCCATAGTTACAAGTCAAACTTCTCCAGTACACTCTCCTACAACAATGTTATTATGTTCATCAAATTAAATAATAACTGATTCAATAAAAAATAAAAATAAACGAACAAAAATGTCATCACGTCTCGGTCATCACGGATTATCATGCAGTAGAAGAGCCCGTCGCATAGCACGCCATGACGCCACAGCAATTTAAATGATGTCATCCGTCAGGCCTTTGGGCCAGCCAGTGTCGCAGCTGTTTTGGAATCTACTTCGTGATGACGGTGAGAAGCCCGACGGAATGACTCTCATTCCTTGGAAAAAGGGACGGCTTTTAGTGTGGGTATACGCTACATGCGTTGCTATACTGGCGCCGTCTCACCTTCCGGAGACGTCAAAACAGGCGGGTGGCGCGGCTATCGCGGCTGAATGCCTCAAGTCAAGCAAATTTTCCAGCCTTGACAGATGTTACTTATTTGTGCCATTGGGGTTAGAAACAAAACCGTGCGGGCCAAGTGCTTTCAAATTTTTAAGGATTTGTCGGAGAGACTGAAAGTTTTTTAGCGTGACCAAAATTCTGGCCTGTATTTTGGTCAGAAAGTTAACCTCGCAATCCAGCCAGGCAATGCGGCACTTTTAGGCACTTTGCACTGAACACTAAAATTAGAGATCGTTTAAACTATCCATTAGACTTTCGTTCCTTATACGATAGATAATAGATATAAACTATCTTCAATTAGTTTAAGTTTTGTATTTGGTATTCTTAATTTTAGTGAAAAAATAAATCATATCAGCCAATAAAATATATAATTTAATATCATGCAATTCAATTGTTCACGTTCAATCTCAACTGGATAATTAAGATAATTGAACACAATTCTAGTAATTAAAACTGTCAAATCGGAGAGACTGTGTACCTAATTAGTCAGAGTTGCACAAATGTAACTCAAACAATCTTGTAGCACAGTAGATATAAAAGTTAAATCAGAAGGTGTATAAATATATATACACTGTGAAGGACACAACCCGATATGTTTTGTTTTATTATTTTTTGGTGTTCTTTTGCTTGGAATTTCATTTATATTTCACTTCTCCACAGGGGCGACAATTTGCGTCAAGTGTGAGACAGCGGCGCTCCGGCGCGACCTCAAGTGGCGGTGCAGCGGGCACGGCGTCGTTGGCCACGCTACGAGATACTACGCCCTCGTAGCACCACACTGTCACGGAAAATGGATCAAATCCGAATCTACACCCGACAAGTGGAGCGATTGCTGCTTGAAACCGGACTTTATCTTCGTTTAGATAAGATTTATGTTTCTATATAAGGATAAGTTACAATTTTAAAAATTAGCCACGCATGAGGTGCTACGCTCGTAGCGCAGTACGTCAAATCTGAAACGACACCGGACAAGTGGATCAGTTACTTTAATTCTGACTTTATTTTTATTTTTATAAGGTTTATATTTAAACGATGATGTCATGTTAAGTTAAATGTTTTAACACAAAGCCGTGCTACAAAGTACCACGCGCTCGTAGCACCTCGTTGATACGAGAAAACAAATAACATCTAAATCAGTGAACATGTAGATTATTGTTTGAAACCTGACTTTATTTGGGGTTTAACTAATTAGCCATAAATTAAATAGTATCATTAACAAATAAGTTTAAAAACATACGATTAGAGATGCTGCATAAACTTTACTTAAAGGACAAGTTAATTAAATCTAACCTTTCTTTAAGCAGCTTACAGCGATAATTTTATCATGTTTACGTAGAACTTGTAGAACGTCTACGCCGTAGACACAAAAGTTTTTGGAGGTAATGCAATAAAAAATTCTAGTGAAAGATTTTGACGCTAGGCGATGATAATAACAATAATTTGATCTAACTTTGTTAATGTGCCAAATTCCAAATCAATATACCTATTCTGAAAAATACTATATTTTTTTTCATTTTATTTTGGTTCATTGCGTATAACTTCATTAAATTGTGAAGACTCAGTGAGCTAGCAACATCTTAACGAGAATTTTATTCTTTTAAAGAATTTTTTTAGTGATATTTCTAAACCTTATATTTAATATACTTCCTGTATGCAGGAGACATAAACTGTATTTTGTTAGTCATTTGTTTATTCTGTATTTTACAAAAAAAACTAGCTTTCTTGTATTTCTGTTTGTGTGTTTGTAATTTTTTTTTAAAGTAATTACTATAAGCTGGAGACTTGAAACTTTAAAAATATGTATTAGAATCTGATGAAAATGCAATATTTACATTAAAATTAATAGCTTAAAAAAATAAAAAAATTTTAGTGTCTCAAAAGTTTTAAAATCAGTATGAATATTATCCCAAAGCGATTGATAATAGTTATTTATATCAAAAGTAACAAGCAATATATTTTTTACAGTTATATGATTATTAACGGGTTATTTACCGGTAAGGTTATATATAGCTCTCGATATTTTGGTGCAGTTGCATGGACCATGTTTACGGGAAGACAGAATAATGTGATTGAAAAACCTATCCTCAACCTTGTCACGGTAAATATCCTGTTAATAATCATATAACAATAGAAAACAACCGTGATGGTTAAAAAAAAAATTTTGTTGCATTCAAAGTATATATTTTACTAAATAATTTAGTATCATTCGCGCAAAACTTTATGAGCCCTCTGAAGTTAGGCCCAGTGGCTGCGCAGTACGCATATTATAGGTATCCGAGGGACTTTACAGGGCGTCGGGGAGGCCTCGCGCCTAACTTCAGAGGGCTCATAAAGTTTTGCGCGAACGATACTTAGATATTCCTCATGACAGACACATTCTTAAAACCTATTCGATACTAGTAAATTTAATTACACTTTCTTATACTATTATATTAAGTTACGTTGGTACATCAGACATACTATGTATCTATTTAGTTACATCTACATTACTTAATATTGTTAAGTTTAGACTAATTTTTATAATCGTAGTTGTGAATACATATCCTGTACGAAAAATGTAAATAAAATGTTAAATTTAATCTTTATAATGAGTTTTATTTTTCATTTTTTGAGTACGGTCACTTTTATTTTAGACAAAAAAAGAAAAGATATGAAATAGTTATCAATATAAAAAATCGACTTCATTAGAACTGGACCAAAGTGAAATGGGACCAAACGGGAAGCACCAGCTTTCAAATAAAAAAATAATCATCAGAATCGGTTAACTCAGTTAAAAGTTCTGAGGTAACAAACAAAAAACAGTCAAATAGATAACCTTTACCGTTTTGGAAGTCGGTTAAAAACTGTTTTTTTGTGAATAACAACGTTTAAAAATTCAAAGGCATAGCGCTCGGCTCAAAGTACATGATAGGACTTAACATAGATAGGTAGTTATATGCATATATTTTTTATTATTAACCGTAATTAGGTACATACACTCGATAAAACAATGCAAAAAATAATGCAACAATAGGCGACTATGTCGCTAAAAGCTATCTCTACCAGGCAATCTTAGGACAGAGAGACCATGCAGGGCTTGCGATAATCTCTACATAGTATAAAATAAAGGCGCTTTACGCATCTGTCTGTCTGTATATTCGCTAGCTCCTCGCACCGGATTTTCATGCGGTTTTCACCATCAGTTAGATAATTTTTCACGGAAGGATTATAAATAATAAAACCCCGTGCAAAGGCGGTCTCAAGTACATTGTAAATTAATAGTAAAATTTTAATTTTATAGTTATAGAGAAAATTTTCTCTTTCCCTCCTGTTGGGCAGACGGCGGTCTGTGGCACGTGGTCAGTAATAGCCGCAGACCTAAAAAAAAAAATATACGCAAAAGACAGACAAATCGTGGGTAAGGGATATTGCGATCCACATGAAAACTCCACACAAGAGAGAAAGAGATCGACAACAAATAAAATGTTGATTGCTTTTTGTTATGTCAATAATGACAAATCTCTACCATGCGCCACGGGTAGCATTGTGATAAAAATATGTTTTCAAATTAATCATAAATTACTGAAAAAGGGCAATAATGCCTAAGTGCAATTATGGTGTCTTGTGCATTTAGCGATTGTGATGTAAACACAAGAATAAAATAATAATTGGTTAACATAAAACACGAATTTCTTTTATTTCTTCTTGCATATACGACTCCAAACGAAAACAAAACTCCGGTAGTTAATAGTCTTTTAACCTTAATAGGCCATTCTACGTGACCCATTAAAAACAAAACCAAATAAAATTACTGTAAACAGCCCTGTTTTGGCCCAGATTCTTATCGCTGTCAAATAGGTAAGGTGATCCAATATACATGCAAATTCCTTGGAGATACGGACAAATTGTGTTTCGGGACCCTCGAAAATAGAATGTTATTCGTATTTGGCCGATATCATGTCAGTAGAATTGACAGGACTTTATTACGACTTGTTTCCTGAAGTAGTTTTGATAAAGTTTTGGTAATATTTAGAGGGAAAAAATATGGGTTTATCAGCCTGCAGATGATAATGATGATTCTCGTATCAAAATAAATCTCGCAGTTTAAAAACTAAAAAACACGCTATATAATCCTGAAGATCCTGTTAAGGATAATGGGACAAACTATATAAATTATTGCATTGTCATCGGTCTTTGATAAGTGTGCAAAGTTTCAAATCAATCCGTCGTTTTGAAGGGAGTGAAAATCTCGTTCAAAGATTTCGTTACATAGATACATACCAAGCTAATAAAACTGTTTTAAATAGAATTATTCTGGTACTAGTTTTCTGCCCGCGACTTCGTACGCGTAGATTTTCATATAAACCTTCAATCCTTTTTTCTTCCCTTAATCCGGCCCTTGCGCAAAATAACATAGCCTATATACTTCAATCTGGTCATAGCTAAGCATATTCGTGAAAACCGCATTTAAATCCATCCGCATTTTCTTCCAGGGGTTTAGGATATGAGCGTGAACAAACAAACAAAAATTCTAAAAACTGCCATCGATATTTATTTTTTTATTATAATTTTCTAAATGTTATCGTCGAAAAAATCTTTTATCTCGTAATAACATTTTTGGGTTAGAAACTTACGAAGTTGGTTCTGGAAATGTGTTATGATTTATTTATTTCTTTATTGAGTCCGGAATATTTTTTGAATATTTCTATTCGTGGGACTGAATTAAAATAGGATGCGGTATATTTTGTGTTTTAAATGCTAACATAGAATAAAAGCAAGAGAATGTAATACTCCTACTCCATGCATTGGAATGAATCACCAAAGAAGTTGTAAGGCCTATAACATCCTTGATCTACACGTTCATTCATCTAAGAAGGTTCCTTAATTTAAATAAAAAGTTTTAATCTGACTGATTATCTGAATGATAGTTGACAGTTTCAAAATTTTAATAGATATGTCAAAAACATTCTCTTTACTTTGGATCTCCTTGCTTGAGGCTATGTGAAGATCCTCATATTACGTTTCAGGTAACGAAGAAATAAATCATAGATTTTTAATTTATTTCATGTAATAATAAAGAATTAAAATAAATGATATAAGATAGCCTTTGTTTCAATCTGGTAATTTCTAAGTATATTCGTGAAAACTGCATTTAAATACGTCCAGTGGTTTAGATGTGCGCGGACAAACAAACAGACAAAAATTCTGAAAACTGACCTATCGTGTTCAGCTGCTTATTTTAAGACGCACTGTGTGATTTTTTTTGTTATCTCGCCATTTCAGATTTTTTTATCTCTACGTTTTTATTATATGTATAGATATAGATAGATATAGAATAGATAGAAGATATTAAGGCTGCGCTCACAACTACAATTTTTTTTATTCGCACGTTTTCAATATTTTTGATAAAATAATATATCACTGAGTAAGAGTTAAAAGCCCGATTGGTATAATTAGAATAACATTGCATTGATTATATTTTATAGCATAGCGAAGGTGATCGAAAGAGTTAGGGGTCAACTCGACGACAATAAACTCGACCGTGAGCCATGTTGACCCCTTTTATTTTACCTATTTTTCTAGAGTCCAACTCGACCAATCGTGCAAAGTACAGTCATTTATAAAGCACTCAAAATAATAGTAGGTATATTTCTATATCCTTGAAAACGTGAAATAGAGATAACTTCGACCGCATCGTCGTTTGCCAATGGGCGAGTTGGTGGTCAGACGCGGACTTATACGCGATAAAAAAAAAGCTGTGGGTAGTGAGGCGTAGCCTTAAATATGCAAGCAGAATATCACAGATGTAGAGATTTAAGCCTCGATTCAAACTCAAGATTCGTTCCACAAAATTAAATATTTAGGTCTCATAAAGGTCTCATAACAGGAAGTAAATTTTAAATTTATGCAAACAAATCCATGTTGTTGGGAGTTCCCGATTCTCCCCAAAACTCGGGTGATTTTAATTGAGAGTCCCAAACTTGTTCTCTAACGAACCTGTTTGAAATTTGGAAATTTACGAATAACTTTTGTCTTTGTTGAAGAAATAATGTTATATTATTAATCGTGGAGGTAATACAGTTTGTTTTCTTTGATTATTTGTTTTGTGTTCGCAGATCAAAGAGGCGGAAGTAATTTAATTTTATCTATACCAGAGGATAAAGGTAAGAGTATTAAGTTAAATTGGGTATAAGGAATGTACTATAATGTGCATTATTAAACTTAAATTTCACCATTGAATATTATTGTGGAATCAGATAATAGAATCAGGCGAGTTTGAGTTCAAAGCAAGCCTATTCTTAATTAAAAAAAAAAAAAAAAATAAGGAATGCTTGCGTGTAGCAATTTCTGTTTGATCCGCATACTTAGACTCAATCCAAGCATTTATTTGCTTTGACAGCTGCAAAAGAAGCTGATTGAATACCACGAATTCTGATGACTTTGGCTGTTTTTTTAAAATTCAGAAATAGGCTTGCGTTTGACCGCCAACTCGCCTGATGTTAAGTGCGATGCGGTCTACGATGAAGCACGCTTGCCCAGAAGAAACCGATTCACTCGAGATTTGAAGACACCCAGATGGTAGCGCATTCCACAGACTAGCAGTTCGCACAATAAAAGTGGAATCAAAGCGCTTCGTACGGGTTTTCGAAATATCAACCATGAAGCATGTTTTTGAACGTAAGACTGTGGCAGTAGCAGGTATGATATATCAGTGGAATATTAAACGGATAATGTTTTACTCAGCTTTTTACAAAGTTATTGCAGCTGTAATAAATGCTTGGACTAAGGCTAGGCCTGGTGTATGGAGAAGCGGCAGTTCCGCGGCGTCCTACGGACTGTCACGCAGCACGTCGCGCGGGATGTTGTGCGAGGCGTCGCGCAAGCTTTCCCACGAGCCGTTAAGTGGGATGTCGCGCGATGTATCGTGCGATTATATTATATGTAGAACCATATATAAAAGCGTTCATAAGTAAGTATTTGGCATTGCGCTGAATACTTTACATCCATTTGAGTAAACGTTTTCATACGAATAAATAGTAATTCGTTAAAATAACCACTCAACAGTGCATGTGACGTTCCGCCTCTCCGAAATCGAGGCTCTTAGACAACTAACTTTATTTATTTTAATATATAGACAGACACACACTCAGTCTAATAATTCTCTACGACAGAAATGCTAAAATTATATACTTCATCATCATCGTCTTCATCCCGTATCAGCCCACTGCTGGGCATAGGCCTCCTCTCCCTTGTGCCATTTATCCCTGTCTCGGGCCAATCTCATCCACGTAGGGCCTGCGATGGGTGTGATGTCATCGCCCCATCGGGCTGGTTGCCTGCCCACGGAACGCTTATCCGCTATTGGTAACCACTCTGTCAGGGCTCTACTCCACCTGCAATCACCAAAATATATACTTACTATGCACTAAATATTCATAACAATAAGCCCAACTTCAACTGCGTCACACCTCACTATAAAACGTCACAACGTTTGAAACCTAAACATTCTGCTCCGGTCAGGCTCCGGTATTACGGACAGCTATTTTTGACATACTTTTAACTAATTTTATGGTGCTTTTTTAAACTTCTAAAATTGAGATTCTCAATTCGACTGCATTTTTTTTTGTTACCTCAGAACTTCCGACTGGATGAACCGATTTTGATGATTATTTTTTTATTTGAAATCTGGTGCTTCCCGTGTAGTTCCATTTCCAATTTGGTCCAGTTCTGACATTTTTATGAAGTCGGTTTTTTATGCTGATAATTATTTAGTTTTCCATAACATTTAAATAGCAAACCTTACGAAAAACACTACAAATATTAAAAAGAAAACTTTTGGCATACGATAATTTTTATTCAGGAAAAATGTACGGTGCCCAAGGGAATACTCACGCGTATCAAACTGCAGAACAGCAAGTAGTGCATAAATGGAACGAAATATTTTTTTTTGTTTAACTAGGTTTATAATATTATTCTGTGCAAAAAATTACTTAATAATTAATTGGAGTTATATTATAAGGTTGATTTACACTATTGAATTAGAAACGAAAAATTCTCACTTTAGTGATTACAATACAATACAATACATTTATTTCCAAAAAACTTAAAAAACACTATATTTTTTAACCTATGTTATATACTAACTAATAATAATATTTACACGAGAATGTTATGAGATAAAAGAATTATAAAATAAAAAATTAATTTAGTTTTTTTTTTTTACAATTCTCATTTGAGTCTAGTAGGTAGATCAGAAGCAGTTGTGCTAGGTAAAACCTGTGTTACAGCTGCTATGATTCGAACCTCCGGCGTCTGTCCTATATCAATTTGAAGGTACCCACATATCGCAATTCCATCCAAAGAAAAAAGAAGTACCCACCTACATAATGTAAGTAATAAAATATGAATTAGAAAATACGATAGTTAGGTGCTGATTGTTTGATTTGTTGTGTGAGTCTTAATACATTGCAATTTTATTAGTAAGGTTATTGATGAGAGAAGGCTTCTGTCGAAACAGCCGATTACGTAATCTTAAGTAATAACATTAGGACATTCCTGTAAAGATGGTTGTAATTTTGGTACATAAATTCGTTGATCTTAGAGGTCTGTTTTTTTGCGGATCTCATCATTTTGTATTATAACTCAGTTATTTGACATTCTCCCACATGCCCACATGTTTCCTTTTGTTTTCCCTAAGGATCATCTGAGGGTAGAAACCCAACATGTTTTTATTGATAAATTTTATATTTTATTATGGATTTTCCTTTCACGTCCGATAGAGGCGCTGTTAAATTTTTATACATTTTGCTATCGTTTACGTAGCGATAACTTTTTCGCAAGTGCTCGTACTAATGCCACAGGGCCCTGTGCAATATGCGATAAATGTCTCAAAACTTGCCGTAAACTGACATGTGGCCTTAGTACGAGCACTTGCGAAAAAGTTATCGTTACGTAAACGATAGCAAAAATATATATGAAAAATTTAACAGCGCCTCTATCAGACGTAAAAGGAAACTGAATTTTTCACACAGTCAACCCCACAGCTTGGTAGGTTTTCACACGCGTGTTATTGTTTCTGCCATAGATCTGTTGAGGCGACGCCGACGGCCTTTCTTTCATTTATTATCATACAAACAGAAAGGATTATTTAGATTGCTAACCGAATACAAATACGGACTAGAATAAAGTGTTGTGTTTATCTTAACTTTCTGTTATAATAGAAATAAATAGATACAATAGTGCATTGTTATCCTAGGGGTGAAAGTGAGTTATTCAGTCCCGAGACGGGGTTTGGCGCCCGAGCGTAGCGAGGGCGCTTATAGTTCGAGGGACTAAATAAGTATTTAACCCTGAGTTAAACACTGTGCTTTTCATTACGAATACAAGGAAACTAAAAATAAAAACATGAATTGACACTGGCAAATACACGACCAGTGCGGGACCATAATCCTCTGAGGAGAAAAAAAATGTTGGAACATAGTTCAATCATCAGTCATCATCAGCCAGAAGACGTCCAACTGCTGAACATTGGCATCCCCCGTTAACCTCCACACTGAACGATATAATCGTGTAAATATATAAATCAAACAACAATAATCGCTATAATACCTAACAATAATAAGAACTACGGCTGACCAATGATAGACAGATAAAATACTACAGATTAAACGTTCTATTTAAAGGAAGAACAATTTTCTAGACAACATACGAATATTCGTGTAAAATGTATGGATCTAAAGTTGCTGGATACGATAGAGGTGAGTTGCAAGAGGTTGTATTCTGCCCTCATAAGCCCAACAGCGGTAACTCAAAAAATAATAATGAAATTTCTGTTTTTTCGCGCATCTGATAGCTTAAAAAACTTCGCACCAGATGGACTAAGCAAAATAACCGATCTACATTGGAACATTGAAATAAAACACTAAAAAAGATATTTTTCTGTTAAAACTCATTTTTAAAAACTATTAATTCTAAACGAAATTACGGTATCTCATAACAACACAAAAAACAACAATATTGGATTTTTAACAGTAAAAAAAATAAAAAAAAACGATATGTTAATACCTAACTACTAAACTAATCTATTAAACCGCTACCAGTGGGAACCGTCCCCAAAATGCTGGCCCCATTACCACGTTGTATGGCAATGCTCACTCTTTGAGCAAAGTAGAGGCCAGCATTCTGGTCACGAGTTGCATCAACCAGACGTGATGATAAATATTTGAAAATTTTTTTGGCTCCTGATCCCCACGGGCCCATGGTTTCGACCCCAAAAGGCTCAAAAATGTACCCACTGTCCAAGGTACTATATTTGCGCCTTTTGAGGTCTTCTGCGAATTCAGCCGCCGCGCCAGCCCTACTCAGCGTTCTGGGAAGATGTGACGGCGCAAAGGTGTCAACACAAGTCGCGTCCCACACTAAGGGCCGCCCCATCTTCCACGGAATCAGAGTCATCCCGTCCGGTCTTTTACCGTCGTCACGTACAAGGCCGGTCGGCTCAAGAACGGCCGCGCAGTTGGCGGTGGTAAAAGCACGGCGGATGATATCGTTAAGGCTGGCGTGACGGGGGATCCTTTTTTACTATTGGAATGTTGTTTAAGTTATTGTAATAAATTATAAAATTAGTTGAAATATATGTAAAGTATTTTTAACATATATTTAAGAAATGTATTGGTCCTAACACAGGAACATAACTGAAAATAAATTAAATTATATGTCATTAAGGTAACGAAAAATCAATATTCACAAAAACTCGATTTTCTCGAAATACACTTAGGTTGAGATACCGCTCTTGGGCTTATGAGGGCAGTATTATCAATAACCTTGTATAAATAAAAATAAAGGGGGAAATTGTATTAAAACCAGAAACTCATTTATTTTTTCCATTTGTCAAAGAGATCTTATTTCTTTTTCTAACTAGGGCAATTAAAAAGTAATCTCACAATGAATTTTAAAACCAAGTAAACAAAAGAAAGGAAAAGTTTATGAAACTAATAAATATGTCAACAAGTCGGAGCAAACTGGTCGTACCAACAACTCTGTTCAAAGTAAATACAGCTGGCGCAAACTTGAAGCGACGTCAACTATTATTTTTTTCTGATAAGAATAGGTAATGTAATTTCTAAAAAAAAATTTTTTTATGATACTGAATGTCGAGACGAGCGAAGTCGTTCGCCTGATGGCTCTTCACGCTTGTCCATAACAGCTCAACGCCACTCAGAATTTTGAACATCAACAGTTCAAAACCCTGGATGGCAATGCACTGCGCTCGTCACCCCGAGATATAAGATGTCAAATCTCTGTGTGCCCTGTAGCAGTTTAGCAGTTTCATCATCATGACGAGTGTCAATGACCGTTTGTTAAGGACCAGCTGTTGTTTTTCTTCTTCCGCGATTTCAGCGTAGGTTCCGTAGTCAAAGTTGTTCATAATGAGTACAATGACCTCTTTTCGGCTTAGTACAGTGTATATGCATAACCCTGTATATAAGAATAGATTTATATTAATATGGTCATAGCCAAAAATGGCTAAAAAATATGATCACTATTAAAATTTGGTATTTTGAACTAGTTTGGCACAACTATAGACACAAATGTATTTTCGTGTTGTTTCCAAAGCTCTATAGAAGCCTCTTGTAAAGTCTCCACCACTTTACTACAATACAAAATACAATACAATACTTTATTAATAACTCCTTAGTTACAAGTCAAACTTCTCCAGTACACTCTTCTACACAATGTATATAAAAATTATATTTTAATAATATTATAAATTACTAGCCGTCCGCCCCGGCTTCGCACGAGTGTAAGCTCGGCCTTCGGCCTCGCTACAAAATATAATATAGCCTATGTCACCCGGGGATAGTGTAGCTTTCCAACAGTGAAAGAATTTTTCAAATCGGTTCAGTAGTTTCGGAGCCTATTCATTACAAACATACAAAAATAGGTACAAATCTTTCCTCTTTATAATATTAGTGTAGATGTAGGTCTAGGTATTAGGACATGACTTTGAATTGACCGTGACTTACTTTGCTTGACTCTGACTATGACTGACATGTTTGACTAGTTTCACTTACGTCACTTATAAAAACAATACAAACTTGATAATTTTATATTTGACACTGGCAAATGTATGGGACCCGGGTATGTCCTAAAACTGCGACCAGAACCACCGGAGGATGGGCAGCAGCGTCCTAATAGTACACGGTGAACATACTGCGATCCCCAAGCCGCCTGCCAAGCGTGGAGATTATGGCAACACCCCTCTCTATGAGGCCTTGCATGTGAAATGCACAAGAATGAGACGCCGAAATCTTCACAGAGGAAAGATTTGGAAAAAAATGCGTCTATGTAATTGTGGCAAACAAAAACTTGTCATATGTTGTGTTCGCGTCTCTGTAAGTAGACCTACCTACTGGAGCTAAAAGTATTCGATATAGGATATAGGTATTCAGTAAACTTCAGTTAAAAGGCAGCGATTCTCATCTGCGTCAGTGAAAAATCCCACAACCGCTGCAGAGGTACGAAATAAGATTATTTTTTCTGCTTAAATGACGCCCATTTCTAATAAAGGTTGGTGAGATTACAGAGATAGGGTGACCAAAATTATCTTTCCTTATTGGTAGATAAAATCTTCTATTGTTAGATACCAAAACAATATTACTAAAGCTCTGAGTTGTTACTAATATTTTATATGATATTATGCACTAAATACTTCTGAAAATACAACCTTCTATGATAATATTATTAAGCAAACCCAAAAACAAGACTTTACATGAAGTTTTCGATAAAATGTTTTGTTCAAATTGAAATGGGACCATCTTCGAGATAGATTCATTAGAAAAACAATCATTATAATTAAATCACAATAATAATTGGTGAAGATATCGTGTACACACAAAAAATACAGTCGGAATACTCGGAATGAGAACCTTATTTTTTGAAATCGGTAAAAAAATACGACAGACAGAATCGGAATATTTTTTTGGAAAATGAATACTTAGCGCATATTAACAATAAAAAAACATTCAAACAGATTAGATAATTCTATGAGGTGCGATGGTGGCATGTGCGCTTTACAAACTGACGGCATCCGTTTCGATCCTCGGCTCTGTACCAATAAGTTATTAATTTTAGAACCTAAATAAATTATGTGCAGTTTCAGTAACATTGAAATAAAACATCGTAAAAAACTGGTATGTTTAAAAACCTAAACATGGTGGCCTGAACATGGTAATGTTATAATTTACATAACTTTGTTAATGGTCCTAATTTAACCTAACCTGAAACAAAATAAATTCTAACTTCAATAAACGCGCACCTGATATATTATTACAATTATCACAATTGATCCCTAAATCATTATTGAACTTGATACGACATTGATGTGGAAATACACCAGAGATTTGTCTAATAAACAGTTCTGAAGATGAATTTCGGCAAGGTAACGCCTGATTGAACCACTTTGTAGATCTGTGAAAATCGCATACTGTGCGGTTCACACGATCTTTCTTGCCTAGCACCTGCAAAATGTGGAATGAGCTACCTTCCGCGGTGTTTCCGAGAAGCTACAACATGAGTTTCTTCAAAAGACGAGTTAATAGAGTCTTAAAGGGTCGGCAACGTATTTGTGATGCCTCTGGTGTTACAAGTATCCATAGGTGACGGTGACTGCACTATCAGGCGGCCCGTCAGCTTGTTTGCCACGTAAATAAATAAAAAACAAGTCAGAGTTTCTTTAAAAAAGGCGGCAACGTGGCCACTGTCGTATACAGTTCCCCAATCTCGGCAGAGAGTGGGTTAGTAATTAGTAGCGGTCGATTGGCGTCGCCTACCCGACGTACGAATTGGACCACCCACCTAATTGACGCAATTTTTCGAGCGCATACTGTGTTCACTTGAATTCTTTGTTGATAAATTACCAGTAAAAATAGAAGTAAGCAAGTTTACACAAGGTAGGGCTGGTGCAGCTGCCAATTTGGCAGAGCAGGATAAGCGGCGCAAATATGTTAACCTCGGCAGTGGTTACATATCTGAGGTGTTTGGGGTCGAGACATTTGACCCTTGGGAACCGGCACACCTCATTTTCAAAAACCTTTCAGAGCGCCTGGTTAACGCGACGCATGACCAAAATTATGGCGTGTATCTGGCTCTTAGCATTGCCATTCAGCGTGGTAATGCCGCCAGTAGGCTGCCAACTGATGAGCAGATGAGTGGGCTTGAGCATTTGGATTGTCTTTAGACCTTCAACGGTCTATGAGCAGTCTAACTGTTTTTGTAGTGTTAGTAATGTAGTAGTGTTAGTGCATGTATTTTGTTTAGTTAATAAAGGCACTGTTCCCGGCAAGTTTATCGTTCTAATTATTTCTGAGTGCTTTAGCGTAAACTTGTTTAAAAATTATTGTCTTTTAAAAAGTAGTTCGTGAATGTCACGTTTTGGAACTTTTGAGTTTCTTGGACATACCGGTTTCCTCACGATGTTTTCTTTCACCGTTTTTGAGAATGGATTAGGATGGATTAGCTCGTCCTATCTCTCTCTATCTCTCTGAGAGTAGGCCTTTGTCCCAGCAGTGGGAACATGATAGGCTGATGATGTTGATGATTATGAAAAATTAGTTGCAAAATTAGTTGTAGGTATAAGCGTTGTGTGCTCACTGTTTGGGTAATGAGAGTAAATAAAATTCTTAACATTTCATTGTATCTGTGCCTGTGATCTCTCATGAGTGCCTTACTAAAAAAATAAAATAAAAAACCAGCCAAGTGTGAGTCGGACTCGCGCACGAGGGTTTTTTTTCTAAAATAGGCTTGCGCTTGGCCGCCAACTCGACTGATGTTAAGCGATTATGCAGCCTACGATGGATCACGCTTGCCTAGAAGAAACCGATTCACTCTCGACTTGAATACACCCAGATTCCGTACCATTATCTATAAAAACGGCAAAAAAATCACGTTTTTTGTATGGGCGCCCCCTTAAATATTTATTATATTATATTTTTTAGTATTTGTATAGCGGCAACAGAAATACATCATCTGTGAAAATCAACTGTCTAACTATCACGGTTCATGAGATATAGCCTGGTGACAGACAGACAAACAGACAGACGGATGGACAGCGGAGTCTAAGTAATAGGGTCCCGTTTTACCCTTTGGGTACGGAACCCTAAAAATCATTTCTACAAAATCTCTAGTAATTTATTATCACGTAAATAAACGCGAAACGAACTTCATCTGTTCGTGAACTTTGACGCTTAAAAATGAACAGCTGAAATTTGGCAAGCACGTAATATGAGAAAGAACATTGTTTTATCCCAATAAGGGAAAACCCTGCAAAGTTACGGAAAAAGTTTTTAAAACAGTATAGAACTTTGAAGAAACAGATATTTACTGTAATTATCTAAAAGTGTGCAAAACATACAATACAAATGTATTTCTGAAAAAATATTAAAATTTCTACACGACTCTGGTCGAAGCATCCCTTGACACAAATGCTGGTCGGTATCTTGCGCGACGGGTCTGAATTGCAATCCTACGCGGCAATGCAGCTAGCATTTTGGGAACAATGCCTGCGGGCAACGGTTTATTAGATTTGTGCAGTTATTTTAATATGTAAGTTTCTAAAACAATCTAGGTAAGGTAATATTTTCAGAGCACCTGGTTAATGCAACGCGTGACCAAAGTGCTGGGCGTTTATCCGGCTCGATTTCCATGGACGCTGTCAACTGGTAGTGGGCTTGAGTGGGGAAATTTCCCCTAGACCTTCAACGTTCTATGGGGAATCCGACTGTTTTTTTATAAATGGTGTAGATGTAGTGGTAGGACTCTTTCGCAGGGGTCCGCCTGGGGAAGTACCACACCTTTGCTAGTTATTCAACCGCCAAGCAGTAGTGTGCAAACACTACTGTTTTCCGAATTGAAGGGCAATGTTTCCAGCGAAATTACATGGCACACAGAGGTTTGACATCTTATATCTAGGGGTGACGAGCTCAGTGCATTGCCATCCAGGGTTTTGACCTGTTGAAGTTCAAAATTCTGAGTGGCGTTGTGCTGTTATGGGCAAGCGTGAAGAGCCATTAGGCGAGCGACTTCGCTCGTCTCGTCACCCAGTACCATATATTTTTTTAGTTTAATTAATTAGCTTGTATTCTAGTCAATAAAGGCACTTGCCAGATAAAAAAGATATCTAGTATGTCAATTAGTTGGTATAGTAGTAGATACTGATAGCATTTCAACGCGCCGCAGTTATCTCCACAATTTTACATAAATTAAGATTGACCCCCATAAAATTCTAATTAACTTTTCCATTCACCCTTTCCGTGATGGCTTGAAAACTGTTTCCCTAAATTTTAATTATGCGAGGGGTCACAGGGACCCGCAGTTTTAATAGTTACCCTTCGGTCAAAGCGTTCAGACGGTCCACTGCTGGAATTTGGGACAAATTGCTCTGGACACTTATGCTATCAGTTTAAGTCAGAATAGTCAACAGAAGACTGAGCGATGTAGGTAAAATTAATGGAGGCTAAAATGTGACATTTATATTTAGGCAGAACTGAGAAAATATTTTTGGCGCCTACGTGACAAAATAACCGGCCAAGTGCGAGTCAGACTCGCGCACGAAGGTTTCCGTACCATTATGTATAAAAACTAAAAAAAAAACGTTTGTTGTATGGGAGCCCCCTTTAAATATAAATTTTATTTTAATTTAATTATTTATTTTTAAAGGGAATATATAACTAAATATTCTGTGAATATTTCAAGCGTCTACCTGTTGCCGTTATCAATATCGAGCAAAACCGAGCAAAAAATACATGTTTGTTGTATGGAAGCCCCCTTAAATATTTATTTTATTCTATTTTTTAGTATTTGTTGTTATAGCGGCAACAGAAATACAGTAGAACCTCTATAAGTCGAACATCAAGGGAGACGCCAACGTTGTAGAGTTTTCGACTTATAGAGAATTTCGACTTACGCGGTTTTTGATTCGACATAAAGAGATTGAGATTCATTCTTATAAATTTTAATTTAAACACATTTTTATTTAGTATAAATCTACATCATTTCAAACCATTCTTTAAATAAAAAATATGGCATTAAAAAAACAATAAAATGACTACTGACAATATTTCCCTCGAAAACAAATGACTTGCTTCGCTAAAGTTCATATGAAATCAAAAATAATAAAATTAAACACCTGACATCTGAGTTTTGGAAAAATGTGCGGTTGTTGAAGGACTGTGGGTGAAACTGCGGCCTTAGTACGAGCAGTTGCGAAAAAGTTATCGTTACGTAAACAATAGCATAATTTATGAAAAATTGAACAGTGAATCGGACGTGAAAGGAAACTTAAATTTTTCATACATATTGCAATCGTTTGCGTAACAACAACTTTTTCGCAAATGCTCGTACTAAGGCCACAGACCGGACAGGTCACCACTAGTGCTACAGTTAAAGGCAAACTAAACAACACGAGAGCAGGTGTTTTCCCAAACTAAAGATTAGATACTCAGCGCCTGCAATAAATTACCGATAAGCCATACAATATGTACAGTCAGCGACACGCGATCGCTGTCAATGTCTCCGTTATTGTAATTTACTGCCCCTCCAGGGTGCGACACGGAGATATAAATCTGGCAATTTATGAGGATGTGCCATTTGCGGCACTTTGATGGTAAATGTCACATTTGTGATGGCAGAGACCACTTACTTGAATCAGGTGGCCCGTCGCTTGGTTGTCACTTATTATACTAACATGTGATGGGATTTTCCATTGGTTATTAATTATCAATATAAAAAATGACAAAACTGGACCAAATTAAAATGAGATCACACGGGAAGCACCAGCTTTAAAATAAAAAAAGAATCAAAATCGGTTCACCCAATCAAAAGTGCTGAGGTAACAAACATAAAAAAAAAAACAGTTGAATTGAGATGAAGCTCATACAAACTTTCATCCCCTTTTAGGGGATGAATTTCAAAACCTCCTTTTTTTACAGCTGATGTTTATTTTTAAACAGAAGCTTATGTTATATCAACGTTCGTGTTTGTTTGTCGTGTTGTATCTGTGTGTTTTTTTTATTTGATCTGAGCTCAATAGATGATTTTTATTTTTGATATCTATGAATTTTGTTTGAAAACTGAAAATAAAAACTATTTCTAATGAGTGTGTGTGAGTGTTTAATGTGTTTGTGTATGTGCGTTTAGGTATAATATGTGAAAAGTACGAAAATTATTCGATTTCCAGAAGAAAGCGGGCCTTACTTAAAAGCGTTACTCAAGTTAACCTATGCTTAACAATGTTCTCTCAACTTCTCACTAACGGCAATGGTCACACACGAAAATGAGTAAATTTTAAGCGTAGATTAAGTTAGTAACGTTTTTAAGTATAAAGCCATTCAAGTCTATCTGCGCTTGGGGGCGTGGGTTCGATTCCCACCTAGGATAAACATTTGTGTGATGAACATTTGTGTTTGTTCTATGTCTGGGTGTTAATATCTATTTAAGTATGTATTTAAAAATATATATGTATATCAGTCTCTGGCAGCCTTATAACAAGCTTTGCTTAGTTATTTTTTTTATGATACTGAGTGACGAGACGAGCGAAGTCGTTCGCCTCATGGCTCTTCACGCTTGCCCATAACAGCTCAACGCCACTCAGAATTTTGAACTTCAAAGTTCAAAACCCTGTATGGCAATGCACTGCGCTCGTCACCCCGAGATATAAGATGTCAAATCTCTGTGTGCCCTGTAATTTCGCTGGAAACATTGCCCTTCAGTCCGGAACACAGGTGTTTGCACACTACTGCTTGGCGGTTGAATAACTGGCAAAGGTGTGGTACTTCCCCAGGCGGACCCCTGCAAAAGAGTCCTACCACTACATAATTTGGGGTCAGATGACCATGTGTGCAATAATGTCCCAGATATTTATATTTATTTGTTACTAAATAATCTCGTCTACAATCTACCTACATTATAACTACGGAAATCACTCAGTGCATAGATAACTTTGAAGACTCGACGGTTTACATTTAGGTACGTAGTTATGTACGCAATAAACAGGCACGAATGTGTTTTGAAATGTGCAATATAGAGTCATAAACACTTACGAGCGCTCTTTGAACTCCCCTTCCGAGTGTTTACATGATAGTAGAGGAGACGTGGAAGATCGACCTTCACCGATCTGATAACCAGGATGGGCAGCAGCGTCCTAATAGTACACGGTGAACATACTGCGATCCCCAAGCCGCCTGCCAAGCGTGGGGATTATGGCAAAATCTCTCTCTATGAGGGAGGCCTTGTCCAACAGTGGAAGTTAATTGGCTGATGATGTGATGCCTATGATAACTTGCATATCAAAAAGTGTTCATAGCAAGTTTTTAGCTTGGTAATAATATTTTATGTACGGTTTTTTGCAGACAAGCCTGTATGATTTGTTTTGTAATTAAAATATCTAACCTATGATATCAATGTCGATTGGTTAGCAGATCGGTGCAGTTACCTATATTACCTTACCTGTTCACATTTGCTTGCCAGGTAGCCATGCACAGAAATGAGTAGGTAAGCCTACCTAGGCATATTCTGTGTGTTAAAAAGTAAAAACTATCAGTTGAGATAAAACTCATTCGGTTATCAAAAGAGTGATGGTGGAAGTGGATGTGTGGAAGGTGATGAAAGAAAATTTATTAAAATTATTAAATTAAAAATAGCTATGAACACTTTTTGATATGCAAGTTATCATAGGCATATTTGTTTATAAATATTATTTGATAAGAAAATTCGTCTCATATGGTTATCAGATCGGTGAAGGTCGATCTTCACCGGCTCTTAGACTATGAGCTGTAGTGGTATATTTATAGAGTTGGTAACTGTCGCGACATGGTTATGATGCCGTTAGATGCTTTTGTTGATACTGTTCGGTTTTCATTGAATAGAATTGCATTGCGCAGACTTTTTGTTGTAAGCAGGGTTCGAAAAAATCCGATTTTTAAATAAATATGTAAAATCGGATTTTTAAATATATATCCGATATAATATAAATATATTATATCCGATATATTATATTATTAGTTTCTGCCAAGGTAGTAGTAAGTTTCTGAAACATAATGTTGAAATTCTCGTAAAAATATGCCTAATATTTTGGGGTAACTTTCACTTAGTGCGTGTTTTTCCAAATCTACGATTTGTATGATATAAGAACAGCGCCATATAGATGGCATTTACTTCATACAAATCATAACGCGATCGAGTAGGTAAACGCCTAAGCGAAAAAAAAACAGATTCTGTAGTAAATGTAATAGGTTATTTGACTGTAATGCATTTTGGTATAATCCTAAAAAATATAATTTAAATACAACAAAACCCAGAAAAAAAAAATATTAAACATATTTTTTTTTCATAGATCACTTGACTGCAAATACTCTATTTAGGTCGAATGCCCTTATGACATCACAGGCAATTGAGGCAATTATATGGCGAGTGAGAACTCGTTTGCTTGCTTGTGACGTCACAGAAGTCACAAGGGAACGTTAACATAGTATAATAATTTGAATTTTAACTGTCAATATAATTATAATACAAATACTGAAAATTAGGAGGATTACATCACAAGATATTATTTATAATATTTTAGACAATTTGGGACGGTTTCGTAAAAACATTCAAAAACCCTATTGAAAAACTCGCACTACGCCCCACTTTGTTATGGACATGTGTGACGCTTACCATCAGGCGAGTGGTTTACTCGTCACAAGTATAGTGAGTACGTAGTAGTGAGTTAATTCAACAGAGTACAGTTGAATTAAAAAAAATATAACTTGTGCGTTGCCGCCTCTGCCATTTACCACACCTTACTCGCGAAGCAATCACTACAATCGCGGATTTATGGCTCACAGGCAAGTGTCAAACACGTGTGATTCATCACGAGTAGGGCGGGCGGAGGGCGGCTTCCGATGAGTTATGGTATTATGGGCATGGGGCAGCACTATTATCTATTCCATGGCTTGGGCAGCGACCGCAATGCTCTCTTTATGAAAGGTTGACGGCTGACGGGACATGGTGTGATTGTTTGTTAGGTATTTGTTGTGGCACAAATTCCATGGAAGGCCGTCAACATTGTCAGAAAACATTTGTGAATAATACTTGCTGCTGAAAATATCAAAGATTTTCCATTCAATACTTCTAGAAACATTATAAAGCTATATTTAGTTCAGATGAGGGAAGATAACCAGATATAATTTAATATCTATATATATAAAAGAAAGTCGTGTAAGTTACACTATTTATAACTCAAGAACGGCTGAACCGATTTGGCTGAAAATTGGTGGGAAGGTAGCTTAGAACCAGGAAACGGACATGGGATACTATTTTGTAGCGAGGCCGAGCTTACACCCGCTCGAAGCCGGGACGAGCGGCTAGTATATATATATATACTAGCGGACCTGGCAGACGTCGACGACGTCGTCATATTTTGTTTTCAAACCATCCAGGAACCCATTGCAATACACATACAAAATTTCATCCAAATTGGTCCAGCATTTTAAGAGGAGTTAGGTAACAAACACAGGTACAGAAGAATTATATATATTAAGATAAAACAAAATTTTACAGCCGTGATCAGATTATAACCTGTATATACAGACACAGACACAAAGATACGCGTAAAACAAATAACACCCATCTTTTGCATCGGCGGATAAAAAAAAACATCAACATTTATCATCAAGCATTTCATATTAATGACAGTCAGTGACCAAAAGAATTAAAATCCCATATCGGTACAAAGTACGATGAAACTCTACCAAGTTACTATGGATAAAGCGCTTGAGAGCTTGAAATCAGAATGCGTGAATGCTCGCCAAGTCAACCTCCAATCTCCATAGACAGACTCAGCACACAAAGGCCGATGTAGAGCTTATTCAATTACAGTTAACGGACTCGCAGAGGAACTTACAGTCGTTGACTTGTATAAATGTACAAGTCCTGGGCCCCGATTCTACTAAACCAATGTTTTTCAATTGCTAATGAATTGCCTGTTTTTTTTTTCTTTTAACTCTTTATCTATACCAAAAGTGTCTAAAGGGTAATTTTTGAGGCAATTCATTAACAATTTAAAAACAATTGGTTTAGTAGAATCGGGGCCCTGACGTTGACTTCCAGCGCCGGTCCTAGCATTTGATCAGGCTAGAGCTTCGATCAGTGTTTATTTTCGTTGGGTAGAGCGACTTGCCTGTTGGTAAGCGACGATGTGGTCGAAAATGAAGCACGCAGACTTAGAAGTAATCCTATTCACTCTGGCCTTGAAAAGGCCCAGATTATATACCTCAGGAAACGAGGGAGCCGGCAGGTTGTTCCAATCCTTGGCCATACGGACGGCCATAGAAATGTAGAATCGAAACGTTTGGTACGTATCCAAGGAAAGTCTATAATGTATGGGTGGTAGTGGGCCGATTTCCTACTTGTCCTGTAGTAGAAAGGGGATGGTCGGATAAGGATGTACATTCTCCGAAATGAATCCTATAAAAAATTGTCAGACTCGCTACTTTAGTTAAGTTACTTAGCCACTAACTTTTCATCGCCTGTAAGTCGAGCACGCCGGTCTACCGATTCTAGAGGTTCGAGCTGGTATTTGGCTGAACCATCCCAAAGATGACAGCAGTATTCCACACACGATCGGACTTGAGCTTGATATAGATAGAGTAAGCAATTGCCCCGGTGTGAAATACCGCCTAACCTTACTCAGGACGCCCAGTTTTTTGCCAGCTAATTCAGCCTTTGACTCTAGGTATAGGCTAGGCCTATCGTACAGGAATTACTATTTCCCTATACTATTTCCATATCAAAATTGTATGATGTCTAAAAACAACACAAGTGTGCCCCGGCACCTGGCAAGCCACGGAACGCCCGAGGTGCGAAGCTTTTTCATTTATTTATTTTTTGCATATGTCATTTTAGCTCCCCTTGCTATCTGGCGCCTAATAGAGCGACCGCTCCTCTTGCACTATCCCGGGGTCAGCGCTATTGATTTGGATCATTCAGTACTTGATTTACCTACTCCTCATCATCCCGTTTGCCGTTTGTATGTCATCCCAAACTAATCAAACAGTGAGGGATCACAAAAAAGTCATCATAAACAAGACCTTATAGTACTAGTTAATTGAGAGTACTGCAGTTCGGCCTCTGAGAGATTGTCTCTGACAACTGCAATAACATTGAAAAAAACAGAATGAAAACATTTTCTTTACATATTGTCCTGTAGAATCTATCGTCTATGTCTATCGGCTTAAATATAACGTTCAAAAAGCAAGTAATAGTATTCAAAATTTACTGTTTTCGTTCAACTTTTTACACTGTATGGCAACTGTTAGATGCATTGTTTCAGCAGCCACACTTTAGGGAAAGTTTTTTGTTATGTAATTGATAACCAAAATCCCAACGTGCATCCATAAAAACAACAGACGAGTTCCGCAAACTTTGGATAAAAAGTAAAAGAACTGCCGACAGCAGTGTGGTTTCGCTTATTAATCAAACTTTAGAGGGTAGTTGCGAACTCGACCCCGCGGTAATGGGGTGCTATCCAATGAACTCCTGACACACGGTATAAAAAGTCGATGCTCAATTTTGTACTCCAACCTATCGCCACTATAGTATAGTGACCGAACAATAGAATGTGCGCTTAAGGCACAAAATATGGCTCTCCATATCTCACACCTAACACACATTTTTTTTTAATATGACCACAAAAAATGGGATAAACAGTTTTCCCCATCGATTCTGGTCATTTAAAATAATATAATATGTATCAGAAAATACTTATAATATTATTTTTATCTGTGGCTTGACAGAGTTCACAGAGAGTGCTCATAAAATTTCCGAAAATTTTAATTTCAACAATATCTATCGTTGAGACTAAAATAGATACGAAATACATATTATAATATATTTATATTATGCTGTTTTAAACTATTACGGTTGTTCACTACAGTTATATGATTATTTAAGGGATTTATACCGTGGCAAGTTTGTGGAAGGAGCTCCCGATACTTCGGTGCAACATGCACCATGTTCACGGGAAGACTAGTGCATCGGTTCCTTCTAGGCGGCAAGCGTGCTCCATCGTAGACCGCATCATCGTTTAACATCAGGCGAGCTGTCGGTCAAACGCAAGCCTATTTTTAATAAAAAATAATAATAATAATACTGCGCCGTAATATCGAGAGCTCCTTCCACAACCTTACCACGGTAAATATACCGTAAATAAACATATTATAGCTGTAATTATTAGGCTACTTTTCATCATCATCACCGATTTTCATCACCACGCGGGTGAAACCACGCTACTGAGCTCGCTTGGCAGTTCTATGCATCCAGTTTTTACACGCCGTTTTATACAATGGGCGAAGAACGAATATTCGCTACGTAAAATACGTATCGAATTTCATACAAATTTTGACTTTCGATATTGAAATTTGTATGGCATTTGATACGTTTTTTTACGTAGCGAATATTCGTACTTCACCCACAGGTCGTCGCTCCTCCTGGCCGCAGGGGGTCTACGTTTGCCTAAACTCTACTCGTCTAAACTACTTTACCCCATCGGTTATCGGTTTTTCGGGAAATGTGGCCGGCCCACGGCCACATCAGCTTACTAATAATATTTTGAGCTACACTAAAAACACATCAAATGATACACGTAGAGAAACAAAAAAAAAAAAAGTAGGTATACTTTTCAGGTTCAGCGGGTGAAAGTTATGCAAAAATGCTACCTACTTCAGTCTATATCAACCACAGAAAAGAGAAGTAAATAGAACGGAAATGAGAAGGAAACTCTATCGCCTGGTATTGTGACAGATATGTGATTGAATATTCTTATTTATGTCAACGCGTCGAATTCCGCGTCACAGTTGCTAACACAGTTGCTATGGGTTTACATGGGTGCAAGTGGCTACAACAAATTTATAACAAAAATGCCTTGACAGCCATTCTAATATAAATAAAAAAAAAACTCTTTTCTATGATATCAACCATCAACACAAATTGGCTGTCAAATGTTTTAGCCCGTGTGTCACAGCCACCAGTGCTACCACACCTAAACTACAAGCTACAGTCAGATAAATCTCACAAGTAGAAAGTTAGCGTTTTGGTTTTCTATCGTTCAGCTAAAAGCTCGGACTGCTACCAAAATTTAATTTTGAATAGTTTGTTAACTACCAATAGTACAAATTAAGTTTGTTAAAACCAGTAAATTGTTAAGCCAATAATCATCTTTTTAGAGTATCCTTTATAAATTCTTTTTTACTCATCTGTCCTTCGAACTTCTATAGTTATTAAAATGAAATTTTGTAAAATTAGTTTTGATATGGATCTACATTTTGGAAGTATTCAGTCATTATCAGCCTATAATGTTCCCACCGCTGCTACACAGCCATTCTCTTAGAGAGAATGTGAGAGAGAGATAAAGAGAGAGCGGATGTGTCCTAATCCACCAAACTCCGAAACAGATTATTGAGCTTTTGTCATTTGACTAAAAAGTTAAATACATCTAGGTTTGCAAAACTACATCAGTCAAAGGCAGAAATTTGAATTTATTTTGGGTTTTCCCGAAAGGCGTTCGTCAAACCTAAGATAAACCAGACTACATATCGATCTTTGACTATTATAACAGTTATTATTATTATTATTGAAAGCAAGGCTCAATTGGCTGCCAAAAAGCTAGGTATCCTATCGAAGGTGTGTCGGTACTTCACGTCGGAACAGTTGCTTACACTGTACCAAGCACAAGTTCGGTCGTGCATGGAGTACTGCTCTCACCTTTGGGATGGATCAGCTAAATACCAGCTCGGGGCCTTGGAGTCAATTGAGAAGCGTGCTAAGAGGCTCATCAGCAACGAAGCCCTAGTTCAGACTAAGCTTCTTAGTCTTGAGCATCGGCGCAAAGTTGCTAGTCTATCGGTTTTTTATCGGATACATTTTGGAGAGTGTGCATCTGATCTGCATGATTTAATTCCCTCCTGCCCTTTTTTCTATCGGACTGCCAGAGCGGGCATGAAAAATCGACACCGCTTTATGGTTGACATTCCGAAAACCCGTACGAAGCGCTTTGATTCCACTTTTATTGTGCGAACTGCTAGTTTGTGGAATGCACTGCCTGAATGGGTGTTCCCCGATAGATACAATCTGGGTGTCTTCAAGTCACGAGTGAATCGGTTTCTTCTAGGCAAGCGTGATCCACCGTAGGCCGCATCGTCGCTTAACATCAGGCGAGTTGGCGGCCAAGCGCAAGCCTATTCTACAATAAAAAAAAAAGTTATACTTCTTGGAATCTACTGTGTTAAAATTAAAGAGAATTTTTATTTTAATATCTGACCCAACAGACGTTTTCCTGTCAAAATTTCAATAAATTTGATTGAGTTCATTTAAAAATCTGGTACTGAGACGTGGTCCTTAACTGTTGACCTCTTGGAAAAACTCAGAATCACACAACGGGCAATGGAGAGAGCTATATACGATTACTATTTCAGGGTTGGTCCCATAGTAAAAGTTTGTTCATAATGATGAATACAATGACCTCGTTTCGGCTTAGTTTAATCTATGTGAGTAACCCTGTTAAATAGATTGCATCATCATATTATTAGATATTGCATTACTTTATTTCAAAAGCTTGTCAGTGAAAGCACCCCGATACAAAAGACACAGATTAATCATCAATGTGAGTGACAAGCCACAATACCCCCCACCACCCCCCAATTCATCCGCAGTTACGATTCGATTGAAAACGATTATTTATTTTCGGTGTTTGTATTTCTTTTTACAGTACTTAAGCATAATATTATCAATATAAAAAAACCGACCCAATATTTTTTTTTTTGAACTGGACCAAAATCAAATGGGACCACACGGGAAGCACCAGCTTTCAAATAAAAAAAAGAATTCTTAAAATCGGTTCACCCAGTCATAAGTTCTGAAGTAACAGACATTAAAAAAACAGTCGAATTGATAACCTCCTCTTTTTTGGAAGTCGGTTAAAAAGGACTTTGCGTAAGAGACTGAATTAAGGGAAGCATTTTGAGGTTGAACAATTATATGAAATTTTACGCGAACGAAGTCGCAGGCAACAGGTGGTGATAAATAAATTTCTATTAAGTTCTCATGTCAAAAATCATCAATAAAAGAGGCATTTATAGACGAATATTAAAACGTGGACCTAAGTGAAGCACATGCTTGTATACGAATAGTATAGCGATTCCATAAATTCCCAGTTGCGGCCAAGACTTGTGTAGTACTTATCTCAAACTTTGAGACAATATCCACGTAAAAACATACTTACAATTATTTTGGGGTAATTTTCACATTTCATTGCTAAATAGAAAACGAATTTCGAAATAAAAATATCAGAGGAGCAAAAACAAGCAGCCAATTAACCTAGTCTAATTTTCCTTGAACCGAGTTCTTTAAATAATAGACACATTATCGTCCATGTTTGATAAAATATAGGTACAATACAATTTGAGAAAAAGCACAAGTATAATAATAGTAAATAATAGTGTAGGTACCTAATTTGATGTGAATGAACACAATGCAACCAAGAATATCTAATCGGATTCCAATTCAATCACTGTATTCCACAGCAATTCAGGCAGCTCAACGTCAGATCCTGATTTCTATCCGATTAAACGCTTTGATTCGGATCCAAGCCGATATTTTATGCCGTTTCATCTGCTAAATACCGGGTGGATCTCCAAATTAACGATTCACCACCTTTGTTTGTCTCTCGAATATTAGACGCGAAGTTGCTAATGAATACGTTGATATAAAAGCATTTAATTATTGGTAGTTGTGAATGAAATTCCACTTGAATTTGGTAGTAAAATTGGCCGAAGTTGGGCGACGCATTTTGAATAAAACATAGTGTTTTGCTAGGAGAATATAACTTTGCTGTTGTGTGTGCGCGCTTTTGAAGACAAAAGTTTCCAACAACTAGGTGATAGGATAAGGGTTCTTTTAGGGAATAACTTTTTTTATTTTTCAAAGGTGTTTAAAAAAAACAAGAGGCTTTGCTGTTAAGGTATAAATATATTGTTTAAACAATGCCATTATTCTAACTTTCACCAGTTTTTTGTCAAAAAGCTTTATTTGTTATTCAAAATGTCTTAGTAAATAGTTAAATTAATTGTTCATACAGCCTACCACTATCTAAAAACTAGTTTTATCCCCAACAATCACTACTACCCCACCCAAAGCATCAAATTAAACTATGGGCCTAATATACAACCTTATGGAAGCCCTAAAAATCTTATGAATATTTGTTTGGTACTGGTGTCTCTATGACAATATCCTAATCTAAACGTACATTTTAACTTAAAAATATATAAAAATAAATAACGTCAAGTCAGTCACTAAGTTAGTTTTATAATACGGCCATTTAAATCTATCTTATCAAAAGCTTATTCTAATTCACAAAATCTTACAAACACCCGAAATGCACGAAATTGTAAGTGCTCTAAAAACCTTAACCGTATTTAAAATTAATTACTCGTAACAGCACACTTGTCATTAAATATTGGAAAATACTAAATTAATCCTTTGTGAACAGCGGAATCGTTTCAAGCTAGATAATTCAATATTGATATGCAGTGATAATTTTATACTTGGACTTCTCTCTGATTTTCTACCATACTTGTAACAATATTTTCATCTACTTTGCCTTCTATTTGGTCTTTATCACTCTCCACTAGAACCCTGTTGATAATATTTGCCGCATCCTTATTTTCAATGATACTGACGTGGTTTCCTTCTAGATAATGTACTGTTACGGAAGCTTCAGTGAGTTTATCAAGACCATAGTTTTCATCGATTGCCACGTTTGCTGGGTTCTCTTTGGGGCGCAAGAGAATAATAGGGGATTTAAGTTTCTTGACATTCTTTAGGTTGTAGTTGAGAACGGCTTTAAGACGATCGTAGCTGACAGAGGCGATGTTAGAAATAAATTTGTTGGAGTACTTGCTTTGTACTGGTGACATATTAATTGCCAAGTCTACTCTTTCTTCGTAGGATTCAATCTCGTTGAGTTTCTCCATTAGAGATTTGGTGATGTCATTGTTAGGGGAGATGATGTCGACTGTATGACAAAGAAGGCTGTTCTGAAGCTGAATGTCATTCTTGAAGGTGATGGTCATCGTTAAAATGGCATAAAGGAATTCGGGAGCACCGTCAACGCAGAACACAGTTCCTTTCAGACCTGTAAAGAATAAATGATTTATACGTTAAAGACATTTCATTAACGAACATTATTAGAAGAGTAAATAAGTTTTTTAATAAGTTTTAGAGTAATAAAATGTTCTAACCTTCACTTTCTAATCTAGCAGCTAATTCCAACATGAGTAGTGTACCAAAACTGTAGCCGAGGAGCCAGAACGGTGCACCCGGTGCTAATCTTGATCTCAACGACTGCAAAAGAAAAATATAATGAATACAAAAAAATACTTAATCATAGTCTCCTAATGACACATTGGGAAATTAAAAACAGCAAGATTCTGGCAACCAAAAAAATTATGAAAGGTAAAATTTTAGAATGTGCGTGACAATACAGAAAATAAATCATTGTCTTGCTCTAGATCATTACAATCTGAAAAGTATCAGAAGACAAAACACCAAAAAGTTAATGTGTATGACCTGGTGCAAGCGGGAGACCATGGCATCCAGGTCCTCGTTCCGGTGCTCGACGCCCAGCTGTAGCACGCACACCTTGATCTTGAGCCGGCGACAGAGCGGTTCCAATGCTGACGCGCAACCCTCTAAGCCAGGCAACATGAACATCACTCGCTCCATCACGTGGATTGCCTCTTCACCCTGAGGAAGCCAAAACAGTTTTTATATTTCTTCAACTGCTTACGCACCTTGAATCTAAATAGCTGGAATAATCTTAATCTGCATTTTTATATGCATCACCACCATCGTCATAATCGTAGTACTCTATGATGATAACGTTATTGTGGACATGGTATTGATAAAAAAACTTTAAAAACCGACTCTAAAATGAGTAAATGTGCAATTCCGTTTATTTGATTGACTTTTTTTTCTACTGAACTACTAACCCGATATTGATGAAATTTCTATGGGACCAATGTAAAATCCTTTAAAATAAAAGTATATATCCTTTAAAATAAAAACGGTCTAAGGTAACGAACATTTAAAAAAACATCTGAATTAATATCCCTCTCCTTTTTTGAAGTCAGTTAATAATAATGAACTTTCATCACATTCATCATACTGTCTGAAAAAATATTCAATCACCTCAACACCGTCTGAGACCATGGTCGGCATGTAGAGGAGCGGTTCAGAGACCAAATTTTCGTCTCCGAAATTCCTCATGAGGACCTTCAGACCGGCGGCTGCTTCTACTGCTACTGGGCGGCTGGATGTGGAAGCGGCTGCTTCACGTTGAGCTGTTAATTCTACCAGCCTAGAAGAAGATAAAAATTTGTTAGAATTCATTATAGAAATTACTATCTTGACAGGCATTTTTTTATTGTACTTACCTGGCAAAGGTCAAAGTCCTGATGTCCTGAGCGGTGAGGAAGATTTCAAACTCTCGCTCAAGCGTCTGTTTGATCTCAACGGCCATCATACTGTCCATACCTAACTCGGCCAGGGACACTTGCTGGGATACCGTCTTCAAGTCCTTGATACCTGAAGGCAAAGTATTTCTTTATATATAAAATTATTCTTTTGATAATTAATCTGAATGTACATTTAAAATTTAGTAAGTAGTTAATTTAGTAAGTAAAGAACTCGACATTATTGATCGGTTTTTTTTAAAAGTAATGTTGAGGTCATTCATAATCATATTGCCATTCTTACCCATAATCTGAGCAACAGCATCCACTATGTTTCCGCAGCCAGATCCGCCTGCTTTCTTCTCAGCTACTACTATAGAAGATACGATGCCAGCATCTTGTTTCATGAACTTGTCAAGAGCTAAGAGACAGGATGAGATCCTCTGTTGGAGGGTTCCTCCAATCTCTAGTTGGACGTCCTCGTCCTGCATGTCAGCAACTAGACCCACCTGATGTTAAACAAAAAGAGAATACTTATTTAATTATAAATTTTAAAGTGATTATTTCATTCAGATGTTTAGAGTATCGGAGAAGGACAAAATGTCTTCCATTTTTCACTCTCAACAATCAATACTTACATCACCGACGGCACCCCATTGCACTGCTAGGGCTGGAAGACCAAGTTTCTTTCTCCATTCACAGATTCTCTCCATAACAGAATTGGAAAGGCCGTAGTTGGTTTGACCAGCGTTACCGCGGCCGCACGATACAGAAGAAAATACTACAAAGTCCCTATTGAAAGAAAATATATTTAATGAATGCAAAAATATAAATAAGATAGAGCATTTCCTAAATTCAAGATGCAAAGCCAGTGAAATCAGATTATATCAATTATTATTTCTAAAACACCAACAATCAACAACAACAACAATCAACTACTATGGTGAACTGAATATCAAACTTACTTTAATCCAGGACACAGTTTCTGTGAAAGTTTATCCAGGTGTACAGTCGCCATGGCCTTTGGTCCATACGAGGTTCTGAAAGTTTCAGGTGTCTGATTTTGGAAGATGGAGTCCTTCAAGATGACGGCAAGGTTGAAAATTGCATCCACAGGGCCCATAGCATTGGCTGCTCTCAGCATCGATTCGCACCCTGCCTCCGTGGTGATATCATTCGTCGAAATCTGAACATTGGCTCCGTAAGATGCCCAGGCCCTAAAAGTATGCGACATTGCTACAAATTATATTTGAATAATTAAGTGTCTTATATAAAACTTCCAATACCAGTTTTGAAGTTAATAATTGAATCAAGAATTAGTAACTTAAAAAACACCTCACCTAAGTCTAGAAGACTGGTATCCATTGACGATACCACGCCGAGATGTGAGCATGACCTTCCTTGCACCACGAAGAATCAACCAATCAGCCAGCTCCAGACCGAAGCCACCCAGACCTCCCACCACGATGTAGACGTGATCTTCATGACACATGTACCTAGTGACACAAAACTATAATCATTGCGAGTCGAAAGATCTCTGATTTTTAGCCATTATAATATCTGAGATAAAGGAGGAAAGGAGAAAATAAGGAAATGCGGAGAGAGAAAAGGAGAAAAGACAAAATGAGGAAAGGGGGACTGGATAAAAGGGGGAAAGGAGGAACCGAGGAAACGTCCTCCTTTGAGGAAAGAGGAGATAAGGAAAAACTAATTTTAGAAAACGCAAATTGAATGTTACCTTGGCATAGCATCAATTGGGAAAGAGCTGGGCATGACGGGGCGATTGCTTCGTTCTTCTTCGCGTACCTTGATGATAACCTGTTAGAAATCGTTATACAATCAGATCTCGTATCATCGAATATATTTAAAGAAGAGAACGTGGTGGACAAATTATTAATTACGAAAGATTAAATCAGAGTTCTTACCTTGCCGATATGTTTTCCCGCCGCCATGTATCGGAAGGCAGTCTCGACTTCATTCATCTCGAATGTGCAGTAAGTGAGAGGACGGACGGCACCGCTCTCGATACCGGTCAAGAGTAGATCTTGCAGCCTCTGTATTACAAAGGAAATTATCAAGTTTTTGCATAATTATCATATCTTATTTCTTTTTCGTTTACAATCTTTTCTTCCATCTACAATCAGATGGAAGACAAGATTGTAAACGAAACGAAAAGATTGTAGTTCCTCTTCTTAGGATATATAAGTATACTAGTGGAAATATTAACTGCCTTATAATATTATCTTCTGCTTTTGAGGGAAAAAAACATTGCATTGATGACTTTGGTATATATAGATAAAAGATTCATCATAAGTAAAGATGGTTGATTAAGTGATGATTAGAACCTCAAATACATCTTACGGACCACTAGAAAAAACACGAAAGCTAATTTAAATGTGACTAACCTTTCTGAAGTCAAAGCTCTGTTCGAAGATGTAGTCCAACATAATGCCGTGGAAGGAGGTTTCTTTGAGGAAGAAGTACATGCCAATAGGTGTGTTGTTGCTGATGTCGAACTTGCCAATCTCGAGGAAGCGTCCACGGTAGCCCAGGCAACGGACCGACGCCTATTGAGAAAAGTTTCATTGTTTCAGTTACAAACTAACAATGCAAGTAGTAGGTAAGTAAGTCTTTTCTCAAACATGGTATTTGATGTGTCTGTATGAACCCACTTCGACGAAAAACTGACTTTTAAAGTAATTAGCGGCCAATTTTTGTCTCTTCTAATATCTTGTATGTACTTGAAGGGGTCTTGTAGGTTTATCTACTAAAATGAGGTAAATGCACAGAATGTCAAAATTTACAAACAATTATGTTTAAGAGCTGGGGTTTCTGTGTGGGGGTTCTTGTGCTCATAGTACAAGTCATGATCATTTGCACATTTTTTTCGTAGTATTATGGAATTTAAAAAAGTTCCTACTTAAGTGAATATCTACGGAATGTTTGAGAAAAATACTGTACAAGCCTTGACGGCAGCTAAGTATTTATGACCTCATGCTGACCTTGGCCCATATATTCACGTTCGTCCATTAAAGAAGCCAGATGAATGTTACTCCTTAAATTCGGCAGAATTGAGTATTCTTAGTGCGTTTTGTCTAAGATAAGTACCTAATGACTTACAAAAAAAGAATAGAAAATGAAGAATGATTGTTTTGTAGAAGAATACATATATATGATTACCTGAAGCTTGTCATCGGATAAGGAGTTAAGCACGAGGTCGACTCCCTTGCCATTCGTTTCTCTTCTGATCATATCTTCGAAAGACGAGTCACGAGAGTTGCCGATGTGGCTGTCTATATGAACAAAGTTTTAGACATGAAAAAAAATTAAGTTTTACCCCTACTTTTATAGACGTTACCTCCCTCTACCATCACACTTCGGTCGTGTTTTGGCATTTCTAGTCGATTAAATAAGTTTATCTCATTAAAGGATGCCTGCACATCTGATGACTTCATCTATGACGGAATGCCTCACTTTGTCTTCATTTGAGGTGGGCTAAGAGAACCTTGAGAGAAGACTAACAATGCCAAAGATAAGGGCTTGGAACAACAATAAAGGGAACCTTAGCAAAGTGAGCACTCCAGGTGAGGATTTGAGGTTTATTGCATTTATAAATATGGGAGTAGAATCAGTAAACCGACGTGCTGTGAGATTGATTGAGGACGACAAACAAATCGACAAAAATATCTGCTAAGCCTCAAGCACGTGAAGTAGTATCATGTCTATTTTCTACCGGATATCCCTTTTACTACAAGACAAGAAGGTCGAGTTCCCCGTGAAAATTTCAAATGGTCGTACGCAACGATTTACTTTTACATTCATGATGCGTACGTATATACTGCCACAGAATGGCACTCTCTGCAGTCATTATTGTTTCCTGAGAATTACAATTTAGGCATCTTTAAAGCTAGAGGATTTCTTCTATATTGACAAGCATTCTGCTACACCGTCGCTTAATATCAGGCAAGTTGGTGACCAAAATAAAACATTCAAATAATTATCAATATAAAAAACCAACTTCATAAAAATGTCAGAACTGGACCAAATTGAAATGGGATCACACGGGAAGCACCAGCTTTTAAATGAAAAAGAGATCATCAAAATCGCTTCACCCAGTCGAAAGTCTGAGATAACAAACATTTTTAAAAAAACAGTCGAATTGAGTACTTCCTCTTTTTTGGAAGGCGTTTAAAAAGTTTACAAACGCCGCCTCAATAATAATGAAGTAGTTACCTTTAAGTTGCGGGAAGAGCTTCTTGATAAAGGCTCTCTTCTCAGCAGTTCCGACGGTGGTAAAGATTTCGCAGCCGTAGTGCAGAGCCACATTGATGGCTGCCTGTCCCACGCCACCTGACCCTGCGTGGATCAAAATGGACTCGCCGCGCTGCATCTGCCCTACCATCACCTATACATAGAAAAATATGAGTTTTAGTACTAGCTTAGAAGTTTCATGAGAAATAAAACCGAGATCAAGCTATAAAGTCATTGAGGCAAATTTTTGTAGTTGTTTCTCTAAAATTATCTAATTAGGTAAACAAAAAGAATAAAGCAAGTTTGTTCTAGCTACGTTTCCATTCTAAAGTCACGCTGTTTCGGTCTTTTCTGTTTCTTGAGCATTCAAGGAAAGGCAGTAAAAATTTAAAATTTACAATATTATTAACAAATAAATTTGTTATGAAATTCACTACACACTAAAGTAACTAAATAAATACCTAACTAAATTAAACTAAATACCTATCCTGACCTATCCAAAACTATAGACAAAAAACTGCGTTTAGGTCACTATCTTCGGGTAAGGTGCCTAAAAAGCTAGCGACATTACCACGTTGAATGGCTAAACTTATTCTTTGGCCAACCTCTTTGGTCACCCGTCACATCGACGAGGCGTCTGCCGATCTATTCTGCAAGCTAAGTGAACGCGCAAGTGAGGTGATAAGCTAAGTGAATGTGTATTTTTCTTGTCGATTACCATAGAGAAATGTCAAAATGTCGAGTGATCATCCCTGACAGTAGTCCTTTACCCTTGTAATTCGATATTTTGACATTAATCTGCAGAAATAGGCAAGAAAAAAATCACATTCTCTTAGCTTATCACTTAACTTGCGCGTTCACTTAGCTTGCAGAATAGACCGGCTGGACAATTCTTTAACCATCTACTCTTCTCTCTTTAATGACATAATAATAATTGCTAATCAGCAGTGGCGGATTTACACATTTGCCGCCAGTAGGCTATTAAAATTTGGCCGCCCCTACCGACCTCTACAATTCGATACCCTAGTTCACAATCACATTAGTTACATATTTTTGTGCAAGAAATCGTTACTTTATGATTTTGAGCACTATCGTCCTAATTATGTTAACTTTTTGCCGTAATAATAGATACCTATGATTGTAAACTATAGGGAATCGATGTATCAGTTCCTATATTATTTTTACAACCCATTGATTCAGTTTGTATAAGAAATAGTTTTGGTTAGGTATAATAGTCTAGACTACTTACATAATAAAGATTAGAAAGAATTATCTAAGTATTGAAACATAATTATTAAATGTTGAATTTTTTGTGAACCTAATAACATTTTGGTATATTAATATGAATCTTTTAATTTCAGTAAGATAAAAAATAACTGTGGCCCCAAATTTGCGCCCCTAAAATCTGCCGCCCTAGGCTCCAGCCTACTCAGCCTGCTGGTAAATCCGCCACTGCTAATCAGCATGCTAAGCAGCATTTTCTAGACTATAATGATAAAATGATTATTACATAAATGAAATATTGGGAATCTCAGTCCCAGGCTTGTGCACCTGTGCTTGCGCACACTTCTGTCAATTAACGGCAGGTTATTCAAGTGGCCCTGGTCTGAGCGCGGAGCGCGCAAATTTTCGAGACCTTATTACATTTTTAATTTCAATAAAAAACGAACGAATAAACTACCACAAAACTATCCAAAGAGAAAATGAGTACATGCGATTTCCTGTCTGTTACGAGCTTTCATTAGAGCATAAAACGGAAAAAAAAACTTAAATTCTACTAAATCGACTTTGTTTCGTCATATTTTTTTAAACAAGTAAAGTGTATCCTATCTTGTTTTGAACCACGGTTTTATCTCAAACACAGGTGTATCTATGTCATATTTTTTTCCGGCTCAAATATTGTTATTTAACTATTTAAAATTTAATGAAAAACCGTCAAATTTGGTATAACCTACCGTTAAGTCAAAACGAGGTATTTACTCACCATGGCGTAGTAGACAGTGCCGTAAGCAACGGGCACAGAGGCGGCCTCTTCGAAGCTCCACTCATCCGGGATGGCCCAGAGTAGTGCCTTGTCACCCTCGACCACGTTAGCCATACCACGGCTTCTGACCATGCCCATCACCCGAGAGCCACTGTTAGAAAAAATCAACATTATTAGTAGTACTTTTTACTATTAATCTATTATTTTATTGATATACTAGGGATGTTGCCCGCGATTTCGTACGCGTAGATTTTCATAATAACCTTACAACCCTTTTTTTCTCCCTTCGCAAAATAACATAGCCTATATTTCCATCTGGTCATAGTTAAGCATATTCGTGAAAACCGCATTTAAATCCATCCAGTGGTTTAGGAGATGTGCATGGACAAACAAAAAAACAGACAAAAATTCTAAAAACTGTCATTACGTGTTTAGCTGCTTATTTTAAGACGCCCTGTGTGTTTTTTTTTTTTAAATATCTATCGCTATTACAGATTTTTTTATCTCTACGTTTTTATTTTATGTACTCTTGATATAAGTAAGTGTACCACCGGAGTTGTGGCGCCAACGAGATAAAAACGTTATATTTCCGAATTTGTGTGTTATTATTAATGAAGTATTAGTGGACATGCTCGAGTGTGGAAGTAAAAAAACCTAGTTAATGGTTGAGTGTTTATGGAAGTTAGTTATAGCCGAAATAGCTCAGTTGGGAGAGCGTTAGACTGAAGATCTAAAGGTCCCCGGTTCAATCCCGGGTTTCGGCATAAAATTTTTATTGTGATAATTAATGATAATAATATTTTAAGCATTACTTTCAATCAATGATCTTAGAAACTGTATAATATTTTAACCGACTTCAAATAAAGGAGGTTCTTAATTCGACTGCATTATTATTTATCTTTATTAATTTTAATTTTCCCGATTTCTTCGGTAATTATGATCCGGCAATATTTTATTTACTAGATTTTTGTTGACTAGCCAATGTTTTTAATTTTATTTGTTTATTTAATACTTTATTGCACACTTACAAATTAAGTACAATGCACAAATGGAGGACTTAATTCTATCAGCCATCCACCAGGATGAACAAATGGTATATAGGCGTGCATAAAAAACAAACTTATAATTTAAGAAACAAAAAACTGGTCAACTAAAGAAAATAAAATAAAGAACAAAACTTTTACAAGAAATAGATACTTAACCAGATACATCAAAAATAAATCCAACTTAAATTAAACCTATATCAATACACAATTATATAAATACATGATTTTACTAGATAAATATTATACAAACTTATAATTATAATTTAAAGAACATTATTCTACCTTTAAGGGTGGACATTTAAGGGATGAATCCCGTTTATTGAACTGCTCGTGAAATAAGTTGTTTTATTTTAGATAAAATATTGTAATTGTTTTGTAAAAAAATATATGTAACGCGAGGCGCCATATATAAAAAAAAATGACTTTCGTGTTCTCTTTAAACCGGCGACAATCAGTAAGAAACTTCTATAATATCAGCAAAAACAAATGTAACTTTTACCATCTTTTCAAACATAAGTATTTTATATCCGAACATTATACAGGAAAATAAATCTATGCGCATTATTTCTTCGTGAATTTATGTCGGTCAAGCGGCAAAGTTCAATTTTTATAGCGAAATAAACATGTTGGGTATATCTCGATGTGGTTTACATTACTTTTATCCGTTTTCGCGATGATACTCGCATAAATAAATATCTTTATTTTTATGATAAGGTCTGTTATGAAGTGATCTTTTACAAACAGATGGTAAGAAAGATCAATAACTTTGTAGCATTATTGGACGATTCGATTTCAACTTAGATTAGACAAACAAGGGAGATATGGCAAAGGGCTTGGTGAGTGCGAACTGGCCTAATGCATCATGGAATGATGCATTATGGACTTACTGTAGATGACATTACAGCCTTTATTCAAGTGAAAACTTCTTTAAGCGCGTAGAGCACTTTTTGGGTGAACAAAAATCATGAAACTTGCGCCATCGTCACACTGTCACAGAATAGACAATACATAACACCGTACCGTGTATATTAAAACAGCGCCATCTCTCGTAAAACACGTGAATTACTACTTAAGTTTTCACTTCTGATGTGCATCTTTTTTTTGTACTTTTGTGTTGTTCTTGAATTTTTCACGGATCACTTGGTCGTTGTCACGGCTTGTGCAACTATCGCGTGACTGTGGATCCATTCTGTCCCCGTATTGAATCGGGCTGGATTTTAATGCATGCACTAAAAAACCATTATAATCCCACCACCGTCAATCGTATCAAGGTGACATTTGACAGCCTCATAACAAGGAGGTCGAACGCTATCTGTGCTCTATAGAGGTCCAAGTGCACTGAGGCCAATGACGATCCACTCGGAACCTGACAGCTCATCCTTTACCCCGCCGTGGTGAAAAGGTACTAAATTTTCAGCAGGATTTTTTCGAGCAGGCCAATCATAGGCGCGTATTGAATGAATGACTTTTGTTTTCTCCAATCACAAGCGCCATACGATACCTCCCGCTACCGACGTGACTTACGTCGCGCACAAGCAAATTATGACTCATGCGCTATGAACTTCTAGATGTATGAACTTGTTATAGATATTATTATCCTTGACCAAGGCTGTCACACTAAATATCTCCCTTGATTATCTGATCTGAGGGCATCAAAGTCTGGACTTGAGTATCTACGATACGAATATTTATCTGAATAGACACTGAGTTCGCCTAACTGAATGAAAACCCAGCGTACTGCATTTTAGCACCTACTATAAGTTCACGATACCAATTTAGTGGTAGTTTAACTCTATTTACTTTACCCCGGTGGCTCAGTTGATAGTGAACCTAGCTTCTGCGCATGGGTTCGATTCCCAACTAAGGCAAACATTCATGTGAGAACATTTGTGTTTGTTCTATGTCTGGGTGTTAATATATATTTAAGTATGTATAAAAAAACGTATATCAGTGCAGTCTCTGGCAGCCATATTACAAGCTTTGCTTAGTTTGGGGTCAGATGACCTTTTGTGCGGGAAGAATGGTTCTTGAGTAGAGACCGTGAACCGGACGCAGCGTAGGTAGGCCTTCCACTAGATGGACCGACGACATTGTGAGAGTCGCGGGCATCCAGTGAATGCAGATGGCAGGTTGTCGTTCAGTGTGGAGGTTAAAAGGGAGGCCTATGTTCAGCAGTGCACGTCTTCTGGCTGATGATGATAACCGTGTGCAAAAAATTACTCAGATATTTATTTATTTGCACGGCCAACTGCTTTCGAAGAGTTTTGCAGTTTAAGTTTACCTGACGCAAGATAACATTTTTTAACACTTTAATCACTATATTCACATATTTTTTAATTTATAAAATTTTAGAGAAGCTAACAGCCTTAAATAACAAAGATAGAAGCAAAGTACACATACCTAATTATAAATTGAATAAACCGAATTCAAAATTAGTAAATACGCGGTACAAAAAATATGGTCATCCAAGTAAACAAAAGTTTACTTGGATGACCATATATAATGACCATGACCATCATATTTTTCGCCAGTTATTTTTATTTCAAAACCTATCTACTGAACCAATTTTAATTAAATTCTGGTGGGACCAATCTGAAAGTATGTATTTTCAAATAAAATAAGAGTTTACAAAATCGGTTTATAAATGATGGAGTGGAGATAAGGTAACAAATATTTAAAAAAAACTGTTATGTGAACCCTCGTTTTTGAAGTCGGTTAAAAACTTGATAATATATTTTCAACACCTACTTACTTAACATAGGCAAATGTACAAGACGTTCGTTGCCAAATGCCTCTAAAGAGGAAAAAATAACATCGAGCTCTGGCAGCCATATTGCAAGCTTTGCTTAGTTTAGGAGCAGATGACCGTGTGTACAAAAATGTCCTGAATATTTATTTATTTTATTTATTTATTATTTAGCTATAAGACTTACTTGGGTGTCTTGCCTACTATCTCGAAACCTTGCACGCACTCCTGCGCAAGTCGGCCGCGCGCTACGGCGTCCACCGTAACGCGACCTGTCGCCGTCATGACGTCACGGAAGTTCAGAGCTGTGCAGTACACCTGAGAAAAAAAATATTGTAAAGAAAATGGTCACACCGCTTACACAATGGTTACGCATGGTACTCTTAACGCGGCCTTGAATTAGCGCTGAAACAGCGCAGTTCAGAAAAACAGTAGAGATTAATGATAAAGGTGCAATTTGGCGCCCCTTCGCTGCTAATATAGAAATTAGAAGGTTCTAAAGAATTAGAACTGTAAGATGGACAAACAGACATACAGACGGACGAACCTACTACGGAACCCTAAAAATTACATTCATGGTAGGAAATATGAAACTAAAAAAACATTTGACTTGTTAAAAATTTAAAATACCCATATCTAATACGTCATCTCGAGATTCTTTTTAAAGAACGAATAAATACTTGAAAAACTTTTACCTAAAAACGAATAGCTTTTATAAGCTAGTTTTCTACCGCCTCTCAGAACTTCCTAAAACTCTGTCTGTCACCCGTGAACTTATGAAGCAAGCAGTGAAGAAATACGTGATCTGACTTGAAAACCAGTCCATAAACTTCCCACTTTAGTAATCCTTACTATAAAAACTGTTTTAAGAAGACGAGGTAACATAAAAGTAGCTAACCCCCCAAAGACAGGACACGTACTTACTTATAGTAACAATGCTCTTAATATTATTAAGATAAAGTTTTGAAAGATTTTTCTTACGTTTTCAGGATGTGATCTTGCAATGCTTAAAATTGACTAAGGGTTATGACAAGAATAACAGGTTATTAATACAATTTAAGCTAATAAAAACGTTTTAAAAATAACCATGTAAACAAATCTAAGAAATAGATTTTAACCAATTGGTTTTACTATGTGTTTAAATATTGTTTAAAAAGCTATTGTGCTTGCATTTTTCTTAAATGCATCAGTCTATATATTGTGTGCATGATTTATTCGTGTTTAGTGCAAAAAAATAATCTTTATTACAAGCTTTAATCATAAAACAAAAGAGCCCAAACTTGACGGGAGTTTGAATCTTCTAGTAGATAGATAGATTGAAAACTCTTTATTGTTCACACCAAAAATGACATACGTACATAGTAACATAAAAAACAACTTAAAAACAAGTGAAACAATTGGCGGCCTTATCGCTATAAGCGTTCTCTTCCAGGCTACCTTAGTATGGAGAGGACATACAGAAGAGGTAAGGGACGGGGTGTGATGTAATAATGGAGTAACTGGTAGGTATATGAAGCATAGACATACATTATAATAATTCACTAATAACTATTGAAACAATATATACAATAATAATATACATACATAAATAAAAATATTTAATACCTACATACATACTTATGAACAAAAAGCGAGATAATAACGATACAGTAGCTAGTCCGAGATATAGTCTAGCTTTATCTTTGAGCTGGGTGCGAATTATTGTACCCTCGGATATCTAAATTGACCGGACAATTAGCGTATTTTTTTGGATAATAACTATATATTTAGAAATAGCATGAATTTTTTTATAAGCATTTTATGACCTTGCAATATTTGTATGTTTGCTTAGGTCAATTCTTGCAAGCTGAAAACCACTTTTGAATTTTTACATGTTGGTTCAGTTCTGATGATAATGCATTTTTATGGTAAGCATGACCTGAATCGATATCCAAGATTAGTTCCAGATAAAGGAACTCTTCAAAGGTCAACAGCATAGACACAAAATTTTGTGTATGCATTTTATTATATTAGCTTGTTACCCTAGGGGTGAAAGTAACTCTTTAACCCCGAGTTAAACACTGTGCTTTTCAGTACGAATACAAGAAAAATAAAAATAAAAACATGAACTGACTAAAGATAATATGAGGTTTTTTTTTATTTACCATAAATCAACATTTTTGGTGTGAAATTTATTTAAAGTTTATGGTAAAATTAGAGCAATTAGTTATATTTGGTGAAAGGTTTTTTCCGCGTATATTGCTGACACTGGCAAATGCACGAGAAATGCGGGACCATAATCCTCTGAGGAGAAAAAAAAAAGTTGGAATACGGTTCAATACAAATGTTAAAATAGAACTAGTTTATTTTTATTTGAGTGTCTTTCAGTTGAAATTGATTCTCCCTAGGGCTGAAATGTATTACTTTCAACCCACTCCTCAGGCAACTTCAGACCTACAATCCGAGTATGATTACTGAAAAAATATGTATTTTACTAATAATGTATTGAACTAGTTTCTTTACGTGGTAACTCTTGTCACGGAAACTTTTCAGAAACTAGGTGTCGGGTTCAGTTTTGCCTGCGAAACGACAGTAATCTAATTCTTAACTTTCAGTGCTCCACTTACCCTTTGCATGTAAATTAATAACAAAACTCCATTATCTAAAAGATGTAAGGCAGGCCTTAGACGTGACACAATTTTGCATGTAAATTTTAACCTGTTGGAATTTTATGTAAAAGCTTTTACGGAAGAGATTTTTAGCGTGACAAGGTTGTCGGAAAAGCGCTTATGATCTTAGGATGTAACAAGATTTAAGTATAGAACAACACATATATAAGCTAATATATTATGGTTTTCATGTGGGTGGACGTTCTACGCTGCGCTCACCGGTCCGCGGTCTCCACTCGAGAACCTTTCGGCCCCATCGGCCATCTGTTCTGCATGCTATGTGCCCTGCCCACTGCCACTTCAACTTGCTAATCCGGTGGGCTATATCGGTGACTTTAGTTCGTCTACGGATCTCCTCATTTCTGATTCGATCTCGTAGAGAAACCCCGAGCATAGCCCTATCCATAGCTTGTTGTGCGACTTTGAGCTTGCTAATGAGGTCCATAGTGAGAGACCACGTTTCAGTTCCGAATGTCATCACTGGCAACACACACTGGTTGAAGACCTTCGTCTTAAGGCACTGAGATTAAGATGGACAGACGACCTAAAAGAGACCGCAGGAAAACGCTGGATGCAGGCCGCTTCCAACCGGTCCCTTTGGAAATCGATGGGGGAGCCCTATGTCCAGCAGTGGACGTCCTATGGCTGAAATGATGATGATGATTGTTTTCATGTAATTCTTTGAAAACATATATTTGAATCTCCTAAATTTTTAAGTATACATTACTTGTATACTTAATGTCCTAAATATAAAAATGGTACGAAGCATTTCCTACTTTTAGCAATTTTGATCATTTAAATTTTAGTATGTCTAGTTCCATGGTTAAGAAACACGATTAAGGAGATTTCACTCGATAGAAATAAAAAGTAACACAGATTTGAGATTTTCCCCCCGTTTTTTTGGATTCATTCAAATACCTATTTACTAAATTATGTCTACGCTTTTTTTTAAAACAATGCTATTACTATTGTTATTAAAAAAGGTAGTAAGTTTTTTTTATTGTATGCGATTTTGTAAGAGATTTTTCTATTGTTTTTCAATGGTCATAATAAAATGCAATCGATAAAATATTACCCGACCCGGGTACCCGGGTATGTCCTAAAACTGCGATCAGAACCACCGAAGGATGGGCAGCAGCGTTCTAATAGTACACGGTGAACGTACTACGATCCCCAAGCCGCCTGCCAAGCGTGGGGATTATGGCAACACCCCTATGAGGGAGGCCTTGTCCAACAGTGGACGTTAATTAGCCGATGATGTGATGTGTGTGATAAACCATTGAAGTTAGTAGAACACCAAAAGTGTCACCAGTGACAATTTTGAGAACCAATTGTTTTTAATTCATTAACAATTTAAAAACAATTTGTTTTACAGAATCGGGGTTCAGAGTTTCATCATAGTCACAATTATTTCTAGACTCATAAAGAAGGTACAGTTATATGAATATTTACGGGATATTTACCATGGTAAGGTTGTGGAAGGAGTCTGCCCGTGAATATGGTGCATGTAACTGCGCCGAAATATCTGGAGCTCCTTCCACAACCTTACCACGGTAAATACCCCGTAAATAATAATGTAACTGTAGTGAACAGTTGATAGTTTAAAACAGTGTTTCGTAAGACCCGTAACAGACACGTCAACATGGCTGACGAACCGCCGTCCAACCAACGGGAGAGAAAGAGAAATTTTCTCTTTCTCACCCGTTGGTCAGACGGCGGTTCGTCAGCCAAGTTCGACACGTCTGTTATGGCTATAAAGAAAGTACTTACATGAACAAGAACCCTCTCCTCGTCCGCGAAGACGTGGTTCTCTCTGAGAGGGCCTTCCAGCCACCTGAGCGAGGACAGGTCTCCGATGGTCACCGTGTTTACATACGCGTGGTTGGCGCGAACTGTCTCCAAGTCTCCGAGAAGCAAGTGACGGTAGGTGCCCCATTGACCCTGTGAAGAAAACAAGTTTGACTTTAAAGAGCTGTTCAAGCTGATCCCGTCAACCAATTTCTGTCATAGGTCATCGAGGTGGTCATTCCATCCTTACGTCGTGAACTTTAGTAAAGCCCGTACGAAGCGTTTCCAAAATTCCTTCTTACTGCGAACTGCACAGGAATGGAATGAGCTCCCTGCCTCAGTGTTCCCTATACATTACAACCTGAGTCTCTTCAAGACAATAGTAAATAGGCACCTCATGGGAAAGCGTGCCCCATCTTAGACCACATCGTCGCTTACCATCAGGTGAGTTGTGGTCAAACGCAAGCACATATCATCATTAAAAATAAGATTATGATATTAAATATGAATGATGGTTAGATGCTAAAACATCCGGAGCAAGGATCATATAATTAATAAGAAATGATTGTGATGATAATTATTATAAATACGATCACTATTTAAGCCTTGCGTTTGACTAAATAAACCAATTCACTCACGATTCGAAGACGTCCAAATTGTAACTATCAGGGAAACCTACTCAGGCAGCGCATTCTAAAATAAAATTGGAATCAAAGCGATGCGATCGAGTTTGATCGGAATGTGCCTCCTTTTCAGACCAACGCCGAAAATCTCAAGCTTGTCAGTTATTGGTAAGGATACATCCCGAAAAGTAGGAGCCAGTTTGAATGTCCTCTTTTTGGCAGAGACAAGATTCGATCCAATAATTTTGCTTTTGATTCTGTATTTTCTTTTCTTGAGTTTGATGGCATGAATGGAGCAAACTTAAGCTTATTTGATTAACTTTTTTGCTAGGCAATCTACGTATATAGTTCTTTTGTATAATAGTTTAGAAAAAAAAGTATAAAACCTGACCTGAGTATCTGAACTTTGGAGACTTTCAAAAGTCTACACCATAAACTCTTTAAAAACGAAAACTTAACTCACAATTGTAAAAAACAAACGTAAGACGTTAACGTTAAACAAGTAAGACCTAAATTTTTATGTACTATTCTAGATTCTAGCAAATAAATGGTTTGATTGATTAATTTAAGAAAAAAACACATCAGTCATGGGACTGCACGTCAGAAGTGAAAACTTAAATAGTAATTCACCTATTCTACAAGAGATGGCGCTGTTTTAAAATACACGGTACTGTATATTATGTATTCTGTAACACAGAAAAGAGAAGTAAATAGGAAGGAAAATCTGTCGCTATGTATTGTGATAGTCGAACTCCGCGTCACAGTTGCTAATACAGTTGCTATGGGTTCATATGGGTGCAAGTGGCTACAACAAATTTCTTACATAAATGCCTTGACAGCCGTTCTAATTTAAACAAAAAGAAAACTTTTATGTGGTAACGTTGACGCGAGTTCCATGATTTTTGTTCACCCAAAAAGTTCTCAACGAGCCTAAAGTTTTCACTTCAATAAGCAACTCACATCTTGATAAACGTTGATTGCCAGATCCTTGTCAAGCTGTTCCTCATAGAACTCGAGGTCAGGGTTGAAGGCAGGTGCAGACGGGTCGGCGATCAGCAGACCGTACACAATCTCACCGCCCGGTTCTTTGCGCAGGCAGTTCACGAGACCCAGAAGACCATTGATGGGCTCGTCTTGGTTGTACAAGACGAGTTTTTGGCCGTCCTTTAGGTCTTCTTTCACCTGGAACAAAACCATAGAGTGAGCAATTTCATTCCTAAAAAGAATCTACCAAGTATAGAAGTGCATTTTACAATTGTTTTTTGAGAAATTATTGTAAATAACCTTATTCACAAATTTCGCTAACTATAAAGCTAACTTAACAAATTACATTTATTTTCTCAAATAATTTTCCATATAAAAAACCGACTCCAAAATTAGTAAGCTTTTTAGTAAAACTATTGCTATAGCCAAATTAACAGGCGCTCGGACAATTTTATTCGAAATATTAGAGCTGGTTAAATCTGACAGCCAATTTTATAAAAAAATTGTATGTCCATCTAGAGAGCTTCTTCTACGAGTACATAATGAAAATAATTTCAGTGTAGGTCCCATAGAAAACTTGTTCATATTTATTATGGACCCCTTTCGGCATAATACACCCTTTCTTTGTAACCCTGTCAGAATTGAGAATCTGATCCTGAAGTCATTTATAAATATAAATTTTCTTTATATAAAAGTTTTAGCGATAAGGCCGCCGTATAAAGTGTTTTCTACCTGTTTGTAATTTTTATTTCTTGTGTACACAATAAAGAGTTTCTATCTATCTATCAAATATATAGGCTTTTTGTTATTATTTGGGCAAGGATAAAATAAAATTACAGATATTGGAGAACAGCATTCATGAAAATTTGATTTGTTGATTGTCCTACCTTGTCGACCCAGGCGAAGCTCTGGTCAGAAGTGACGACCTTGACGAACTTGGCGGGCCTTGCCCCGATCCTCTTTCTTAAAAGTACGAGGTGCTCGATCCCGGTGTCATGGATGCACACGATGTCGTATTTGTCGGCGAACTGCTGAGGATTAGGACGCTCCTTTTCGCGACTGATGATGAAACACTTGTCACGGAGAGTTGATGCTACTAGCTGGAGGACCTGTTAAAAAGTAATATGATTCAAGCTAGCAGGTAAACTTCAATTAAACGCTAGGTTTAGCTGGTCGATAAGTATTGTAAGTTGTATATTATTTGTAACTTCGTAGACCTAAAGACTAATTCAGTTCGTATTACTTCAATGCAGCGGTTAAGGTAAAGACAACGTGCACGAAATCTGATTTTTGACAGTTTTTACGTGGCCTAACTTGAACAAAGACTGTTTGTTATTGAATTTCATCAGAAATATTCATTCGTTTTATCTAGTAAGTGTGATGAAAGTAACTATTCATCCTGCATACAATCCACTTTTATTCTGCCTTCCACTTACTTCAGGTCTACTTAGGAGATTGGCACCAACAAACAAGACAGTGTTTGATTCTCCAGATAATTTCCTGTTCTCCACTGTTATATTTTGTGGCATTTCAATAGGTTCTTCTGAAATAAGGAGCAACTCAGCTTGCACTAGAGGTAAGTCTCCGAGGATATCACCAATTGTCTCTATAAGAGGTTCGTATCCACTGTTTTTGTATTCTTCATCCACAAGCTCGATGCTCTTGACTTTGTAGGTTTGAATGTTCTCAAGGATCAGTTGAATGTTAGTTCTGAGGATGTCTTCCACCTGCATCTTGCCTTTTCCAAAGTTAGCGATGAACTCGTTCTTTTCAAGGACTGGTACACCGAGTGGTATACGCTTAGTAATGGGAGTCGCATGTAGACCTCGAATTTCTACACCACCAGCCCTGAAATAAACAAAAAAAATTTACCGACTACAAATAAAATTTGGGATATTTATTTAATATAAGCAACTAAAAAAAGTTTAAACTAAAAAAGTTCAAAAGGTTTCAGTATGTTCTTTAGATTTACATGTTCATAACGACGGTGGCAATCATGTAAAAACTTCGAATATTCTAAAGATATTCGAAATTTTTTCGATATATCTATAGGTAAAAATTTAACAATAACTGTTGACTCACCTGATGACATCTACGTCAGGATACACCCTAGCCTCGAAAGAGTTCCTGGTAGAATCCGGATTCATCTTGGAAATGGCGTGGTAATGCATAGTGGCATCGATGGATAGCTTCTCAATCCTGGTAGGTACGAAGAGGCCGCGCGTGTCGTTGCCGATAATCTTAAGTTGCAGCATGCAGTCCATGAAAGCAACCCAGTTGTTGACCCAGCTGACACGGCCACGAGTGCCTTGGACATTGCAGCCGAGCACACCACGGAATAGACCACTGACGGGAAAAACCAATGAAGTTGGGTATTAAAATTTGTATTGTGCCAAACAGAGTTAAGTTTGAAATAAATTTAAGGCTGCAGTCGGTTTGGACATGCAGTCCAAATGTTTTTCGTTCTGGTTGCATTTCTAAAATTTTTGCAGCAAAAAGATGAAATATAAATTGTAAGAAACTTCAATGTTTATTATAATCTAAAGAGTTTAATGGATTTGTGGAAGAAAATTCCGATCTATTGAATATTTGATGTAAAATCTCTAGTTTTATATAAAATGTTTTTACCTGTATTGATATCCTCTAAGCCTCAGCTCTTTGTAGAAGTCTTTGGTAAGCAGATGTTTGATGTTGTGGCCGGTGACTTCAGGTGGGAACGGCAGCACGCGGTAATCCCGCCCAACGTTCTTCTTGGCGTAAATACGACCGGTCACAATGGAGGCACCGCTTTCTACGATCTGCACAACAGATGGAAAAAAAAGATAAGGTATATTATATTATAATTTTGTGTAAAATAGTAATACTGGGAACCCGTTGAAACCAATGTTTGATTTTAAACAATATATAAAAGAAAGTCATTGACTTTTTAAAAGGCAACAAAAAACGAGACGCACGAATAAACATCAAAAAATCCCTATCCCTATCCCTATCCCTTCCCTATCCCTACCATATTATAAATGTGTAGATCAAATACCTTCACACATGACTTCTAACTAAGTAGAAGCAATACCGGGTATCGGTTTAACTTGCAAAAAAAACCCGTTTGCGTGATTCAGGTAAAGTGTCGTATTTACCTATAATAGACGCACTTTTCATATTTGTGAAACTACGATCCATTTACACTCATTATTTTAGGAATTATTGAATACCTTATTACGTTTTTAATAATATTATACGTAAAGTTTAAGCAAATTTACAATTTTTTCGCAAAACGTCGTTTTAGTACGCAATCTATTTTCAAACTATGGAACTACAAATCTGACGGCTGTCAGTTTGTTTGTTTGTCCGTGCACATCTTTTAAACTACTACAAGGATTTCAAAGCAGTTTCCATGAATATGCTTATAAAATACCTGATTGAAACATAGGCTATATTAATTTATGATAATAAATAGTAAAAAAAAATTTTTTTAATAATTATTTATAACGCCATCTAGCTTATTTTATAGTAATGTTGTCGTAATGACAGACTTCTACTCGCAGACATGGTAGGTAGGAAAACTGAAGCGGCTGTTGCCATATAATCTATATGTAAATAAAAATATAGATATTCGCCAAAGAACCAGAGTCACCGACATAGCTATTAAAATCTGCAAGTTGAAGTGGCAATGGGCAGGCCACATCGCTCGAAGAACTGTTAACCGATGGGGAAGTAGGTAAGGTTCTTGAGTGGAGACCGCGAACCGGAAGACGCAGCGTAGGTAGGCCTCCCACTAGATGGACCGACGACATTGTGAGAGTCGCGGGCATCCAGTGGATGCAGATGGCAGGATGTCGTTCAGTGTGGAGGTTAAAGGGGGAGGCCTATGTTCAGCAGTGGACGTCTTCTGGCTGATGATGATGATGATGAAATAAAAACGAATCGCCGAAATGTATGTACCCGCATAACTTCCGATAGACTGCACCAAATAGTTTTTTTTTGTATTTGTTATTTTCAGGACAGCCAACTGCTTTTGAAGAGGTTTTACAGTTTATTATGGCGTAATTTAAAGTACGTTTATTTTTGTATTGACTTCTGACGTGCTAATATACCAAGTCGACGGAGATTAAAATGGATATATTTTTTTTGCCAGGATCAAACTTAAGACCAATAACAGACACGCAAAGTAGGTGAACTCGCGGCATCTAATCTGTTACTGATCTATGATTAGCAGCTATTTTGGATGTTATGGTGGTGAACGAAAGCGGTTTAGTTGTTGGAAGGGTCGAGGCGCAGAAGGCGGGCAAAAATTATTTAGACATCATTGATTGGCAGTCTTTACGCGGAGTAATGTTAAATAACAGCGATTAATTATAGATACCGCTCCATGCTTCCTACTTACTATTTACTAATTATTCAATAATAACGTTTGTCATGCATGACATTTCGCTTGACTTATACCAATTTTTTTTTCCTTATTGGCTCCATGGCTCCACACTTCCAACATATTTAACCAGTGAAAGTAATATATTATTTGCTTGAAATATATTTGAAACTATGGACATGTCGGGATACCTGTATCGAGTCAGATTAAAACTAGACTAAAATCATACTATGACGATAGTATGACAATCCGCATTAAAATGGAGAGCAATAAATCTACAATCATGTCATATGTGTAGGTATTATCTATAAAATATTCAGTATAAATAATCCGATGGATTTGTGCCTATTTAAAGTTCCGTTCGTGTTCGTTAGTGTAACATTTATATTTGGATATGTCAGTCTAATCGTCCACCCACTAATTACTTTGTGCTACGCGTACGAAGTCGCGGGCATTAGCTAGTAATATTATAAAAGTGAAATAGTTGCATCCACTAACCTCGAAATTACCGCTTCCCTTCTGAATCATAATGATGAACTCTAGATTGCCATCCTTGGGGATGTTGGTGGCTCTCTGGAAGCGAACATTCTCGAAAACTACGGAGACCTCCGTGTAAAGCTCTCCCATCATCATGCCGAGCGTCTCCCAGACGAGCACCAGGTAACCAGTAGCTGGGTATAGGTTTCGGCCTAGAAAGAAAAATAAAGTAAGTAAATCTGTATTCTGACTAGACCAGCCTTGGTTTCAAACTTTTCGGGCAGCTCAAAGACCTTCTAAGATTAACAATTGCTTTTCTAAGACAATCAACCAAATGAACAATATAACGGTCACCCATCTACGTTATTTTTTCCTTTTTTAATTTTGGCTCTTGACATATTATAAATCTATTTAGTCAGTGACTGTGTCATTATATAGAATATTCATATGGGTACGCCAGCCTGTCGCTTCACGGTTTCTCTGGCATGACACACTGCCCTATGTCTAGATCCATTTAGTCGACATTTTCAAGTTGTTTTAGTCATCTTCAAACAATTCGTAGTCATGACAAAGTAAGTCACGGTCAAGTCTTAGCCCCAGTAAAGTTATGGAGACTTTACTTGAGGTTTATTTAAAGTTTTGGAAACAACACGAAAAGACACAATCCATTTTATTATACCACTTGTCCCCACTCGATTATGTAAAAACCTTTCTATAATAAATAATACTCAACTGTTATGACAAATTAACAATCGAAACTTTAGTTTAGGAAGTTATACTTTGAGCAAGAATGGTAGATTTAATATCCAATAGCCATTGAAATAGGTCTGCATTGATGAGCATGGATGAGCTATCCACATAATTATCATAGATCTGTGTAAATCGCACACTCGATATTTTTTGTCTCGCACATGCGTGGAATGAGCGAAAGAATCATCTTGCGTAATTTCCAAGTAACTATAACATGGGGTTCTTCAAAAGGGCTGTCAAAAGAGTCTTCAAAGGTCGGCAACGTATCTGAGATGCCCCTGGTGTTACAGGTGACGGTGATCACATACCATCAGCCAGCGTGTGTTAGAGTGTTTACCAGCTACGGCATAAAAAAATGCTTTTAGCTCACCATCAACGACATGTCCAGCCATATATTCGCTGTCTTCATCTGCGATCGACATTCTGACAGTTCTTTCACCAGACTTCATCTTCTCTTGAGCTTTGTACGACGTCACATACCTAGAACAAATCAGCTCTAATCAATCCAAGTTTGCAACTCGCAAGTTTATTTATCATCAAAACTGTTTTTCTGGTGAATCTCTAGTAAGCGATGAGCGACGTAGAAGCGGGATTACCCGCTTCTACGTCGCTCATCAGTAAAACAGTTTTGAAGATGGACTTCCGCAAAGTAACGCCTGATTCAATCGACTATTTTATTTATCATATTTTCTACCTTTCATATTCCTTCTGCAAGGACACAAACCTTCTCTCAGAGAGAGCCCAGTGCCCAGTGAATGATATACTCGTAAGTCTTTGGACTTTCGAGGTTCTTGGACACACAACAACACAAACACTTTTCCTTCACAATTTTTGAGCGATAGCGTTAAAACTGCACATAATTTATTTAGGTACTAAATAAAAGTAATTGGTGCAGGACCGAAGATTGAAGCGTCAAATTGTAAAGCGCACATGGTTCCGCTCGGTCGCCATCACTCAAGTTCATTTATACGGCAGCTTAATTAAGGAGTAATTTATTCACAGTTCCATGGGAATAAGGTTGACATTCGCATTGAATAGAGCTATTCAGAAATTCTAATGAGCTTCTAGTAGGTGTGTGCACCGTAAAACTTTAATGCGGCAAAAAGCCGTTACAGACCTCGTAATATGGAAATATGAGATATGGTAGTGCTACGTAGACATAAAGTCGTACAGCATTGTGTTTGCATTTTGACAATGATTTACGTTAAACAGAGAATAAAAGACAGAAAAAGGTACATCTAGTATTTTTTATTTTTATTTATTTGTTACTAGTGCTGTGCTGTCCGCGACTTCGTACGCGTAGATTTTCATATAAACTTTCAACCCTTTTTTTTCACCCTTAATCCGGCCTTTGGCAAAACAACACAGCCTTTACTTCAATCTGGTCATAGCTAAGCATATTCGTGAAAACCGCATTAAAATCCTTCCAGTGGTTAAGGAGATGTGCGTGGACAAACAAACAGACAAAAATTCAAAAAACTATCTTGGCGTGTTCAGCTGCTTAATTGAAGACAATTACAGATTTTTTTTATCTCTGCGTTTTCATTATATGTATAGATATGAATATAGAAATGCATGCGTTTGACCGCCAACTCACCTGCTGTCCACGATTGAACACGCTTGCCCAGCAAAAACCAACTCACTGCTCATGATTTGTAGACACCCAGATAGTATTTACATTAAAAAAACGGGTTTACAAGCCGAAAATGTTCTGTTATTCTAATCATTATGAACAACTTTTACTATGGGCCAAAACCTTAAATATTTATAGAATCCAAAGAAATTAAAAAAAAACTAATTTAAAAACCTCTTAGTTGTAGGAATGATGGCTAACATGCTGGGAACATTGAACGCTGAATGGAAATGCTTACTTGAAAAAAATTGTAATAAAATTTACATTTTATTGCCATACTAGTAGACCCGGCAGACGTCATTCTGCCCGATCGGATCCAATTGTGTATTCGAACCATCCAGGAACCCATTTAAAAATACATACAAAATTTTGTCCAAATCAGTCCAGCGGTTTAGGAGTTAGGTGAGAAAAAAACGTACAGAAGAATTATATATATATTAGGAAAATATTATTTTTTTTCTTACGCGAAAGAGGTGGGTTTCTTCCTTCTATCCTGCTAATCTGAATAATACTTATTGCATTAAAAAGAAACGTTTATTTTTTTGCAAAATCTGATAACTTTTTGACCACAAAACAAACTGGTCAAATGGAATGTTTCCAATGGCTTCTTGGAATACCAATTCGTATTACCGACCCGAGAGAAAATCGATCATTTCTGCACCCGCATTGCAGAGCGGTCATCCATCACATTGCTGGATGAAGCTTAGCCGACGCACACATCCTATAAGGCAACGCTGAAAAATGCCCACTAAAGTCCCTTATATTGATGTAGGCTGCGAGACGCCAGACAAACTTAGTAAGGTTAGTAAACAACGAAATTTATGTATAAAAAAATCTCGTGTCACAGTGTTTGTAGTCGCACTCCTCCGAAACGACTCGACACCGATTTTCATGAAATTATTTATGTATATTTGATATGTATGAGAATAGGTCGTAAAGTATTTTTCATCATCATCATCCCAATTTTTCATCACCAGGTGGGTGACACCTCAGGGCGCAGCTAGTAATGTATAGATACTGTTATAATATTAATAGCTTTTGGCAAGTTTTGGCATTTTCTTCGCAATTCTATTTAAGGCATGCCGAGCCTAAAGCCCAACGTCAACTGAAGAGCCGAGGCGGTGGCGGCAAACAACCAGCCATGGAAAAGGCAATTTTTTAAATTTGCATAAGGTTCAAAATTATAGCCCATTTACTAGAATTTGACAAGTGAAACCATTTTGAACCTATGGTAAAGGCACCGACTTTTCACACAACACGCAACACTACAAATAACAATAGAACGATACAAGCATTAGTTTTTAATTCTTATTCGGACCTTACATAGATCGTCGGACTGCTCCTCACCAAATCCCACTCAATGCTCTAAACAGTTGACAAATTGGACCGTATCCCGATAGCAATAAAGGCGACCGCACACCAAAGTGCGGGTCGTACATCACACGCAGGGTATTTGTTTGCGGTGAGTGAATGATGGCCAACAATTAATAAGAGAAGCCTCTTTATTGCATTTCGGGTGTGAATGTGTGCGTGCGACAGGTGGATTCAGGGTTAGATGTGTCACTGTGGGATGTAGATATATTTTCATAAGGGTTAGGGAGAATTTTTTATGTATTAAAAGTATCCGAAATATAGGGTTACGCGGAAAGCCATGGTGGCGTATAAAAAGAACTATCATCAATAATCACATCCTATTTGACAGCCCCTTTAGCTTAGTTGGTAGTGAACCTGCCTTTGGTAGTGACCGAAAACCGTATCTCGGCGTGCTCGCGTGATTTTGCAAACTGCGCTAATTCGAGCCCTCGGTTAGAGTTAACCGTAAGGCCCCAGACCAAGTAGTGTAAGTTTCTATTGTTAGCTTGTATTTTATTTAGTTGATAAAGACACTTGCCAGGTTAAAAAAAGTTTGAATAATCTTTTGCTATACCTACAGTTATGACATAGCCTCAATTAGGACATATTTTCGCTATATATACGAATTGGCCGCGAGCCAGTAGTACGCAGAGATTAGTGCAGTAAAGAGAGATTTTTTTATATCTTTTTGTGGAACTGACAGAAAAATAACGTGCACTTTTTGTGGTAGCTGTATATTTCGAGCTGTCGTGAAAAGCACTGTTAACTTGAATAATCTCTTTTAAGATTTACGTGAAGCTCGTATATCGTATATTTTGTGCAAGAGCAAAAGACAATTTTAAAGTAAGTGAAGAAACAATGTTTTTGCAAACGCAAAAAATTAGGATAGTATTTATTTTGTATTGTAATTAGGTGCAAATACATTTAGAAGAATAGACTCTTAATACATCAGTTATAATTGTAAAATAATAGTTTATGATAAATATTTTTGAGTAAAATTATAAAACATGTTACGCGCGATTACGGTCACAGAGTAACTAATCGCGTTCGCGTTACTACTCTACATTAGAGTAGTTTTTGATGCTTCAGTACTGGGTGCGTTCACGGCTTCTGGATTAATCTTCATTTGCTTTCGAATTCCGTTATCTATGGTGTTTTATTAAAATGGTTCCTTGTAATATCAAAAAAAAGTGCAGAGTAAAATCTCAATAGATAATGACATTGATAGGTAAAAAAATATTTTTAACAGGTTAGGCAAAGCACATTAAGATATTGTGCCGATGCTGACATCAGCGCGTATTAAACTTTTAATATTTAAATACTTTTTAAACGAATGAGTGTCGCAAGAAAAACAAATGTATTAGAAATAGTACCTACTTACCTTGAAATTGTCTGTATTTATTATTGCATGGCATTCTTCGAAATACAAATTATGTGCCTCGAATTAACTATTTCTTCCTAGAGTAGACAGATTCGAATAATTATTCTAGGATTTACAGACCGAGTATTTCACCGTATTTTTCTAACGTTAAGAAATGGATAACTAAAGAAAATTAGCTGGTGGCCAGAGATTATATAATTTTACTGTCCAATGTCTTTTAATGTAACGCCGTCATCGTTTGTTGTGCGTCGTTTGATCGGCGCACCGTGAACATTTTTATTAATATTTTTATTCATATCTAGTGGTGTTGCCCGTGACTTCTTACGCGTAGATTTTCATATAAATTTTCTACCCTTTTTTCCTCCCTTTCGCAAAATAACATAGCCTGTACTTCAATCTGGTCATAGCTAAGCATATTCGTGAAAACTGCATTTAAATCCGTCAAGTGGTTTAGGAGATGTGCGTGACCAAACAAACAAAAATTCTAATAACTGTCTAAACTTGTTCAGCTGCTTATTTTAAGACGCCCTGTGTGTTTTTTTGCAATTATAGATGTGTTTTTAGTATCGTTATGTTTAGAAGATAGATAGATATAGATAGATTAGCTTGCGTTTGTCCACATCATCGTGGACGAAGACGGAACACGCTTACCTAAAAGTAACAAGTGGGGTAAGTACGAGAACTTGCGAAAAAGTTATCGTTACGTAAACGATACCAAATGTATGAAAAAATCAGTTTCCTTTTACGTCCGATAGAGGCGCTGTTCAATTTTTCATACATTTTGCTATCGTATACGTAACGATAACTTTTTCGCAAGTGCTCGTACTAAGGCCACTGTTTACTCTTAATTCTGACAGGGCCATCTTTATTTACGGTACTTTTCGAGAAATGCAGACTCCACCAGCGAGACTCAAACACTCGTTGTGCGTATAAAACTGTGGACCAAACGACTTTGGTCGCATTTATTTGGGTGTCTGATAAAAGAAAGATGCGGGCGGATGATTTCACTAGAACCTTTCTAAAAGTGTGTCTAATGAATAAAAACAGGCAAAATGACCATAACCAAGCATAACTTGACTCTCAAAGTACAGAAAGTACACATTTCACAAAAAGATATCTAATTTTTTACCAGTCTTCACTGTGCTCCCATTCGACGAGGTGCGCGAGCATGGGCGTCCCCTGCGACACGGGGAATGGCACATGAGGGTAGATGTTGGCCAGGTGCGGGTTCAGTCCCGCCTCGTACAGTCTGGTGAAATAGAGAAGAAAAGTTAGATAATGAAAGAGGTTGAAGTTTTGGCGCCAAAGTGGAAACATTATGCCGCAGCATTACATTATCACCCAAAACTTATTTTTTTAATGTATTAATGTGTAATAATAATAAATTGTAACTATAGAGTGATCCAAATTTCCATATAGAAACCTCTGGTAAGGTTTACCCCAGTTTTTGGCCTTGACTTTAATTGTGACTATTTGACTTACTAGAAGATTTCTTCTATAATATGAAATAGTTGATTAATTGAAAATTATATTATACTTGCTAATTTCTGTTACACTGGCTAAATAGATAATCAGTCAATTATCTAGAGCATAAAAGAAAAAAGAGGTTGCGAAATAGCTAGAAAACATGGAATTAAAACTCCAAATATGCATAATTGACTGCCCCGGTGGCTCAGTTGGTAGTGAACCTACTTCCTGCGCTTGGGGGTGTGGGTTCGATTCCCATCTAGGACAAACATTTGTGTGATGAACATTTGTGTTTGTTCTATGTCTGGGTGTTAATATCTATTTAAGTATGTATTTAAAAATATATATGTATTTATATCAGTTTCTGGCTGCCATATTACAAGCTTTGCTTAGTTTGGGGTCAGAAGGCCATGTGTGCAATGATGTCCCAGATATTTATTTATTTATTTATTATTTATTTATTAATTTTCTTGTGTTAATCTATATATACATATAAAAATGAATATTTCTCCTGGTCATACCATAACTTAAGAATCATTATTTTTTTCATTTTCTAATGCTTTGTAGAAGGTTCTCACGAAGAGAAAACTGGAAAATTTCAGAAACTTAACAAAGAAGTAAGACAGCACAGCGTTTGTCGGGTCAGCTGGCAGCAGCGAATCAATTCGCTGGCTAGCAGAAAATAATTTTAATCCTTAAAGAATAAATTCGCAATCTCCTTTTTTTCTTCGTAGTTTTGACTCCAGATGGTGCAAGTTATTGCCAATCTATTTATCCACGTCTCATATCTCACGTGCTTTTATACCTACGCGGTGCATTGACCCCGAGATTTTTACGCGTTACATTGCTGGTTTGCAAAATACTAAAACACTTATATGACAAGTATGAGGCAAATTATTGGTATGTTTTTGTTTAGTATAAATAATAGCGTTTCGGCTGCGGTAGCGTTTCCTTTACACCCGGTATACTTACTGTCCCAAAGCGTTGAAGAGGACTTGTACATTGTCTTTGTTATTTCTCTGTGTCATTGGAATGTTTAGGACGTCCTTTTTCAAGGATCTTTTAAGGATGGCCTGCAGAAGGCCGTGTGGAGCGATTTCGATGACGATCGCGTTGTGCTGGATCTGTCGAGAGGTCTCTTCGAAGAGTACTGGGCTCTGTTATAAAAGAACACATTGATGTATTAATGGTCCAGTTTCGATCTTTTTTATTCCTATTAACATTGGATTTCGAATTGCAAAGGTTCCACTTAATTTTTTGTTAGTTATTAGGTTCAAATACATAAAACTAGGCTACCTAATACAAAAATAAACTTTTCAAAAAACATACGGTTCTCGCGCAGTTTTTTAACCAGCGTGAAATGGTCTATACGCAAATCAAAGAGATAGATTTTGTCCCGAAAATAGTATAAATTATAAAGATATTAATTGGATGCGAGCTACGGTCAAACGGTCTTTTGTCGGCAAATTAATGGTAACTAAAATGAGGCGTAAAGAGATTACCAGTAAATTATTGGTGTGGTATTCAGCAGAAGATAGCGTGTGTTTCGGATCCTTCCACAGTGACTGGGGAACTGATGTTGATAACCACTTCTCTGAGCGCGGCTTAGGCGATGGAATCACTTGCTTCAGATATTTGAGAAGGGTTGGACCTGCAAACATGGGTTAAAAAAATGTAATTTTTTTCGTCCTTGGATATTTCTTAAAAGGGCCCTAGTGTTTATTGGCGTTTAACCAGCTTCAGTCAACCATACAGTGTCTGTGTTATATGTTTTGTGATTATGTGTCTCAGCTTTTTTAATTTTGCTTTATATCTATCAACCAATATGGCGAGATTCCTATTTGAAAATTTACCTAAGTATCAAACAATGAGAAGTTGCGTTTGGATTATTCTTACCGGCTTCCGCGATGTATTTGGAATGATACGCTATGTTCGAGCATGGAACCTCCTTGGCGAAGATACCCTTAGCGGTGAGCTTGGCAACAAAGCTCTTCATAACATCAGCGGGTCCTGAGATGGTGCTGGAGTCCGGACCGTTGTGGCAGGCCACTTCGATCTCCGGAGGGCAGATGGATTTCACCTGGTGGAGGTAACTTTAATGGTAAAACAATCTTATAACGTAAACGAGTCTTTGGAACAGCCTTATAATTTGTTAGAATATTTTCATGACAATCAAATATTTAAGATTTTTTTAAACTGTTTACATCCTGGACCACTTTATAAGCTTTTTTAGTTGATTCTTTGATAACTTTACTACTCTACCCACTTTATATTTAGGAACCTCTAAAAAAAACAATGGTACTACGTTATGACAGGTAGTACGTTCACAAATGCATTGATTATTTAGTGCTACAAATCTCAATAAGAACGAGACTTGCAAAAATCTTTAGTTGACACCGTTATAAAAGGGTTCTGCTAAAAATGCAAGACAAGCTTCATAGAAATTAATCCAATACAGGGGCAGTGACAAAAACTGCGACAAAATTTGAGCATAAATTCCCGAAAAACAATTTTTAATAACGAAAATGTTAAATCTCATGAGTATAACGTAATCAAGGTTTCTTTTATGTAACGGAGGCATCTGAGTTACTCGAGTGTGCTAGAAAAATTAGAACAGAATGTGTTAAACTAAAATTTAACAATATACCAGATACTTTATTCCCAGAAGGTATATACTTTTTCGTTCCCAGGATCAATTCAGAACCAGAGGTTCTTTAAAAATAAAATTTCGGGTTGGCCAAAAACCCTACATCGATAAACGAATATAAACAAATAAACTAAACATGTGTGTAGCTCTGTGTGTGTGTGTGTGTGGATTTTTGTTACAAATAAAACATTGTCCATTGTCTAAATAAATAAGAATGAAGTACCACCTATTTGATCCCAAACATGAATAAGGCATGTTTCTCCATTTGCCATCCCCTTTTGAAATGCCATCTACTTTCTTAAGGCATTAAATCTGTCGTGCTAAGCTAAAAGTTAAAAATTCAACCATTTTGTAAGTACGAATTGTACGTTAACTCTTTTATTCATTGGAAATAGGTTTGGCAGGTCCGTGGCCGAATATAGATTGCGTTTGGCCACCAGTCCGCCTGCTTGATAAGCGGCAACGGATGGCCGAGGATGGAAAATATCGATCTAGAAGTTTTTTTTTTACCCTAGTTTATGGATGCTTAGATTATATATAGTTCTCAGGAATCCAAATAGATTGCAAGCAGTTCCATTTCGGGTGTTATTTCTTATTTTAGGTAGGTTTGTAGCTCTGTCTGTATTTTTGTAAATATTCTTACCTGGTTATACCCGATGCCAACTGCAGCCATGGACCCCTTGATTAACGAAGTCTCGACAGAGGCCAAACCTCTGCTGTAGGCCGCAAGGATCATCTGTTCGGCTGTGAAGCAGCCATCGGCGTACGCGCATCCAAGCTCGCCTACACTATGACCTGATAGAGGAAAGATGTATTTTTAACATATTTTTACTTTACTTGTAACTATGTAAATAATTTTGGTAGTCGATTCTACTACTTGCCGTATCGATTTGAAACTTTGCAAGTATGTGGAATTGTGTAATCCAGATGACAATATAACAATTTGGCACCAGCGAACTGATCTGATGATGGACTAAGGAGGTTTATAGTAGAACTTTTTAATAGCTACTAAATAAACTAAGTAAACCCTTCGAGTTTGGGCTCATTTAGTTGAGTTAGCAAATACCACACATTATACTTGGTGACGAAGGTGTGATGAGCCGGGTGGTAGAAAGTGGAACTCTTCAATATCCAAATGTATTTTTAATTAGTTATTAAAAGTATCCTATTTAAAATTTCAACGTTTTTATCAATCAAAGATATATTAGTTTGTTCTGTCTGCCTCTTTTACAATATATATTACATTCTCTTCTGATATTTAAAAAGCACTCCAACCTAGATCCATGGTACCAAGATCAATTCAGCGTCATATCGAAAATGCTTCTAAACTCTGAAGAGCGGTAAGATAATTTCAGGGACAATAATTTCAAATCAGAACATTTATATAATTTATCCAGGATGAAACTTACCAATGATATAATCAGGTTCAATGCCAACTGTCTTCAGCACGTCAGTAAGCCCAATCTGCACGGCGGCGATGCCAATAAATGAGTTGAGTATGTTGTCGTAGATCTTAGAGTCCATCTCCGTGATGATTTTAGTTAAGTTAATGCCTTTAGGCTCCAGGACTTTGTGGCATCTGAAAATGAGAGACCGAGTTAGTTTTTGTTTGCTTTGCATGAGCAGCAAGATGAAAACTGAAATAACCATTGCAAAAAAATGGTTTTACGTAAGAGTAATACGACAAATTTAGAAATGTGGTCGCATAGTCTTTTGCTATTCTTGCACCAGGATGTAAAAATATTTACTTCTGAATAGCAGCAGCGAAGACTGGGATCCTCATGAGCTCGGTAGCCATGCCAGCCCACTGAGAGCCCATACCGGAATACACGAACCACACTGGCCGGCGGACGCCAGAGAAGTACTGCACATCACGAGCCAAGGGCACGCTCTTAGTAGGGGTGGAACCTGGTGAAAAACAATTGTCAAAAATGCAAAACAAAAAATAAATGCCAAGCCAGCAAAATTATTAACGGAAGCTTCTTTCCCAAAAATAGATGATACTTCTTTTGCCCTTGCATGTCAAACAAAAATGCGAACTTGTATCCTGATAATAGTAGACCTAATTATATATGACGAAGCATAGATCAAGCATTGAGCACTATAACTTCCACCTGTTTATTCAACTTACCTAAAAGAGAATATCCTCTAACAACGTGGCCCTGGATATCCTCATCGTGGATAGAATGCAGAAGCCGCACGAGCTCCACGTCTACTGTTCTGGACTCCAGGTCGTCTAAAATCTTGGCCACAGCCGACTCCGTGCGACCAGAAACACACACAAGGCGAGGAAGGTCGTCGTTTGGCATGCCGCTGTTCACCTAATAACAAGCAAATATATTAATGACGTCTTTAGACAGTGGTTAGTTTGAAGGTGGCGACCACTTTGGTCACAATCTGTAAGAAGAAGATGATGATTTTTAAAGTGTTTGTGACTTAAGCATCGAGATACAATACGTACAGTCACAATCGTGCCAAAAAATGTCCGAACCAAAGCTCAGCGAACGCTACGTAACGCCGAACTTTCGGTTAGATGTACGGCAACCGTGTACAACGCCGCGTGATGCCAGTGCTACGATGCTCTAGCGGACCGGACGTTGAACACTATGCAAGGAAAATAACGTCTAAATTTAAGTAAATGTGACAACAACGCTCGGACGTTTTTTGACTGTTTTCACTTAGATATTGTGACTCTATAGGAATTGTATCTCGATGGACTTAAGCTAAATTACCGGGTTTTTTTGCCTTAGACCCAACCACGTAAAAAAGTTTTTGTGATAAAGCCATAAATCAGACAAAATTTATACCACTTATAATATAACCTCAAACAATCCTACCTTGTCCTTAGCGACATTCTTGAGCAGCACATGAGCGTTGGCTCCTCCGAAACCAAAGCTGTTGACTCCAGACATGCCTCGCTGCCAGGGAGTCTTCTCAGTGACCACCTCAAGTCGGTGCTCGGCCAGCGCCGCCACCCCCTCTCGGGGAACCACGTAGTTTAGGTTGGGGGGGACATAGCCCGTAGAGTAGGCTATACACATCTGGAAAAGGATTCCTTGTTACTTTGAGAATATCAATTAAAAATACTCATAAATATTGTAAACAATTAGGAACAAAACGTTTTCGCGCCTTCATGTCGCCTCATTGTATTATTTCCCCGAAGTTATGTTATTTAAAATATTTTGTTTCGTAATATTTTATTATTATTATTTTATTTATTTAACTCTTTAGAGTTCTCTTGATTCCGAGGTAGTTTTAACTGTTGTCGCGTGTTTTTGACCAAACAAAAACATTATTTTAGCATATTTGGTTGATCAGATGATAAAAATTTGCGGACTATTTCTACAAGTATTTAAAATAGTTGCTTTTGCAGTAGTATATAAATAATTTTATTTATAAAGGTGATACGTTTCATGTTTGGCGGGAAATTCATATTTAAAACAGTTTTTTTTGTCCTTGTAGCTAGGCCAGGTAATTATTGTGAAATGACACAGTGTTTGCGAAAATTGTTGGTCGTTCTTTACATTATCATGTACAGCTATTAATCAGTTACTCACCTTATTACTTACATTTGGCTATAAACCGTATGAAACAGCAAAAATTTGTTTATTGACAAATTTATGTAATAATGTGCATATGAGATAAATAACATTACGCGAGTTTGTAAAGAATAATAATCAATTTTCGCAAACATCATGATCGTGTACAATAATTATCCGGCCTTGCTACAAGAACAAAAAACTGTTTGAAATTTGAATTTCCCGCCAAACGTGAAACGTTTCACCTTAAGTGTTCATGTACGTACTTGAATGTGGTTAAGTGATTATAATTAGGTAAAACATTTTGTTTCCAAAACTCCATAGAAACCTGTAGTAAAATCTCCACCACTTTATTAGGACATGACTTGGATTTGATTGTGAGTTACTTTGCTCTACTCTGACTACTTGCAAATAATTCAAAGACACTGCGAAATGCACAAGACGTGTGATGCCAAAATTTTCTAAAGAGGAAAGAAAGAAAAACTACGTACAATTGGCGATTGATTTGCGTAGTACGAGTATGCAAACATTGAGAGGTCAGTGGTAAAGGAACATACCTCTTGCATTGAATGGGCATTACGTGGGCATTACATTCTTTTTCTTTTTTGCTCTCCTCTAGTGGCCAGCATCGCACATTTTATGCCTCTTTTGCATTAATCTACTTACAATGTTGTTTATCTTTTAAAAATAGAACGGTATCCCCCAACTAATTAGCAACTTTATATTGTTTGAGTCTGTTAATGGCAGTCAAAGGGCTAAAAGTGGAATGAAAGGCGCGTGTTGCTCCCGGATGCCCCTTGTATACCCACGTATCTCTTGTTGACAGCTCGCTAATTGGTTGTCAGACATTTTTTTATTTACTTTAACGTTTGTTTCATTTTCAGTTTGAGAAAGCTCAACGAAAATTAAGCACCCGCATCGAAAGTCCGCATTGGTGTCCATTTTTCGTGCCCACTCTGGCAGTCCGATAGAAAAATGGACATGAAAAATAAGATCATGCAGATACTTTCAAATCAGGAGCGAAGGTGCAGGGTGATAGCATGTGCGTTTTTCAATCTGACGGTATCCGGTTTAATCCTCGGCTTTGCACCAATGACTTATTTAGTATTTAATTAAATTACGTGCAGTTTCAATGCTTTCGCTTAAAGATCGTAGAGGAAAAAACATCGTGCGGAAACCGGTATGTCCAAGAACCTCAAGAGTTCAAAGACATAACATGACGTTCACCAATATGAACTGAAATAGCAAAGTGGAATATGGCCCATCCTCTCTCTCTCTTCGAGAGAAAGCCTGCAACTAGCAGTGAGAACGTGATAGACTGATAAAAAATGATTAAACCCATGACCTGAATAATTAAAACAAACCTAAAAGCTCCCTTAAAAGAAGTGGGACGCGGTCTGTGTTAAAAGTCACACAGGAATTCGAATCCAGAATAAACAAACAAGCTGACACCATCAGAACCAGCCTGCCAGTACTGGTTATGATATATTACCACTGACACCAGTCCGTCCTCTGGTTCTTCCTTTCTTATTGGAAGAGAGGTAGCCAAATCGGCGTCGAAACAAACCTTGCTGAGTACGAAACGGAAATTGGATGGTGATAACCACAGTAAAGATTTTTTTTGTTTAAATTAGAACAGCTGTCAAAGCTTTTTGTACGAAGTTTGTTGTAGCCACTTGTCCCCATAGCAACTGTGACGCGGAGTTCGACGCGTTGACATAAATAAGAATCTTCCATCAAGGTTCTGTCATAATGCCTGGCTACAGATTTTCCTTCTCATTTCCGTTCTATTTACTTCTCTTTTCTGTGGTGATGACCAACCTGGTCTTAACCTAGTGGCATCCCAAGCTCGAGATATGGTCACGTTGGTCATATCTGGGCTTACTAGTGCTTTTTTCTGTCTGCGACTTGTCGGATTTAATTCAATGACACCGTGTGGTTCTTCAACCTTCCACTTACACCCTCTTTTATAATATAATCGTTACCTTGGCGACAGAACAGAGTCCAGAGGCGGGCTCGCTGTGCCCCAGGTTAGACTTGATGGAGCCGATCATAAGTGGTTCAGAGCGGCCCGTGCAGAAGATCTCGTCGATGGCTAGAAGTTCTTCGGGATCACCCACGCGCGTACCTGCGATGAAAACATACTAGTGTCATGAGCTAGCTACTATTTTAACGACATTCAAAAAGGAGCTAGTTCTTAATTTGACTGTAATTTTAATTAGGATGATAATGTTTTTCCGGTGTATGTTTGCTTGTTTTTTTAACTGACATCCAAAAAGAAGGAGGTTATCAATTCGTCTTTTTGTTTTATGTTTGGTACGTCAGAACTTTTGACTGAACCAACGTATAAATATGGCAGATAAACCAAATTCAGAGAAATATTTAAAAAAAGTTTTATTCACCAATAAGCAATGTTATAATATTGCTGCTGTCAGAACAAATGCAAACAAAAGAACTAATAATCTAGAACTAATAAAAAGAACTAACTAATGTGTGGACCACATTTGGTACCTCTATACTGGCGTCACTTTGACAGTTGCCAAACCCATATCTAAAATTCTGTCAACCATTTTAAACCTACCCTCAATTTAATTAACCACATCTGTCTACCTAAAAACGAAGATATTCACTCATTGTAAACAAGATAAACTCTTTAAAACATAGACAAGCAACTCCTCACAAAACAAGCACTAGGTACACTAATTTATAAATGGAGTCACATAATGGAAAACATTAAAAATAGACGAGTAATCCGCAGCTAAGAGTAGCAGCGAGCACTCAGGAAAAACGCGAGCTTGGAGTTAGTTTCAATGTTGACACAAAGGCGTTATACTTACCTAGCTTTTATAGTTATACACCTTTGAAAAATAACTGCCATTGTTTCTCAGTTTAACTTGGTGTTTACATATAAATTTGAAATAATGATAAAACAATAATTCTCGTAGTACTAAAAAACTCGCATTAAAATCGCGCTAATCCTGAAGATCTTCGTATACATAATGGGACAAACTATTTTAATTATTGCATTGTCATCGATCCTTGATGAGTGTGCAAAATTTTAAATCAACCCGACGGTTTGAAAGGGGTGAAAATCACGTTCAAAGTATCCGTTATAGATACATACCAAGCTAATAAAACCGTGTTAAAAAGAAACTGAATGCCGACTGCATTCGAATAATTATTTATGACTGACAATAGCAAAAGTCCAAACGCAATTCAGCGAATGTCAAAGTTCACTTTAGTCTAAGTAAGAATTAATTTATCTATCTATATCTATTACAATTTTTTTTAAGAAGTAGTTTTTTTTTTAATGATACAGAATGACGAGACGAGCGAAGTCGCTCGCCTAATAGCTCTTCACGCCTGCCCATAACAGCTCAACGTCACTCAGAATTTTGAATTTCAACAGTTCAAAACCCTAGATGGCAAAGCAGTGCGCTCGTTACCCTGAGATATAAGATGTCCAATCTCTGTGTGCCCTGTAATTTTGCTGGAAACATTGCCCTTCAATCCGGAACACAGTAGTGTTTGCACACTACTGTTTGGCGGTTGAATAACTGGCAAAGGTGTGGTAATGTCCCAGGCAGACCCCTACTTATTTAGGTACTTGATTCTTTTGATAGAAGTGTAAAACGGAAATTAACAAAATATGGCTAGCTACGTACGTATTTATTTGTAGAAGTAGTCTCGAATACGTTTCAAGATGACGAGAACATGAGAATAATTTACATGTTTTTCTTTCTTTAATTAAATTTTTATATAATAATTTAGTATTGATTACGTACGGCAACAAATGTTCATACAATGTTCACAAATGGACAATGTGTGTGTCCAATTCTAATCAAGCCAAGCGCGCAGGTTTGTCAATTCCAGTGTTTTTTTTTTTAAATTAGAACGGCTGTCAAGGCATTTTTTGTAAGAAATATGTTGTTGCCGCTTACACCAATAAGCAAAAATTTTTTTAGGTCTGTGCACCCATATCAACCCATAGCAACTTTGTTAGCAACTGTGAAGCGGAGTTCGACGCGTTGACATAAATAAGAATGTTCAACCACATATCTGTCACAATACCTGGCGACAGTTTCCTTCTCATTTCCGTTCTATTTACTTCTCTTTTCTGTGATCTATACAGTCTGACCTCTCCATGTATGGCTTACTATACACTTGCAGGCTGATCTTTACTCACCAGTTCCATGAGCCTCAACGAACTCCAGAATGTGCGGAGGGATGGAGCACTCTTCGTAGAACTCCCGGAGAAGCAGCTTCTGAATCTGTCCAGCGGGGTACGTGATACCCTGCTCCTTGTACCCGTCACAGTTGGTCTTCGCGTGGAGAAGTTGCGCGTACACTCTGGGATATTTTAATGTAAGTTACTTTTGAACAATGCTATAAAAAGGTAAATAGGGCTGTGCCAGCGGTCCCCAGGCACAGGGTGCAGACTCTGGAGGGGCGCAGAAATGACCACATCAAGACCAAGTTTTGTTTTCAAAGGCGCCGTTATAGAATCTCGCACCGGGCGCATAAAAAGCTAGTTACGGCACTGGATGATAGCTATGTTAGAAACAATGATCTTAGTGCTGTTAAAATAAAACGATGTATTGACTAGCACAGTACCAACTGCTTGCGAGCGAGGCTTCCCTGACCCATCAGAAACGTTAGTAGAAGGACGTGTATATACTCCTTAATTGTCATATAAACTTTTAATCCTCTTTTTTCCCCCTTATGCAGCCCTTTCGCAAAATCCTTAATAGACACACAACGTAGTGGGGTTGTGTAGTCTTTTTCACAACCCCATAAGAAATCTATCCGCCAAATTTCATCTTTTTAGTAAAGTAGTTTTGATATTTCGTGATAGAGGCAGTCTGGGAATTAATCACACTATTTCCATTCGTTTATTGGCTATTATAGCTGCTTTGCAGCTTTTTACTTTTACTGCAGATTTACGATGTCCAATTACCTGAATGTCTAATTTACCCTGTGAACGTTCATTCCCCATTTCCATTCCCTGACCGCGTATTCCATAAAATATTTAAATCTGATCACTTTTTTCATTCCATTAAATAATTCAAACAGTTTGAAATACAGAAACGCGAAACCAAAATCAGGCCATTAATAAAAATTAAACCGCACCGAAATATTGTTCAAATGTTTGCTTTGTAAATTAAGATTCGTCCTTCTAAATCCGAGCGGCAACCAGAGGCCTTACCTATTTTTGCCATTCAAAAATATGATCCATTTTCATAAAACCTGGCGTATTCTGAAAAATTCAGATCGCACAAAGGTCAGACTCCATTAGGGCTAATCACGGTTTATTTAACAATGTGCTTGAAAATTGCGTCAGATTTTCGCTAAAAATCTCATTTTAGGTCGTTATGAATTGGAAATTAGGATTTATGTAGTTTATCATACGGTCAACCAAAGTATTTTATCGGTCCTTATAGTCCATCTAGCTACTAAGAGAATGCGTCTGATATTGATAATAATTATTATTAATTTAACAAACCGACTTATATACGCATTTTCGTTTACTTGGATGACATATTAATTGATTCATTATCATTCATTGGGTCATTGACATATTGGTGTTCCCAGATATTTACGATCTGGGTGTCTTCATATCAAGACGGAATCGGTTTCTTTTAGGCAAGCGTGATCCATCGTAAACCGCATCATCGTTTAACATCAGGTGAGTTGGCGGCCAAGCGTAAGCATATTATATAATTTAATAAAAACAGTTATTTTGATTTAAATCCAAACTCCTGAAACGATATTGATGGAATTTCCATGGAAAAATCTAAAAGTTCACAAGATGGACCGACGACATTGTGAGAGTCGCTGGCAGTTACTAGATGCAGATGGCAGGATCTCGCTCAGTGTGGAGGTTAAAGGGGGAGGCCTATGTTTAGCAGTGGGCGTCTTCTGGCTGACGATGATGATGATAAATCTGAAAGTATGTCCTATCACATAAATGGGAATACATCTCTCACGGTGACTCTACAAACAACATCTGGACCATATTGCTTACCTTCTAGAGTCCTTGGCTTTCTGCAGGAAGACGACCACGATGGCTTCAGAACGAGCGTAACCATTGGCACTGTTGTCAAAACTCTTACATCTTCCGTCTGGTGATAGCACTCCCAACCTAAAGAACAATAGTAGATTATGCACTAAGGGAATAAAGCATTGTCTTACGTCGCGAGCGGCATATTGAACCCTGATAGAGTCCTAAGGGAAGCGAGGGGTTGTATAGTTTCATACAACTTTAAATCCCTTAAGAGATAATGCTTTACTTTACGTTGAGGTTGCATGATATGTAATTGGATATTGTCGAGCAGGTGGTGTGAAAAAAACTTTATTAGCTTGGAGTCTTTTAAATCTTGCAGATGTATTTTTAAGACTTTATTTTACTGTTTTTTTTAAGTTTTCTATTCGTAGTAACGCTGTTGAATTGGAAGGTAAAGAAATAGATAATTTATTTATATTAAACACTAGTAAATAATAAAACATATTAAAAAACACATGCACAATAGGTGTTTAAACAATATTTAATCACATTGTATCATATTTTGCCTAGTAATTGTACAATTCTAGAGAGATGGCATAAAATACCGTAAATTTATTGTAATGTAAAAATCTACACCTAAATAAAATAGTTAAATATGCGCCAATAATTAAAATATCATGATATTAATTTAATATAATTAATTAATTAATAGACCTTTCTATAATAGGCATGTGTCAAAATATTTTTATTACTTCTTCTTCTTCGTGATGGATCAGATTGGATCCAACCTTGGCATCCCTAGTGATAGTTAACTTGACGGTTCAAGAATGAATCCATCCATAGCAGACATTAAGGCATGATTGAATGCCTTGTTTTGAAAAAACAAAACTAACTAGCAGCTAAACAAAATTTTACCTTCAGAACTGCAATGATACATAAGGATGGAGACACAGATTGGAACCAACCTTGGCACCTCTTCTAGTGGTACTTAGCTTGAAGGGTCAAGAATGAAGCTGAATCCATCCATTGCAGACATAAAGGCGTAATCTAATGCATAGGGAAAATCAAAACTAAGTAGCAGCTAAACAAAATCTTACCCTGAGAACTGCAGTGATACATAAGGATGGAGACACAGATTAGATCCAACCCTATCACTAGAAGGGGGCCACCCCTTCTAGTGATAATTAGCTTGACAGATCAAGAATGAGGCTGAATCCATCTATTGCAGACATAATGGCGTAGCTTATGCATAGGGAAATTCAAAACCAAATAGCAGCTAAACAAAATGTTACCTTGAGAACTGCAGTGATACATAAGGATGTAGACACAGGTTCGATCCTCCGACGATAGCTGAATCACAGTGTCCATCTCGAATAGCTCTGAAGGCGTGTTCCAGAGCATAGAGAGAGCTGGAGCATGCAGAGTCTACTGTATACGAGGGTCCGGTGACGCCGAGCCAGTATGAGATACGGTTGGCCAACATAGCACGAGAACATCTGCAAAAAAAAGTAAATTTATACATCAAATAAAACCGGCCAAGTGCGAGTCGGACTCGGGCAACTTTAAAATAATTCATCATCATCATCATCAGCCAGAAGACGTCCACTGCTGAACATATGCCTCCCCCTTTAACCCCCACACTGAACGACATCCTGCCATCTGCATCCACTGGATTCCCGCGATTCTCACAATGTCGTCGATCCATCTAGTGGGAGGCCTACGCTGCGTCTTCCAATGCAAGGTCTCCACTCAAGAACCTTTCTTCCCCATCGATCATTGTCACTTCAACTTGCAAATTTTAATAGCAATGTCAGTGACTCCGGTTCTTTGGCGAATATCTATGTTCCGGATTTTATCGCGCAAAGAAACTCCGAGCATAGCTTTCTCCATTTCCATTTTCTCCATTCCATTTCTCCATTGCTCGTTGTGAGTTTTGTACTCGTCGTAAGTACAATGTGTCAATTGGATAGGCTTGCATTTGACCGTCAACTCGCCTGATGTTAAACGACGATGCGGTCTACGATGGAGCACACTTCGCTTGGGTGAAATTCAATAAACGGGATTAATTCCCTAATTTTCCAACTTAAGTGTAATTTTTTTACTTGCCAGTAAAATACAAGAGTAATATCTATCTAATAATGATAAAGCCTACCGTTTTATTTAGAATTGAAAGCCTGCCGGTATTCATTAGTTCGAGCAGACTGTATAATTGGAAGTGCAGGTATAAAAGAGAATGGCAGCCGATAATTCGCTATCGGGAGGTCCGGGAGATGAAATTAGAGTGGGAAATGGTGATGGATGGGGCTGGAGGGTCGTTTTGAATTGATTACTCCATGTAACTTCATTGAAAGCTGCTTAGTTATATTACAGGTGAAGCGTACAATAAAATAAATAAATAAATATCTGGGATATTATTGCACACATGGTCATCTGACCCCAAACTAAGCAAAGCTTGTAATATGGCTGCCAGAGACTGATATACATACATATATATTTTTAAATACATACTTAAATAGATATTAACACCCAGACATAGAACAAACACAAATGTAAATAGCAATGGCATAATTATTTACTGTTTCCTTAAATTTTATTTCGACACTTTTTCCACAAAAAATTTAAGAGGGCTCCTTTGCCTATTTATATCTATATCTATCTATCTATACATATAATAAAATCTGTAATTGCAAGATATCAAAAAAAGAAAAACACAAGGCATCTTAAAATAAGCAGCTGAACACGTTAAGAAAGTTTTTAGAATTTTTATATGTTTGTTTGTTTGTTTGTCCCCGCACATCTAAACCACTGGAAGGATTCAAATGCGGTTTTCACGAATATGCTTAGCTATGACCAGATTGAAGTATAGGCTATGTTATTTTGCGCAAGGGTCGGATTAAGGGAGGAAAAAAGGGCTGAAAGTTTATATGAAAATCTACGCGTACGAAGTCGTGGGCAAGAGTACCAGTTATACAATAAAAGCAGTTGAATTACCATAGACCGTTGAAGGTCTAAACATAATCCGAAATACGAAAGCTCACCACCAGTTGGCAGAGTACCCAGTGAGCTGTCAGCATTACATTACATTTGGTTCGCTATTAGAGATAATTATACCATTCTACGCTTACAATGCAGTCCTAGGACGTACAGTTAACATTTAACATTACAACTTCAGTAATAATCCGTCAAGTCGTAAGTTTAAACGTTTTATAACTGAATGAGGGGAACCCAGCAATTGTGATAATGAAACTAAATTGCATCTCCGCGAAGTTCTGTATTGCCATAGTTTTAAACGCCACTGTGAAGATTATTCTGGAGAATTCTTGAATTTAAATTACTAAGGGTGGATTCGACCAAACCTGAATTTATACACGAGTAACTATACCAGGGATAAACCTATTCCACGATTACCACTCGAGTAATCCATTCGTCGTTTTTCCACGCAATACAAAGTATAGCTACGCCGGGAATAGCTGTACGCCAATAGCGAAATGAATGATGAACGAATCTATTACCCTGCTAAAAGTCATTGTTCTACAACGCCACGGTATTCAAGCTTATGTCATATCAACTCGCTTTTGTCGTATTATTATGTAGGAAAGTAAATGTCAGATGTCAAAAAATATCGAATGTCAAAAAATCTGCACTCGTCGGACGTCAAAAGTCGACTAAATTAAATTCCTTGATTTATAATTTGGTTTTTCGGTGTTTTCCAATTTTACCTATGACTGACCTAGCACAACCAACATCGATTTAAATGTAGTTGATAACCAACGAAATTTGTTGTATACAAATATATATTTGTCAATAATCTATCTGCTAGAAATGCGATAACCTATAAGCACTTACCGGTCAGAAATGTATTCCAAGTTATGTTCTATTTTTGTTAGCAAATTCAAAGTTGCTTCTTTGCTCAAACAAAACCTGGTGGCAAAATCACGATCATAGTAATACTCAAACAAGTCTTTTCTTTCTTTTATCCACCTTGAACGTCTAGATATAACTTCCTCGTCACTATTACTATCTTCAATCAAATTTCCTAAGCATTGCATTTTAAATTGACGAAGTGCGAGCGTTGAGTTGAAATGATAAAAGACAAAACAAAACAAGAGAATACAATCACACAAAAGAGCAGAACATATGGCGCGCTGCCGCCATTAAAATATTCTTGGGATAACTCTATTATTCCACCAAAAACGGTGGTATAGTAATTATTCTCGAAAAGGCTTGCTATTCTTAGAATAGTAGATGGTAAAATGTGAAATTGATTTACTCTCGAATAACTGGCGATTTATTCCAAGAATAAAATTTACTCTCCTTTGGTCGAATCCACCCTAAGTAAGTACGATAAGTCAGATAGTTTTAAAAGATTCGCCACGAATGGTCTCTTGGAGTTATCTACGGTAGGATAAGCACGGAGTCAACTTCAGTGGAGGGTTTAGTTTAAAATATTTCTGGAAGTCTCTTAGAAATGTTTTACTCAAATAAGTATAAGGAGATATAAGTAAAATAAAATAATCTTACTTGATATTAATTGTAACACTAAAGGTGGGTTTTTTTTTCTAACTAAACAAAATGCAAACAATCTAGCATTCAATACTGCTTAGCCTATTTTACAAAAACAAACAATTGATTCTTGAATGTCTTTCGGTTTTATCAAGAAACTAGCGACCCGGCTTTGCACGGGTGTAAGTTTTGTTATATACTCATATAAAATATCCGAGAAAAATTATCTAACTGATGGTGAAAACTGCATCAAAATCCGTTGCGTAGTTTAGGAAGAGTTGGCGGATATACAGATAGACAGACGCGGAAAGCGACTTTATTTTATTCTAGTGATGTTGTCCGCGACTTCGTACGCGTAGATTTTCATATTAACTTTCAACCCCTTTTTTCCTCCCTTAATCCGACCCTTGCGCAAAATAACATAGCCTATATTTAAATTTGGTCATAGCTAAGCATATTCGTGAAAACCGCATTTAAATCCGTTCAGTGGTTTAGGACATGTGCTTGGACAAACAAACAAAAATTCTAAAAACTGTGTTCAGCTGCTTATTTTAAGACGCCCTGTGTGATATTTTCTTTGATATTTCGCAATTACATTTTTTTTATCTCTACGTCTTTATTCTATGTATATAGATTATGTAGAGATAATTCTTAAACTCAAGACCACTTCACTCTCAACTTCTTCCTTTAAATCAAACATTTTACTCACCCTGTGATACCAAACCCGTTGACCTGCATTTTCTCGTAGAACCAAGTCTTCTCGGACTCTGAGAAGCAGGCTCCAACGAACACGCCCGTCTTTGTGTCGCGAAGCTCTTTGGGGTTTACACCTGTTGAAAAGACAGCATTTAACTAAAAGATAAAACTCATCAAAACAAGGTTTTCAAATTATTTAGTTCGTTGAATTCATAATTCAGTTATTTCATGCGAGAGTAGGTAGAACAATTTACATTATGATCTTATCTCCTTCGGGACTGCCAGCTTTCAAGGCCCGTGTTCAAGGCCCAGAATATGGCACGCTATTTCACTCTCGTGTCACGGTGTTTGTGGACGCACTCCTCCGAAACGGCTCGTCCGATTTATATGATTTTTTAACCGACTTCAAAAAAGGAGGAGGTTTTCAATTCGACTGTTTTTTATGTTTGTTACCTCAGAACTTTCGACTGGGGGAACCGATTTTGACGATTATTTTTTTATTAATAAGCTGGTGCTCCCCGTGTGGTCCCATTTCAATTTGATTGATTTCTGAATTTTTTATGATGTCGGTTTTTTGTATTGATTTTTATTTAATGTATATTTGGTAGGTATGAGAAATAGTATTTTAATAGTAAAGTATTTTCCATTATCATCACAATTTTTCATGAAATGTGCTTCAGGCGTTTTGGGAAGTTATTATTTCAAAATATTTAGTACATATTGTTGTGTTATATTTTTATTATGACCACAAAAAATGGGATAAACAGTTTTCCCATTTATTCTGGACCCCAAAACGGCTGGAACGATTTTGATGAAATTTTCTGGCCATCTCCAATTAACCAGCAATTGATCCTGTAAAGTTGGGTAGCGATCGGATTAACAGATTTTTTGCGTTTTAATTTTAATATTTTCTTAAAAAAAAATTATAATTGAAGTCTTTTTTTAATCTTTCCTCTAAAAGAATTTTGGCGTCGCACATTTGTGCATTTGCCAGTGTCAAGTATATTATCAAGTTAAATGAAATGTAGTCAAACAATTTATTGAAGGTTAAACAAACTTACCTAAAGTGTAGTTTGACCGTAATTATGCTAGTCGCTGCATCCGAAGAGATTTTTATTCACCAGGTAGTCCACTCCTAGACGTACTGGGCACCGAACACTTTTTTTAGATCTAAAAACCTCAAATACACAAAATTAGTACTGTAACGACCTAACCGGTAGTGGGGAGCGGCCGCTCGCACCTCTCAACCGTTTGTCAAGTCGCCATTCTCTTCAGAGTTCCTTGATTTCACTAAAGTTTTACACGTTTAATTTAAGGGAAATGTTTTAGCTGGAAAACTGATGGGCGGGAGGGATCAAAAATCTCTTCGGATGCAGCGACTAGCATAATTACGGTCAAACTACACTTTAGGTAAGTTTGTTTAACCTTCAATTATACTACGTCGCTGCATCCTCAAGATTTTTATTCACCAGGTAGATGTTTAGAGCTTTAGGGAAATCGTTTGCTAAAATAAAACTAGTCAACTACAACATATAATCATTGTTTGTTGTAATAATTGTTTTATTCAACTTGAAATTAAACATTTCCTTGACTCATTTTATTTAATTACACGGGAGTTACTCACGCAAGATTAGGCCGGATACTCCGACTATAGTTTCAACCGCATACGGCGGTCTTTATCAAGGTGATTGCGCGCGCGTATTTTCTTGACTATCCTCATGGTCGAAAATAGCATTTGTAAATACAGCGTCAAGAGCAGTAGTAACAGGTCAGTTATAAAAATTTTCAAATACAAGGGAATTCCCTAACTACCTTGCCGCTTTCTTTATAACTTCAATGGAAACGCCTCTACGACTTACCGCCGACGTTGATGCATGTCGAGAGCTATGATCAGAATACACACTTGTGTCAATTCTACTTTCATACAAAACTTGTTTGATCCAGCAGAAAATAGACGGATAACGCGTGCGACGCGTGGTTCGATGCCCGAACACTAGAAGCGAATGGCGACTTGACAAACGGTTGAGAGGTGCGAGCGGCCGCTCCCCACTACCGGTTAGGTCGTTACAGTACTAATTTTGTGTATTTGAGGTTTTTAGATCTAAAAAAAGTGTTCGGTGCCCAGTACGTCTAGGAGTGGACTACCTGGTGAATAAAAATCTTGAGGATGCAGCGACGTAGTATAATTCACAGTTAGAGTCAAACAAAAGTCACGGTCAAGTGAAAGTCATGCCCTAGTAAAGTAGTGGAGACTACAGGAGGCGGCTTCTATGGAGCTTTGGAAACAATACGAAAATACGTCATGTTTCACCGCATTATATGACTACCCCACACTCGAACACGTAAATAATAACACTCGAAATCACACAAGTTTAGAAAAATAATACAGTGAGGCGAGTTTTCCATAAGGCAATTAAAAATATATTAGTTCATAAAAATGCAATAGATGGCGTTGACAAGATATGGTTATGAGGTTTTTTTCAAAACCACAGACGAAGAAAGGTCAATAAGAAAACTTGCTTATTCTCATAGACAGACCACAGGAAAGAGAAGTAAATAGAACGGAAATGATTAGGAAACTCTGACGCCAGGTATTGTGACAGATATGTGATTGAACATTCTTATTTATGTCAACGCGTCGAACTTCGCGTCACAGCTGCTAACACAGTTGCTATGGGTTTATATGTGTGGAAGTGGCTACAACAAATTTCTTACAAAAATGCCTTGACAGCCGTTCTAAATTAAATTTAAAAAAAAAAAACTTTTTTGTGAGTTTCAACAATAAAAGCATTGGCATTTTTTTAAAATCGTTTATTATTATATAAACGCGAATACCAACAAACAGAAATGGTTGCATTATTCTGCGTACAAATGGCTTCTCTTGTAGTAACTGTGCTAGCAACTGTGACGCGGAGTTTGACGCGTTGACATAAATAAGAATGTTTAATCAAGTATCTGTCACAATACCGACAGAGTTTCCTTCTCATTTCCGTTCTATTAACTTCTCTTTTCTGTGGTCAGCACCGTATATCGATGGTTGTAGAAATAAACGTAGTGATTATATTCTGTTTGAACTATGTTCCTATAGCTGTCAGAAAACCGCCAATTGAAGTCTTATAAATTTACATATGTTACTACATCATAAAAGAAAAGAAAAACTCTTAGACCAAGAAGGTTGCTATCGCTACCAAGGAGGTTCCTTCTAGGAAGTATATATGACGCGGGTGAAACCGCGGGTGCAGCTAGTCCTTCATAAACATTATGACGCGTCAATACATATTGGTCCTTTGAATTATTCAACAAACGCAGACACCTAATCCCAGTGCTCGCGACATAATGGAATATCGAGTCTCGATACGGGATACGGGAGATAATACGAGAATACGGGGCGAGGGCTTTCAACTCATTGTTTTGAGTGATCTCGATATCTGATTGAGGATCTTTTACATTAGCCGGGACCGAACGAGTGAGTCACACATAACACACGGACCTGTTTGATGTATTGCATTAACAATTAATTGGGTGAATACAACAGATTTCACCGTATCTTTCAAATCAAATCTATTTATGGCATTTCAATTGTTTCGGTGGTTGGTTTCGGTTGTTTGTTTGTTTGTCTTTAGGGTTCCGTACCCAAGGGTAAAAATAGGCACCTATTACTGAGCCTACGTTGTCTGTCTGTCTGCCCGTCCTACCTTTAAATGGAACCGTAATAGATAGCCGCAGTTGAAATTTTCGCACTCTTGGCACACGCTACACATTGCGCCGACTTTTTTGTTAGTTGTACGGCAACCGATCCGACTACAACGCCGCGCGATGCCATTGTTACGATGCCCTATCGGACAAGTGAAGTTGAACACTACGTAAGTTACATAACGTCTAAATTGAAGTAAATGTGGCATTGTGAACTATATAATTGATGTCTAGGTATGTACAACGACGCTCGGACGTTTTTTGACTGTTTTCACTTGGATATTGTGAGTCTATAGATATTGTATCTCGATGCACCTCATTTATCAACATTAGTTGACGTGAATAAACTGTATGTATAAAAGTACTGATATACACATACTCGTACACGCTAGCTAAATCAACTAACGATAAAAATATGTGATACCACCAGTTTCGACATAGAAAAGAGAAGTAAATAGAACGGAAATGAGAAGGAAACTGTCGCCAGGTATTGTGACAGATATGTGATTGAACATTCTTATTTATGTCAACGCGTCGGACTCCGCGTCACAGTTGCTATGGGTTTATCAGAGTGCAAGTGGCTACAACAAATTTCTTACAAAAATGCCTTGACAGCCGTTCTAAATTAAATTAAAAAAAAAAACTTTTTTGTGAGTTTTTTTTTTTTTTTTTTTTTATTGTAGAATAGGCTTGCGTTTGACCGCCAACTCGCCTGATGTTAAGCGACGATGCGGCCTACGGTGGATCACGCTTGCCTAGAAGAAACCGATTCACTCGTGACTTGAAGACACCCAGATTGTATCTATCGGGGAACACCCATTCAGGCAGTGCATTCCACAAACTAGCAGTTCGCATAATAAAAGTGGAATCAAAGCGCTTCGTACGGGTTTTCGGAATGTCAACCATAAAGCGGTGTCGATTTTTCGTGCCCGCTCTGGCAGTCCGATAGAAAAAAGGGCAGGAGGGAATTAAATCATGCAGATCAGATGCACACTCTCCAAAATGTATCCGATAAAAAACCGATAGACTAGCAACTTTGCGCCGATGCTCAAGACTAAGAAGCTTAGTCTGAACTAGGGCTTCGTTGCTGATGAGCCTCTTAGCACGCTTCTCAATTGACTCCAAGGCCCCGAGCTGGTATTTAGCTGATCCATCCCAAAGGTGAGAGCAGTACTCCATGCACGACCGAACTTGTGCTTGGTACAGTGTAAGCAACTGTTCCGACGTGAAGTACCGACGCACCTTCGATAGGATACCTAGCTTTTTGGCAGCCAATTGAGCCTTGCTTTCAATATAGGAGCCAAAGTTGAGTGTAGGAGACAGAGAAACACCCAAAAGCTCAAGCTGGTCAGATATCGGAACGGACACATCTTGGAAAGTAGGAGCCAGATGGAATGGCGTCCTTTTTGCGGAGAACAGACAAGCCTGGGTCTTAGCGGCATTGAACTTGACCAGGTTGGCATCGCCCCAATCGGAGACTACCTTAAGTGACAAGCTCATGCGCTCAACCATGGCCTCTCTGAGAGACTGTATTTCAGGTCCACTGGTTCGTGCATTGGATGTATAGCTCTCTACTACTGTGCTGTCGTCTGCGTACCCAAAGATACCGGGCTTTAACAGATCGTTAATATGCAGCAGGAAGAGCGTTGCAGAGAGCACCGACCCCTGGGGGACACCGGCATTAATTGCCATTTGATCGGACGAGCAGCCATCAATGAGGACTCGAATCGATCTATCCCTCAGGAAGTCCGATATCCACGCAACAAAACCTTTGGACAAACCGAAGGAGGAAAGCTTGCTAATAAGGCCGTCATGCCAAACCCTGTCGAATGCCTTCGAGATGTCAAGGGAAACGGCTAGCGCCTCCCCGTATTTCTCGATGGCCTCGCTCCAGATGTGTGTGGCGTAAGCTAGAAGATCCCCAGTGGACCGGTTTCGGCGGAATCCGTATTGCCGGTCACTGAGGAGATCATTCGCTTCGAGATACGACAGGAGCCTGTTGTTGAGGACACGTTCCATAGTCTTGCAGAGTATGGACGTGACCGAAATTGGCCTGTAGTTGGCAGGGTCGGCACGACTACCTTTTTTGGGCACAGGTTGCACGTTTGCAAGCTTCCACGACTTCGGCACTTGACCAGTCTCAAGCGAGAGACGAAAGAGGCGTGTCAATATAGGAGACAATTCAGGCGCACATGACTTCAGTACTATGGCTGGAATACCATCCGGGCCACTGGCTTTGTTCACATCAAGATTGCGTAGCGTTTTACGAACCTCCTTTTGGCGAATGCGAATATCTGACATAAATGTCGTGGAGCCAGGTGTGGTTGGAGGTATCGCGCTACCAGAATCAAGACGCGAAGACTCCGCAAACTGAGAAGCAAACAAGTTTGCTTTCTCTTCAGCGGTGTGAGCCAGCGTCCCATCAGGTTTCAGCAGTGGAGGGAGTGAGGGGTGGCAGAAGTTCGCTTCGACTGATTTAGCTAGGGACCAAAACGCTTTACTACCAGCAGGGTACGAAGCAAGTTTGTTCCCAATTCTGCTAATGTGGTCAAAGCGAGCCCTCTGTAGAACCTTTTTGCAGGACTTGGCTGCCGTGTTATATGCCTTCTTCTTCTGATGTAAGTCTTTCGCTTTGCGGTGTCGAGCATCGACCCAGGCTAGGTATGCCTCATGTTTGCGTGTTTCCGCGCGAATGCACTGAGGTCCAAACCATAGGCGAGCTTTGCCGGACAGTGGTACGTCGGAGTAAGGAATATAGTACTCCATGGCCTGACGCAACACATCAGTCACAGCATCCGCGCAGGTCGAAGGATCATTAGAAGAAAAGCACACTGACTGCCAAGGATAAGACGCAAAAAAAGATCGCATCTCATCCCAATCCGCCGACTTGTATCGCCACACCCGCCGGGTGCCCCTAGGGCTGAGATCGGGCGGGGAGTAAACGGATACAGATTTCACCAGACAATGGTCAGAGTTACCCAGAGGTGAACAAACTGACACTGAGTAGCGGTCTGGATCGGTTGTCAGCAGAAGGTCCAAGCAATAAGGCGTGTGCGAGTCAACGTCAGGTACCCGTGTAGCTCCTTGGACCAGCTGAGTGAGATCCAACGTTAGAGCAAGCTCACGTGTTTTTCTCCCAGCATGGTCAGTGTCTCGGTGTGGGAATAGCCACTCTTGGTGGTGGCCGTTAAAATCCCCCAGTAACACTAGTTGGGCTGTAGGGTACCTTAGTTGAGCCGCATCCGCCGCCTCAATCAGATATTGAGTGAGCCTGGTTGTCTCCTCATCTCCGCTGTGCGACCGGTAGACACAGGCATAGAGAATTTTCTCTATTCCCATGTCCACCAGGACCCAGAGCACAGAGAATCTGGGGTCCTCAAGTTGACGGAGACGCCGACAGCAGATGTCATCACGAGCGTACAGGCACACACCAGCTCTAAGCTTAAAAGTGTGCTCCAGGGTATACCCCGGGTATGATAAGTACGCCAGGTCAGACGGTCTCCCGATCTGCGTCTCCGTTAGGAAAAATAGTGCCGGTTTTTCAGTCTCCAGGTGAAAGTGGACTGGCACGAGATTTGAGTGCAGACCTCGGATGTTTATGAGGTGCACTTTAAGTGAAAGGGCGTGCAGCCGCTGTGTAAACTTCATTCTATTTTTCCTTTGCTGCATGATTGTTGTTGTGTGAGTGATTCGGTGGGAAAACGGCAGTGGATCGAGACTCCACGCTGCTAACCAGTAGACATACGGTGCGGGGCTACACCATTGGGGAACTAGTCTGGAGACTGCGGGGACGCCCGAGCCCCCCCGGGGATGTCCATCGGGCCCTTTCACCCGGTCGCCGACCGGCACGATGGCGCATCCCGGGATTTTTCGCGAGTTGGCGGGGCAGCCTTTCATGAGTGGCTAGTTCACTACTTGGGCCCCCTACTAACTGCGGTCGGCCAGCGGTGCACCGTGCCTCGGATCCCGCTACCCTCCGCGACTAGTTACCCGATGCAGCCCAACATCACATGGCAGAACGGTCTTACATCAGTGAAGTAACTGATCCGACCCGTTTTCCCTAACGGTGTCACCGGACAACATGCCGGAACACGGCCAGGCCGCTTGGCGGCATGACTTTGTCCGGTGGGTGGTCACTAGCCTCGGCCGAAGCCTACCACCAGTATGTTGTCACCTGACTAGCACCACCCGGGGACTACGTGTGGGGTTTCAGAATTTACGGGTGCATTCCCACGGACGAGGGTGATTCAATCCCCAAAAATCAAACAATAAAAGCATTGGCGTTTTTTAAAATCGTTTATTATTATATAAACACGAATACCAACAAACAGAAATGGTTGCATTATTCTGCGTACAAATGGCTTCTCTTGTCAGCGCGTTTTAATTAACTAACTGAGATAATAGGAAGGAGCTTTGTGTTACAGAGCTGGATATTTTTAATCCTTTTGATGAAGAAAAAAGCGGTTAAAGCAGCTATTACGTCGTTGTATTTTCAGGAGTTTAAACTAAATTTTCAACTGACTTCAAAGAGGTCCTAGATTCTACTGTATTTTTTTACACGCATTATTAGCTTGATATGTATATATATGTAATCAATTATCTATGTATCTATGTAACGGAATCTTTGAACGGGATTTTCACCCCTTTCAAAACGACGGATTGATTCGAAACTTTGAACACTTATCAAGGACTGATGGCAATGCAATCATTTAAATAGTTTGTACCATTATCCTTAAAAGGATCTGTTTTGAAGCGTGTTAGTTTAGTTTTTTAAACTACGAGAATTATTTGTGTGTATTCTACGCGATATATCCATTGCTATTGAGCAGATTTAAATGATTTTTCAAGCTTTTATTTAGCTTGCAATGTATTTAGTTTGTGTAAGTTAAATCTTGCAAGCGAATTTTTCTTAAGTTTTGAATGCACCTTAAGTTCTACTCCAATACAATATGCAATATCCAATATTGTAATATTTTCGAAATAGCCGCCATAATAAAAATATTTCAAGAAAAACTCAAAGCATATTTTTTAATAAAAGATTGTATTTTTTTAATAAAAGATTGTTTTTTTTTAATGAAAGATTGAAAAGGCTTTATTTATCTTAAGAGTAAAAAAAAATTGGGTGGGGAAAATATGGGATAAATCCCGTGTAAATAAAATAATTGTATTTTTATAAAGAAGAAACCTATAAAATTATGCAGAATAATGGCGGTGTAAGAAAATACACGGCTACTAGATCTTATAAAATGTTGCTAGACTGAGCTCGATCATCATAGACTTATTTCGATTACAAGAGATTATTTATGTAGCGTTCGAAATTTAGTTTCACTCATACCTGTAAATAAGACTATTTGGGAGCCTCGGGTCACAGTTTTTGCAGCTATGTTCCTTTCGACGAGGGTGGCAGTTGCTAGCCTGTAGAATCGGTGTTCCCCGACAGTTACAATATAGGTGTCTTCAAATCGCGAGTGAATACGTTTCATGTAGGCTAGCGTGCTCCAGCGTAGACCGCATTATCGCTTAACTGGTGAAGTGGCGGTTAAACACAAGCCTATTTTATTTATGTATTGTAAGTACGAAAGAGTATTATCGTGCTTGCTCGGTAACTATAACAGAAAAGCATCTGATCGCAAATACATCTTTACAATTTCACGTAAGGAATGATCTTAAAAGTGATCATGATCATCAGCCTTTCATGTTCTCTCAGCTGGGACACAGAACTTCTCTCTGAGAGAAAGGATAGGCATTAATCCACCATGCTGGCCCAGTGCATTTTAGTGAATGTCATTTGTCTTTGAAATGTTGAGGTTCTTGGACATATCGGTTTCCTTACGATGTTTTCCTTCGCAATTTTTGAGCTTGAGCATCGAAACTGTACATAATAAAATGTATTGAGGTACTAAATAAGTTATTAGTTCAGGATCGAAAATAGAACCGGTTGCCATCAGATTGTAAAGCGCATATGCTACCTCTCGGCCACCATCGCTTCAAAATCCAATATTGAGTAATTATTACTGGCAAAAGTAAAAGTTTTAATGGATTTGCAGATAACAGACGATCCTCTGCAGGGCCCGTGAGTTGTACCTTGTACCTTATGCTCAAATTACTTGCCCTAGTTCAGAACGGTGTAGATAATTCTTGTGTAGGAGTTTGTACGATTTATTTCTCGGAAGTATTTTCGATGTTCTGTCTAAACTTAATTGGCCCGTTTCGTAGCTCACTTTCATTTTGTTATCTTCTAATAAATGTTATATTTAGGTGCGTTTAAAGCCTATTCTAAATTAAAGTAGTCTTTGTTATAAGTATTATGAAGGACTACAAAATTAGGACTTTTCTGTATTTCATAAAATGTATGCTACGGCATCGCTACGAATACTACGTGGTGCTACGCGGACTTGCTACGAGACGTGATATATTTAAATATTATTTATTATAATATAAACATATATTTTGTGACCTATACTGAATAAATTTAACTTCGATTAAATGTAAATGGGCTAATGAGAAACAATTAACTTTATTTTTCCACAATTTCCGTACTTATTTTAAGTTTTACAACGCATTCATTTCTGTAGTGGTAGGACTCGTTTGCAGGGGTCCGCCTGGGGAAGTACCACACCTTTGCCAGTTATTCAACAGCCAAGCTGTAGTGTGTAAACACTACAGTGTTCCGGATTGAAGGGCAATGTTTCCAGCAAAATTACAGGGCACACAGAGATTTGACATTTTATATCTCGGGGTGACGAGCGCAGTGCATTGCCATCAAGGGTTTTGAACTGTTGAAGTTCAACATTCTGAGTGGCGTTTAGCTGTTATGGGCAAGCTTATCAGGCGAGCGACTTCACTCGTCTCGACACTCAGTAACATAAAAAAAAGCGAAGCACAAACAATTCTGGTTGCTATTCATTGAATCAATCTCCATAATCCTTACAAAACACCTCCAGAACATTTACAACCAAGACTGATCCCAAATGGAATAAAGGGAATGAGGCCTTGTAAAAACGACGATCTTTTCTCAAAGTTAAATAAAGCGGGAGCGTCGCCGGAGAGTTTAATTCATCTGAGTGCTCGCAGACTTTGGGTACAGATAAATTGGTCTCATTACACCCAAAGAAAGGGAGGTGGTATTGATTGGAATTTGGAATGCGATAAAATGGGAAGCTGTCACACCGTGTTGTAGCTCGTACTTAATTAAAAAAGACCTTGTTTATTTGTCATCCCACTATGTAATATAATAAATGTAAAAGTTTGGATGGATGGATAGATGGATGGATGGATGGATGGATGGATGGATGGTTGGTTGGATGGATGGTTGGATGGATGGATCGATGGATGGATGGATGGATGGTTGGATGGATGGATGGATGGATGGATGGATGGATGGGTGGATGGATGGATGGATGGATGGATGGATGGATGGATGGATGGATGGATGGATGGATGGATGGATGGATGGATGGATGGATGGATGGATGGATGGATGGATGGATGGATGGATGGATGGATGGATGGATGAATGGATGGATGGATGGCCATGCCATGTTAGAGATGGCATGGGTAGAGCAACAAATTTAGTGCATTTTCTATGTATTGAAAACTATATAATAAAAAATGCCCTTGAAAAATATATTTATAGGTGTTGGACCAACATTTTACACATTTTATCGAAATTTATGTTTTGTAACTTATTCTATTTATGGGCTAGAGACCTGTGATATACTCAGACGGACGGAGGGTAGAGTGACAGTAATAGGGCTACGTCTGCCCTGTGGATGCGCAGCCCTAAAACGACTAATTCAGAGAAGAGTACATAACTTCTAAACGGAAGAACAAATTTTAATTAAATAAAACTAAAATGATGTATGAAAACGATGTATGAAAACTCCTATCAAAATGAAAAACTGCAGCTAAATCAGTTTAGCCGTTTTGGAGAATAATAGTTACAAACATACTAACATCACAAAACTTTTTACCCATAAACATACTGGTACTGCTGGTCCGATCAGACGTGGATGAAAACGAAACAAACAGACAGACATACCGATAGTCAGTAGTACAGACAACAGAGTGACTTCTTGAGTTCTTAATATAGTACACATGGGATGGGACTTACACATGGATCATTTCCATTTTGGAGAAGAAGAAAACCGCTCTATAAAAACCCGCGGCGCACTGTTAGCAGCCAATATACACTTTTAAACTAAGAAAAAATTAATAAATGGTAGCGTTATACCTACAGTTTCCCCTTTAGCAATAACACCCCCCCCCCCCTCGGTCGTCCATTCGTATACATTTTGAGCACATTGTTTACAGTTGTGTGCGCTCAATATTGAAGTGTGCGTTTGTAGAACTAGTAAGAATATGTCAGTGTGTGCAATACGTGTTTACCTCGCCCCCTTCAGTTTTTGGCAGTCTTTTTCGGTACTAGCTCGAGTTTTAGTTTTTTAGTTTAAAGGCAGATCCAAACTATATGTTATCAAAGCTTTTAAACTAAGCTTTTCACAGCTGCTAACCAGTTTAAGGTTTCAGGCGAGACTCAATTTGCACCAGCTGTGTGCAAATAAAAATAAACAACATCTAGAAGTCTGAAACGTTTGCGAAGACTTTTCTTGCCAACGTTATTTTACCGTGAAATATAGTTTTAATTTTAGTTATTTTACCATGAAATATAGTTTTAAATATAGTTATTTTACCGTGAAATATAGTTTTAAATATAGTTATTTTACCGTGAAATATAGTTTTAAATATAGTTATTTTACCGTGAAATATAGTCTTGTAGTTCTATAATTTGATTTAGTCTCGTCGTCATGATTTTAGTCTATAATGTTCCCACTGCTGGGACTGGGCCTCAAGCCTTCTCTCAGAGAGGATGGGCCCTAATCAAAGATAATATTATAACTACTTGATCGCTCATGAGTCATACTCGTACTTTGCTTGTGCACGACGACATTGTGGATTTTCCTTGGATACGTACCTATCAAACGTTTCGATTCTACATTTCTAATCTCTACGACCAAGGATTGGAACAACCTGCCGGCTTCCCTGTTTCCTGAGAGATATAATCTGGGCCTTTTCAAGGCAAGAGTGAATAGGTATCTTCTAAGTCTGCGTACTTCATCTTCGACCACATCGTCGCTTACCAACAGGTGAGTTGATGGTCAAAAGCGGAAATATTCGCGATAAAAAAAAAAAACTGTAAAATTCAAGTTTCTTAAGATCTTTCTATTTAATAGAGTCAGAACACCAAAAATTCAATTTTTAACCGACTTCAAAAAAGGAAGACGTTTGTATTTTCCACTGTTTTTTTTTTATGTATGTTCACCGATTACTCCGTCAACTCTTGACTGATTTCATTTTTTTTTCTATTGTTCTTTAGGGTATACTTCCACTTTGGTCCTAATGTCACCAAGTCAGGATCTGATGATGGGATCCCAGAGAAATCGAGGGCAACCCTAAAAATTTTAATAAATAATTTCTGATTCTAAATTTTATGAGCACTTATTACGTTTTGCATATAATAGGTCGGGGAAAAAGTCTTTTCGTATTTTGTATGTATAAGGTTGTAGTAAAAATCTCATCCGTTGTACTGTTTGTATCTGGCTGGTTTTGATACCATTAAAAATATGACATTTTAAAAAAGGAATACAAAAAGTAAAAAGCAATTTCCCGCCATTTTTCAATTGTTTTTTTGTTTGATAAAATGATAAAAATGATAAATGAATAAAATCTAACGAAGAAATTCGATATATTGTGAAATTTTATTACAAAAAAGGGAAAACTGCGACACAAGCCGCGAAAAAATTTGTGACGTTTATGGACCTAATGCAGTGTCATCAAGAGTAGCACAATGTTGGTTCAAGCGTTTTCAGTCCGGGAATTTTGATGTCAAAGATGCAGCTCGCTCTGGTCGCCCTGTTACGGATAAAGTAGATGCCATTTCTGAAAAAGTGGACCAAGATCGGCATATTAATAGTTACGACGTAGCTGAAGAACTGGGGATTGACCACAAAACAGTTTTGACCCATTTGAAAAAAACTGGGTATACAAAAAAACTCGATATTTGGGTGCCACACAAGCTCACTGAAAGAAACCAAATGAATCGTGTACTCATTTGCGACTCTCTATTGAAACGTAAAGAAACCGAACCGTTTTTGAAAAGATTGATCACTGGTGATGAAAAATGGATCACCTACGACAAGAATGTGCGCAAACGATCATGGTCAAAGGGCAGTGAAGCACCACAGACTGTAGCGAAACCCGGATTAACACGTAATAAGGTGATGCTGTGTGTATGGTGGGATTGGCAGGGCATCGTTCATTATGAGCTTTTACCGCCGGGCAAAACCATCGATTCGGATCTCTACTGCCAACAGCAGATGAGACTCAAACAAGAAATTGAGAAAAAACGGCCGGAATTGATCAACACAAAGAGTGTGGTCTTTCATCATGATAACGCCAGACCGCACACATCTTTGACCACTCAGCAAAAATTTAGAGAGCTTGGTTGGGAAGTGTGAATGCATCCACCATATAGCCCTGACCTTGCACCCTCAGATTTCCACCTGTTTCGGTCTATTCAGAATTCTTTGGGTAGTGTTAGATTAACATCCAGAGAGGACTGTCAAAACTACTTGTTGCATTTTTTTTGATCAGAAGTCCCAAAAATTCTACAGCAACGGGATCATGTCACTACCTACAAGATGGCAACAAGTTATCGAACAAAATGGCACATATATATTATAATTAAATATAATTAAACTTGAAAAAAATATGTCTTGAATTTGTTTAAAAAATAAGGTCAACTCGGCGAAGACCGTCTGTCGGGAAAGATCGTACAACAAGAATTACCACGAATTCAGCAGAACTACGCAGATGGCAATACCATCACCGGAATAATAAAACCATTTAAGTTCTTATTAATTGATATAGATAGCGGTATTTATAGTGTGAACGGAAAAAAATGAGGTTGTTAATTAAGTACGGTGAGCACCTTTGCATTGGAGTGTGCTACGTGCTTACAAAAAAAAGGATTTAAAAAGAAAACTCACATATTCAACAGATCTATGCAAGTAAGTTTATTCTTCATTAATTTATCTATTTGATTAGTAAATTACATTAGTATTATAGACGTTTTTTAGTAATTTATGGTTGATGAAAATAAAAACTAATCTCAAAATATGTTGCGGGGAAGTCCGTCTAGATCTTGGAGGGTAATAAATGTCATATGCCGGTCTTCGCCTCTTACAGAAATCGTCAACCTTTGGTGTTTTGTTAAGCCTTTCTAGAATACCTATATAAATTATCAAAGTGTCCTAAATATAGAGTTCTACAAAGTAGCACATATTATAAAATCAAGAATATATGTCCGGTTTTTTTTTAAATATAATGTTATGTATCTTGTATAATCAAAGTATATGTGTAACATATGTGTAGGTTTTCAGTTCCGTACTCAAAGGATACCAAATTCTGCTGTCTGTCCATTCGTCTGTCACAGGGTCAGCACCGTGAGCACACTCTCGTGAATGACGGTGAGTGATTATTTCAACCACTCAGATTTGCTGTTATGGTCACGTGACCGATTTTCTATTGATCTGATTGGGAGAGATAATTAATTACTTATAGTCACTCACGATAGGGTACTAGGCGTAATTTATTTCAATTTTTAGTTTTAATTTATTTTAGCCATGGGAAAATATACGCGAAAAACGGAAAAAAGGTCGTATTCGAAAGAGAAATTAAAAGAAGCTATACTAGAAGTTCAAAGTTTTGCACCCCTGGAACTGCAACGTAGCCGGTCTTACCCGACAATTGCAGCATTTTGCGAAATAAGCGTAATAAAACCTTATTCCTGAGAGTTAGGGTACAAATATTAAGTTGTTACATGAACTGGCGTTCGTACACTGATTCATTCACACAGGTCTTCGTATCTATAACTACGCCAACTACCGCTAACCAGGGAAATTTGCCACTAGACGGTCTTAACCGACATGGGAGCCAAATCCGTCTATTTCTCTGTGTTTTCAAAAATCGTTTTTATTTTCTAAACTGATAGTTTCTTTATCATTTCGACATATTTATTGTCAGATCATCTAAATATATTATTATATAGTTTAACCAAATTTGGATTTAAGATTATAGAATAGCCACAATAAGACCATTTGTATTTTTTTAAATTTAGTATGCCGGTCTTCGCCGAGTTGACCTTACGAAGAAACTTTTTCCCCGACCTATATATTTGAGGTCGGCTTTTAATGTGAAACACTTGACGTTGTCTTTTCTTTAAAAAAATGTGAGAGTTCTCTTAAAGAATCGTATATTTTTTGTATATAAAGTTGTAAAATCCCATGTACTAATCCAGGGAATACGCTTCCTCCACAAATTTCATCCAAATCCATTTACCCTTTACGGAGTTTGCAAAAACGGAGTCATAAACTTTTATGAGATAACTAGCTACGCCCCGCGGTTTCACCCGCGTGGTGATGAAAATCGGTGATAATTATGATGATAAAAAGAAGCATATGTGTTAATCCAGGACATAAGCAATGTATATTCCAAATTTCATCCAAATCCATCCAGCCGTTTCTGCGTGATTGAGTAACTAATATCCATCTATCCATCCAAAGTTTCACATATATGATATTAGTGTGATTAGCGTAATTGTGATGTATCACAACGGTTTCATAGCGGTCTTGTAGTAACCAGTATCGATGGTCCGATTACAGAAGGAACCGAAACCAAAAGTCCCGAAAGTTTCCCGACTGATCATCTCAGCGGCTTCTGTTAATCTTCATTTACTGTATATTGGACTTTTTATTTCGCTGACACCAGCACCTTTTTCAATTATGAGTTTTAAACGTGTTACGGGGAGTTGAAGTTTGTTTCATATTATTTCAATTTGGTGTAGGTTAAGTTGATAAAGAGTCGTAAAATCTTTATTAAACTGATTTCAGTATCATTTTGTGAAAGTAACGTCGTTTTGACACATTTTGTTTTAGTGTTATGGGTTTTATTCACATGTACAAATTAGTCATTAGTTCTGATATAGCTTTAGACCAGTTTGTTTTAACGGACTTTAAAAAGGAGGAGGTTATCAATTCGACTGTATGTTTTCTTTAGTGGTGATTTTCCCGATATATACTCTGATCTATGGTGGTGATTCCGGCGAAGCTATCACGGTATCGGCTAATTTGTTGTCGTCACTGTCAAAAAAGTGATTATTCCACAGACCTAAAAAAATTGCTATCCTAAATCTATGGATTATTCGCAGTTTTGACGTTGACAGTTGTACGACTATTTTTGTTTCAGTTGTAGTTGTTGTAGTTTCAATGCCCATTTTAGTTTGCTATTTTGTTAGCTTTGTGCAATTTCTTCCGTAACAAGCATGCGGTATGTTCACGGATGCATCTCACAATATACCGTTTTATGTTATATTATCCTAAAATTCGTTTTTATTTGTGTTATTCTGTCTGCACCACATCCATAATAGGTTTTTTTTCACGTACCTAAACAAATACAAGCTAACACTAAAATTCTAGACGACAAAAATTAAAGGTGGATTGCTCATAGACCGTTGAAGGTCTAAAAACCCACCAACCTAACCTACCACCAGTTTGCAAAGTCCAGTACGCTGGTGGCATTACCACGCTGAATGGCATCTAATGGATGCACACTGGTATTTTTATGACAAAAATACAGTCAGGTCATTTCTTCTATGATTTTCTTGAAAATTGCTTAGAAATCTTGCTATTGACAAACCCTAGATCCAGTTTACTCAATGAAATCAAATTTCAGTCACAAGTGTGTCTACCAACTAAAAAGCATCAGATAGAAGAGCAACCTCTTCTAAAACTATTTTATTCAGTGGCCAAGTTCTTAAATATCTAGGTAGGAACTACGTCGGTTGCCAAAAGTTTAGCGAAATGAAGTTTTCCAATCGTTGGTACGGTCATCAGCGTTTGGTTTCTAGTTTTCCCTTTAAATTTTATCGGGAAAAGTTATGGACTTCGTCTAAGCTACTATTTGTCTTTGAGGTTCATGGCAACACAGAGAAATCTGTAATGAGGTTTTAGTGCCATCGCACAAAATACATATAAGTAGTGAAATAAAAATGTCGCTTCGATGTATTATTTTCCTATACTTGTGCATTTTCGAGTGTTAATCAATAAATAAATATCTGGGACGTTTTTTCACACACGGTCATCTAACCCCAAACTAAGCAAAGCTTGTAATATGGCTGCCAGAGACTGTTACATATTTTTAAATACATACTTAAATAGATATTAACACCCAGACATAGAACAAACACAAATGTTCATCACACAAATGTTTGTCCTAGATGGGAATCGAACCCACGCCCCAAAGCACAGAAGTTAGGTTCACTACCAATTGAACCACCGGGGCAATGTATAATAATGGATGATTATTATTTATTAAGTGATTGATGTATTTTCGTGTTGTTTCCAAAACTCCATAGAAGCGTATTGTAAAGCCTCCACTACTTTACTGGGGCATAAGTTTGACTTGACTGTGACTTATTTTGCTTGACTCTGATTGTGAATATGACTTGTTTGACGCTATTTAATACTATGTTAATTTGTTTAATATTATGACTGAAGGATTTTGTATCCATGGTAATGAAAAAAATAACATGTATCTACTGCAGGCTTTGATAAATATAATATATAGTTTGGATCTGCCTTTAAACTCGAACTAGTACCGAAAAGGTCTGTCAAAAACTGAAAGGGGCGAGGAAAACACGTATTGCACTCACTGACATATTATTACTTATTACTTGTTACAGTGTCCACAAAAATTTTGGAGTCATGTACATAGCCTTAGATCTAAGGGGGGTTTTGAGCCTTGTGTTTCTTATAAAGGTGACTTGTGTACTGGGGTGGAAGCTGCCGAGGCCTTCGCGGACTATTTCGCTAGTGTTTTTCTAGATGAATTGCCAGCACTGAATGTCAACTCGTGTATGGGACTAGACTGTTCCGGCGGCAGTGGTTGCGTTAGTATACCAGCTATATTTCCCGAAGACATAGAACGCGGTCTTAACAAATTAAAGATAGGTAGCTCACCAGGCCCCGATAACTTGCCTAACTTTATTCTAAAGACGGGTAAAAAACATCTTATTTCTCCACTTTACCTAATTTTAAATATATCTCTTAAAAATGGGAAGTACCCTGACCAGTGGAAGTTATCCAGGGTGACCCCAATTCCTAAGAGTCGTAATAGAACTACGGTTGAAGAATACCGTCCAATAGCCATTCTAAGCGCGCCCGCTAAAGTTTTCGAGTACATCCTACATAAGGAAATATATAGACAGGTGAAACAACAAATAGGTGAAGAGCAGCACGGTTTCAGGCCGGGTCGCTCCGTAAATACGAACTTGTTAGGCTTAGTTGATTACATATCCGATGCCATGGATCGTGGTTCTCAGGTCGACGTCATATATTTTGATTTTCAAAAAGCTTTTGATAAAATTGATAACGATATATTGTTAAAAAAGCTATGTGACCTCGGCTTTTCTCCCAGCCTCCTAAATTTCTTTGCGGACTTTATGAGAGACCGGCGGCAGTATGTTAAGCATGGTATCCACGTTTCGGGACCATATCACACAAGATCTGGTGTAAGCCAGGGTTCCATCACTGGTCCGTTATTATTTAAAATGATGGTGCACGACCTACCTAAAGTGCTGACTTCTGCCAAATGTCTCTTGTATGCCGACGACCTTAAGCTTTTTCTCGAAATAAAATCTCCCTGTGACTGCCTTACCTTACAAGAGGACATAGATAGAATCTGTGCATGGGGCTTGAAAAACAAAATGACATTTAATGTGACCAAGTGTAATGTAATGACGTTTGACCGCAAAAGAAATCCCATCAATTATAATTATCATCTTGACAATCTATGTATAAATCGGGTAAATAGCATTAAGGATCTGGGAGTGACATTTGATCGTACCCTGAATTTCCATGACCACATCTCTGATCTCGCCAAAGAGGCCTATCGTCGTCTGGGCTTCGTATTACGAAATGCCAAAGATTTTAAAAATCCGTTAGTTATTAGAACATTGTACAACTCGTTAGTCAGAAGCAAGCTGGAGTCGAGCGCATGTGTCTGGAACCCGCACCACGTCACCTATGTGCGGATGCTTGAAAAGGTTCAAAAAGCTTTCTTAAGATCGCTGTATAAGAAGCTTCACGGTTATTACCCGTTCATGTACCCAACTAAATTCTTGCTCGGCCAGCTCGGCTACAACTCACTAGAAGTGAGAAGGATGTTGGATCAGCTTGCTACTTGCTGCAAGGTGCTCAGAGGATCAGTTGACTCCTTGCATCTGCACAATTTATTGTGCACTTTGTTTGTGCCAGATAAACCCGGGGTTCCGGCTAATAGGCGTGGAAAATTGCCCAAGTTTTTCCACGTGGCTCACAGCCGCACCGTGGCGCGCTCCATGTCTCCGCTGATTCGCGCCCGCCGCCACTTCAATGCACTCCTTGCTACCAACACTGATTGTGATATTATTTGTGACAGTTGGAATAATGTAACGAAAGTTTTTTTGACTTATTGTGCAAATTTAACTGATCAATGGGACAGGGGCAAAAAAGCCGATGACTATAATGACAATTTGTATGACATACTAATTTTATGTTGACATATTTTTACAGCAATTTGTTGTATTTATTATATTAGTAATTTTATAATATTATTCCTATTTTTACTAGGAAATCTATTTTAGTTTAACAGTATGTGAGATAAATGTTAGTGGAATTTGTCCGTTTTTATTCTCAATAAATAATTTGAATAATTTGAATTACTAGTTCTAAAAACGCACACTTCAATATTGAGCGCACACAACTGCAACTGATGTGATCAAAATGTATACGAATGGACGACCGAGGGGGGTGTAAATACTAAAGGGGAAACTGTAGGTATAACGCTTCAATATTTTTTTTCTAAGACTGCAGAGACTGCAGACGGGGAGTTGTGGTCATAGATCAGAGTATAATTTTTGTGCCAAGCCGACGAAAAATAAAAATGTCACTTCGTTGTATTAAGTCCTAAACTTGTGTTATTTTGTGTTTTAAGTCTATAAAGTTCTGACCTGCATCAATGATGGCTTCATACGCCTTTTCCAGAAGTATTCTGCACATGGGGTCCATGGTGTGCGCTTGCTTGTAGTGGACTCCGAAGAAAGACGCGTCAAATTTGTTCACATTGTTGATCTTTCCGGTTCTCTGGGGGATCTCGGGGTGAGCTAATTTCCATCGCCGTGCGTCCGCTGATATCAAATCCACCTGAAGCAAATATAAAGGGAACTTTTAGAGCGAGAAAGCTGACTAGTAATCATCGACAAAAGATAGCTAGTAATATACCAATCTAGCTGCTATATAGCAATAGAGCGGAATGGTAATAGTAATAAGGTCGCGGGCATCCAGTTTTCTCCTCCATCCAGTCTCATTATTAGATTAGCTATGCTCGGAGTTTCTTTGCGCGATAAAATCCGGAACGTAGATATTCGCCAAAGAACCAGAGTCACCGACATAGCTATTAAAATCTGCAAGTTGAAGTGGCAATGGACAGGCCATATTGCTCGAAGAACTGATGACCGATGGGGAAGAAGGGTTTTTGAGTGGAGACCACCCACCAGAGACGCAGCGTAGGTAGGCCTCCCACTAGATGAACCGACGACATTGTGAGAGTCGCGGGCAGCCAGTGGATGCATATGGCAGGATGTCGTTCAGTGTGGAGGTTAAAGGGGGAGGCCTATGTTCAGCAGTGAACGTTTTCTGGCTGAAGATGATGAATAGAGACCAACCACAGTCCACCGGAAAGGTCGGTTTTTATCTGCCATATCTGACATGGCTTTTGCCTTTTATTGGTGAGAAATCACCTTTTTTGCGCATTGAAATAACACCACGCGGCGCGGCTATAAGATTTTCATAGATTTTTCACTTTTACGGGCCATATTTCGCAATGGATGCACTTAGTAATAAACCGGCCAAGGGCGACTCAGGCTCGCTCTCTTAGGGGTTCCGTACTACTACGAAATACAAAAAGTAGTGCAAAAAATTCAGTCACGGAGTACTGACCGCGCCCGATACGAGAACCGCTGAACAAAAATTTTTCACCGAGTCGCGCTTGGCCAGTATTTATTATGTGTTGTTATTCTTTAATGTGTACTATGATAATCATGCCAATTTTGTCATTTGCACGTATTATCGATATTAGGGCAAATACAAAAATTCCTACGTATAAAATGTGATTTTTTGTACGGGGTACAAACGGGGTACGGGGGTTTTTTGTACGGGCCCTTTAGTTTTCAATTTACTAACTTAATTATTTCTTAGTTAATCCACCGTAACATTACATAAATATTCTGTAAAAAAACTGGCTATCTATTAAGGTTTGAAAGATACAGCCGTTAAAAGGTAGGACGGTCAGACACACAGACAGCGTAGGGCTAGTAATAGGGTCCTGTTCACAGCCCTAGGGGTACAGAAACCTAAAAAAGTGATGCTAACTTTTTATAGCTCCCTTATTTGCCGTATCTGAAGTATCCAGCCTTAGTTAGGGTTAGGTTTGTGGGGACAAACCTAATGATTCGTATAACTAGCAATGGAACCACTTATCTGCATCAATAAGCATTTTTAGAAACGTCATGACGGCCGGTGATTCCCCCGAGCAAATGGTCCCATGTGTCATCTGTGGGCCCGAATTAATATTTCAACGTCACGACAACTTCATCTCAGGGTACAGAAATAAACAGAATTGGCGGTCAGATTAATGAAACAGACGAAATAGTTGGACTGTATGTTATGGGCTAAGAGCTAGCTGCATGTCTATTCTGCAAGCTAAGTGATCGCGCAAGAGAAGTGATAAGCTAGGTGAACGTGTATTTTTCTTGTAGATTACTATAGAGAAATGTCAAAATGACGAGTGATCACCTTTGACTGTAGTCCCTTGCCCTCGTAATTTGTTCTAAAAAATTCGAACGAAAGGACAGACAGACAGTTATACAGACGGACGGACAGAACGAATTTATAAGGGTTCCTTGTCGGGCTACGGAACCCTACTAAAAAACTGACTTCATAAAAATGTCAGAACTGGACCAAATTGACACGGGAAGCATCAGCTTAAGTGTGAGTCGGTGTCAAATTTCAATTGATGTTGTATTTTTGTACTACTTTATGTATTTTGTGGTGGTACGGAACCCTCAGTGTGCGAGGCCGACTCACACTTGGCCAGTTTATTAATGTTACGATAGACACCAAAACATTTTACAACGTTATGGGAACTGTCAGACGCATTCTTTCTGAGGCCGCCGCACTTTATTTTCACAATTTTTTTATAAAATAAACTTGACTGACACCGAAATTATTATCATACAAAAAGGTATGATAATAATAATTTCTATTATCGTATTCTATTATCAACATGTTCAAACAAATTGACGTAATCATCGCTTACCCTCATCAAACGACATAATCTGCCGCGTGGCTGGCTCCGAGTCTATTACGTGGGAGAGAATAAGTTTTCCTCAATCAATTGCCATTTTTAGGGTGTACAACCGAATCCGCGGGGAAAATGTGGCAGGAGGTTAATGAAATCGTCGGAACTGGCAACCCTTGCGAAATATCATGAATTTCTGATGCCTCTATTCCGAACGAGTTTATTTGATTAGGCTCATTTGCTATCAATGAATTCTGTCCGAGGTTTAGCACAAATCTAAATTAATTAGAAACGGGATTGGGACTTATAGTAATCGTTCCAGTTTTCTCTTGTGTCCGAAGCTTGACGTCAGCCAGTATTTCTGTATTATTGCTTGTATTTATATCGTCTACTTTAGGGTTCCATACCTAAATGGTGAAAACGGGACCCTTTTTCTAAGCCTACGCTGTCTTTAATTCTGCCTGTCTTGTTGTTCGTCCTATTTTGTAACGGCTGTATCTTTCGAACCGTAATATATAGCCAGTTGTCATTTTTAAAGAATATATAATGTTACGGTGGATTAATGATAAAGAGAAATAATAAAATAAACTACTAACTAACTAAAACTAAAGAAAGGACAACCATATAACTCATAACCATATAATATAACCCATACAACAAACATATTTTTTACGTATTTTTGTAATTGCTCTAATGTAAAAATGGTAATCAAGCATCACACTTCATGATTATAGTCAAACAACAAATAATCGAACGAATCACGAGTGAATCAGTTTCTTCTAGAGGCAAGCGTGCTCCATCGTAGACCACATCTTCGCTTAACATCAGGCGAGATGGTGCTCAAACGCAAGCCTGTACCTTAAAAAAAGGTCAAGTGCAAGTTCCCCACCGCAATGTTGAGCGGGGTCCGCCCCCCCCCCCCCCCCTTGGACTTGGACTGGGACCGCCTGCACGCCTAGCATGGGCCGTGGAAAAATTGTCTTTCCACCGTTTTTATCCGCGCGAAGACGTGACAGAGCTAGAATATGGAAACGTTTGTCTCTTTCTAGCGGGATATAAACGGTGGAAAGACAATCTGTCTACGGCCGGTGCTAGGCCTGCTGGGCGTGATATTGTCTTATTGCACAATTATTTTTTTGTATTGTGGTGGTACGTCACCCACAACCTCCTTGGCCGGTATAATAATGTTGGATCCAGATGATCTGGTTAGCACTGTTAGTAGTGAAGAAAACTAAATACCGAGGATGAAGTTTGACGTGTCTTGGAAGTCTCAATGTCCAGCAGACTGGTGTGGGCTAACTTTGACGATATCTATTGCACTTACCTTATTGAAAAGGTTTTCCTGCAAATGCACGACGGAGTCGGAGTCGGGGAAGTAACCTGAGACACCCGTGATGAGCACCTCGTCTCCGGGCGGTGGATGCGACAGCCGGTGCCCCGACGTCAGCCTGTCTTCCGCTACTATTGTTGGTGCCATCTGTGGAAGAATTACAGCGTTAAGTCACTACATTCTAGTATTAAAATAACTGGCCAAGAGCGAGTCGAGACACGCATATGGTAAAGTTCCATAGATAAAGCCAGTATAATTGTGGTCACAAATAAAGTGCAGAAATTGGTGGTGATAGAAGAATTCGAACGAACGAAGCTTGATAGAATTTGCCAAATTTCAGAGATGTTTCATCCCGTCATCTACACTAATATTATAAAGAGGAAAGATTTGTACCTATTTTTGTATGTTTGTAATGAATAGGCTCCGAAACTACTGAACCGATTTGAAAAATTCTTTCACTGTTGGAAAGCTACACGATAGTGTGACATAGGCTATATTATATTTTGTAGCGAGGCCGAAGGCTGAGCTTACACTCGTGCGAAGCCGGGGCGGACGGCTAGTAAAATATATTTTTATAGTTAATTCTTAAAAAAACTATACTAGAAACATTATTTTGAGGGTAATTTTACGAAACTGCCGTTGACCTATGAGTGAGAATGCCTTGAACTTGTTACAGTTTTACAGCTAAATCAAAAAGTTGTAAAAAGAGAATATTCGAAATAATTTTTAATATCAGCTTGGCAATTTACACGTTTCTATATATAATAATGTTTAGAAATGCGAGCCAATTTAGGCCACTTGAGCGAGCCATATTCAAAAGATACACACTTGATAAAAAAAGTGATATGATGGTGTACTGAGGAAAACTTGAGAGACGACTAACGATGCTGAGCACGAGGGAGGCTTGGAGAACCAACATAGGGAACTTAAGCAAAGAGAACTCAAGGTGAAGATAGTACGTATATTAACTTTACAAATAAGGGGGTAATAACAGCGTGGTGGCGCCACTTTATACGCGTTAACAAAAGATTGTTTCGTAGTTTTATGGAATTATTGTCGATACCTAACTGAATCTGACGTGTACTTATTCCTTCGAATCGATGTTACGTCAATAATTTTATAAATTTTAAATTATGTATATGAACCAGAACTTGGCCTCCCGATTGGTACTCTCCGTGGTCTCATTCTGGTCGACTAGAATGCAGGTTGGTAGAGCACGCTGCACAGTCTATCAAGAGTGATATTATTTGAGGGCCCACTTTGCCATGTTATCCTGACATCAGCCCAATCGGGACACTTGGAAACCCCTCAACTGACTTCTTCCGTTCAGGGGTTTCCAAGTGGACCATGGTTATTTATGGCCTGGGAGGAGCTCGGGTAATGGGTACAAAAAATATTATTAATAAGTATGCAACGACAAGACCTTCGCCTGCTAGTGGGCCTTATAACCGGTCATAGCCCCGGTGGCTCAGTTGGTAGTGAACCTACCTTCTGTGCTTGGGGGCGTGGGTTCGATTCCCACCTAGGGCAAACATTTATGTGATGAACATTTGTGTTTGTTCTATGTCTGAGTGTTAATATCTATTTAAGTATGTATTTAAAAAAATATATATATACGTATATCTGTCTCTGGAAGCCATATTACAAGCTTTGCTTAGTTTGGGGTCAGATGACAGTGTGTGCAAAAATGTCCCGAATATTTATTTATTTATTTATAGCAACTTAAATAGTCACTTGTATAAACTGGAAGCCACGGACAGTCCACTGTGTCGTGGCTGCATGAAGGAGAACGAAACTGTAGAGCATGTTCTGTGGCACTGTGAAGCCACAGAACCGGATACCGACTACCGGGTTGCGATAGGCATCATTATCTTCTTCATCCATGTCACCACAAAACAGGTAGACTACTTTCCATCATTATTATTTACACTTCCATCTACGCCACTGGAGCAAATGTGCCAGCCAGCGCCCTAGAGCCTCGCTCCCATATTTTAAGGAGCTGGGTTGGCTTGGGTAGGTGCTGCTAGAACTGCACAATACACCCCAAGCGGGACGTCAGTGCAGGACTTATCGCCCCCATCTTGAATAAGAGTAAGAATTACAGTTATACGATTGTTTACGGGATATTTACCGTGGTAAGGTTGTTGTGGTTGTGTCCTTCCACAACCTTACCACGGTAAATATCCCGTAAATTATCATATAACTGTAGTGAACAATCGTGATAGTTTAAAACAAAGAATAAGAATTGTGCTAGATAGTCACGATTATTCTGCCATCTATTGAGACAGCTTGAACTATTTTATTTCTTTTGAGTCGTTACTCTTAAAACTGTCAGTGGAATAAGAAAAGATTACTTAAAAAGCAACCGTTTTTTTAAATTCTGTAATAGGCTTGTGTTTGACCGCCAACTCGCCTGATGTTAAGCGCGATGCGGTCTACGATGGAGCACGCTTGCCCAGAAGAAAGCGATTCAGTCGAGATTTGAAGACACCCAGATTGTAAACATCGGGGAACACCCATTCCGGCAGCGCATTCCACAGACTAGTAGTTCGCACAATAAAAGTGGAATCAAAGCGCTTCGTACGGGTTTTCGGAATATCAACCATGAAGCGGTGTCGATTTTTCGTGCCCGCTCTAGCAGTCCGATAGAAAAATGGGGAGGAGGGAATTAGATCATGCAGATCTGATGCAAACTCTCCGAAATGTATCCGATAAAAAACTGATAGACCAGCAACTTTACGCCGATGCTCAAGACTAAGAAGTTTAGTCTGAATCAGGGATTCATTGCTGATAAGCCTTTTGCCACGTAGTTGCCAGTTTTCTCAATAGACTCCAACGCTCCGAGCTGGTACTTAGCTGATCCATCCCAAAGGTGAAATCAGTACTCCTTGCACGACCGAACTTGTGCTTGGTACAGTGTAAGCAACTGTTCTGACGTGAAGTACCGACGCACCTTCGATAGGATACCCAGCTTTTTGGCAGCCAATTGAGCTTTGTCCTCAATATAGGAGCCAAAGTTGAGGGTAGAAGACAGAGAGACGCCCAAAAATTTATTTGCCAAGATTCAGCAATAGCCACTTAAGTTTTAAGTTAAATAAGTAGTAAAGTACTTGAGTAATTCTGACGGTAAGTAAAATTTTACCTCTTTACATCGCAACAGTAATTTACATTCACAAATTCGTATTAAGCTCTTAATGCCCACAAATACCAATACCCTAATGGAACTTAAAACTTATGCAAATAATAAACCTCTACCTGTAGTTTGAACCGGGGTCATACGGTTTTTAAGATTTTAAATATTCATTGAATGGAAAACGTTGTTACACAAAATAGATTTGAATTTGAATTGGAATAGCCACGTGCCTGTATCTATAGCCGGTAAGTAATCATAGTTAATCACTTTACACGTTGTCGAGCGTACGAATTTTATTATCATTGATCTAGAACATTCTACAAGCATACAACAAAACATATTGGGCCATAATTGTCAGTGAGGAACTGAGTGATGAATCAGACATGGATAAGGAGTGCAAAGCGTTGATGGTGAGAGCGAAAATGATGTCCAGCAAATTATCTTCATGTTCGTTTATATAATGGTACTAAGACGTGGTCCTTAACTGCTGGCCGTTCGAAAAACTTAGAGTCGCACAGTGGGCAATGAAGAGGTAAGCTCGGATCTTTTCAAACGGAAGTGGCAATGGGCAGGTCACATCGCTCAAAGAACCGATAAGATGGGGAAGATAGGTTCTTGAGTGGAGACCACGAACCGGAAGAGACAGCGTTGGTAGGCCTCCCACTAGATGAACTGACGACATCATGAGAGTCGCGGGCATCCAGTGGATGCAGATGGCAGGCTATCGTTCGGTGTGGAGTTCTGAGAAGGAGGCCTGTGTTCAACAGTGGACGTCTTCTGCATAACTAATAATGATCTTCTTGTTCAAATGAAGTTAGAATTACTTTTTTTAAAGCCTACTGCCAATCATGCTACTATAGTAGTTTGTGGACAGCATATACTCTACAACCCCTCGACGCTCTGCGTGTCCGTTATAAATATGTTTTCATATTACTGATGCGGCTTCCTCGGTTCTACAGGGCATCCTCCATGTTTCCGGAAGCACATACTGGATGGCTTTGAAGCTATCAAACGCAAAAATGTTGTCTCACTTTTAAATAAAATGCGATGGAGTAGCAATAGCATGTTATCACCGATAACTTGAACTATCCCATCCTGCACCATCACATCAAGTTATTGTTAAAATAAATTATGTAATATGTTTGTGACTTAATTTAATTTGCTATTATTTTTGCGACGTGAATCAATAATTTTAACAATTTTAATCTATGTTAATTAAAATGGAAGTTGACCAGCTCGGTCACCATGTCTTGCTCGAAAAGCGCTGGTTAAATCGACACGCCAGCCTAAACATCATACGCAGGGCTTTTCCTACCGCCAATGTCGCAGCTGTGTTCAAACCGACCGGTCTTGCGCGTGACGATGGAAAGAGGCCTAACGGTATGTCCCTTGTTCCCTAAAAGATAGAACGGCCCCTAGTATGGGACGCAACTTATATCGATTCTTTGTCGCTGTCACATCTTTCTAAGACATAAGGTAGGGCTGGTGTAGCGGCCAATAGGGTATTTGACTATATTAAAAATATTATTCATGCTGGTGTAATCCTAGAACTTTTTTTACAAGTCGCTCGCCTTATGGCTCTTCACGCTTGCCCATAACAGCTCAATGCCACTCAGAATTTTGAACTTCAACAGTTCAAAACCCTGGATGGCAATGCACTCCAAATAAAAAACTTAAAAACAAACAATTACAATTACTGAAAACAATTATTATTTTGCAATTACTGAAAACTTAAAAATAAAGTCCTCATAATTCAGTATAAAAACGGCCAAGTGCAAATCGGGCTCGCGCACTGAGGGTTCCGTACGACATGACTTCTTAGCTATTAAAGTACAAAAGTAGTCCAAAAAGACATTCCATCAACGCCCAGGCACCTCCATATACCGACAGCACCCGACGTTACTTAATATCAACGGTCTATGGGCAGCCTGTTTTTGTATTGTTAATTGCTTGTATTTTGTAATGAATAAAGACACTTGCCAGTTGAAAAAAATACATAAATATATACCACCTTTGTGTTTGAGAATACATTATTTAGATTTAATTTTATACTTAGTAATTTAATGACTTCGATTTTATTGTACCATTTTCTAAACTAAACTAAATAGGCAGCTCTCGAATTGATGTCATAATTTTTGCCGTATTGAATTAAAAGGAGACGCTGATAAATTTAGTCTTGCCAGATTAGTTTAAAGAATGGTACGAAATAGATGAAAAAGTGGGTTGTTTGTTAGTATTTCAGTCATGAATTAATTTTAACAGAGATATTTTAGTTAGAGATTTCTTGAGATTCTTTATGCTTAGATTTTGATATAGATTTCAGAGATTTCTCATCATTAACCTTTTTGACTGGCATAAGAACTCTGTAATAGTAAGGAACTTAATAATATTACATACTAGCTATACCCCGCGGCATTACCAAACTTTAGCTTTGCAGGTCAAGTAGCTTTCGAGATTTTGTGATGATGAGTCAATTAGTCAGCTATGTATTATGCTTTTAAATGATAGAAAATATTACTCTCATATGAATTATGGTGATAATACGATTTTTCTCTGTTTAAATAGACTAGTATTTTATTACAGTTATATTATTATTTACAAGACAAGATATTAACAGTGGTAAGGTTGTGGAAGAAGATCTCATATTTTGTGTTCCAATTTACAGTCTTTTTAGAAAACATTACAAATTACCTTTTCACCAAAGAACTCTAGCAAACTCACGATACCTCTTCAGAGTATATTAGAGCTATATGATATTTTAAGAGAATTAGAACCTTCGTGGAAGCGGTGGTTCAGTACAGACGCCTTACGGCTACCTCTTAAGGTGGGCTTGAAACGGCGCAGTGTGAAAAAACACGCAAACTCACGAACTTTAACGCGCCGAGATACGGTAAGCGGTCGCGCAACTTTTCGCAATCACCTAAACAGAATCGCTTAAAACAGGTAGCCGTGATGCTCTTGGTCTGATAGAATTCAGAGCTTTAACATTATAACACACTTTTTTTCTTTTATCATTTATATAAAAGAGGTTTTTAATAACTTTAAGGTACGGTTAACAACACAATATTATTATTTATTAGACAACCCAAGCTATCTCTTGCTCGCGGCTTCACCTGAGTCGTAAACAAAACGTCACAACTCAAGCTTATGTCCCTAGGGATTAATGAAGCTTTCTATCAGTAAAAAAAAATTCAGATTCAGTTCAGTAGTTCCAGAGATCACCTCATAGAAACATACAAAGTCAAAACTTCACATCTTTATAATATTAGTGTATATTCGTTATTAGGTACAATCTCTAACGTAATTTTCAGGTGTTAGGTTGCATTTCGAACCAATATATAGAAATTACAAAATTGCTTCTAGATGCTTCTACAAAAAAAGTTCCCGTTAGCAACCGATTGCTCGAATCGGCAGGGCCACTTCCGTGACCACTTGATGTGAAGCATATTTCATACAATAGGTGGCAAACAAGCACACAGTTCACCGGATGGTAAGCAGTAATCCATACTGAATATTATAAATGCGAAAGTAACTCTGTTTGCTACATAATCACGGCTAAACGGCTTAAAAATTTTGCGAGGTAATAGTATGTATCATGAGGACGGACATATGCAATTTTTTTTCATCATCATCATCATCACCGATTTTCATCACCATGCGGGTGAAATCGCGGGTCGCAGCTAGTAGTAATATATAGATCAGTTCAAAAAAAGAAGATTTCAAATAATAAATCCAAGTTATAAAATCAAAGATATTTTCTTTTAAAAAATCTTGTAGGTATACTATTCTAAGCCTAGTATTTCTAAAACAAAGCTCACCTTTAAAAATTGTCAGTCCAAATATTTCCTAGCCGAGAATCAAACACGGGACGTGGGCACCGGCAGACGACCACTGCACGTCTGACCACGATGACCCCGGACGAATGTATATAAAATGGACAATGAAAAAATTGTAATGAATACGGGGTGATGGAATAAGGTGAACCAGAGCTCACCAAGGTGAACATAGAAACTAGCTAAGTATTTAAATATTATGGACAATAGGCTATAGACAGGTGTTGTCTTTATTAAATAACAAAATACAAGCTAACACTAACTCTACATAAACAGTTACACTGCCCATAGGCCGTTGAAGGTCTGTAGACAATCCAAATGCTCAAGCACACTATCAGTTGGCAGTGTACCCAGCATGTTGGCGACATTACCAAGCTGAATGGCAATGTTTATGCTTTGAGCCAGCTGATACACGCCAGCATGCTGCGAAATTACAGCTTTCCTGCGAAATTACAGGGCGCACAGAGATTTGACATCTTATATCTCGGGGTGACAAGTGCAGTGCATTGCCATCCAGGGTTTTGAAGTTCAAAATTCCGAGTGGCGTTGAGCTGTTGTGGGCAAGCGTGAAGAGACATTAGGCGAGCGACTTCCTTAATTTTGAATATTTTTATTTTGATTTCAGTAATCGGCATTTTTTTAACCGACTTCCAAAAAGGAGGAGGTTATCAATTCTACTGTTTGTTTTTTTATGTTTGTTACCTCAGAACTTTCGACTGGGTGAACTGATTTTCATGATTCTTTTTTTATTTGAAAGCTGGTGCTTCCCGTGTGGTGCCATTTTAATTTGGTCCAGTTCTGAACTTTTTATGAAGTCGGATTTTTACATTGATAATTATTAGTCAGCTTTTTTTGTAATTTGGTCCAGTTCTGAACTTTTTATGAAGTCGGATTTTTACATTGATAATTATGAGTCAGCTTTTTTTGTAAGGCAATTTAAAAAACAGTCCTGTTGTCTATCTAATAAAATATTGCGACTCGCAGAATACAAAACCTTCAACTATCCGAGTAAGCAACCCCATTGCTCTAGCCGCTATAATGTCTCTTACCCGGGTCGTTGTGCAGTTTCGAATCCTGCCGGCCGTAATGTTTTTCGATTCTCAGTAACTTTTATATAGTAAATTTTAAAGCGTGGAATATTTTAAAATAAAATTACTGTTTAGCTAATTTGATATCTTTTTTGGCGTCAACGCGGAAAAATCAAGTCGTAGCATTATACATATTACTAAAAAAGTGTTAATGTGCAATTATGGTGTATATCATCGCCAGTGGTGGTTAAGCACAAGCTTAAATTACTTTTTTTTTACTATCGGCACCCGCGGTTTTTTCTCACGTAGACGTTTTCTCAAGAACCGTATTTTTTTCTAGGATAAAAAGTATCCTATTGCTGCGTAAGAGAAAAAAAATCGCATTTAATATTAATACTACGTAGGTGCTGAGTGACATTGCAAGTGCACCTTGGTACATAAGAAATGGTGATCTAACTGAGACTTTCAAGTAGAGTTCGTTGAAAATTTTATTCAAAAGTACGCCGAAGCTCACGAAATCAGACTTCATCATCCTGTAATGACAAGGCCATCCAGCTACTCTCAAAAAAAGTCTCAAAAGAACAAAACCGTTCGAATTAGTGTGGTGTAAAACAACTCGAAGTGTCAGTGTTAACTAGTGTAGTGCCATAACTGTTTCTACTATGGTAGTGCTACCTCTATAGAACACGTGAAGAAAGTGTCTTCCCCATCCGTAGAACGTATGCGCCGGAGTGTTTTTCTGGCGTAAATGGGAAGCCTCGCCGATTTTCCGGTTCCTTGTTATAGGTATTAAATTCTATAGTGGTCTTGAAACACACCATCTCTTTGTTAATAACTTATATTCTAATCTAAAATACTCACCATTAAAAGGAAATCTGGCGATGAAACAAACAGGTTTTTTTTTCTGTTCCTTCACGCGCGCTTGTTGATACCAATATGGTATCTTATCCTACTAAATTCACTACTACACCACTTTCACTTTAATACCTATATATACCTTTACATTAATACCTTCTAGTTCTAAAGATCTAGGTAAGACGGACAGACAGACGGACGGACAGAACCAAAGATTTAGGAGTAGCAAAAATTTTTTAGGTCTGTGGACAGAACAAACTCCAAAGGCCTTATTGTATTACTACGGAACCCTAAAAATGCTTTGTTAAAAAAATGCAGATGCCACTTTCGCCTATAGTAGCAACCATTTACTTTTTATAATCATACTGTATAGTTCGTACGTATACAGACGTATACGGTGTTGCTCTACCGTAGTAACGTAGAGTACCTACCTAGCGGCACGTAGCATAAAACCTAATAATTTCCCTATTTAAACAAATTAATATTATTTAGTAAATTAACAACATGTATCTACTATAGAAACGAGTACATATATATGATAAAAGGTTTGGTGCGGTCGCGGATTCCATTTTGGACGTTTCAATCACGAACGCAACTGCTCGAACTCTTGACGCTTAAAAATGTAATTAAAATAAAACCTCAGAAAAGGTATTTATTATTCTGTGGATAAAAATCTTTCCTTTTTTAGGGTTCCGTAGCCCGACAAGAAACCCTAATAAGTTCGTTCTGTCCGTCCGTCTGTCTGTATGTTCATCCAAAAAAAAAAAAAAATTTTTATGATATTGACTGACGAGACGACTATAGTCGTTCGCCTGATGGCTCTTCACGCTTGCCCATAACAACTCAACGCCACTCAGAATTTTGAATTTCAACAGTTCAAAACCCTGGATGGCAATGCACTGCGCTCGTCACCCCGAGATATAAGATGTCAAATCTCTGTGTGGCCTGTAATTTCGCTGGAAACATTGCCCTTCAATCCGGAACACAGTAGTGTTTGTACACTACTGCTTGGCGGTTGAATTTGAACTGAACTGGCAAAGGAAAACATGAAACGTAATATCACCTTAAGGTGAAACGTTTCATTTTTTTTTTGTCCTTGTAGCTAGGCCGGGTAATTATTGTGAATTGGCATAGTATTTGCGAAAATTGTTGGTCGTTCTTTACATTATCATGTACAGCTATTAATCAGTTACTCACCATATTACTTACATTTGGCAATAAACCGTTTGAAAAAGCAAAAATTTATTTATTGACAAATGTATGTAATTATGTGCATTGGAGATAAATAACTTTACGCGAGTTTTTAAAGAATAATAATAAATTTTCACAAACATCATTATCGTTTACAATAATTACTCGGCCTAGCTACAAGAACAAAAAAACTGTTTGAAATTTGAATTTCCCGCCAATGTGAAACGTTTCACCTTAAATAGATGGCGTCAATACACGTAGAAAATCACCAACCAGCCAAAATCCGAACCTTTTTTGCATTTAGCCAAACCAAGAAGTTTCTACTTCCCCCTTTGCCCGCAACAACAAACCTCTTTGTTTGCAAATGAGTTGTTTTCAGCCGATGGTGACCCATGCCATCGGTATATCATTACCATATGTAACGTTATCAGTGCAGTCAACTATTACGTTATGTTATCACTAATAATGGCTGAAAAATTCTAAAAAAATTACATTGTTAAGAGCCGTATTACAAAAGGCACCGTTCAGTTTCAGGTATTTGGATTTGCGCCATAAAACGAAAAAATAAAGACGTCATTGTCATGATTAATATAAAACAATCCAGCCATTACACTAAAATTGTTTAAGTCAGTAATTTAACGAAATCCACTCGCAAAAGTTTCATAATTGTCAAGACTAATATAAAACAATAAATCCATAACACCATTTTTTTTTTTCAGTCAGTAATTTAACGAAATCCATTCACAAACATTTCCTCTGAAAGTTTTACGAAAATCTACTTTTGTCAATTGGAGGTAATTAATGTGTTGATTTTGTTCAAAATTTAAAGCTGTTATTTTCAATAAAAAATACAGATCTATTTAAAACAGAAACTGAATTTTCTCTAAATCTTATAATTTGATAGAAAAAAAAAAACACCAAAAATCCAGTTTTCGTTGCTTTTTTTCGTCAAAAAATGTAAGAGGGCCTTATGTAACAAGAAATTACTAGGTACATATACATACTAAGATTTAAAAAAAAACCTGGTGCTTACCAACAAAAGGAGCTGCCGTAGCTTGCCGTGCTTGTCGTAGTTCTTTATTGCTTACTAGCCGTCCGCCCCGGCTTCGCACGAGTGTAAGCTCGGCCTTCGGCCTCGCTACAAAATATAATATAGCCTATGTCACCCGGGGATAGTGTAGCTTCCCAACAGTGAAAGAATTTTTCAAATCGGTTCAGTAGTTTCGGAGCCTATTCATTACAAACATACAAACATACAAAAATAGGTACAAATCTTTCCTCTTTATAATATTAGTGTAGACTAGTCGCCCGCCCCGGTTTCGCACGGGTGTAAGCTCGGCCTTCAGCCTCGCTACAAAATATAATATAGGTAGCCTATGTCACCTGGGGATAGTGTAGCTTCCCAACAGTGAAAGATTTTTTCAAATTGGTTTAATAGTTTCGGAGCCTATTCAATGCAAACAAACAATCAAATCTTACCTCTTTTTAATATTATAAGTAAACTTAATATATATAAGTATAGATTACTACTGATTCTCACTTATTTTCTATCGCGTGTAGTCATTGTTCAACACAGTTGGTGTTGTTCGCAAATTGTCTATGTTTTGGCTTCAAGCGGTTTCTGCCAATATTCAATTGAAAAAGTAAGTTTTAGTTGCTATAAGTGGTAGCTCTCTAGCTCTTTTATAAACCTATGCAAACCCAAATTACATTACAACCAGTGGGCGAAGTGCGAATTTTCGCTACGTAAAATACGTATGTAGCGAATACCTACTCGTATTTCGCTCACAGCCTATTCTATTACTATTTTGTACGATTTATAAAAGTACCTCTATGGTTGTAAATAGGTTCCTACTACCTACATAATAAACAAACAAAACGTCATTTCGCGAGTCGCAAGAGCTAATAGTTAAAAACAACAACAAACTTTCCGGGGTCCAACTCCGCAATAGCCCAGCAAACTTTTCAGACCTCTATGAAAACATAAAAATTTGAAAAGTCCACACAAAAACCGCCAAAGCGCTGAAAGCAATTCGAGAGTTTGAATAACTTTCCGCGCAGGCATTGAGTGCCTTCGCAAGCTGAAATTGATAGGTTTTAGGATTGGTATACTACTATCAAAGACATTTTTTTAGTGTGACTTTTCTGTTGCGGCCTCTACAGCTTGGCCGGACTAGTTGGCGAACTCAGAGGGCGTTAGCCTAACGCCCTCTGAGTTCGCCAACTACTCGTTTTGATTTTTGGGCCGACAAGCGCAAGGGCACATTGGATCCTATGGGTTTTATAACGTTCCATAACCAGCAGTGGCATAAGTTTTTATTTTTTTATTTATCTCAGTGAATAACGTACATACTATGTATTTACAACTCTGCCAAATTGCGTAGCTGCGTAAGGCTGTGGATGATGATGGATGATGATAATAAATAGATAAATATTTTTTATTGAAAATAACGAGTTCTATTTTTGACCAAAATCCACATATCAACAATGCATATCAATTTATTATACAATTACAATTACAAAATACCAATTACAAAATTACAAAATTTTTCTCCAATTTACAAAAGAAATTTTTCGTAAAACTCTCGCAGCGAAAGTTTTAGAGTGGATTTCGATTAATTACTGACTTAAAACTGACTTAAAACCAACAAATTTAATATTACGTGTCACTTGTTTTATATTCGTCTTGACAATTACGACTATACTTTTTGGGTTTTATGCCCGAAAATTCAGATAAGTAAATACCTAAAATTTGACGACTGCATTTAATACGGCTCTCATAGAGTTACCTAGATAAAGGCATTTAACTAGAAGTTCAGGTAACATTTAAGAGCGCTCAGAATAATTATCTGTGAACTCGTAAAGTTGCCCAACTTGTTACTAAGTTAGCTACACTTATATCAAGTGAATTCAAGTGTCATAATATTTAATTGAATTAAAACTTTAGTAGAAGAATTTTGAATACCAGCATTGTTTACGTTTGTGTGGAGACGTCATAGTTAAATGTTTGGAACAGTTAGGTACCTACTTACTAACTTTATTTCAGGTCGCGTTCCGAATCAACGGTTACAGCGACAACGACAAAAATTAGAGCCAACAGAATTTTGGAGCCATCGTGAAAAATAAAACAGGCCCAGTGTCAGTCGGGCTCGCGCACTGAGGGTTACATACCACCTCAAAATACAATAATTATCAATTAAAAATCCGAAGTCGTCCAAGTAACGAAATTACCAGTTATAAACTTGGTAATGAACAGAAATTTGTCACCGACTCACAATTGGCCATCATTTATTATCTGTTGTTATACTTTAGTGTGTATTAAAAGGATCCACATACTATACTACTAAGTCTGTATTCCTTGACTATAATCATGCCAAGTTTGACGCTTGTAAATATGGGTACCCATACAACAAACGTATTTTTGTACTTGCTCTAATATAAAAACGGTAACACGTACAAGCCTCTAACTTGTCAGAATTATAGTACATACTCTAAATTAAAACAACAAATAATAAACCCCGGCCAAATGCGTGCTGAACACGCGCTAAAGATCGCGAACTGAATAAAATAAAAACATTTTTGGATGTGGAACCCTAGGTGCGCCTGACTTGCAGTTGGGCGGTGTTAATTAATTTAATTCAATACTTCACTACTGGGAATGAAATCCCGATCTCGCGGGATCTCGCGTAATTTTCGAGATCAATCCCGAAGCATAATATGACGAGATCTCACTCGAGATTGACGGGATTGGGCGGCAGTAGTCAGCAACGCTACACACGTCCACTCAGTGCGCTGACTGACGGCCGAGAGTGTGGAACAGCAAAAGTAGACTATCCCGACTATTTATGAATATTAGCGAATAGCGACGGATGACGAGCAGGGCAGATGATTTAATGCTGTGTGGAGTGAGTGATATCCGCGTGCGTGCAGGCACTTGTTTCTTTATGTAATTGTTATGGTTGTGCTCAATTTGTGCCTTTGCACATTATTTTACTTTAATAAAGCATTTTTTTATTGTTTGAGTTAAATAAACATAATTTTGAATTAATACAACTATTACCTAAAAATGTCTACAAATAATCCAGATTTAGCGTACGTGAAATTTAACAGTCGCTTGCCGGTATGGAGTTACCTTCTTCAAGAAAGCAGTATAATCACAAGTTCACAACCAAGTATATTTCATCGCTTTTTAGTCATCCTAATTTAACAATAGGTATTTTTTTGAAAACTATCTGAGATCTCGAAAATGCCGGGACTCACGAGATTGCAATTTCTAATCTCGCGAGATCTCGAATCTGCGATCTCGAGTCAAGATTGCATTCCCTATTCACTACTCATCTTATGCGAAATGGAGTATACTTATGTATCTAATTCCGTAACCGTAGATACCTATCAATCAATTAACTTGTATCCCGACAACTTCGTCAAAGTTCTCTACAGAAACCGATAAATCAGTTTGAAGTGTAAAAGCCAAAGCTAATTAAACAACTATTTGAAAACAAGCAAAGTTTGTTTGTTCAAGAAAAGTTAACATTGTTGGCTGCTTGTTACGACTTAACGCTTTAATTAGATATTTTTAGAAACCATAAACAAGAAAAGTTATTTGGTTTTATGTTCGACTCACCGCAGACGTTTGTTTTGTAAAGTTTAGAACTCTGGCTGACGTGTGACTGAAGAGTACAAAATCTCTATTAGTGTTTTTTTATATCTCACCTCGCAGTAGAAAGAAAAAAATATATATATATAGATATATATACATCTTACGTAAAGAAAAGATGTTTGGAAACGCTCACGTCCATATTCATTGCTATATACCTGTATTTTTGTTTGTATATTGAAATAGGTTTAATTTGTTTAAGTACTTAATATATATCTATTATCTACACAGCATTGCCTTGCGGCAACTTTTTATTTTTTTGTTTTTTTCTGCTATAAGTGTTTTTAATGTATGTGTAATTTTTGTACCTACCATGTTCATTTAGCAAGAAATAAATTGATTGATTGATTGAAGTAGGTGAACTTTTATAACTTTATAATGCTCTCTCCAAATATTTAAATATTAATTTATAAATAATTAAAAAATAAATAAGACGGAACTAACATAATAAATGTAAGCCTAGTATTAAGGTGAAACGTTTCACTTCGGCGGGAAAATCAAATTTCAAACAGTTTTTTTGTCGTTGTAGCTAGGCCGGGTAATTATTGTGAAATGGCATAGTGTTCGCGAAAATTGTTGATCGTTCTTTACATTATCATGTACAGTTATTAATCAGTTACTCACCATATTACTTAAATTTGGCTATAAACCGTTTGAAACAGCAAAAATTTGTTTATCGACAAATGTATGTAATAATGTGCATTGGAGATAAATAACTTTACGTGAGTTTGTAAAGAATGATAATCAATTTTCGCAAACATCATGATCGTTAACAATAATTACCCGGCCTAGCTACAAGAACAAAAAAACTGTTTAAAAAATTTGAATTTCCCGCCAAACGTGGAACGTTTCACCTCAAGGATTAAAAACGACTTTATATTTTTGAACTACGCTAATAGCGCCAACGATGACAACAGCGCTAATGAGAAACAACATAACACAAAGAAATTTTCTTTACACTGTGTTGGTTCAAATTAATTAATTTGGAACGCTCACACTCATGCCTCATAGCAAAGTGATGGAACATTACTAGAGGCTTTCTCCGGAGTTTTGGAAAAATTACCAAAAGACTATATCATATGTCTACAATCGAGCACGCTCAGGAACACTTAATAAACAATAATACACCATTCATCATCATCAGCCAGAAGACGTCCACTGCTGAACATAGGCCTCCCCCTTTAACCTCCACACTGAACGACATCCTGCCATCTGCATCCACCCGCGATAATACACCATTAATACACATTAATTCTCGAAATAACAAGTTTAGGGGAAAAAATATGTTTTTTCCACGTTGCTGCCAAAATACCTGGTGGTAGAAGGATGCATCAGTGTTGCCAGGCGTAGATAAAGTACTCATGTTTTTAGTAGCTCAAACAAAAGTTTCGCTTCCAAATCCTGCAATCCCATAGGAATCGTATACCATACAGGAACACCGTAATATTGTGTTAAGACCATTCTGTTAATAATCCCTACATATTATAAATGTGTAGATCAAATACCTTCACACATGACTTCTAACCATGTAGAAGCAATACCTGATATCGGTTTAACTTGCAAAAATAATGCCGTTTGCGTGATTCAGGTAAAGTGTCGTATTTACCTATAATAGACGCACTTTTCATATTTGTGAAACTACGATCCATTTATACTCATTATTTTAGGAATTATTGAATACTTTATTACATTTTTAATAATATTATTCGTAAAATTTAAGCAAATATAATTTTTTATTCGCGAAACATCGTTTTAGTACGCAATCTATTTAAAAACTATGGAACTACAAATCTGACGGCTGTCAGTTTGTTTGTTTGTCCACGCACATCTTTTAAACTACTAGAAGGATTTCAATGCAGTTTCCACGAATATGCTTAAAAAATACCTGATTGAAACATAGGCCATATTAATTTATGATAATAAATAGTAAAAAAATCAATTATTTTTTTATAATTAGTTATAACGCCATCTAGCTTATTTTATAGTAATGTTGTCGTAATGATAGACTTCTACTCGCAGACATGGTAGGTAGGAAGACTGAAGCGGCTGTTGCCATATAATCTATATGTAAATAAAAACGAATCGCCGAAATGTATGTACCCGCATAACTTCCGATCGACTGCACCATTTTTTTTTTTGTGTTTGTTATTGTCAGGACAGCCAACTGTTTTTGAAGAGGTTTTACAGTTTATTATGGCGTAATTCAAAGTACGTTGATATTTGTATTGACTTCTGACGTGCTAATATACCAAGTCGACGGAGATTAAAATTAATATATTTTTGCCACGATCAAACTTAAGACCAATAACAGACACGCAAAGTAGGTGAACTCGCGGCATCTAATCTGATTAGCAGCTATTTTGGATGTTATGGTGGTGAACGAAAGCGGTTTAGTTGTTGGAAGGGTAGGGGCGCATTAGGCGGGCAAAAATTATTTAGACATCATTGATTGGCAGTCTTTACGCGGAGTAATGTTAAATAACAACGATTAATTATAGATACCGCTCCATATACTTCCTACTTACTGTTTACTAATAATTCAATAATAACGTTTGTCATGCCTGACATTTCGCTTGTCTTATACAATTTTTTTTCCTTATTGGCTCCATGGCTCCACACTTCCAACGTATTTAACCAGTGAAAGTAATATATTATTTGCTTGAAATATATTTGAAACTATAGACATATCGGGATACCTGTATCGAGTCAGATTAAAACTAGACTAAAATCATACTATGACGATAGTATGACAATCCGCATTAAAATGGAGAGCAAAAAATCTACAATAATGTCATAAGTGTAGGTATTATATCTATAAAATATTCAGTAGATATAAATAATCCGATGGATTTGTGCCTATTTAAAGTTCCATTCGTGTTCGTTAGTCTAACATTTATATTTGGATATGTCAGTCTAATCGTCCGCCCAGTAATAACTTTGCGCTACGCGTACGAAGTCGCGGGCATTAGCTAGTTATCAATATAAAAAAACCGACATCTTCAGAACTAGACCAAATGGGGAGCACCAGCTTACAAAAAAAAAACATCAAAACCGGTTTACCCAGTTAAAAGTTATGCGGTAACAAACATAAAAAAAGAAGTTATGATTATTTACGGGATATTTACCGTGGTAAGGTTGTGGAATATCCCGCAAATAATCGTATAACTTTAGTGAACAACCGTGATAGTTTAAAACAGTATAAAAAAGAATTTAAAAAATACAGTCGAATTGATTACCTCCTCCTCTTTGGAAGTCGGTTAAAAACATACTAGGGTCACAACAGATATATAATTACGATTAGTTACGGAATAATTACCGTGGTAAGGTTGTGGAAGGAAATACTAGGAATATACTAGGAATATAAAACTTTTTACAAAAAAATATGCTAGGGTATGCGATACTTTTACTTTTGTTATATATTTGGTATTAAATAAAAAACAAACCAGCTAATTAAAGTAGAGCCAATTTTATAAATCACATTTGACACTTCATAAACGGAGGAATACAAGTTTTTTAAAGTTATAACTGCACAATTGCTTATCTTTTTTCAGTTAAAAATAAATAATTGACAAAGAATGCACTGCAAAAAGAATCCAATTTACACCAATTTTACGATTTACTTTGACTTTGACTTATAAACTTTAGACTGACAGCTGTCAAATGTGATCTATTAAATTGGCCCTACTTTTGATATTGAAATAAAATTAAGTTGTAAATTAATGTTATATGTATAAATGTGTGTATTTTGTCCAATTCCGCTCCAACTCATTTGTGATTGTTTTCGTGTTTTTGTTACAGATAAAAAAAAGACAAAAAAAAAATGCTGCTCTAGCCACCGACCAACTGTACAAAACCATACATTAAAAATTGCGTTTGGCGGTCTATCTACGTGACATTGGCGTAGTTGCGAGGCATCTTTACTTCACAATACTCCACAAATTAAGAGTTGAAATCTTACGCTCAACGATATGCCAACAAAGTATACAGTTACTAGGTGGCAAAGATTAACTTAGCTTTATGAAAACGCAATAAATTCTACCAACGCTGTGGGTGGCGGAAACTGAACGTTTTATAAATAGCTACTAACTACGTAAACAAGTAGTAAGTACGTATAACCAGGTGGAGGGAACTACGCACTGGGATGAATAATAGCTGCGTTTAGTGTTGATAACCTGGCTATTAGCTTGTTTTTACCAATGCCTGTATAACATAGCACCGACAATACCTACAATACCATTTTTTCGAGGTTAAAAGTAGCTTACCTTAAGTTTCTCCATTTCTTATTTCACCTAAATCCGTTCAGCCGATAATGTGAAAAAGTAACAATCATACTCACACCCTCACACAGTCACACACGAACTATGACATTTATAATATTAGTGTGATTAAGTGGCCAAAACTGATGCACCGATGTGGCCACAACAAGGTGGAAAAGTGGCCAAAACTAATGTTATTGCACCTTCTACTTATAAAAATAATATACTAAATTAGATAATAGGTTCTCGTCTCAAACTTGTATGAAATATTAGAGATAGATGCATAATATTTAAGTATTTTATTTTTTTAATATTTTAACAGCAAATTTTAAAAATCTATTATGGTCTTAAAGTGGCCAAAACCAAGGTGCTGACCCTATGTAAATAGGTACCATATTTTTTTCTTTCTTTAAACCTAAACAGTGCGCATTAAAAACTGTGTGCGTAATGTAAATACTGTGCGCAAATACACGCATATTTTATTCAAAATGTTCATTAACCGAGTTTAATTAAAGCTTCCACGTTTATGGAGTAATTTCCGCCATATTTTTTAGCAGTTTTATTTTGCCTGAGATGCTTAACGTTAAGTTTATGGAGGTTTTACTAAAAGCTTAGCAAGGAGTTTACAATCCGGTCGATGAAAGAATTTGTTTTACAGCTGGAATAACATTGTAAAATGTAAATTAAAACATTTTCTTTTAATATTTTACTGTACTTATATTACTTACCAACTAAAATTTTACGTGCTTTTTTTTTCGGGGGTTATTTTTTTTTTGTACTAAACTCACGAATTAATTAATATATCTTATGTTCATTTCAGTGGGGTTAGTACGAGAACTTACGAAAAAGTTATCGTTACGTAAACGATAGCAAATGTATGAAAAATTCGGTTTCCTTTCACGTCCGATAGCGGCGCTGTTCCATTCTTCATACATTTTGCTATCATTACGTAACGATAACTTTTTCGCAAGCGCTCGTACTAAGGCCACTGAACACTTATTTTAGTTCAGACAAGTACTATGTCAGTCTTATTACATATCTATATCTGACTTTGACCGACATAATCTCTAACCCGAAATACTCAGAACAATATTTGTTTCTGGTACCAATATTTTTTTTGTAAGACATCAGCCCGTATTATAAAAACCAATACCAAGTTTTACATGATAGAAGCTAAAGTATCAACTCATGTTCACACTGCTGGAACAGGCCCTCTCTCAGAAAGAGAGGATGGGTCCTAATCCACCATGCTGGCCCAGTTTGAACTTTTTTGAGGTTCTTGGACATACCGGTTTCCTCACGATATTTACCCTTACCGTTATTGAATGATGGCATCGGAACTGCACATAATTTATTCTAGTACTAAATAAGTCAATGGTGTAGAGCCGAGGACTGAACCGGGTGCCGTCAGATTGTAAAGCACTCATGCGACCTCTCGGCCACCATCACTCCTCGATAAAGAAGCTAATATAAAACTACAAAAAGCTTGGGTATATACACGTCCCACTGGTAGAGATTTACTGTGCAGTTTTGTAGAACTCAGCGTTAGTAAACTTAAGTTACTTTATATAACTATCTCTAACTATGTACCTAATAGTAATTTTAACATATAAATAACTAGCCGTCCGCCCCGGCTTCGCACGAGTGTAAGCTCGGCCTTCGGCCTCGCTACAAAATATAATATAGCCTATGTCACCCGGGGATAGTGTAGCTTCCCAACAGTGAAAGAATTTTTCAAATCGGTTCAGTAGTTTCGGAGCCTATTCATTACAAACATACAAACATACAAAAATAGGTACAAATCTTTCCTCTTTATAATATTAGTGTAGATTATCAATACAAAAAACCAACTTCATAAATATTTCAGAACTGGACCAAATTGAAATGGAACCACACGGGTAGCACCCAGCTGTCAAATACAAAAAGAATCATCAAAATCGGTTCACCCAGTCGTAAGTTCTGAGGTAACAAAAAAATACAGTCGAATTAAGAACCTCCTCCTTTTTGGAAGTCGGTTAAAAAGCTTGGATACAATTCCCACTGGTGTAGATATTTACTGTGCAGTTTTGTAGAACTCAGCGTTAGTTAACTACAAAGATAGATTCGTTTTAATTAATTTATAATAAAAGTAATTTTTTCATCATATTTCTTCATTAGCATCTTCTTTTTCATCATCATTCTCATCATCTTGACTTTGTGTAACTATATTTGACTATGTACCTAATAAAAGGTCATTTAAACATAAGTATAACATAAGTTAAAGAATATTTATTCAATAATACGTCAATTTTCATGCCGCCATCTTTTACTTATTTATGTTGACGTCACCTACTCAATGATCAGCCCTAAAATTAGAGGAATCTATCTACACCTAAACTAAAAACCTAAAAACAATACCCTCTTTTTGGATTTCAGTCATTCATCGAGTAGAAGGGGAAACCTACCGTAGAATATCTAAATTACTTGAAACACCCCTCGAGCTTACATATTGAAACCTGTCTAATATTTGAATACGCTATGGAAATGAATCCGAAATAGAAAAGACTTCGTATTTTTTTATCGTCTGTGTCAATATTTGATTTGAGTCGAGATTATTTTACGAAGACCACAACTGAGCGCTTAAGAACTTCTAAGCATAATATTAATAATAAATCTAGACAGAATAACGAAACTAAACTGGCCATAATTTAGTGATTATTAAACTTTTTAACTAACTTCAAAAAAGGAGGACGGTTCTATATTCCAATGTATTTTTTAATTTTTTATAATGTTCACCGTATTCTCCGCCAACTATTGGCGGTTTCACTATTGCCTTAAATAGGCCCAGGTTGCACTTTATACAGAACGCCGAGGCAGGAAGCGCATTCCATTACTTTGCAGTTCGTTAGCCACAGATAGCGGAGGAGACAGAAAAACTCGAAAATAGTTTTTTTCTATTTCCTCACCTTCCTATTATTTACAGTGTAATTCTAAAGATAATGCCTAATCGCTGGTTTTAATTCAGACAGTGATTTTTTATCTTTAAAAACTTCAAAATGCGCGCGTGATATGACCGTTCGTTAAGTTTAAAATAGAGAAGCTGCGCAAGAGGTTATTAGTTATCAAACTTATCAATAACGCCTGTGTAGCCAACATAATTAATTAAATCCCGCCTCCGCACGCATATCTCTATCCCAGCACGCTACGAATCCCGTACCCGTAGTAAACACATTTATACGACACACCGTCAACACCCCTGTGACATATTTGCTGAGTCAGAAACGCCGGGAGAGCCTAGACTAACAAATTAGTTTAAACCAGTCCCGTATCATTTATTCTACGAAGTGGCTTCTGAGCAAGCTAGCAAACAATTGTTATCTGGATACCTACTATGAAGCTTTTGTAACTTGTATGTTTTTGGGAGTTTTCAACCGCTCAACATGCGCAGAGAGGTTGGTTCTCTCTGTATATTTTATAGCATTTACAATGGGGAGTGTTCTGAAGAACTGTTCGATCTAATGCCGGCGTCGCGGTTTTATCATCGCTCTAGCCGCCACCGTTTGAAAATGCATCCACATATGCATATCATATAAGATCAGTGGAAATCGCATACTGTGCAATTCACACGATCTTACTTGCCTCACACCTGCAAAATGTGGAATGAGCTACCTTCCGCAGTGTTTCCGAAAAGCTACGACATGGGGTTCTTCAAATGGCGTGTTAATAGAGTATTAAAGGGTCGGCTACGTATTTGTGATGCCTCTGGTTTTACAAGTATCCATAAGCGATGGTGCTTACCATCGGGCGGCCGAGCGAAGAAGTCCCAGATGTGACCAGTGGGTTATAATTGACCGAGCGAAGAAGTTCCAGTTGTGACCAGTGGGTATGTTTTGTTCGTGTGTATGTTTGTATATTTGTTCGGCGGTAACTTGCGTACCATTGATTCGATCATAATGAAATTTAGAGGCAATTAGTTTATTACAGTTATATGATTATTTACGGGATATTTAACGTAAATAATAATATAATAAAAATTGTTAATTTATTTCTACTCATTACAATGGTGAGCATTATGAAAGACATAATTAAGATACTTTTTGAACCTTTGAAATTTTTGGATAATTATAATAACTTTAGAATGTCAGACAGGATTGTTTTATACTAAACTAGCCGCCCGCCCCGGCTTCGCACGAGTGTAAGCTCGGCCTTCAGCCTCGCTACAAAATATAATATAGCCTATGTCACCCGGGGATAGTGTAGCTTCCCAACAGTGAAAGAATTTTTCAAATCGGTTCAGTAGTTTCGGAGCCTATTCATTACAAACATACAAACATACAAAAATAGGTACAAATCTTTCCTCTTTATAATATTAGTGTAGATATGCTAAACAATCGGCCTTATCGATCTCTTCCAGGCAACCTTAACATATGGTGTTAATATATCGCGTAAAATTCACAGTTTGTGATTTCCCCAGGTCTTATAATATGTGAATAAGTTTTATGTGGTGGCTAGTGCAATGGTAAAACTGCGATGCGCCAGCATTAGATCGAACAGTTTTTGCGAAAAATCGTCATCTTTAGTTACCTAACTAATTCTGCTTAGCAGGTAAACGCTACCTAAATAATCAAAGACTACTATAGTCTAGCGTGCTTGGTGTTGTTCAATCAAATACCTACCTAATTATGAGTTCTATTAGTATTCCACGGCACAGGTCGTAAGGTTAACTAACCATTTATTTGTTTAAAGGAAGCTACTGAAACCGGTGCCAGTTTTCATGGAATATTGATCACATCGATAGGTACTCAAAATACCAAAGTTTGAGGGTTTGTTTGTTACTCCATCACGCTAATACTTCAACTGGTTAGGACATAATGCAGTTTGTACCATTTTTTTGGCGAATAAATCCGCGTATTATCCCCAACTCGCCTGTTGGTAAGCGACGATGTAATCGAAGACGAAGCACGCAGACTTAGAAGATACCTATTCACTCTGAACTTGAAAAGGCCCAGATTATATATCTCAGGGAACAATGAAGCCGGCAGATTGTTCCAATCCTTGGCTGTACGGATTATAAACGTAGAAGCAAACTAATCTCCGTTCTGATAGGTAATCACCTAACCGTGCCCTGCGAGGTGTTCGATGCGACGCGACCTCACGGCCGTGTTTTTTTTTTTCACTTTTCGGTTTCAAAAAGGTGTCTCTATTTTAACCTGTTTAGGGTTTCAGTCAAATGCAGTTCGGTCTTAAAAGCTACCTGTGTTAAAATAGTGCCTTGCAATCAAAGTCCCGTTCCTAACTTATTGGATTGGCCAGCCTCCAAGCATTCATTACCTCTCTCGAATGAGATACAACCACATCGAAATGGCCTAAAGAGGTTGGAATTATTTTTTCAATTAATTGATGCTACAATGAAATGAGGACAAGAACGCAACACCGATACGCAACACTTGAAATCAATGAATAATAATAATTGAATAATTTTCTTATGTTCATTAATAAATCTAGGGTGAATAAAAGTCCAAATCAAGGTAATAAAAATAAATTACCAATTCGAAAAGAGCTCAGAACTTTAAAACCACTGGGTCAATTTTTATCATTGTTTGATCACAATCTAAGAAATACTGCTTTCAAATAGAGAATATTTTACTCAAAATGAAAACTTTGACCAGCTATCCAAAATCTAGATAGCAAAATAGCCATCATTTCAGTCTGTCTCAGTAACGCCTGGAATTTTAAGAATGGTCGAGCGATAGTGTCGATTCAACAGAGCCGAAGTATGGCTTTGATCTGAATCTCTGGAATGGTCTGACACGGCTTGAAATTAGACAAGTTTTTTGGTATATTCACCAGTAGTAATTCACACGTTTGTTTACACGATTTAGTAATTTTTCTGAAATTTGATATTAAATGAGTTCTTATTTTGAAGAAAGGTAAACTTATAAACATCGTTCTAAACACTGAAGTGAGAATTTTACCCTTCTCTTTTCTGTGGGTTTAAAAGAAGCAGTAGTCCGATTATTTAGGACACCGGACTACTGAGATGAAAAATTCTCATCAGTCCGATCATCGGACTAAGTAATCATGCATCAACTTCAGAGGGCTCATAAAGTTTTGCGCGAACGATACTAGGCTCTTTAAACCACCAAAGTTTGAAAAGTATACCTACCTTTTTGTTCACCTTTTAGTTTTTTTTTTAAATCTAGGAACATGTTGTTCAGTGAAAAAATATTTGAAACTGAGTTTTTTTTTTTAGATTGTTTTTACGCAATTGCTTTGCGTATTTTTACTTCATATAACTTTGATTATTTGAAACCAGTAAGATAACATTTGTGTTAAAATTGAGCGTTGAGTTGCCAGTTGCCACCTTAGTGCTCCCGTCCCTTAAATTAGTGTGTGCCTATTTTTATAGGCACAGATAGATAGATAGACACATATAATGAAAATAGGCACACACTAATTTATCTAGCCTTCTTAAAATCTAGCATTACTTGCATTGCATACTCACACACCCATAGGAGCATTATTCACACGGAAACAGAACCGGAAAGGTAAATAAGTGATTTGCAGGTCTCCAGCAAACATGAGCTCCTTTAATTATGTAGGCTTCAGGCTTCCAAAGGGCTGTCTGTTTGTTGGAAAGGGAAACGTGCTTGGACAAGATCTACGGACGCTGATAGGAGACAGTTACTAAGCTCTTCGCATAAAGGAAGTAAAATAATTGCACAGCTTGATAAATAAGCGTATCCTTTTTTGTCACTTATCATGCGATGGGGCCGAAAGGTTCGAATGGAAACCACGGACCGGTAAGCGCAGCGTAGGACGTCCAGTGCACGATGGACAGGCGACCTAAGAGAGACCGCAGGAAAACGCTGGATGAAGGTCACTTCCAACTGGCCTTTATGGAGATCAATGGGGGATACCTATGTCCAGCAGTAGACGTCCAAGACTGAAATGATAATGACTTTTTTAAATATAAATAGAGTCCATCTACATTTTTTTTCATATATATCACATTATGACGTCAAGACGTGCGCGTACCATACAAATTCTATACTAACACACGTGATCCTAGGCCCTAAACCAATGGCTTATTAAGTACTTTAAATATATTATGTGCAGTTTCGATGCGCTCTACAACGGTAAAGGAAAACATCGTGAGGAAACCGGTATGTCCAAGAACCTCAAGAGTTCAAAGATATATCACATTCACCAGCATGCACTGGGTGGCATGGTGGATTAGGGCCCATCCTCTCTCTATGAAGTATAGGGGTCAGTTTTTAAGAGTTCCGTAACGCTACAAGGAACCCTTGCCTTTTTTTTTTTTTTTTTTTTTATTTATTTAAAACACATAGTACGTTACATTTTGAATTAATAAGTTGTCTTAAAACCTATGTTAGATTTATCCAGACAACTGGTTCTCGGTACATTTTTTATTCTAATTTTTTTATTCATTTACCTTCATTGGATAAAAATGAAAATGAAGCGCGCGAACGCACCAAACTGCTGTTGTAGGCATAAGCGTATAGCGGAGTAAAAAACCGGTTGTGATTAGCTTAGCTACAGAGCTACAGAGCCTGATTTAGGCCTGTTGCATTCGTACCCACCATGCAACCTTACCATATCTACATTGTATGACTGATCTGAGTATCGAATAGTCGTATTTTCGCATGAAGATGCTTCACTGTCTTACATTTTTATGGCATCGAGTTTGCCGTCGTAAAGGTGAACTGGCCCTTCACAGGTTGGCTTTTGTTGAATAAGCGTTTGACCCTCCGACCACAACGTTTGACGAGCACCATCTGTGGAAAACACGCTGACATAACTGAAGCTAATCTCTCAAACTTATATAATGCGATATGATTGACAGGACCACTGAAGTGAGAATTTTTTCGTACCCTTCTCTTTTCTGTGGACAGGACAATGTTTTCTACCAATATATTATCAACACTCGAAGATGTCACTCAACAACAGTGAAAGAAAACATCGTGAGCAAACTGGTATGTCAAAGTACCATAACAATTTAAAGACATTCACCACGAACCGGAAGACGCAGCGTAGGTAGGCCTCCCACTATATGGACCGACGACTTTGTGAGAGTCGCGGGCATCCAGTGGATGCAGATGGCAGGATGTCGTTCAGTGTGAAGTTCAAAGGGGGTGCCTATTTTCAGCAGTGGATGCTTCTGGCTAAGGATGATGACATTAACCAAAATGCACTGAGCCAGCATGGTAGATTAGGGCCTATCCTTTCTCTGAGGGAAGGTTTGTGTCCCAGCAGTGTGAAAAAAATATATGTGTGGCTAAAATGATGAGCTTTAAAGACTGGAACACATTCTAAAGATGTGCATTCTCTACAGGTTCTGAAATAGTTGTACTTTCTATCCTGTCTAAAAAGGGTTAAATAAAACGATGCTATTAAGCTGAAAGGAGATCATTCTGAACTCGCAAAAAAGAATTCGAAAGTTAATTTACCAATACCAGACAATACAATCTAGTCTAGAACTCCGAATGAAACATCCGTCCTACTGCCAATAGTACGTTATTACATCAGAGTCCCTCTTCTGATTCCCGACAGCACTGTATAAAGTAGATGCCAGTCAGACTAGATATTAGTTAGACACGTAGACGGACTAAGGGTCTGATTAAAATGGGGCAAAAATAAAACCAGGCACGGACGTGAAGAATAAATGAGTTGCTTGTCGTACAACGTAAAAAAACTAAGTAGTTACACTAGAAAAACATTGAATTCTCACATTTTACTTGCGATGATATTTAAATAACAATGACGTTGATTCTGATATACCATTCTCTAAACTAGACGGCTAGGGCTCTACAATCCATTGCCGTCCTTTTTTCACAAATTCTTCAAAAGGGCTGTTAATGGTCTTTAAGGGTCGGCGACGTATCTGTGATGCCCCTGGTGTTACAGGTATCCATAGACGACGGTGATTGCTTACCATCAGGCGGACCGTCTGCTTGTTTGCCACATATGGCATAAAAAAAAATTGAAATAAAAAGAATCTAAAGATAATTTTAGTCTTATCAAACTGGTTTAATTTAGTGAGTGCTACGAGTGAACCGATGCCATTGGCAGGTGTTTTGGTCAAGTTCCTTCTTAATCATCATAATAAAACCACTACTGGACATAGGCTCTTCCAAGACCGCTACTCAGTCCAATCTTCGACTCCATTTACTGCCGTGCTTACCAGTATATCATCAAGTCTCAGGGCCTCCTACGCTACGTTTGGTAGTTCGTGGCCTTCAGAACACGTTTCCCTCAATGGTTATTTGATTGGTCTTGGTATTGAGATCACCGGTCCAATACAAATTCAGCTCGCTGAGTTTTGTGACTTTGATTCTCTGTCAATTTTATTAACAGACTTCCAAAAAGGAGGAGGTTCTCAATTCGACTATATTTTTTGTTTGTTACCTCAGAACTTTTGCCTGGGTGAACCGATTTTGATGATTCTTTTTTTATTTGAAAGTTCTTCCCGTGATGACCCGTTTCAATTTGGTCCAGTTCTGAGATTTTTATGAAGTCGGTTTTTTTATATTGATAATTTATGTTAGGTGCTTAGAATAAGTACCTAGTTAGGTGATATAGTGTTCGTTTCGATGCCATCACTTAAAAACGGAACCTCAAAAATTCATAGTATTTTTTTTTTTTGTTTGACTGCCAGCTCGCCTGATGTTAAGCGATAATACGGTCTACGATGGAGCACGCTTGCCTAGAAGAAACAGATTCACTCGTAGTTTGAAGACACCCAGACTGTAACTACCGGGGAACACCCATTCAGGGAGCGCATTCCAAAGACTAGCAGTTCGCACAATAAAACAAGGAAGTGACGGTTATTCCATTCCTTAGCTGTTCGGATTAGAAACATAAGAACTTATGTAAATGTACATTGTTATTATTTTTCACAATATTCTTGAGACTTCTATTTTCACTTTACAGTCAAAAACATGAATGGGTCAAGTGCCCCTATTAAACCCGATGCCGATCACCCTGGCTACTATATAGGCAGACCGGACGCTGCGCCCAGTCTACCGCGAACCTCAGATAGACGGCTGGACAGACTTCCTTTACAAATTCAGAATACAATCGTACTGTTGTACCAACATTTCAGCATAATGCTGTTTTCTGAAATCTACGGTTTTAAGGTGTGCATACAACCTCTTGCCTTCTTGACAGTTTGGAAACATGGACACCTGCAATATGTAACAATCATCCTTTTATTCTACCATCGCTAAATGTAAAGTTCCACCTCCAATACATATTTCTTCTCTACTCTCATTCCCAAACAAAAAGGTCATTTTTAGGGTTCCTTAGCCCAAGGAACCCTTATAAATTCGTTCTGTCCATTGGTCTGTCTGCTTGTCTGTCTGTTTGTCTGTCCGTATGTCTGTCTATCTCTATGACTGTCTGTCCATCTGACAGAATTTTTTAGAACCTTATAACTTCCATAATTTTTAAGATAAGTACATGAAACTTTGCATAATGACAGTTGTTATATAGATCTCAATTTTAAGACTATAAAATATATATATTATTGCTTTTTAGGGGTGGCTCTGGTACATGTGAAATGGGAGTAAAAATACATTTTTCACTCCACTTGCTCGAGTGGGGTATCGTTGAAAACGTCTTTTAAAATGAAGGTAATGTGTTTGATACATCACTTTTGTATAAAATCTATACTTACTTTGCGAAATATGGCTTGAACGCCCCCGACTCGAAGTATCTTTTTCTCATATCAACAACATTTTTGAACATAAGAAATTGCTAAGTAGATATGACAAAAATGAACCGGGGCCAATCGGATATCTCCAAGGGCTCGAAACAGTGCAGTGCCGAAAATTACGCAATCGTGAACCTTCGAGATACGGATTTCGGTCGTGCAACTTTTCGCATTACTTAAAATCACGCTTCTTCTTCACTTTCAAAATTGCTTATAACAGGAAGCCTTAGAACAGGTTTGTTTTGACGTATTAAAGCCGCCCTTAAGAAGATGCTATTTGATTACCAGTAACCATGTATAACTAACCTGTTCAAAGTGATTCTCCCTTATGTTTTCCTTGAGAATATTTTCAAAGCGAAGCATTTGCCACAATATAGTAAACGTAAACCCTAGTTGCCACATGAATAGCCGCTCCCTTTCAAGTGGTTACCACGACCAACACAATTTCATACCCAAGTGCGATATAAACCAAAACGTAAATAAAGAGAATTCAAGACAGTGACCAAGTTCCCAAAGTTTGACGAAACTTCTCTGGGATATAGCTACAGCATGGGATTCTTCAAAAGGCGAGTTAATAGGGCCAATGTATTTGTGATGCCTGTGGTGTTACAAGTATCCATACTCACCATCAGGCGGCCCGTCTGCTTGTTTGCCATATATGGCATTAAAAAAAAAACTATAGAAATCTTCGCTCAAATAAACAAAGGATGACGCACACCATGCAAGCACTGTTAATATCACATAATATATTGGCATAATATTATCAACACTTCCTAGGTATTATATGGTCTTCATGCTTTTGGTCCACCAGTGACTTAGAGTTTAACATGGCTGATGTTTCAAACCAATAACATCACAATTATATATGATCATTTACGGGATATTTACTGTGGTAACGTTGTGAAAGGAGCTCCCGATATTTCGGCGAAAGACTAAGAAAAAGGTTAGATCGTTTTGTCTGCACTTAACTTTGAACTGTTCGACCAACCACCCGCATTTTTCAGTCTTCCCGTGAACATGGTGCATGTATCTGCGCCGGAATATCGGAAGCTCTGTCTACAAACTTACCACGGTAAATATCCCGTAAATAATCATATAACTGTAGTGAACAACCGTGGTAGTTTAAAACAGAATCATATAACTGTAGTGAACAACCGTGAAAGTTTAAAACAGTGTTTCAATAACATCTCTTACCACCGGTAGATACATTATGTTGACATTTTATTATATAGAACAAACCTGTTCACACGGAATACACCTAGAAATCCAAATTATTTTAAAAAACTTCCAACTTTGAATACTCTCTTTTACGCTATAACTAAATGTCCATTAACACAATAGAAAACAGCGCAGAACGTGCACGTTCAAACAATAGAAAATAGTAGCACATGTGCAATTTAGGTCCTGGATTGTACATTTAGTAGAGAAATGTACAATTGTGCTGCTGTACGTACGAGTAATAACTTGGAAGAGTGCGATGCAGTGCCATTACGGTAAATACATAATGAGCCCGTGTACACTCGGCATTATTTCATAACTAGTTGAACCCCGCGGTGTTACCCGCGATTTTCCATTTTTGCCGCATGTTTTGAGGGTAAAGTACCCTAAGTCCGTCCTCCACACTATCTTTCTGCCAAATTTCATTAAGATTGGCCTAGCTGTGTAGTCGTGAAACGCGAACAAACATCCAGACAGAGAGACAGAGTTATTTTCACTTGTATAGTATTAGTTAGGATTAGGATGTGTTGCGGATTCTAGTTTTATCTGAAGATATGAGCTCATTTTGTTTTTATTTATTGAATCTTTTCAAACAAGTGCATAAAATATGCGCGTTTTATAACTTTGTCTATTTAATTATTGATTTACTAAAACGGCATACAACGCCAATAATAACATACAACCAAATATAAAAATTAAATAATATAAACAATAAATAATTCAAACCTATCACAAATGTCAAAATAAAATAATTCAACAAAGCCTAACCGAAAATTAAATAAAAACATAATACGTACGATATGTAAAGTTATATGATTATATACGGGATATTTACCGTGGTAAGATTGTGGAAGGAGCTCCCTCAACAACCTTACCACGGTAAATATCCCGTAAATAATCATATAACTTTAGTGAACAACCGTGATAGTTTAAACCAGTATAATACGTATGTACATTATAAAAATAAAATTCATTCACCTTAGAGTAAAAAATAAAATTTAAAATATTACCTTTTAGCAACGGCCCGCGGTTTCACCCTGGATTACCCCTTATAACATCACTATCTACCTGTGAAAGTATCGTCAAAATTGGTCCAGCCGTTTCGGAGTCCATAGGGAACATACACACATACATACATACACACATCGATTTATATATATTATTACTAGCCGCCCGCCCCGGCTTGGAATGGGTGTAAGCTCGGCCTTCAGCCTCGCTACAAAATATAATATAGCCCAACAGTGAAAGAATTTTAAAATCAGTTCAGTAGTTTTTGAATTGTTTCGTTACAAACATCCAAAAATACAAATATTTCCTCTTTATAATATTAGTATAGATTATTGTTAGGTTTCGAATCGAGTTGAATCGATTTATCAAGTTTTTGAACAAAATATTATCTATGGAACGGTTGACGTTTCTTAAAACGTCAACCGCCGTTTTTTTGAATAACAGAAATATAAAGGATGTCATTTGGTTCGAGGCAGCTGGAGGCAGCGGTGTAGAACGGTCGTATCTTTAAGCTGGCATCGAAGCGGTTCGCAAGAATTGAGTTGTGTAATTGGGGTCTTAGCAATCAGCGGTTGTAATGTGAGTACAGTAGAATATATATTATATTGTTAAATAAAGAGTTCTGCTTCTGGAATATAATGGTTTTTATAATATTATAATAAACCCAAACATAAACCCTTTTGAATATTGGTTGAACGTAGAGTACGTTCTTATAGTGGTTCAAATAAGGTTTCGAACTCCCAGCATGTGTATGTGGTATACCCTCTTGTAGATTCACTAATCGTCAACATCCTCCCATACTCCATATCTGATCTCCAGAGGTGCTGAACCACGTTCACGTCAATGTCGTGGAAGTAGTATTTACCCTGGAAACATTACAATAACATTATGATATAAATAAGCATGTTGATGACATGCCAGCTGTTTTAGGTTTATCAAATTTATGTCCAGGATACCAGAAAATAATAACAATAATTTTTCACACCACCTGCTCGACAATGTCCAATTACATATCATGCAACCTCAACGTAAAGTAAAGCATTATCTCTTAAGGGATATAAAGTTGTATGAAACTCCCTAAGGAATAAAGAGATTTGAATTTGGAACGTCATATTCGTGTGAGAACTCGTGGAAAACTCTAAGCAGCCGGTTTATTCTACAAGCTAAGTGAACGCGCAAGTGAAGTGATAAGCTAAGTGAACGTGTATTTTTCTTGTTGATTACTATAGAGAAATGTCAAAATGTCGAGTGATCACCCTTACTCTTATAATTCGATGTTTTGACATTTATCTGCAGAAATAAGCAAGAAAAAGTCACATTCGAAAGCTTATCACTTCACTTGCGCGTTCACTTAGATTGCAGAATAGACATGCTGAACTCAAAAATAATAATATAGGTGTGTTTATAAAGAATGTGAAACAAAAGACGGTGTTTAGCCCGACTTTTTATTGTCTCGCAGAAGGAGTGAAAAGTAGTATGCTCCTCTGGAATAAAGCCTGTCTTCGTTTTGGCCAGCTTGAACCCCTCGTTACGCTCAGGGTTCAATATGCCGCCCACGACGTAAGACACTGCTTTATTCCCTTAGTGCATAATCTACTATTAAGGGTGAAGTTATGATCGCAAAAATTTTGAAGTCGTGGAATTGTAATTAAGGACTGTCTTACCAACACACAGAAATTAGAAATAGATAACGAACACTAATTAACTTCAACCGCAATTATTCTGTAAACTTTGACATATTTATGATGAGGCAATTCACTTTTAAAAATATAACAATTTTTTTGACACGACAAAGGTGAAATTTAATAATATAAATAAATTGCAAAAAAAATAAAACTTAAAAATAAAAATAACCTGTGAATTTGTATGAGGCTTTATATTCGTAATTTGACTATTATCTGTTCCTTTTTTATTTCTGTTAATTTAACTTAATATATCTTTACTACTTATCAACTATCTTACCTACTGTTCAAATTTTATCTATCTATCCAGGCCTAAATTGGTATGCAAAGGGACATTTTCACTATTTTAGTTTTTATTGTGGAAACTTCTTTTCGGCTTTTGTGTAATTATTCATCCTATATCTACCGTGTTTGTTAGCAGCTGTTTGTTTTCCATGCAAAATAAAATAAAAACACGTAGCGCGGGCAATATAAATGAGATTTTCCGGTAACTTTTTTGTCAGAATGTACAAACAACCGTTTAGTCAAGCAGAAAGACAGATAGAAAAAAGGCACGGGTAAAGAGAAGAGAAGTAAAGAGACGCTTCAGCTGAGAGACAGCCAACAGAAAGACGTTCAGCTAGACCTAGTGGCAAACTTACCTAATAGGCTGCATTTCTTGACAATCCATTCCTCGACAATAAAATAATACTTCCCACAGTTCATTTTGCATTTTATCTTATTAACAAAAAAATATGTCCGTATAAATTGTAACCGTTTGTTTTAAAAAACGGATTTATATATTATCATTACTATAATAAATAAATCCGTACCCGTAAACCCAGGTGATGAGGCAGATAAACATCTTACCTTGAGAAAGGTACAGGTCTCCCGTTCGTACTTGAAGCCAAATGCCATCATCATAGTGTGAAATAGCACGCTGTGACATCCAATGTTGTCCATCAGGGACATAAGTTTCCACTGCCCGTTATTCCAGATGTACCTCTTCAATTTTAACTGGAGGTAGAGTATCATTTTGCTTAATAAATATGTAAGTATATACAAGGTTACACTAAACGGTGATCATCTTCACCATCAGCCTTGAACTGTTCACTGAGGCCTCTGCACAAGGCTAATGCACGATACTGAGCTTGGTCGCAGTTCTTTTCATCAAGTTTTTATCCGCCATTTTACGCAGGACGTCACTTTATCTGCCCACAGGGTACTACTTGCGCGCGGTGATACTAGCCCGAAATTTAAAGAACTTTTACAATGGGACCAACTCAAAAATCGCGAAAAATATCACCATACATCGAGTGCAAATGGCATTTTTTATGGAATATCTGTTCAGAGGTTTCAGATTACGTCCCATAGTAAAAGTGGTTCATAGTCATGAGTACAATAACCTTACAGTTATATGATTATATTATTTACGGGATATTTACCGTGGTAAGGTTGTGGAAGGAGCTTCTGATATTTCGGCGCAGTTACATGCACCATCTTCACTGGAAGACATCATTCCGGTGAACATGTTAGGGTTCAGTCTTCCCGTGAACATGGTGCATGTAACTGCGCCGAAATATCGGAAGCTCCTTCTACACCTTACCATAGTAAATATCCCGTAAATAATCGTATAACTGTAGTGAACAACCGTGATAGTTTAAAACAGTATTTTACAATAACCTTCTTTCGGCTTAGTACAACTATATGCGTAACCCTGTATAAATAATATATTTGTTAACGGATTTTTATTAGCAACTAGTGTTTTTTAGATTCCCCTTGGGAGACGCGCGTTGACTAAAAATATTACAAACGCAACTGCACTCTGCAGTCGCTTTACCTATTTAACAAACTTTATATTTACCTTCAAGTGCTTGTTATCCCTGAGAATAGTTAAATTCCCTCGCATGTAGGAGATCTTTTTACTTGAGTTATACACTTCCAAAGTCATTGTAAATGGAGGGTCGGAATCTACTGGATACGTGGTCTGATTGCACTTCTCTGCCCTGATAACTGTAGCCTTATAAGGACCCTATAACATCCACAATAATAATAATACATGCATAATTAATCTTTTAAACGTAGTAATGTCTGCTACCCAAGGGGCAGGATCGTAGGGCTTCAGCTCAGGCAGGCAGCTCTTGTCATGTGCCACACAGGAATAATAGATAAATTATAATCCATTCAATATCGTAAACCAATGCTACTCATATAATAAACAAGTACACTGGCTACTGCTAGGCTAGCATCGATGACTGGACCAAAGGCAATCTTTTTTACTATCATCATCAGCCAGAAGACGTCCACTGCTGAACATAGGCCTCCCCCTTTAACCTCCACACTGAACGACATCCCGCCATCCTTTTTTAACTAGCGTCAAGTAAATTACGAGAGGTCTATCTTCCATTCTCGCATCAAACCCCCCCCCCCCCCCCCCCAAGTGATCACAGCACGACGAATAAAGGAGTGGAAATGCTTCGAGCATTTCCCGGGAGTGTTGCTTCCTGGGAGTGCTAGAACAAGTCCGTCCCTAAGAGATCCTGTGCCCTCCGTCAGGTGCAGAGGTAGACCACTGTATATTTTGGTAGGAGAAATCCAACCATGGACCCAGGTATGTCCTAAAACTGCGACCAGAATCACCGAAGGATGGAAAGCAGCATCCTAATAGTACACGGTGAACGTACTGCGATCCCCAAGCCGCCTGCCAAGCGTGGGGATTATGGCAACACCCCTATGAGGGAGGCCTTTGTCCAACAGTGGACGTTAATTGGCTGATGATGTGATGTGAATCCAACAAAACCCGGCTGTACTCCCATATATGTCTTCTCTTTAACCCACTCAATAAATTCAAATATTGCGGGATCACTGAAAAGTTGCAGCCAAGACTGATCTAGGCAGATTTTATACTTGATTATGTATGAATTTTTGATTTGGAATATTTTGCAGTCATCAAAACTTACGGAAGTAGCCTTTGCAGCATCTCCATTAGAATATTTCACAAAGGAACACAATAAACAGGCATACATAAACGTTTTCATGATATTTGGTTCCCGGATTTTAAATAAATGATAATAAGATGCAATGAGATAACAGTTATTTCCCAAAAACCTCATGTCATCAACTAGTTATAATGATCATGCATTTGGAACAATAAATGGCATTGTCAATTATCTGTGGCTCATTACCTCGTAGATGAATCTAACAGATTTTGCAACTCATATATAAAGATAACAATGGAATTGATTTGCTCTACTGGGACCGCTGTCATCACAGACAGGGCTATTGTTGGCAACAAACCTGAAATCGTGGTGGTCGACAGATCCCAGCGCCAGACAGTGATCGTTGACATTACTATCCAAGACGAGAACCTCGTGAAGGCTGAGGTTACCGCCATGAGGGATGTTGACTCGACGATCACTACGACGATCCCTATAGTCATCACGGTGGACAGCCTTTTAGCAAAGAACCTTGACCTTAAGACGCTCTCGAAAGACTGGCTCTCAGTTGGGACAAGAGACAGATACAGAAGGCAGTCATCCTCAATAAGGCATACGTCGTCAGGAGGTTCCTCAATCTGTAGCTCCGACCATCGGTAGCTTAGATCCTGTCCCACTTCCGGTGGCACCCTAGGTTTTTATTTTACATGTAAAAAAAAAATACAATAAAAAGATAAAGTCGCAGAAAAAAATAAAATATAAAAAGAAGAAAACAAGACTAAATAAAATAAAGCATTACTGTAATGGCAGGTGCTCCTTTTTATTTGTCTTTTAACAATAAATAATTATTTTCAAAGACAAAATACCTATTAATACGAAATCCGGAGCCAAGGCATGCTGCCTTAAGAGAGGCCTATATCTAGGAGTGGACTAATATAATACATTAGTCCAATGGAATAGTCCCAATTATTCTATTGGAGATATAATTATTAAGTTATCGCAAGTGACAATTTATCTTTGTTTATTAATTCTTTAAGCTTAACCTAATAATTATACTTGGATGGTGCAAACTTAATTAACACGTAGATTCTTCGAAGTGTTATACCAAAAAACTTTTTTTTTTTTTAATATTATTTATTATGTACTTTGTTCTATAAGCGTTTCGTACTTGTAGCAGAAGATGGTGCCAGTGTTGGAGTAGACCTCCAGCCTCCACAGGAACTTGCCGTACTCGTGGCTGCTCATCCAGATGTGCTGGAGCTTATTAATATTGAAGTTGGTGAAGGGATACACACCCTGGAAGAATTATAATCACAAACTTATTAAAAGAAACAGAAAAAACTCGAGAGCAAAATTTAACCAACAACACCTCATTCATAAAAATTGGCCAAGCGATTTATTAATAGAATAGATTATATTTATTTATTTCATTTCATTTATTCAATAAACATACAAAACAGAATTCAATAATTAAAAAATAATAATATTGAAGTTGATTAATTAATTATCTGTATCACATTCTAAAACTATGTATGCCTAGGTGCATTATAATAAAATCATTGTGGGTAAATAATTAATAAAATGTTGAACCAAAAAATTTTAATCTTATACTAACATGCAATCTATCAATTAACAAATAATATAAATATTATTTGATACATTAACTTTATTTATTTATTATAGAAACATAATTAAAGAAATATTTAAAAAAACATGAGCCTGAAAAACATTACCCTCTGGGTAAAAACCATGTTTTTTTTAAGTCTGTGGTAAAAACAGTATGCGACAGTAGTGTCATTTAAATAATCGTAATCTCCGACCAGTATAAAAATATATACGACTAGCCGTCCGCCCCGGCTTCGCACGAGTGTAAGCTCGGCCTTCGGCCTCGCTACAAAATATAATATAGCCTATGTCAGCCGGGGATAGTGTAGCTTCCCAACAGTGAAAGAATTTTTCAAATCGGTTCAGTAGTTTCGGAGCCTATTCATTACAAACATACAAACATACAAAAATAGGTACAAATCTTTCCTCTTTATAATATTAGTGTAGATATAAAAAACACTAATTGAAAAGCTACATTATCTCTAGTTATCTCTGATTGATATGACTGTTTTATTCACAAAGCGGGCGAAGCCGCGGGAAGAAGCTATTTAACATTTAGGATTGTGGGTGATATCTAAAAATTTATTAGGCACACAAAATTTCAAAGCGATAGCATAATAAAATTAGATTTTGAGTTTAGGGGTTGAAAGAAGCTCGAAATGATTCTTGTAAATATATTCGTACACGCGGGCACGTCAGCCTATCGCTTCGTGGTCGCTTTGTCGGACACAGCCATGTGTATTGATATCCAAAAATGCTCGCAGTGTAAACATACCTTGGTAAAGGAGCAAGTCTTGACATCATACTTAAGACCAGTGGTCTTGATAAGCGCAGGGAAGTACACGCTGCTACAAGCCATATTGTTGATCTGGTAGCTCACTTTCCACTTGTTGCTCTCCCAGATGTAGCATTTCGCTTTCATCTGCAATGTATCAGATCAATAGCTCATTGTTAATCAGCCGTTTTAAATAGAAAGGAGAAATTTCGCACCAGACGAACAAACGAAGGATATTCGCGGTTTTTCCGTATAAAAAATTGTTCATACTAATGAGTAAGTAGGTATAATAACATCATTTTGGCTTAGAACTAACTGTGAAACCCAGTATACATTTAACACGACAACAATAGAGCACGAAAATAACCCTATTTTTATTATTGGCGAAATTTTAACGTTGACAGATGAATCGAAAAAATATATGTTAAACAAACAGCATGGGTTTTAGATGACACGGAAATTACTCACGTAGGATGGCGCTTTGTGTGCAAAGCGAGACGGAGCCACGTGCATGCATTCACCTTCAAAAAGACCGCCGAAAGTAGAAACTAAATAACCAGCTTAAAAAAGTATGTGAAAACTAAACCAGTTTCCATAATAACATAGAACAAGATGGGGTTCTTTAAATGGCGATTTGTTAGATGGGCAACATATGATGCCTCTGATGTTACCAATATCCATAGGCGATAGTGACCACTTACCATCAGGCAGCCCGTCTGCTTGTTGGCAAACCTATATCATAAAAAACGGCGAGACCAATACATACCCCAGTATTTGTAAGCGTTTAGAGCAGCCTAGAATCTTGCACCGAAATTAGAACTTTGCGACCAACTTTGCTTTGCGATACAAAAAAATATGAAGCTGATAGAAGAGACACACCTTCTTAACCCTATGATCCTTGATAACAGTGATATTTCCTCTCATCAAGTTGGTCTCAGCTGAAGTATTGTACAGCTCGGCGTAGTAGTAGGAGCCAGGCTTGGTGTCCACTGGTGGGGTCGGGTTCGCACATGGACCCACTCTTATGAAGGATGATTTAAACGGACCCTTAAACATTAACCCCTTTAGTAGCCTTGCAATAAATGAATGTACTCTTGCAATAAATATGTACTCTCGCAATAAACACGTAGCCTTCCAATAAATATGTACCCTTGCATAAATATGTAGCCTTCCAGTAAATATGTTGCGTTTTGTCTTTTTCGCTCTTTAAAATGTTGAATTCGATTCAAAATGTAAAAGAATGGAGTAAATTCTTTAGGCTTATTTCAAGTTTATTAACAAGTGGAGTAGGTGGTAGTGCTTAGGCCATGTTGAATAATTTGGTTAGAGAGATAAGACTGGCCAATAACATTTTGAGACACACGTACTCGTATTATAATATTTATAATGTTCCATATTTCATAGTTCAGAAATTGGCAGTTATAGAAAAATTCGAACAAACGAATCTCGGTGGTGTGGACCACTGAAGTGAGAATTTTTTGAGTAGACTTGGCCAAATTTCAAAGATATATCATTCCGACATAACATGATACATAACGCAGAACGTCATATTTTATGGTTTAGCCGTTTCGCCAAATGAAAACTAACTGGGAAACTGGTTTTGTTAAAATTATTTTACGAAAAGGTCAAGTTTGAGAAAATATACAATGAGGCGATATTATGTACTTTTCACGTTGGTGCCAAAACTTATTTTCGAACATGCTCATACTTTAACCGTGTTTGTCTAAAACACAATAAAAACTTTCTAAAAATGTTGGCTAGCGCACTTTTTATTTAATTTTTAGCTCTGACCGATTTATAAATTCATCATTACAAACAACATGTTTAAAGAAACTAATGGCGCGATTTTTGTTTATTATTTAAAACACTTACAGATTTAGCGCCTGATACTATCACAATTTGGCATGAAAACAATATCGAAAAGCATATTGTTAGGCTATTTATCCATATCTCACAAAATAAACGTTTTTAGCAACATAAGCATGTCAAAAATAACTATAGATAGGTAGTACACATTGCATGTTCGTTAAAAATACATCAAGTCATAATGGTTATTTGATTATAATACAAAAGATAAATGTCGATTACAAATACTAGATTATTTACGTAGATATACAGGGTTATAAGGAAAGGGTTTGCTAAGCCGAAAGGGGTTTGTTATACACATCCTCAAACCCACTTTTATTCCAATTATATTGTGCGGCTATTCTATGAAATGCGCTGCCTGAATGGGTGTTCCCCGATAATTGCAATCTGAGTGTCATCAAATCACGAGTGAATCGATTTCTTCTAGGCAAGCGTGCGCCATCATAGACCGCATCACCACTTAACACCAAGCAAGTTGGCGATCACATCTAAGCCTATTATAAATCAAATCAAATTATTTATTTATCAGAACATGGTAGGTACACATACATATTATATAGTAGCATACAGGGTCGTACGAATGGATGGGTACGGCGTACAAATGTTAGTTTTTTTTAATTATTTTTTAATATTTATTAGTATGTTTTTGTTAAAGTTAAAAAAGGAATTACAGTCAAAATCTGTTATAACGACATCGAAGGGACTGCTCATATTCAGTCGTAAAAACCGATAGTCGTAACAACCGGTGATGTTTAATGTGTATCGTGCAAGTACAAACAAATCGATAGGTTATTATAACCGGCATGTCGTTCTAAACGATGTCGCAGTAAAAGATCTACTTATCTAAGTTAGAATATTGTCTAAAATATATAAAAATATATGAAATAAAAGCAAAAAGTTAAATCTGGAACGAGATAAACTATTGTAAATTCAATGTTCCGCTCAATAGCTCCTGTAAATTCGTTTCCAAATATGTTCTAATCAACGGAAATTAAATCCAAACATAGGGTTACTTGAATTTGTAATTTTGTCGAATCAACATACGCCAATAGCATTCGAGTAATTGCAAATCTTGCAATTTACCTGGCAATGGGGATCTTCTATTGTCCCAACTGAACACAGCGTAAGCACATTGTGTTTGGGCGGTCACATTTGAAGATTATTTGCGCAGGCTAGGATAGCAATGTTACCACGTGGTACCTATAATATTGTTATTTGGTAAGTAAACCTAACTTATACTCGGTTCAAGCATTAATTTGTTCTGACAGCTGCAAAAACATATTTAAAAAAAACTGTTAAAAATATAAATAATTTGGACGTTTGACTTTGCTAAGACTGACAGATGTCAAATGTGACCTATTAAATTGGCTCTACCTATGAAATTATTTCATCTATCACTTTGTGAAACAGTTTTCGCAGTTGAAATTGCCTCTGTTACGCAGCTAAACTTTCACCGCCTCAGAAATCTGTCATCCGCCCTATCCCTTGAAGCCTTACGCCCAATCATCATCATAATCAGCCTTTAACAATTCACTGCTGGACATTATGCCTCTCCCAATGCACGCCACTGAACTCGGTCGGCAGTCATTGCATACAGTTTTTACCCGCCGTCTTACGCAGTTCGTCGCTCCACCTGGCTGTAAGATGTCTTACACTATGTTTGTCTAAACGTGGTCTCCACTCCAGAACTCGTCTACCCCATCGGTTATTGGTTCTTCGGGCAATGTGGCCGGCCCATTGCCACTTCCGCTTACTAATCCTTTGAGCTATATCGGTAACTTTAGTTCTATGTCGAATCACTTCTTTCCGAATTTTGTCCCATATACTCTGAGCATGTAGCCAACGCCCAATAGTGGAATGGATCTTATGAAAATCATGCCAAAACCTTGTTCTTTATTATTCTAAGCAAAACCTTTTCAATATCTATTAAGATTATATCAAATATCTGGCACTGCTTGATCAGCCTATTATGTCATTACTGGCAGTTTTTGTCAGTCAATTTTCTTTTTTCCGTTGTAAACAAAAATAAATTTTCTCATTATGCCTAAAAGTGGAACGGAAGAATATACCAACCACCCAAGAAGCACCAGCAGAAGCACCGCTCCAGTCACTCACGTATTAATCAATCATTGTGTAACCATTGATAATTCTATTTTATTGTTTTCATCTGTTGTTTGTGTTTTGTGTTGTTGCTAAGTAGTGTTAGTTAGCTTGTATTTTGATTAGCTAATAAAGGCACTTGCTAGAGTAAAAAATCATTAACAAACAGCAAAATCAACTGTTTGGCTCACCCCCACTTTACCCGACCTAGACTTACTGGCAAATTTTCACTTGCTACCACAGTCTAAGACGTCAATGGGCGATGTATGACAGCTTCGAAGGCCTCATTAAATATATGCATAGCTTCAGTCCTTTGTACCACAGTATGAACTTCTGTTCGCCATAAAATCCACAGCTTTGGTCACCTGCAATGCAATGGAGTGAATGTCTTGAACTGGCTAGACTTGCGTTATTTATGGATTATGACCACAAATCTATTAGTTTGCCGTCTCCAATACCAGAAAACTTTTTAATTTGAATAAAAAGTATTCCAAATAAATAGACTCAATTTATTTTTTGACTTGACTATCTTCAAATCAGCTAGGTTTTACGTTATAACGGCTTCTCAAACTGACCTACTCGAAGTAAGTATTTAGTAAAATAGCGGCCGTAAGAGAGTTCCTACAATAAGGAAAAGTAGAGTATTTCTACACAGTTTAACAGAATCTTAATTAAACTCACAGGCACTGCTATAAAGGAGTCTATTCTAGTATTATTTCAGGTGCCCCTCCACTTTTCGATACACAAGCAAGGATGCCACTTCGAGAGCTGCTGCGGCGTGTGCAACCTGTTCCCAGGGGTACTACTGATAGCATTCTGCCAAGTTTTAGTTGGCGCCGTCCTGCTTACCCTCATACTGACTCATGGAAAGCAATACGATGAAATGCATCAGACATCTGGTTCACAAAGTAAGTTTCTTACAGAAAAAGTGTCAGCGTCGTTATTCCGCTTACATATACATAAAAATTGTATGAAGAGCTCCAAGAGAGATTATAATCGAAGCAAGCGAAGTGAAGGCACCCTTCAAAATAGGGTAACTCTTCCCATGTTACAGTCACAGAGTCACAAGTCACATCCTTGGATGACGAAACCCTATTTACCTAGGACATAACTGCTATGGATTCCTTTTACTTTTCAAGTCATGTTCTTCATGTGATATTTTTCTGAATTTTTCAATGGAAACCTTTTTTACCCGCTGTTTGTCCATCAAATGGTATGTGCCGGTATGGTCAAAGATGGATCACGTTGATTTAGAAAAAGACTATTTACTCAAGCCTAGAAGATCTGGAGGATACTTAGATAGTAGTTTTTAGGAAACAAAAAGGATGACAGGAAGATCCATTAATAGGCAGTTTGAATCATAAAACTACCAAATAGCCGCATACTTGTTGTACGCAACGATGGTAACAACTTGGTAGGAGTCGCTATCTTTCTACTTGACCAGTAAAAGAGGGAAGATGGTATAAGGTCATGAAGCTCTTCCTTGACTCGAAATGTATTTCTTCCTTCTAGAAGCGTGGTGTCAGCTATTTTCAGAAAGTCATAGTTTAAGGTTTCAGGGTGTTACAAATCTGATCGGGTCGACGGAAAATGTGTAATTGTTAATTTTCTTACTTCAGTGATGAGTTTGGCGACTGGTGCTGCTCTAACAGGCGTTGCCGGAGCTGGCGTCTTCCTCATCATAGTGGCTCTCACTGAGAACTGCCGAGCTATGCTGGTAACTATAGCTGTCTAATCAGCCCGTCTTCATATAAACCTCATGTTGTTCACTTTTGCTTTATTGATTTAACTTGTACCGCTTTAAGCATTCAGAATTTTAACTAACTCAGAAAACGGTTAAATCGAATGAATATAAACCTGCGGCATTTCCGAGTAGCTTTAATATGGGGTTCTTCAAAAGGGCTGTTAATAGAGTCTTTAAGGGTCAGCAACGTATCTGTGATGCCCCTGGTGTTGCAGGTATCCATAGGCGACGATGATTGCTTACCATTAGGCGGTCCGTCTGTCTGTTTGTTTGCCACCCATGGCATAAAAAAAACTATCCATTTAACTAAGACACGGCAAAACCTTAATGTCGAAAATGACCCTGTCCTGACGGACGACAGGTAATAAACGTAGAAACAAATTCTGCTAGGCTGAAATGGGAGTAGGCGGACCACGATAGCGGATTGCACTCAGAGAAGTGGGCAAAGAGCTGCACGAAGTGGGAGCCCCCGAAAAGTCGATCCCCACAGGTCACTCCTCTATCATGAGGGTGCAACGACCTTGACAGGATTGAAACAGATTGGACGGAGAATAGAAAGTTTTAGAAGAAATTAGGATAGGCTTTGACCAACTGGGACAAAACAGGTCAACTAAAAAACTACGTCCGTAATCAGCGTACGTTTGTCCACTGCTGGACGTAAACCAATTAACCTTATAATGTCCAACCATCAGTCCAATTAACCTTACAATGTCCAACCATCAGTCCAATTAACCTTATAATGTCCAACCATCAGTCCAATTAACCTTATAATATCATATAATTGAACGTGTTTTCTTTTATTTCAGATATATTTACTAGTAGCTACCTTGATATGGATGGACATTGTCGCTTTAGCAATGACTAAAATTGGACGGGCTTGTGTGAGATTTAAAGATGGTAAGGTCGCACTGATATCATAAATGAGAATGATAATGTTTTTCTGGTGATTAACTATTTGTGAGTATTTGAGGGTGTCTGCCCTACACTCTGTAGCGGATGAACAAATAATTGAGGGCTTTACCGAGAGTTGGCTAAGCGATTGGTGGAGGTGTCAGGTGTCCAGATTGCTGGCTTTTATTTCGCACAGAAATTGCATTTCCATTCAACGTAGCAATGCCGCCAGCATTCTGGGGCCTTTCCGTCCACTAATGCTCTTTTATTGTAAGTTTTCATTTAGTTATTTTAAGGTTTAGTTTTAACTGAAGTATTCAATAGTTTTCTGATTTTTTTAAGTTAAAATATTTAGCCATTACAATATTGGATATTTTTAATTTTTTTTTAATTGGTCTTCATTATTTAACATTGATGTAAATAATCAGTAAACTTTCTTTACTTTATAATGGCGTAAACGTAAGAAATATGGATTACTTTTAGCATGCAAGAATATATCATGATAATAACTCCGGGTAAAAACGTGGTCAACATCATCAGCCCCAAATAACCCACTGCTAATCAGACTGTTTCTGCCATTATATTGTTAGGGCATCCAATATTATATGTACCTACATAATTTCTATTTAACTAATCATTTACAGCTCCTAAAATAAAAGATGAACAGCATAGACTTGCCAACCTCGCGTGTGTGTGTGGCCTTTTTACATTTTTCGGAGCTGGTGAGTTTTTTAAACTCTGTTAATGAACCTTCGACACCTCATCGTACACCCGAACAACAAAACTCAAAAGACAAAAACCTATAGTCCGTTCACGGAGAAGGACTAATATAGGCTGCTCGTTGTTGCACGATTCTAGGGAGGTAAAGCACTACGGAAAGCACCACGTAGCGACCGGTAAGCGCAGCGTAGGACGTCCACCCACAAGATGGACAGACGACCTAAAAGAGACCGCAGGGAAACGCTTGATGCAGGGCGCTTCCAACCGGCCATTTTGGAAATCGATGGGGAGGCCTATGTCTAGCAGTGGGCGTCCTATGGCTGAAATGATGATGATGAGGGAGGTAAAAAGGACGCACTATCTATCAGAAGGGCCGTGAATGGTCAGTGGTCAGGTCAATCAATGGTCATATATTCCCGACTATAAGCTACTTTATTTTGATCATTAATTCTTGTAATTTTCTTGCTAAATTAGATACTTACTAAATAATACTATATTATATGTATTATTATTAATTTATTGATCCCCATGCCCTCTGGTTTCAATCAAATTTCACTCCACAGAGTGTTAGTACATTTAGTAATTACTCAGCGAGTGTTTGTATGAAACACATTTCGCTAATTGCTTGCATATTAAATTAATTACATTAAAATGTTTACATTCGCTAGTGCATTTGTGGATTAAATATTTCGCCTAGTCAGGAGCATAAGTGTTTTATAAGCAAGTTATTTGTAAAGAGAGTACGTAATAGTTACAATGGCTATCCTATGGGACAGTTGTAATTAGGCTTAGTGCAAAATACAATTAAATGTTAATTGTATACTGAAGAAATACTAGCGAAGTTGGATAACTAAGAAATACCTAGTAATAGATCAAGATATTTTAGAGATCCAAACATAACTTTTAACGAATAATAATTATCCATACAAAAAACAGACTTCATAAAAATGTCAGAACTGGACCAAATTAAAATAAGACGACATGGGAAGCACCAGCTTTCAAATAAAAAAAAAAACATAAAATCGGTTCACCCAGTCGAAAGTTCTGTTCTAACAAATAAAAATAAAAAATACAACAGTCGAATTGAGAATTTCCTCTTTTTTTGAAGTCGGTTAGAAAAGAGCATTGTTTTAATTTCAGATTTAACTTTATCTTAACTCGCGCATAAATCCCTTTTTATCCTCGATCTTAAAATCCGCCCTCGCCTTCGGTTCGGGCTGATAAACGTTTTTAGTTTTATACTTGAGTTTGAACGCCAACTTGCCTGTTGTTTAGCAATGATGCGCTGGAGCACGCTTGCAAAGAAGAAACAAACCAGCCAAGTGTCTGTCGGACTCGAGCATGATACCTAAGCTAATACCTTTTTTTTATGGTACTTAGTGACGGGACGAGCGAAGTCGCTCGCCTGATGGCTCTTCACGCTTGCCCATAACAGCTCAACGCCACTCAGAATTTTTAACTTCAACATTTCAAAACTCTGGATGGCAATGTACTGCGCTCGTCACCCCGAGATATAAGATTTCAAATCTCTGTGTGCCCTGTAATTTCGCTGGAAACATTGCCCTTCAATCCGGAACACACTACTGCTTGGCGGTTGAATAACTGGCATAGGTGAGGTACTTCCCCAAGTTTTTTCTACTACTACTACAAAAATAAGTCGGTTACGCCACTAGTGCCAATACAGTTAAGCCAATAGTGTCCTACTGCCATGTGTTTCTATCCACTTTCTAATGTGGTATTTTTGTTCCAGTGGTATATTTCTTCTCCCTAGTGGTGGTATTCAGTTTCTACCACTTCCGTTACGTGAGACGTGCCATCTTAATGCATGAAGCCGAGTGCAGTGAATGAACATTTATTGATTATTTTATAATATTTTTTATCATAGTTTTTGTAATAAATTGTTTATGTTAATCTATACATTTCAAAGCGAAATAATCTCTTTCGGTAGCCACGACATTCGTCACATTAGTTCGTTCACGAACTGATTCATTCCAGAATCTCTAAACTAGTTGACCTGGTCTGGTGATATTTTGGCAGGTAGATTCCTTTGTAGAAGTCCAATACGAAAGGATTTAGCGAATGGGCAAAATTAAATTAACTAGATTAAGAGCAGATTTTTCAATCCGCAGTTAAACGGTCAGATCTATTCTGAGGGTGAGATAGTTAATCTAGATATGGTTATGGTTAGATAGTTGATAGTATATCTGTCCATTAAATTTACAGGGTTTACTCCGCAGATAACCTCTGACTGACTATTAAACAATCGAAATCATGCTATGAATGGAATAAATCCTATCTTATTCTTTAACTGAGGATTGAAAAATTGGCCCTTAATAAATGAAGGTAAGCATAAAAAGTCGCGTGTAATACCTACCTAGTGTTGTATACAAATATGAGTGCCTTAAGAAAAACCGAGCAAAAATATGCCATGTTGCTAGAAGCCATAGCCTCTGGCTCGGTGGTCAGCCGGTCTATTCTGCAAGCTAAGTGAAAGCGCAAGTGAAGTGATAAACTAAGTTTATGTGATTTTTTCTTGACTATTTCTGCAGATAAATGTCAAAACATCGATGTACAAGGGTAAGGGACGACAGTCAAGAGTGATCATTCGACATTTTGACATTACTCTATAGTAATTGACAAGAAAAATACACGTTCACTTAGATTGCAGAATAGACCGGAGGCCTGTGCTGTGATCAAATGCTGGCCATGAAATAATTATCAATAGAAAAAAACAGCTTCAAAATTAGTAATTACGCAATTTCATTTACTTGGATGACATATGTTTTTCAGTTATTTTGATTTAAAAACCAAACTTCCACAAGCTAACAAATTTCTGTCGTAATTTTTTCATTTCCTGCATGTACCTATATTCATCTTAATACATCGCAAAAGAATAAGAACCTATAAGTTTCAAATTCCACAGTAGCGTTACATAATATAAGCAAAGAAAAATCAACAATCTCAGGAAATATCCCCAAATATACCCAATACTTGAAGGACAAAACATCTTTATCAATCACAGAAATAGAGGTTATAAGGTCAGTCGCACAGCGGGTGGCTACAAATCTTCATCGGGTGTATTGTAAGTTATAGGGGTCGGTGTGCCACGCGCCGATATAAGATTAGTAAGGGAAGTTGTTGAGAGGTGGTAAAATTGGGAATTGTTTGGATAGAAATTCTGTACGGTAGGATGGTACCGCTATTGAGCTCTACCGATCGTCGAAACGAACTCTCGTTTAAATTCACCTAAGTTCGTCACGCAGGTAGTAACGTCTGCCTCGTGACCAGTAGTTCCTGGGTTCGATTTCCGGCCTGGCAGATGTTGGAATAATTGTTGGAATGTTGGAATTTAAATATATTTGTTGTTAGTTGTCCTTGTCTCTGAGTGTGTTCCACGCTCAGCCTGCTGAGTGAGTTCGATTAAATTGATAATTTGACAAATTTTACTGAATGAAAATGAAAACTGTATCTCATGAACCGTAATAGTTAGACAATTGAAATTTTCACAGATGATGTATTTCTGTTGCCGCTATAACAATAAATACTAAAAATCAGTATAAAATAAATATTTAAGGGGGCTCCCATACAACAAACGTGATTTTTTTGTTCGTTATGCTCGATATTTATAACGGTAACAGGTTCACAGAATATGTAGTTATATATTCACTTTAGAAGTTTTATTCACTTTAAGAGTCTGGGTGTTAATATCTATTTAAGTATGTATTTAAAAATATATATGTATGTATATCGGTCTCTGGCAGCTGTATTACCAGATTTGCTTAGTTTGGAGTCAGATGACCGTGTGTGCAATAATGTTCCAAATATATATTTATTTATCTACACTAATATTATAAAGAGGAAAGATTTGTACCTATTTTTGTATGTTTGTATGTTTGTAATGAATAGGCTCCGAAACTACTGAACCGATTTGAAAAATTCTTTCACTGTTGGGAAGCTACACTATCCCCGGGTGACATAGGCTATATTATATTTTGTAGCGAGGCCGAAGGCCGAGCTTACACTCGTGCGAAGCCGGGGCGGACGTCTAGTTTATTATAATCTGCTAGTCATCCATAGAAGATTCACTACGAGAATGTAGACATGAAAAAAAATAACAAAAGTAAACAAAAAAATCCAGTGTTGTATAATATTTTGTACTTGAGGAGTAGCTAAAGGTACGCGGCTATCTCGCTTGCGTATTTAACATTTTGGAAGAAAAATTAACACTGCGTGGCAAAAAAAAACGATTGGACTTTTATCTGTAGAATAAAACTTTAAATGGTAACTTTTTATGGTAGCCGAAAAGGGTCCATAGTAGGTACCCATCATTATATAATTATATTTTTTACTATGAGAACAACCTAATAACGAAAAAAATATCAGCTGTTCCGTACTTTTTCGAATACACCAACGAACAATTTACAACGGGGAATGTTCTGAAGAACTGTTCGATCTGATGCCAGCATCGCGGTTTTTTCATCGCACTAGCCGCCACCGCCTGAAAGTTCATTCACATATCATAGATCGTTGAAAATCGCACACTGTGCGTTTTACGCGTTCCTTTTTGCCTTACACCTGCAATTTGTGGAATAAGCTCTGCGGCATTTCCGAGTAGCTTCAATATGGGGTTCAAAAAGGCTGTTAAAAGAGTCTGTAAGGGTCGGCAATGTATCTGTGATGCCCCTGGTGTTGCAGGTATCCATAGGCGACGGTGATTGCTTACCATCAGACGGCCCGTCTGCTTGTTTGCGACCTATTGCATAAAAAATTATCATAAAGTATATACATACTTTACATCTACCTACTTACTACATACGTAGTAAGTAGGTAGATACTTGTAAGTAGTATCTATCTACTACCTACTTAGCATGGCTGGCACCGACTTCAAATAAATGAGTGGGTAGCACTTATAATAATTAAATTAATTTATTTTTGCTTTTAAGTGCCTATTTGTGGTTTTGAATTCGTTTTATTTTTTTTGTTAAAAATATTTTTTTTTACCCTTTTTAGTGCAAAACAAGTTTTAATTTAAAAACAAGCTTTTATGATCTAGCAGCCACGTCATGACAGAGTTTACAACGGGCTATCATAATTAAACCCCTGTACAAAAAAATATTATATCTGTCTTATTCACCGTTGAGGAGTTCCCTCGCCGGAAGTCAAACCTGGGTGCAGCAGCCATGTCATGATGGAGTTTAGAACAGGTTATATTATAATTAAATCCATTTACAAAAAAATGTGTCAGTACTATTCACCGTTGTGGAGTTCCCTCGCTGAAAGTCAACCCTGGGTGCAGCAGCCATGTCATTTAACATACAAAAAAATACATACAGACGAACATAAGCACCTCATCCTTTTTGGAAGTCGGTAAAAAAAGAATGCGAATGACCGTTTTCTATGGAACAGCAAATATTTTTTTCGCGATTTTGAGTTGCTCTCATAGTTAAATATATATATTACTAGCCGTCCGCCCCGGCTTCGCACGAGTGTAAGCTCGGCCTTCGGCCTCGCTACAAAATATAATATAGCCTATGTCACCCGGGGATAGTGTAGCTTCCCAACAGTGAAAGAATTTTTCAAATCGGTTCAGTAGTTTCGGAGCCTATTCATTACAAACATACAAAAATAGGTACAAATCTTTCCTCTTTATAATATTAGTGTAGATAATGATGGGTACCTACTATGGACCCCTTTCGGCTTAGCACTCCCTTTCCGCGTAATACCCAGTATATTTATCAGTGGGTTTTGTAGTGGGGAGGAAAAATTTATTACACACATCCCCGGCACATAAATTCGAAAATAAAACATAGGGGACACCTGCGGAACATTAAAAATATTGTTTTTTTAATCGTATATTTCGGTCACGTAGAGCGCGTTATACGCACATAGTCATAAATCACGGATAATCCTATAGATTCATGGTGTACCCTTTTATACATTATTTTACATTCGACACATTTTTTGGACAGCATTAATATATATTATATAAACCAAAATGGAGCTTGAGGACACACGGCCAGACGTGATGATGGGAGGTGGTGTACAGCAGTGACCACTTGGTGGCTGAGACTACGTTGGTGGAACCCGGGACTATCAAGGATGAGGTGGGCCCACGAAATCAAAAGAACTGTTGGAAACGAGAAAATGTGGCCGGCGGGAGACCGGGGAAATTGGCATAAACAAAGGGAAGCCTGTGGGCCAGTATTGGACTATATTGAAGTCTATTCTACCTAAAACGAAGTGTATGTTTACCTAATTGATCCAAAGAGTGCTACGTAGTAGCTTTACCTAGTCTGTAATTAGAGCATAGAAGCTGATATAAACATAATTTTTACTTATTCAGTAATATGCTTGCGTTTGACCACCCACTCGCCTAATGTTAAAGCGATGATACGATATCATATACTAAATATTTTTTCTGAGTAATAATTGTAAAACTATTCCAATCATATACCTTCTAGCTTTAGTTTTTTGGTTATAGATAGAAACTCTTTATCTCTGCGACAAAAAGTTATTTTAGAAATGCAATCTATTTCCTGGGCACTGATTCCATGACTAAAATACGCACGTAACACGGCGTGTTAAGTTATTCTCTAAAAATTTGACCTCTATTCCCCAGTAAATAAAGGCCAACTTTTTTAGGTTAAGGCCCACTGGGCCTTTTTTAAGGCCCAGTTAAAAATTAGATGGTGTCAACGAATAATGTCCCAATGGGCGGTTTTCTGACAAGTCCAGGAACATATTTCTGCAACCATCAGTAGATGACAGACAATGTCAATGTTTAAGAACACAATCTATGGGACAAGAATCATGACTGCAAGCATGCTATAGCTGCTTTCCCAATTCTTGACAGGAAGATCACGAACAATCTATTAAAGTTGCAACGATTGTAGGCCTCATAACCGAACATTGCAACTTAAATAGTGACTTGTATAAACTGGGAGCCACGGACAGTCCACTGTTTCGTGGCCGCTTGAAGGAGAGCGAAACTGTAGAGCATGTGCTGTGGCGTTGTGAAACCACAGAAGAAACTAGAATCGCTACCGGGTTGCAAAAGGCGTCATTCACTTCATCATTGTCACATCAGCTAGACTGCTTTTCATCGTCATTATGCACAATTCCATCTACACCACGGGAGCAACTGTGCCAGCGCCCCAGAGCCTCACTCCGATACTTTAAGGCTTGGCTCGGCTAACTGCTGGTAGGGGAAATGCACAATACATTCCAAGCGGGACGTCAGTGCAAGACTTATCGCCCCCATCTAGAATAAGACAATGTCAAGACAAACAGATAGAGACACAGGGTAGGGCTGGTGCAGCTGCTAATACGGCATAGCAGCACAAGCGGCGCAAATATGCCAACCTCGGCAGTGGTTACATATTTGAGGCGTTTGGGGTCGAGACATTGGGCCCTTGGGGACCGGGAGCTCCCCTCATTTTCAAAAATTGCCAGAGCGTCTGGTTAACGCGACGCGTGACCAAAATGCTGGCGTGTATCTGGCTCAACGTATAAGCATTGCAATTCAACGTGGTAATGCCGCCAGCAGGCTGGATACGCTGCCAACTGATAGTGGGCTTGAGCATTTGGATTATCTTTAGACCTTCAATGGTCTATGGACAGACTGTTTATTTAGTGTTAGTTTTAGCTAGTATTTTGTTTAGTTAATAAAGGCACTTGCCCAACAGATAGATATTTTCTGTCTATGAGAATAAGCAAGTTTTTCTTATTGATCTTTCTTCGTCTATGGTTTTGCAAAATATTCATAATTATCCATGTTTCGTAAACGTCATCTATCTTATTTTTATGTTTTTTTGTTTTAGTTTCCTTTTGGAAAACCTCTATTTCCATGTCTATATGTATTGTGTGTGTTCGCACGATATTTTATCCTAGGCTTAGTTAACATCAAAAATAACGATAACGGAGTACCATAAACTTTTACAAAATCATAACTTGCAACAGCATAAAATGGTAGTTCAGGAATTTTCAATATGAAATGGCGCACCTAACCCGTCAGGTTAATGGCGCCGTAAACACAAGTTTATACCTCCGTCTACTATGCCATATGGTTCACATGCTGTGCCTCTCGGTTTTACTTCCAATTTTCCTGTTTAAACATTCAACAAGCTTCATCTATACATATAATAATAACGTTGAGATAAAAACAATTGTAATTGCGAGATATCAACAAAAAAACACACATGGCATATTAAAATAAGCAGCTGAACACGATAAGACAGTTTTTAGAATTTTCATCTGTTTGTTTCTTTGTCCACGCACATCTCCTAAACCACTGGACGGATTTAAATGCGGCTTTCACAAATATTGTTAACTATGAACAGATTAAAGTATAGGCTATGTTATTTTGCGCAAAGGCTGGACTAAGGGAGGAAAAAAGGGTTGAAAATTTATATGAAAATCTACGCGTACGAAGTCGCAGGCAATAGCACTAATAAAATTATTAATTTAATAATTATCAATATAAAAAACCGACTTCATAAAAAATTCAGAACTGAACCAAACTGAAATGGGACCACACGGGAATCACCAGCTTGCAAATAAAAAAAGAATCATCAAAATCGGTTCACCCAGTCGAAAGTTCAAATAAAAATAATAAACACTCTAATTGAGTACCTCCTCCTTTTTGGAAGTCGGTTAGAGAAACATAAAAAAAAAGTAAAATTTTCGAGTAAGTAATATCAAATCTCGGGCCTTACGAGCGAAACGGAGCGCACTTCGTTGTGACTAAATAAGAAATAGACGAATGTGGAATGGACAAATTAAGATATGGACTAATAAGTTATTTAACAACTCAGGAATTTGTACACGACGAAGGACGTGTTAGGAATGGAAGAATTTGGAAATTGATAATTTAGGAAGTGCACAAGTTCGGAAAAGAACAAACTTGACCGGAGGGATTTAATGCTAACCTTACGACCTCTTTGGTCACCTGACCCCTTTGGCAAAAGCTAACCGTATGTTTTTTTAAAGCTTTAAAATCATACATATTTTCAGTGGTTTGTAAGCTCGCTGCGGATTGCGGAATAAGTCTACTGTAAGCTGAAATCGCGTCAGATGTAATCATGTCCGGTCGGCTTACGCCGCAGCACCGTTTTACACCATAATATTATGTATATAAGCTTTTTGTAGCACCTATATCTACAGAGTTATTTTTAATTCACGTAAAACAGCTTCCCAACATCATACATGATAACTTTTGTTGATTAACAACAAAGCTTCATACTATAAAAAATCTATTCCAGCACGGTTATTTTTCCGTTCAGTTTTTTTATATTTGAAAACTTGTTGAAACTTAGATTATGTTGAAATTAAAATATATTTTTTTACTGAATATTTGTAATGTTATTTCCTTTATTCCTTCCGCTAAGATTGCGCCGCTATCTTTCTCGCGCAATTTTTATTTATTTTAAATTACTGTGCCTACTTTTTAAAAAATATCTTCAGTCACTTAGGACAAAATTTTGTTTTAATATTTATTATTATGACCACAAAAAATGTGAGAAAGTTTTTTCCATTTATAATGGTATTTATAAAAAAAATAAGAACAGGTCGTAAAAAAATGACGGAAGCACATTTCATTCAAAAGTAGGCATTTAATATCTTTAAGAAAATACCCGGTATCATGTTCCTTTACAGCAAACAGTCAAAAACCGTTACAATTAAAAAAACACATAAAGACCACGATTCCGGAGTAAAGGGAAACTCACGAGCAAAAGCTGGCACCTATACCGTGTAAATTCACCGGACTTTCCCATTTTAAAAACATAAAGCCAGGTAAAAAATGTATATTTTACCGTAGCGCTGTTTTTGCGCATGTTTTTTTTTGCGATGGCTTCACAGAGCCTTATTAATGGCCTAATTAACCACCGGAAGCGAGAGATGCTACCTATGTACTCATTATTTATCTGTGGCCACGCTCTGTTTAAAATGTCCGAGAAATTATACCACTTTATTTGATGTCGAGAAAGGAGCGAACAAAAAACAAGTGAATATCCTCTTAAAAAGTCAAAGCGCGAAGTAAAGTAACAACTGTGGGGTTAGTACGAGAACTTGCGAAAAAGTTATCGTTACGTAAACAAAAGCAAATGTATGAAAAATTCAGTTTCCTCTCACGTCCGATAGAGGCGCAGTTAAATTTTTCATACATTTTGCTATCGTATACGTAATGATAACTTTTTCGCAAGTGCTCGTACTAAGGCCACTGAAAACTCTTCATACTCATATTTACCTTCGCTTGGTTCCAGTAGTTCCATTGCCTAGTTCCATGATGGAACTAGTGGGGGAAAACTCCCCCACTAGTTCCTGGAAACCTGGAAACCTGTTCCATGGAAGTCAAAGTTCTTAAATATATTATGATGGAACTAGTGTTTTTTTTTATCTGATCCATGGAACTTAAAGCACTTGAAAACTTATAAAATTACTCACTTGTAATTACACTCGGTCCAAGCATTTATTTGCTCTGACATAAAAGTAAAATTAATTAATTTTCAATAGATTAAATTTGCAGTTATCCACCAAACTAGGTGTGGCAACACCTGTATTTTGGTGGGTAGCCTTCCCAACATGATTTTTTATTTGTTGTACAAGATTATGCTAAATTATGTTATTATATTACACATTAGTATAATACCATAATTTAGCATAATCTAATCTATAATCTAATCTTGGCCTCCGATACCAAAAGACACCACTCTTTCCTCTTCCGTGGCAAAGGTTTCAAATTTCATCTACTTGTATCTTGTACCTGACCCAGCATGGTGCATCATCATCATCAGGCAGAAGACGTCCACTGCTGAACATAGACCTCCCCCTTTAACCTCCACACTGAACGACATCCTGCCATCCGCATCCACCAGATGCCCGCGACTCTCACAATGTCGTCGGTCTATTTAGTGGGAGGCCTACCTACGCTGCGTCTACCGGTTCATGGTCTCCACTCAAGGACCTTCCTTCCCCATCGGTTATCAGTTCTTCGAGCGATGTGATCTGCCCAATTGCCACATTAACTTGCAAATTTTAATGACTCTGGTTCTTTGGCGAATATGCACGTTTCGGATTATCTCGCGCAAAGAAACTCCGGGCATAGCTCCATTGCCCGTTGTGTGACTCTGAGTTTTCTGAGCATGGTTCAATTTACTTAAAAATCCAAAGCTTAAACAATTAACATTTAAAAAAGGCGAGTAAAAAATGAACATAATTAATTAAATCGTGAATGAAACTATCGCGCGTAGCTAGTATTGCAAAACGGCGGATGCCACAAATTACCATACAAAATTTTCATCTCCACCGAAGATTACGATATCGCGTGTAAGTATAGCTTGGCCCAAACTAAACAAGTATGGCTCAAACTCGAGCCCGTGCCTCGCCAAGATAAGCTTCATAAGCTGTCAAAACGTAAATTGGTCGAGATATCGTACCCGCCTCAAACTCGACTGGAGTGACAAATTACTCCCCCGTGACGTCACCAGACTGAAATCTTTCTAACGTGGAAAAATGTTTTAGACTTGATAGATTAGATACATCATCATCATTATCATCTTGTTCCCACTGCTAAGACAGATCTTGTCTCAGAATGAAAGATGGGTCCTACCTCACCACGCTGACCCAGTGCATAATAATATGGGTAAATGTCATGTCTTTGTACTTTTTGGAGTTTTTGAACATATTTGTTTCCTCGCGTTGTTTTCCTTCACCGAGAAGTCAGCAACTTTAGTATACACGATATCATAATAACACTACCCGCGTGGAACCGTAAAATTACCCAGGATTACCAGTGCTGTAAATAAGGCTGTGCCCGCGGTACCCAGGCACAGGGCGCAGACTCTGGAGGGGCGCAGAAATGACCACACCAGGACCAAATTTTGTTTTCAAGGGCGCAGTGATAGAAGCTCGCACCGGGCGCATAAAAGGATAGTTACAGCACTGGGGCTAACAAGTATAAATTGTTGACGCGTAAAGGAGGAACAAACATACTTCCGCATTTATAATACTAGCTGTTGGGTGCGATTTCGTCCCTTTCAACCCTGTTTTACTCCGCTTAATTCGTCTCTTTCGCAATATCCTTTCTTGGCGAACCTCTATACCCCATAAGGAATCTACCTGTCAAATTTCAGCTTCGTTGGGAAAGTACATCAGTTTTGAAAATTTCGTTACGAATAAGTGGTATTTCGCTTTTATATAGAAGAGTGATGGAATGTTGCTTATTGTTATTTTAAGAGGTTTAAACTGAACAGAATATAAATAAGTAGGTAAATCAACAGACGCAGAGATGAAGCGGCTTCTATACTGAACCCTCTAGAGATATTCGGGCATGTTTCAATTGTGAAGGTTCGAAGATGAATCGGCCAAACTTTTTTTGACTGTGACGTATGACTTCAGTGGTTCACGCTCACTTTTCGGCTCGTTGTATTATCAAATCAAATCAAATATTTATTTATTTGCTAAAAATAAAATAACTCACATAAAGCAACGAACAGCAGGTTCACATATTTTCCTGTGCACAGGATATAACACGAGTTTATTTTATTACAAGACAAGTTCGGGCCTTTTTTGAAGTCGGTTAAAAAGATTAAAACTGATTAGTGTTGCAATGATCTGTGATAAAAAAAAGTAATGTTATTTCTTATTATCCTGACTGTACTAACTTCTACAAAAAGTTAACCAAATGGGACATTGAATTCTTTAAAAGTTTACCTACCAAACGAAAATTCTCGTATTCTCAAACTTTTTTTGTTAATTAAGAGGTTTATACGAAATGGGATTCTTACCAACCGGGATGTACCCGTATTTTCGAGTGTTAATGTGTACTAATGGTGGATTACTATTTATTAAGTGGTCGTGAACTTGCTTAAATTTAGTCAAGTTATATGACGAGGTGAAACGACTTTTCGTATTGTTTCCAAAACTCCATAAAAGCCTCTTGTAAAGCCTCCATCACTTAACTGGGGCATGAGTTTAACTTGACTCTTGACTGAGACTATGACTTGTTTGACTGTATTTAGTTAAACTTGAAAATGTTTCAACAGTTGACACTGGCAAATTCACAAGAAGCGCTGCGCCAAAATCCTCTCAAGAGTAAGGAAAGAAAAATTAAGTAGACACTTAGTAGATTTTTTTTATGAAAGAAGTCCCACGGCAAACAGCGGAACTAAATTTCCATGTTGTAGTTGTGTACGATGGCCTAAGTTGTTAAAAATGCTGCTCGAGAAATGACAGTGATTGATACGCGATGACAGCGCCGCGACTGGAGGACTTCTTTCATGAAATACACTATAACGCCTACAAGATATGCGATTTGTCCGCTTCGAACCAGTCTTAGTGCTTTGTAGTTTAGTGTTGTTGCTATGTTAATTTTCAATGTGAGAAATTGAAATATATGTAATTAAATCTAATAATGAACTGTGACAAACAGACGGGGTTTACACACGGGTTTATGCTCACGCTTAAAACATGCGTCAAAATGTGCGCCAAAACGTACTTAGTCATATTTCTGAATAGTTTTTGTACTGACAAGTGCCTTTAATAACAAAACAAACGTGCATCACATTAAAAACCGTCTTCATAAATATATGAAAAACGTAATAAGTGCCCATAAAATTTGTGATGAAAATGGGACCAAATTGGAAGTACGAGTATACCCTACCGAACAAAAGTTTTTTTTATCGGTCAACAGTTGGCGGTGAAATCGGTGAACATACATTTTTTTAAATACATTGGGACATAGAACCGTCCCCTTTTTTTAAGTCGGTTTATAAGGCTAAGAGCTATCACTAAAAACCAAAACTACTAGGCCTATTATACAAAAATAGTTGGACTACCGTCTGGGGTAGATGGTAGTCCAACGACTGCCCATAGACCGTTGAATGTTATTAGACAATCCAAATGCTTAAGCCCACTACCAGTTGGCAGAGACACATCTTCTGAAAATTAATCAGTAGATAAGATTCGTTAGCTAATACACCGAGGTTCGATAAAGCCTGCTGCAAACGTGTAAGCAGCTAATTTCGATTTAACGAACCATTTAGGGACTGTGCGATGAATAAAGCAGCTTACAGACAGTTCGACAGCTTACACATTATTTTTATTTTTTTATAAAAAGAGCGGCAAACAAGCATGCGGTCCGCTTGATGGTAAGCAAAACCGCCGCCTATGGATACCTGCAACACTAGCGGTGTTGACGGTGCTTTGCCAGCCCGGAGAGGTAGTTGTAGACACCCTTTTTGAAATGCTTCATGTTGAAGCTCGGCGGGAAGACTTTTGGGGGGAGAATATTCCACACCTTGCAGGTCCGCGGAATAAAGGAGCGTAAAAATCAAACGGTGTGGGATTTCCAGCTTTGCAAGATGTGGGGGTGAGCTTTTTGACATATTGTCATCATCAGCCAGAAGACGTCCACTACTGAACACAGGCCTCCTTAGAACTCCACACTGAACGACATCATGCCGTCGGCATCGACTGGATGCCCGCGACTCACGATGTCGTCGGTCCATCTATTCCTACGCCGCTTCTTCCGATCCATGGTAATCAAAAGTAAATAAAAATTTATTTGTCCGTAATGTTATGAAAGCCAGCAAAATTTGGTTTTAACTTAAAAAAAAATCACATTCAATGATTTTATATATTTCAACTAGCGACCCGCCCCGGCTTCGCACCAGCTTTTCCCATTTATTCTGGTCATTAAAAAAAGTATTAAACAAAAATTTGTACTAAATATTTTGAAATATCAACGTCTTCAAATGTCCGAAGCACAGTAGTGAATTTTTAAATTTTTCAAATTAGACAGTCTGCGCGATCGTGATCGCTGTACCCGGTATTCTGTCAACCCACCAAGCTTTACTGCATTTCATTACCCTATCAATCAGTACATGAGTAGGTGCAAGTGTGCGAATCATGACTAATTGCGAGCACTAGGCGCTAAACATTCCATCCTGACAATATTACACTACCGCACCTAGTTCGAATCCAGTGGCGGATTTACCAACAGGCTGAGTAGGCTAGAGCCTAAGGCGGCAGATTTTAGGGGCGGCAAATTTGGGGGCAATTTTTTTAATGTAAGTATTTATTAAGAAATTAAATGATTTATATACCTAAATGTTATTCATCATCATCATCATTTCAGACATAGGACGTCCACTGCTGGACATAAGCGTCCTCCAAATGTTATTAGGACCACACAAACAATACATGTAAGTAATTCAAATTATTTATTGACATATAAACGAACATGCATTTTTTTTTATATGTTTCATCACTTAGATATTTTTTTCTACAGTTTACATCAATTCAATCATTCAATCATGCGTAGTCGCATGATTGTGAACTAGAGTATCCACATGTAGAGGTCGTTAGGGGCGGCAAAAATTTAATAGCCTACTGGCGGCAAATGTTTAAATCCGCCGCTGTTCGAATCATTTACAATCAATAAACGACCTGTAGGTAATCCATAAACAACTGTTACATTGCTGTAGGTAACTGACATGTCTGCTCCCGCTATAAATATCTTCAAAAGTCTCAAAACATGTTCTCTTGCGCTTTATGCCGTCATGTTTTACATCTTCACATTTTTTACATGTTTTTTTTTCTGCTGGGCGTCCCGTGAAGGCATCATGACGGGCAACTTTTTTTTGAAGATTTTGGCGTCGCTCTTATTGTGCATTTATCAGTGTCAAGCTTCGAAATATTTTTTTGATCGAAGTTATAGTTTCACACGAGGATTTACTTAAAAATGATATATATACCTAATACAAAATTTCAAACATATTACTACCGGCAGGATTTGATCCTGTGCTATTCGGGTCACGTCCTCGCGCCCTTACCGCTAAGCTACGGTCACTTTCCTGTAAGCATCTAAATTCTTGAGCCGTCTCTTTTTACTCGTAGGTTTCCGTAGCCCAACAAGGAACCCTTATAAGTTCGTTCTGTCCGTATGTCTGTGTGTCTGTCTGTTCATCCATCTGATTTTTTTAGAACCTTCTAACTTCTATAATTATTTAAATAAGTGCATGAAACTTTGCACAGATACATTTTAAAAACATAAAAATCTATAATATTGCATATTAAGGGCGGCTCTCCTACATGTGAAATGGGGATGCTTTTTTTCCACTGCACCTCCTCGTGTGGGGTATCGTTGAAAAGATCTTTTAAAATGAAGGCAAAGTTTTATACATCACTTTTTCATAAAGTCTATCTTTTGGGAAATACGGCCCGCCAAAGTGGCAAAACTTGGCCAGTTTTTTTTAATTGTCTAGACCTCCATTGGCTTAGTAGAATGTAACCCTGGATATGGAAATAAACCTTTACAAGGATAAATGACCGCCAGTGCCATTTAAAAAAGACCATCCTGAGGCAAGTTATTGCCCTATGACAGTCGTTAGAGGGCGCCACATGCCTTTGGTTGTCTGTGGAATTTACTAGACTACGAAAAAATCCCATCTTGCTACCGCTTCGCTGCACATTCACCGTAAAGTTCTTACTAATAAGAGCTAAACAATTTTCCTGTTTCGAGTCTGTAAAAAAACTTTGAAGCACGTTGTTTATTAATCGTGATGTGGTCGTCGGGGAAGATACGCGCTTTTAATTTTTAAATACTAATAAGTTTAAAGTGTTTGTGTATTGCGTTAAAGTTAAAATGGTAAGTAAAATACAATAAAATATTAAAAATTAAATTTAAGACCAACAAGGTCCTTGCTTGTGTGATCTGTTATTTTCATATATATTTTTGCAATACGAAAATATCTTGAGCACATAGCTTTTAATACCTACAAAGTGTTTTAGGGGTCCGCCTGGGGAAATACCACACCTTTGCCAGTTATTTAAACGCCAAGCAGTAGTGTGCAAACACTACTTTGTTCCGGATTGAAGCGCAATATTTCCAGCGAAATTACAGGGCACACAGAGATTAGACATCTTACATCTCGGGGTGACGAGCGCAGTGCATTGCCATCCAGGGTTATTGAAGTTCAAAATTCTGAGTGGCGTTGAGCTGTTATGGGCAAGCGTGAAGAGCCATTAAGCGAGCGACTTCGCTAGTATCGTCACTCAGTAACATAAAAAAAGAGCTCTATCTAAATTCATCTAAAATCTATTTTGCTGAGTAAACGAAGCTGTAAACAGAATTACTTCAGTATATCTTAACGAATACACAAATATTTAAAAATATATATAAATAACAAGAATTGCAAAACAACATATTAAGAGGTAACTTTTATACATAATATATTATGTACTTTAGGCACGTAAGTATAGATCTGCATCAAAACTGGTTCTAGACAGGACTGAACGGACAAGTTTATTTCTTTAAAAATATTAAAAATCCGACTTTGGTATTTTTGTGTACTCATTAATTTTTAAAGGTCTATATTATGATACGTCATACGACCCCTCAGTATGGCGTATCATTGTATAGACCTTTAATAATTATCAATATAAAAAACCGACTTCATAAAATGGGAGCACACGGGAGGCACCAGCTTTCAAATAAAAAAAGGATCATCAAAATCGGTTCACCCAGTAGAAGGTTTTGAGGTAACAAACATAAAAAAAATGAGTTCTTCCTTTTAGGAAGTCTGTTAAAAGAACAGGCAAATTGAGAACCTCCTCCTTTTTGGAAGTCAGTTAAAAATCAGCAGCCTCGTTAGTTCAGTTGGTAGTGTACCTGCCTTCTGCGCTTGGGGGCGTGGGTTCGATTCCCACCTAGGACAAACATTTTGTGTGATGTGTGTGTTTGTTCTATGTCTGGGTGTTAATATCTATTTAAGTATGTATTTAAAAATATATATGTATGTATATCAGTCTCTGGCAGCCATATTACAAGCTTTGCTTAGTTTGGTGTCAGATGACCATGTGTGCAATAATGTCCCAGATAAATAAATTTTCATTCTGTGAACCACCGCACAAGATAGATTTCTCTTCGCAGATGTTCCTGGCAGTATTGCTCCTGGGTCTGACTGCTCCTACGAAGCAGGTCGTTCTGTCTCCATGTCAAGATGTTCTGGCGTATGAGGCAAAATCTCCTGAACACGAGGGCCGGTGGTATGGCAAAATCACTTTCCCCCCTGGCAACCCACACTGGCTATATATGACCATTGTTCTAGACAAAAAGGCAGATTTACTGGGGGTAAGTTAAGAACCGTATGTAAAAATTAAATGCAATCGTTAGTTTTAGGTATAAAACGAAATAAATGAAGCCGCAATTGTCAAGTTGAATATAATAAAAAGAGTGAACCGTATTATAAAAATTTTATGTCAGTAATATAACGAAAATTTACTCTCAAACTTTCCCTCCTAGCGTTTTACGAAAAACCACTTTCTTTCAAGGTATAGTTATAATTATAATTCTTGTGCGTATTATTAAAAGTTAATAAAATAATAAATTCAATAAAATATATAAAAATAACTAAAATATATCTTATAGTTTTAAATAAGTATACTTTTTTATGCATATTATCCTTCTCTTCTTTCAAGTATACTTTACTCCAAAAGTTCGTAACAAATATTTTTATTAAAACCAAAAACTTATTATCTGCACGAGTATGAGCAATATTTCTTTTTAGAAATATAGGTTAAATTTAATAATTTTAACTTTATTTGTGTAAGACGTAATAAATGAGCTGTGATACATATAACACATGCTTATTTTCTTTTTCTTTACTTTATTAATGAAATGTAGCATCTACAGTTAATTATAGGAAAAATCAAAATCAATCTTTGATTGGAAATCTATCAACCTTTGATTGGAAATCTATCAACCTTTGATTAAAAAACTATCAACCTTTGATTGAAAATCTAAAATCGATCTTTGGTTAAAAATGATCTCAAGATTGATGTCACAAAAGTTGTGATTCAAATTGACGTCACAAATGGCGGGATACCCATAGGTTTTTTTAGGTCTGTGGGGATACCTAATAATCCATGATGGGTACGTATGTTTTGGGATATGATTACATTTAAGATTGTCAACTGCACCAGCTTTCAAATAAAAAAAGAATCATCTAAATCGGTTCACCCTGTCAAAAGTTCTGAGGTAACAATTTAAAAAAAATAGTCGAATTGATTACTTCCTCCGTTTTGGAAGTCGGTTAAAAAGCTATGGCAACTCTGTTTTTTAGTGTCAATTCTATTGAACTTGCACTTACCAATGACATACCTGAGCGATACCTTTTCTTCCAGAACTGGTTAGGTGAAGTGACCACACTGGACAACACGGAGTTCAAGATCGACAACCCCGCGATTAAGACTCAGCGTGAACCCATGAGGTTCTTCGTGAAGCACGATCGCGATGACGAGACGCCTCCTAAAGTACAGCTCATAAAACTGGATGGACGGGAAATCTGCAATGCTAACAAACCGGTCGTGTAAGTTACTCTTCACACTGAATACAGTGTGATTTTTGGTAAAGTGCAAACCTTAAAGCGGCTATGCTTATCAAATTAATCATTAGCAGCTTATTCGGGCCACTGCAGGACATAACCCTCTTTTTCATCAGGCTAGGGTTTGACCACATATCCCTGGAGCCGGGGTCCTAGAATACTGCTTCAGTATCCTCTGCCCGTCAAGGGGGCCTTTGGGCTCGTGGGTGGTCAGATTTGGAGATCTGGAATTACGCTGCCAGAACACACCATTTGATATTAGGCGACAGATTTTCAACTTGAGAGGGTAGACAGTAAGAAAGTATCCGCTACCACCGTGCTTTTCTAGCTATATTTTTCTTCGCCAAGTTCAAGCCCATTGTTTAGGAGAGATCCCAATACCATAGACCTCTTTCGCCAATTTTCCTTATTCAGATCCTAATCTCGTCCCTTTCCGCAAAAATTTTGTAAGTCATAATGGCATCACTGTTGATGGCCATAACTTCAGATCAAATAAACAAGGGAGATATGCCTTAGTCTTAGTACAATTATCGTTCGTGTTCTAATGTCTCCATCCACACTAATATTAAAAATGCGAAAGTAACTCTGTACGTGTTTGCAACATAATCACGGCTAAACGGCTTAACCGATCTCGATAAAATTTTGAGAGGTAATGGTATGTATTATGAGGACGGACATAGGCTATTTTTTTCTGAAGAAATCGCGGGCGAAGTTGTGGGTACAGCTAGTTTTTCATAAACTTGATTCACTATACTGTTAAACCGCTTAACGCATAAATAGTAAGTACGGTAACTGTAAAAAATATATATAGATAATGAGTACTGTAAGTAATCATTTACAAATTTTTCACGCACACTAATAAACTTGCAGTTGACACCAATGACTCATTCACTGGTGTCAACTGCAAGTTTAATAGTTCTAATAGTCCACATCCAAAAAAAGTGGCAAGGTGGTCTGCAGGGTGAGTTTGACTACAGACCAGATGCGTCACTGGCGTTTCCACCCGCCACGCCATCTTACAGTATTCCCTTGTTTGATTATTTTCACTTTACCGATAATCACACTGTAACATCAGAGCTGTGTTCGCAGGCCTAAAAGAATAAATGAAACATAACGTGACTTGTGTTAGTATGCTGGGATGATCGTTATACATACTCGGGGATGCTATTCTCGGGCAACAGGTATTATTTATGTGGATACTTTACTAGAGGCTTCTGTGGAGTTTTGGAAACTTCACGAAAATATATTGTACTAGCCGTCCGCCCCGGCTTCGCACGAGTGTAAGCTCGGCCTTCGGCCTCGCTACAAAATATAATATAGCCTATGTCACCCGGGGATAGTGTAGCTTCCCAACAGTGAAAGAATTTTTCAAATCGGTTCAGTAGTTTTTGAGTTATTTCGTTACAAACATAAAAACACAAAAATAGGTACAAATCTTTCCTCTTTATAATATTAGTGTAGATTTATTTACGGAACACAAACAGCTTTAGCAATGTAAAACATAGTGTTGTCGCCTCGCTTTTTACCTCCGTATATTTAAGTCAGAACTACATTAGCGCCACCTATATCATCATTGTTGATTTGTATAATTTGCATTGATTTGACTTCAACTCGTTATTTGAATTAAGTTTAACATAGAGGGCGCTGGCGTAGCACCATCGACCAATCAAGGACCGTTACTAACGACCTGAAAGATGGCTTGGAGGGGATGGTTGGTCGAGGGATGGTGCTGAGCCGGCGACTGACATCACTTTGCATTCTACATTTTAACGAATAAGACGATTTTAGTAATTGCTAATATAAAATAAATATAATTTCTGTAAAAGTGCTTCGTAATACTTATAGACCTGCTTTATATACTCGAGTTAAATATTATATATATAGGGTATCCTTACAATAGCAGTAAAAATATGAACAAACAAGCCTTAATAAAATAAAATATAAATGATAATATGTTTCATCTCGTTATCATTTCACTTGCCTACACTAGAACACAATAAACAAGAGAGAGCAGATGGGCCCTAATTGACTATGATGGCCCAGTGCATGTAGTTAAATGTCATATTATGTATTTGAACTTTCGAGGTTCTTGGACATACCGGTTTCCTCACGATGTTTTTCTTCACCGTATTTTGAGTGATGACATCGAAACTGCACATCATTTATTTAAGCACTAAATAAGTGATTGGTGCAGGGCCAAGGATCGAACCGAGCGCCGTCAGATTGTAAACTGCTCAGGGGCCTTACCCCTAGCTTCACTTTTGCGAGCCAACTTTTAGTAGGTACCTGATAGGTAACTACATTTAAGCTGCATCGTTTAAAAGCGTCTAACTTGAATGAACGAAAATCCGTTTTATTATGCGTGTGTGCGTGAAATTAACAAAGCTTGGCGGCTATCAAATAACTACCGCTTATCGTAGTTGATGGTACCGTTTAGACAAATAACACCTATGCGGGTCAACTTTTAGAGCTAGGGGTAAGGCTCCAGGGGTCTTACGCCCAACTCTAAACGCGGGCCCGAATAGGTGCGAAATCACGCGACCGCAAACCGCATTGCAAACTGCACCTATTAGGGCCCGCGTTTAGAGTTGGGCGTAAGGCCACAGTTCTGCGCCAAAAAAATATTTAAATACCCGCGGTAAAATAAAGTTTACTTTCTTAACGCATTCAGTTCAAGAACTAACAAAATACTTTAAGGGGATTTTTTTAATGAAATCTTATTACCTTAATCGCAATCGAATTCAAAGTCGTGTTTCGATTTTCCTTATAAAAGATAATATTATTTTGTACAAACTTTTTTGTTATTTAGTTTGTAACAAAGTTATTTCTACCTCTTGTTTTATTAGTGTCTTAGTTAAAAACCTTTGAAAATATAATCTATGCTATGAGCAACTCTGTGCCCCAATCTGTATTTATCTACATCTACACTAATATTATAAAGAGGAAAGATTTGTACCTATTTTTGTATGTTTGTATGTTTGTAATGAATAGGCTCCGAAACTACTGAACCGATTTGAAAAATTCTTTCACTGTTGGGAAGCTACACTATCCCCGGGTGACATAGGCTATATTATATTTTGTAGCGAGGCCGATATACAGGGTTACGCATTAACCCTGTACTAAGCCGAAAGGAGGTCTTTGTACTCATCGTTATGAACAAGTTTTATTACGGGACCAAACCCGAAATTGCGAAATAAAAACAGCTATTCCATAGAAAACGTTCATTGACACTCGACAAAATGTATGGAAAAGCTGATATTTTTTTCGTGAATTGGTCCCATAGTAAAAGTTGTTCATAATGATGAGTACAATGACCTCCTTTCGACTTAGTACAGTCTATATGCGTAACCCTGTATAAAAGTCAAAGTCCTTACAACTATAGAGATCAGCCTGATCAACTGAATATATAATGTTGTCTGTAAAGTCGGTTTACGGACGATAATTTTACGTGATAACGTATGTGTCACAAGCCGAACGCTTAGGCCGATCGTGCCTCTCTATCGCTTGTTCCGCGCTCTCGCTTGGACGCTCTGCTCGTTTCCTCGGTTTAGGACCACAATTAAAAATGACATCTTCTTATAATGACCACTTCTTGAAATGACCAGTTCGCTCAGGCGGAACGTGACAATGAGTCATAATTTTTCGTGCGTGCAGCCGGAGTACATCGATTTATAAAACGTTATTACGTTAATCATTTTGACAGTTGTTTGCTTTTAATTTGCTGATTCGGATAAGATACGATCGGATCTTCGATCAAATTTCGAAGGATTGGATACCTTATTTCACTTTTACCTAGACAATACACTAAACAATATTTTTTTTACAGAGAAGTTCCTGTCCAGCAGCCAACCATTAACAAGTAAGTACAGCTTTTTATGTTCCTTTTTAGGGTTCCATAGTTCTACAAGAAACCTTTATAAATTCGTCTGTCTGTCCATCTGTCCGTCTGTCTGTCCGTCCGCACGTCCGTCTGTCCGTCTGTCCGTCTGTCCGTCTGTCCATCCGTCCTTATTATTTATAATCTTACTTTATAACTATTGTAACGTTACGCCTGTTTGCCAACTTAAACAGGCGTCCCGCGACAATTTCTAGGTATTGAGGAATTAAGCCTGCCTATCAGTTCCTGCAGACCCTAATGGGCGGTAAGGAAAACAACAAGGTAGCGGTTAGAGAAGTTTAATTAACCAGGTTTTATATACCAGTCAGTACAGTAATTTAAAAAAGAAAGCTAAAGGGGTCTAAGGGCCTAAACGCTCCGCAATTCTTCGCACGCCAGGTATCCGGTGAGGTAGTGGAAGTTGATGTAATTTTCGGAGGGTACGGAGATCGTAGCTTCTTATGCGTCTGGTATCCAGAGGTCGTTAAGTGAGGATTTAGGTAGGAGGACGGCAGCGGAGCAAATTCCAGGTCGTTCTCCGCCTTTGAAAAGAATAGTAAGGTACCAAGGGACTCACGGTTACAGCATGCCGGTCCTCTTTTTCTCTAGGTTTAGAGCAGCATCAATTTTCAAAACATTTCCTCTAGGTTCAGAGCCACGGAACACTATTACTCGCGGAGTTCAGAGCAGCATCAATAATCCAAACATTTCAACATTTTACAATTTGATGTTCCTGCCTTCAAGATTGTTTACAGAATGACGACTCTGTTTGCCGTCACGGCTTTCGCTCTTCCTTTTTCAAATTTTGAATTTCGACTTGCGGAGCGTGTGCCCAAAAAGTTTTACTAACCGATAAAAAGTTTACAAATTTTATATAAAAATGGATATGAATGAGGATGAATATGAAGGAATACTACATTACCCCAAAAACCCCGGAAAATAAAACCATGTAATTTTGAGGTTAAGGATATCAACTTGACACATGTATTCATCGTCTCTCACAGGTATTCACTCTTCACTTTCATTCATACATTCAGAGGTAGGGGATACGGCTCACGCTTGCAAGGTCGATGGCACGTACTCCTTCAAGGAGATATCGAAGTTTAATGTTAGGGCTTATTTTGGGGGTGTCATCACCCGCACCGCTTAGAAGACCCATAAAAAAATATTTACAGGGGTAAGGTACCGCAGAGGAACGTGTCCAAGTCTGGGTATACCCAAGATCCTGGATGGGTTTAGATTCCATCCAAGAGAAGTCAAGGCTTAAGATTAATTTGGACTTAGGGTCCATCAAGGATTAAGGGTCTAGGTTTAAGATTAAGTGGACTTAGGGTCCCTCAAGGATTAAGAGTCAAGGAAGGTTGAATAGGAAACCACAGAGGAACGTGTCCTAGCATGCTGCATGTGCGGCATGCTGTAACCGTGAGTCCCTTGGTACCTTACTATTCTTTTCAAAGGCGGAGCGTGTGCCCAAAAAGTTTTACTAACTGATAAAAAGTTTACAAATTTTATATAAAAATGGATATGAATGAGGATGAATATGAAGGAATACTACACTATGCATGAAACTTTGCGCAATTACCGTCTTACTACAAAAGATTTAAGAACGCTTTAGACATGTGTTGAACAGATGTTTCACAAATGTCGTACCACAAATCCACGTCTAGCACTCGTCTAAGGTTAGACATACCTTAGCCATTGTTTAAATTTAAACAGCCCCCAACCCTTGTTTTAAGACGTGTCTATCTCAGTTTTCTCCATTTAAATCATTTTGCTTGTGAATTTATCTATTAAAACAATGGATTTTATTGATCCTATTGATTTTATCGATGATAACGACTTGTAGGACTTAGAATTTATGGACAATTGCTCCCGCGATCTCTGTGCTTCTTGTCCATTTCGAATTTATTTAGCTTTGATGTCATTACAAATCACAAAAACTATAAAATAACTACAAATTAATATTTTTATCGCGTTAGCTATGTTATAGCTATGCTATGTTATGTTACAACCAAAGAAACAGAATAACCAAGGACGTTTTAAGTGTTTTATGGGTCCTTTGTTCAAGAGAATAACAGAACTCTCAACGTCATATAAATTTGTCAAACTTTCTACACTAATAACGTTCCGTTGCTCGATGCTCGGCCGATTGAAATGGAAATTGTCCAAAATAAGCCCCAAATAATGATAATTTGGTCGTCAAACGAAGGTCAGACATGAACCTATCCATAATAATAAAAAAATAGACACCAAAATGGATTGATTTCACATAATCGGTTCTGCATAAAATGAAACGTTTCTAATTGTTGCCATATTAGAAAAAGTATGCATCAAGTTAGGCTGTGTTTAAGGAAACACATGTTAAACATGGTTTTATGGTAGAAGAAATAAAACATCTGTTAAAACGGTATTTAACTTTTAGACGCTGTCTAGCTAAACAGGTGTCTAGGCGTTGTTTTAAATATTTTTTGTGGTAAGACGGTTACAGTTTTAGTATATAGATAGATCAAACATTTCAAAGTATAAAAAAAGCTCTGGTAGGTAATGGGGATAATTTCATACATAACTTTTTTATTAAGTGTATCTTTTGCTGAATATGGCCCGCCAAAGTGGTATTAAATAGTTAAGAAATGCAGGGCTGTATTTCTAAACTATTAGAAATAAAAACTTGTAACTTGGTATGATGACAGGTTACCTCAAAAATATTTATTTATATTTATTTCTAACATTTTGATCACAAACTTTTGAGTTACAACTATAAAACTAATAAATTCAAGACGTTCTAGCCGAAAGGTAAACTATAAAAAAGCATAAATATGTAATGTCGTGATGATAGTTTCTGATCTCGGAAATTTTACTGAGTCCAGAGCTGCATAATAATATGTTCGAATTTTTCTATAACCACAAATTGCTGAACTATGTATGTGACCACAATTAATATGGAAATTTACTATATGCGTGTCTCGACGCGTTCGTGGGGTCTTTCGCATATATATATAGGTAGTACGAACGAAGTATGATATTAACCCTCAGATAAAATTTTCTATTTGAACTGAGTATTAACCAAAAAAATTGTCAACAGAGTTTCCGACCAGCAGCCAAACGTCGTAACTGGAGACAGGTATAAATACAGCTTTTATAACACTCTTTTATTAGCTTCATATGTATCGTTCGCGCAAAACTTTATGAGCCCTCAGAAGTTAGGCGTGAGGCCTCCCCGACGCCCTGTAAAGTCCCTCGGATACCTATAATATGCGTACTGCGCAGCCACTGGGCCTAACTTCAGAGGGCTCATAAAGTTTTGCGCGAACGATATCTATGTAACGGAATGTTTGAACGTGATTTTCACCCCTTGCAAAAATACGGATTGATTTGAAACTTTGCACACTTATCAAGGACCGATGACAATGCAATAATTTGTATAGTTTGTTCCATTATCCTTACCAGGATCTTCAGTATTAGCGATTTTAAAACGTGTTTTTTAGTTTTTAAACTGCTTAAATTATTAAATAACTCTTTTGCACAACACACACACACACAAACATTCTACTAAACCAATTGTTTTTGAATTGTTAATGAACATTCTCAAAAATTGCCCTTTTGACAGTTTTGGCATAGATAAAGTGTCAAAAGTGAAAAACAAAATTGTTTTTAAATTGCTAATGAATTGTCTCAAAATGTAATTTTTTTACACTTTTTGTATAGATAAAGTGTCAAAAGAAAAAAAATTGGGGCAATTCGTTAACAATTGAAAAACAATTGGTTTAGTAGAATCGGGGCCCAGAGGGGTGTTATAAGTCAGACACAAACTTTTTTTGGCATTAATTTGTAGCCTCCAAGCGACTGATCCGATTTATTTGGTTATTTTGCTAACCGACTTCAAAAAAGGAGAAGGTTCTCAATTAGACGGGTTTTTTTGTAATATGTTTGTTACCTCAGAACTTTTGAGTGGGTGAACTGATTTTGATTATTCTTTTTTTTATTTGAAAGCTGGTGCTTCCCGTGTGGTCCCATTTCAATTTGGTCCAGTTCTGACATTTTTATTAAGTCAGTTTTTTATATTGATAATTATTAACTTGGTCGAGAGTGTTCTCAGCTATGATTCAAGAAAATTTGTTCAGCCGTTCGAAGTTTCTCAGCTTTTTTATATGAGGTTTAAAAAATATATCTATTGTTTCACGTATCTTTAGTATTATTTACTTCAGAGCAGGAAGAGTGAATCCAGCGTACGTACATCTCAAAAACATTCACTTGTACTGATATCCTGTCAGGAAGTGCTAGCGAATGCATCAGTTATGTTTACAGCTCTCTTTTGAATTTTTCATCCTAGTGATGAAAGGTGATTTTTTTAGGGATTTCTCTTGGAAGTCGGTTAAAAAGAAGCAAAACCCCTGCAGGCATGAGCAAAAAAACCCCCGCGATACAGTATTTTGCAATGAGCTGACATTGGTATTTTGTATGTGTTGTTCATCTTTCAATTCTTAGCCCATATAAAGTAATAGACCGCCCCGTTTCTGTCCGCTACTCTTATTCTTGTTATCACTGAAGTGAGAATTTTTTTCGTTCTCTTTTCTGTGCTTGTTATAGTTATCTTTGAAGTAAGAAGATAAGAAGAAGACGTCTTCTATTGTGAATGGTATTTACTTTTATTTACCTTTTTCAGATCTAATTTCACTGAGACCTTAACAGTGCCTGCCAACATTAATGAGGTTAGTTGAATATACCTGTCCATACTAATAATATAAAGAGGAAAGATATGTATTTATGGATGTTTGTAACGAAATAACTCAAAAACTACTACACCGATTTTGAAAATTCTTTCACTGTTGGGAAGCTGCACTATCCCCGGGTGACATAGGTTTATATCACCAAGGACGATCATATAGAAAATCATCCTTGATATCACAGACATAATTATATGTCTGTGGTTTATATTATATTTTGTAGCGAGGCCGAAGGCCGAGCTTACACCAGTGCGAAGCCGGGGCGGGCGGCTAATCTACACTATCTACACTAATATTATAAAGAGGAAAGATTTGTACCTATTTTTGTATGTTTGTAATGAATAGGCTCCGAAACTAATGAACCGATTTGAAAAATTCTTTCACTGTTGGGAAGCTACACTATCCCCGGGTGACATAGGTTTATATCACCAAGGACGATCATATAGAAAATCATCCTTGATATCACAGACATAATTATATGTCTGTGGTTTATATTATATTTTGTAGCGAGGCCGAAGGCCGAGCTTACACCAGTGCGAAGCCGGGGCGGGCGGCTAATCTACACTATCTACACTAATATTATAAAGAGGAAAGATTTGTACCTATTTTTGTATGTTTGTATGTTTGTAATGAATAGGCTCCGAAACTACTGAACCGATTTGAAAAATTCTTTCACTGTTGGGAAGCTACACTATCCCCGGGTGACACAGGCTATATTATATTTTGTAGCGAGGCCGAAGGCCGAGCTTACACTCGTGCGAAGCCGGGGCGGACGGCTAGTCTACAATAAAGTAACAATCAACAAGTCTACAGCAGGATTTTCTTTCTGATTTTAGGGTTCCGTACCCAAAGGGTGTAAACGGGACTCTATTATTGAGCCTACACTGTCTGTCCGTCTGTCTGTCTGTCGGTCCGCCCTACCTTTTAACGGTTGTATCTTTCGAACCGTAATAGATAGCCAGTTGAAATTTACACAGAATATGTAATGTTACGGCGGATTAATATTAATATTTTAATAATATTATTATTAAAATATAAATATTATTTTAATAATATTTCATAAAATTCTCGGGTCTAGCCCGGACATTTGGTGGGCATTGGTGGAACCGAAGCCAACACCAAGAGGCCCTGTTGAATATAAAATACATGCAACTATGAAATATGTATAAATTAAAATATTAATATAATTAATATTAATTAATTATTAGTTAATATTATAATTAATATTAGATTAATAGATAGTCAGTGGAAATAAATTTCAACTGGCTATCTATTACGGTTCGAAAGATACAGCCGTTTAAAGGTATAGGACGAACGGACAGACTAACGGACGGACAGGCACACAGACAGCGTTGGCTTAGTAATAGGGTCCCGTTTTTACCCTTGGGTATGGAACGCTAAAAACAAATGTCCAAATAATAAATTGAGTTGTCACGTCGTCGTTTGTGACTTCCAATTTCAGTACCTAGAGTCTTACTAATCCGGCACTTTAAATACTAGGAGGTGCCGGATTATTGGAATATTCCGATTGATTATATAGGTAAATAAAATAAAGCATTGCATAATGATGTAGGTAGTATGTATTTACATATTACAAATTGCTTTATGACAACTATCTTACTTAAGTAATCAGAAGAAATAGCACGGGCGAGGAAAGAGCAAAAAGCTGTGTGTGTAGAGTGCCGGACTACTGGGCGTGCCGGATTGGGAAACTCTACTGTATATATTTTTTTTTTTAATCTGCTCAACAAATTTTAATCTATACTTACTATAATAAAACTGTAACTGGTCCAATTCTGTACATTGAAGATATTAAAAAAAAAATTGGACGTCATTCTATAATCGATTCTGAAGCCAAAACTGTTTTTTTTTTTTTTCATTTTTGTCTGTCTGTCTGTATCACGACCGCGCATCACGCCGAAACTACTAAATGGATTCAAATGAAACTTAGCATAATTTGAGTTCATACTACGAGGTCGCATCATCATCATCACCAATTAACATAGAATTAATTCTATGTTTTGTAAACCCATTATACGCAATAAATAATACAATACAATTTTCATCACCACGCTGGTGAAACCGCGGGGCGCAGCTAGTAGCTTATAGTAAAAAAATATCAGTGTTTTTCTACTATATTATGCATGTATTATACATATAAACCTTCCTCTTGAATCACTCTATCTATTAAAAAAACCGAATCAAAATCCGTTGCTTATTTTTAAAGATCTAAGCATACATAGGGACAGACGGCGTGATGTAGTGATGACAGCGATTTTATTTGATTGGAATAGCCTGAGACACTCGGGAATCGTACTTACCACTCACATCAAAGTCGGTCCAGCCAGCCGTTCAGGGGTTACGGTTAAATTAAATCTTCAAATATGTATGTCACATACACCCTAAAAACATAACACTTCTTTTTTTGAGCAGACGTTTAAAAAAAAATCGGCACTCGCGCTTGACACGTTTTGCGATTTGTGTCCTGCGCATGACCTTTGGAATATACTATGAATAAATGTACAAAACAACACAATTATTTTCCTTCACGGACATGCAAAAATGGGCAAACACTTCCTAAAGCAACTGGTTGTCCTTACAAGCCATCATTTAGAAAGTAACCTTTCCATATAAGGGTCAGGAATCTAGTCGTCCTTGATGCTAAGAAAGTTCAACTGAAAAGCACGTGCCTAAGTAATAATTAGTAAACACTGACGATGTAAATGAACTTTATGTCGTGAGATATAAGGATAATAATGATTGAGCAATCCACGGGTTTGAGTTCAAGATTGCATCCGGAACAAAGTCCGAGAGATACGAATTGAGGAAATCCAGTTTCAAGACGGGTTTATATGAAAATAATTAAAGGGAATTACGTGTGGTGTAAACAATGTTTCTGTTTAATCGTCCTAAATAATAATTTTGATGGAATATATCTAATTTTTATTTTATTTTGTATGTACAACTTTTTTTTTTTTAAATTATAAACAAAGACATTAAGTTAACCCTTCTAAGCGCGCGTGCTAAATCATATATAGGCAAATCCACTTCACGGGTCACCAAGATACCGGCCTAGCCGAGTTTGGGGCCCGCTGTTATGTCAATTAAACATAATATGTTAAGACAATTTAATGTTTACCTCCGCAGATGGGATAATGTAGAAACGTTTCAGAAATAAATATTTACTAAAAAAAAAAAAAAAAGCTTGTTTGATTCGATTTCCAAAAAATAAAAACTCCTTGGCCACATGCCAATGTGGCCAGTACACCACACTATTGAGATAAAAATATCATATTTCCCCGCTTGAATTTTATTGTCACTTGATATTATGAATATGAAAGAGTGTTTGTTTGTTCCTCATGCACGTAGCAACAGATTAACAGAACGACTTGATTTTTGCATAGTACGCGAAAGAGCGTAGTAGTGAAAGAGACGCATAGAATTCTTTCTAGGAAAAAATTACGATTCTTGAGGGATTAGCCGCAGGATTAGATTAAAATTATTTTTAATGTTTCAGCCGGCACAATGCGGGACAGTGAAACTGAACAACCCTGTGACTCTGGTGGTGGACGGTGCTCCGACACTGGAGGGCCAGTGGCCCTGGCAAATCGCGCTCTACAAAACTCAGGTATATTATAACAATGAAAAAGCTATTAGTACATCTCACTAATATCATAATATATTTATGTGAAAGTTTGGATGGATGTATCGATGGATGGATGTTTGTTACTCAATAACGCAAAAACGGCTGGATGGATTTGGATGAAATTGAGAATGTACATTGCTTATGTTCTGGATTAACTTATGGGCTACTTTTCATCATCACACCGATTTTCATCACCAAGCGGGTGAAACCGCGGGGCGCAGCTAGTTATCAATATAAAAAACCGAACATCAGAACTGGACCAAATTGAAATGGGAGCAAATGGGAAGCACCAGCTTTCAAATAAAATAATCATCAAAATTAGTTCACCCAGTCAAAAGTTCTGTAACAAAGATAAAAAATACAGTCGATCTGCTAACCTCCTCCTGCTTGGAAGTCGGTTAAAAAAGGTAAGGGAAAAAGGGAAAGGGCAGAATAAGCATAGGAAAATATATGCGCCCTTCCTGCCAAAAATACTCAATCAGAGGCATGGGAACAATTTTTCCCGCTCCTGATACCAATCGGAACGCCTATTGAAGGACAGGAAATAACCCTATAGAAGGCTTTTAAGGAACTTTCATGCGCTCATGAAACCGCTTTCAAAATTAAAATCTCTTGTCCGGCGAGCGTTCCCAATAAAAATCGAATAAAAACTTAACTTCTGATAAGTTCTGATCTAAGTATACTTATTCCAGGGGGTGAACCACAACTACATCTGCGGTGGGACGCTGGTGTCTCACCGGCACGTGATCACGGCGGCACACTGCGTCGCCGTCCGGCACAGTAGACCAGCGATGAGGGTCGATGAAGGCACCCTCACAGTCTACCTCGGAAAGCACGACCTGGTCACTTCGGTAGTCGGCGTCCAGATCAGATTTGTAAGGATCTTGTGGTCGATTCGCAGGAGCGGGATTAAATTTCAATTCTGTGAAAACATAAACGTTACAATCTTTTTTACCTCTCTACTACACACTGTTTGATAACAATGAAAATACTAATAGTTCAGTATTCTTTATTGTTACCTATTATGAGTTATATGATTATTTAAGGGATTGGATTATATATTTCGATGTAGTTACAAGCACCGTGTTCACGAGCAGGCTTTAAAATTTGAGTTGTTGGCAAAAAGGTTCAAAGTTCACATACGAAACAGTCTATCCTGTTTCTTAGTCTCCTACTCGGTTATCACTCGTACACGTACGTAAATCCCGACAAAACACACTCACTGCGTATAGTATAACTGCAGTGAACAACCGCGATAGTTCAAAACAGCGCTAAACTAAGCATGTACAAGCTGATCTTGTAATTTCATATCATGCAGGTAGATAAGATCACCATGCACCCAGAATATGACACGAGGACCCACATCCGCGACCTGGGCGTGTTGCTGCTGCAGGATCCGGTGCAGTACACTTCTAGGGTGCAACCAGCGTGTTTATGGCCAGATCAACTGACAGATATTAACAATATCATTGGTGAGGAGGGATCGGTAAGTTGACTGGAATACACAGTTTCCAACTGACCCTACTGGACCGTCCGGTCCAGACGGGACGTCGGACGTACGGGTCGGACGGTAGCTCGATAAGAGATAGCCAGGTGCAAGATGCTCTCTTGACGGGTTACATACGCAAGACCCCACGCAATCGGGCGAACTGCGTTGGACACAAGACTCTTACTCCCTACCCTACGCGGCGTGCCCGACCATTCCTTACAAGATTGATACCTGCCTGGTCAGTGAATTATGGAATTTGACCGCCACGACATATAGAGAAGCCCTCTTAGATTGAAAAATTCAACTAAAAGTTGAATGTATTCTAAAGTAAGTTATTAATTTCCCAGGTAGTAGGCTGGGGTAACGACGGCTCGGGCAAGCTGCAACTGGTTGAGATGCCAGTGGTGAGCCAGGAGACCTGCCTTCGCTCCAAGAACGATTTCTTCATTAGAGTCACTTCAGAGTACACCTTCTGCGCTGGGCGGAGAAATGGTGAGTTTTACCTACAGAAAATAGGAACGAAAAAACTCTCACTTCAGCGGTTTTACCCTACCCAGTGAAGTGTACAGCCTCCTATAAGCTGATCACAGTGATCAGGTCATCAAATTTTTGCCAAGGACATCGATTTCAATCTATCCTTCAATTTAATTTTTTACATGAATTGAATATCCATGCAATCTTTGACAAAAGTACAACACAAGAGTGATAAGTAAGCATTTATGGATTCACGTTTGCTGGCCTCGGGTTACATTATAACGTTCATCCACAAATACTTCCGTTGCTGGTCCATGCAGTCATATAATAACAGACTTAAGAATTGGCGGTGGTTTCAGTCAAGAGTTAAATCTAATTTTATTTTCGACTTGCAGGTCAGTCAACGTGTAACGGTGATAGCGGAGGTGGCATGGTGTTTAAATTAAACGGAGCTTGGTTCATCCGCGGGGTGGTCTCCTTAGCTCTAGCCAAGGATAACGAGGCTGTCTGCGATCCTCAACACTACGTCGTCTTCACCGACATCGCGAAGTTTCTCCCTTGGATCCGAGCAAATATAGAACCGTATTAGAACGATTTAGAATTGTTTCATTTCATGTCATCACACATGCTTCCCCCTTTGACCTCCACACTGAAGGACAGCCTGCCATCTGCATCCACTGGATGCACGCGACTCTCACAATGACGGTGTGACGTGTCATCACACGTCACTCTTTATTTTTAACTCACAACGCAAACAGAGAGGTGTTATAAATTAAATGTGTGTATCTGTGTGTCTGGGTGTAGTGTAGCATCATAGCTCCCAAACGGCGGAACCGATAATAATTTAGTGTTTGAAAAATCTATTGGCGTGCTTTAACAGTAAAACCTACTCGTATGCCATGACGGCAAACGGCATGACGCTCTCTTATGCCGTCATGTTTTACATCTGCAGGGATTCCCGTGACGGGTTTTTCAAATTTAAAATGTGGCTTGATCGAGAATGTTCTTAGCTATTATGATTCAAGAAAATCTGTCCAGCAGTTTGAACATTATGAACTCTTTTATCGGGGTTTTTAAACCGACTACAAACAAGGAGAGGGTTCTCAATTCAGTTTTTTTTAATGTTTGTTACCTCAGAACTCCGTCATTAATACACCGATTTTTTTTATTGATAGTAACTATATAGGTACTTTCAGACTGGTCCTATAGAAAATTCATCAAAATCCAGTTCAGTAGTTTGGTTTTTAATTCAAAATAACTGGAAAAAGTATGTCATCCAAGCAAACGATGTTTTTGATCCATCGTAGGCCGCTTCATCATATCATCATCATCATCGATCATCGCTTAACATCAGGCGAGTTGGTGGCCAGGCGCAAGCCTATTTTACAATAGCAAAAAAACGAAATTGCGTATTAACTCATTTTGAAGTTGGTTTTTTAAAGAATATCTAATAGTTATTGCTTTAAATGTAATAGACAATTCAATAATTTGAGGACTGGTAGGATTCGAACCTGTGCCATCGGGTATACGCCCCGAGCGCTTTTACCACTAAGCTACGGTCACTTACCAGTCAACCTCCATATTCCGGAGCCGTCTTTGCAATATTTATAGGTATAGTATATCTAATAATGGAACACTTCAAGTATAAAAACTACTTTAGAGGTAGATGTCTCTTACTTATTGTTGTAGGTACTTACTCAAATAATTTATCATTATTAAAAAACCAACTTCATAAAAATGTCAGAACTGGACCAAATTGCAATGAGACGAACCAGCCGAAAGTTCGGTGGTCAAACATAAAAAAAAATAAAAAACAGTCGAATTGCTTTCCTCCTCCTTTTTGGAAGTCGGTTAAAAAATCGAAAAATCTGTCCAGCTTTTCTGAAACTAGTAGACATGACGTCATGAAGTAGCGGATGCAGTAGCGCAGATGCTTTAGGTATTTAAGCTTTGCTTTCCACAACTAAGTTTAGTTCTCGACTACAACAAACTGTGCACAATCGTCTTGTGTACTATTTATTAAAGTACACTGCACCTTTAATTATAAATTCCATAATAGTTTTATCCAACGTAATAACCAGTTTTGCGTATGCGCACCCGAAATGTCAAACATATAACCGTCCTGTTTACTCGTATGTGTTAAGACATTCTATCTCGCTTCAATGGCTATCGTAAACTTGACCTTAAGATAATTATTCTATCATTTTCTTTTGTCTGTGTCATTCGCACAGCTTCTGCTGGAGGTGACGCGCGTTTCGCGATTTCCATAAAATAATAAATACCTACGTGAACAATTTTTCGTGGAACAATTAGTTGTTTTTTGTGTAATAAAGTGTCAAAGCAAAATGGTAAGAATAAAACGTTATGAATGTTTTTGTAGACGTGCGTGGGTAATTAAAATAGTGTTTTTCCTCAGTAATTATGCGATGAACTAGAGGAAGTTATAAGTATAGTGTTGTGTGATTTGGAGAGGCTGCGGTGAACGAGACGGACCGGTTCGAGGATGAATGAGAATATCAGGATCCGTTTACTAAATTTTTTAAACAAATCACTGCAAAACTCTCAAATTTATCGTCATTTTTTTACAATCCCAATTTGAGGTGTTTTTGAGGGTAAGTCAAGCCTTACCTCGTTATAAAATACGCTCATAAATATAAATAGATACTTAAATAAAGACTATTTAATCACATCGCACAGCCGCTCTGCATTCACATTTTATGCGTCACTTGAAAACGGTATGATATACGAAGAAAAGTGTTTTAGGTCCTCAAAGTTTCACTAGAAGATATAACACAGCCTGAGGCCTTACGCCCAACTCTAACCGCGGGCCCGAATTGGTGCAATTCGCAAAATCACGCGAACGCGAACGTTAACGCGCCGAGATACGCGGCCGCGTAATTTTGCAAACTGCACCTGTTCAGGCCCACGGTTAGAGTTGGGCGTAAGGCACCTGTACACGTTTTACGGACACTATTTTGTTCCGTTACAAACATCTTCGCTGTACCAAATCTATCAAAATTAGCTATTAAAGCATTTTAAATAAGTCTAATTAACCTGGGTGCCTTTCCGGTGCACTTTTATATTACCATAAAGGTTGTTATCACCACCCCTTATCCCTTCCTGTTAATTATTGGTACAAAGAAATCCAGGAAAACAGCTGTAGGGTAATAGTGTATCTGAAAATAGTCTCGTTAGATGTAAACTTTCAAATTTCAAAAATGAAAATGTTGATATAAGTACAGTACGATCGCGTTGGCGGTAAAGCCTACCTATCACTGGGAAAAAAACAGGGTTACACGCAAAAGGTGTAGGAAGCTAATGGAGCTCATTCAGTAAAGTAAATAAAAATATACTCATCATTATGAACAACTTTACATATGACCAACACTGAATCCGCGGAAAAATATGACTTCATATAAAAATGCCATACACACTAAAAAAATTGTTGTGCACAGCTGTTAATTTTAGCAAAATTAAAATCATAAAAAATACCACAAATACAGTGTAATTAAACAATCAAACAATTTGATACGAGCAGTCAAAATACTTTAATTGTTACCTAGAAATACCAACGACTTATAAAAACTAACACTCGAGTCTTTTGTGAAATCGAAAACCACAAACAAGACGTTTTTAGATTATTTTAGAACTGGTTTCTTGCTGCTGGACCTCAAAATAGGAACTACGTACTAAAAACGAATACCTATTAACGAGGGTTTTTTAACAATGGGTCTATTAACAAGGGTAATTAAAAAAATAATTAAATTATTAATTATAAATGTCATATCGTCACAATTAGAAATAGAAACAAGTTCAATAAATGACATCTTCCGAATTCTTTGTATATAGACGATATCATAATATTTGTGTCAATATGTTATCTTTTTGAAATAGCTTCGTCAGAATGTTATCAGAGTTAATAGAACAGCGATTACAACTGTTTGTTAGAAAGGGAACCGTTACATTGGTAGTCAGAACGTTATTTAGCTTAGATGTTACACTTGCGATCTTGAAATACATATATCATTTTGTCCCAGATGAGTTAGACTTAAAGAGGGTGGAGTAGGACATGCTTTGCAATGTCGAATAGAATGATTAGATCAGAGACCAGTTCTAGATGACTATATAATTTGGACAAGACGACCGCATGATACCATGTTAGGAAAACTACGATATTTATAAGATGCGATCGCAGTGGAAGCGAAAAGCCGAAAATCGGGCTGGGTGTCATGTCTTGGGAGACGCCTAAGTATGTCCAGCCGTGGACTAATAAAGGCTGATTATAATAATGATGACAACATAGCCTGAATGTTCTTATCGTATTAAGTCAAGTTTATGTATAAGATCAGTAAATACTCAGCTCTATGGACGAAATTACCAAAAATAAAAACAGTAATGAAGAAATATATATGCAAGTTACTATATTATTGCGCTAAAAAACTGATTGTTATATTCATACCTGAGTCTCAACGCTTGTAATTATGATCAAATGATAACCTGTTTTATTTATTTTATGCAATTAAGTGTCGAGACGAGCAAGTCGCTAGACTGATGCAGAACGTCAATGTAAGGTCAAAAAGACTCTGTTTTAAACTCAACCCAATTCTCATTTCTTCCATTAGTATTTCCACGCTTAGGTTTACTTCATCGTCGTCCAAAGCCTTTTTATCCCACTGACGGCTTCTCTCTTGCTATGCCATCTGCCTCGTCCAGTGCTAATCGGTTCTACCCTCAGAAAAAATAAATAATTGGAAGCGTTATACCTACTGTTTCCTCTTTGGCATTTAGCCATTTACACCCCCGCTCGGTCGTCCATAGTTTCTGTTGTTACTTAAAATGATATCTATTCTATACATATAATAAAAACGTTGAGATAAAAAAAAACTGTAATTGCGAGATAACAAAAAAAATATATACACAGGGCGACTTAAAATAAGCAGCTGAACACGATAGGACAGTTTTTAGAATTTTTGTCTGGTTGTTTGTTTGTTTGTCCGCGCACATCTCCTAAACCACTGGACGAATTTAAATGCGGTTTTCACGAATATGCTTAGAAATTACCAGATTAAAACATAGCCTATGTTATATCATTTATTTTAATTCTTTATTATTACATAAAAGAAATTAAAAAAATCAATGATTATTTTCTACATTACCCGAAACGTAATATGAGGATCGTCACATAGCCTCAAGCAAGGAGATCCAAAGTAAAGAGAATGTTATTGACATAGCCATTAAAATTTTGAAACTGTCAACTGTCATTCGGTTAATCAGTTTAAATTTAAAGAAGGTTCCTTAACCTTCTTAGATGAATGAACGTGTAGATCAAGCATGTTATAGGCCTTACAACCTCTTTGGTGCATGGAGTAGGAGTATTACATTCTCTTGGTTTTATTCTATGTTAGCATTTAAAACACAAAATATACCGCATCCTATTTTAGTTCAGTCCCGCGAATAGAAATATTCAAAAAAGGCCCTTTGTACATGAAAATAAACCTATACAAAAAAAACCCAGAACCAACTTCGTAAGTTTCTAACCCAAAAATGTTATTACGAGATAAAAGATTTTTTCGACGATAAAATTTAGAAAATTATAATTAGAAAATAAATATCGATCTATAAATAGTTAAGAAAGTATGATAATAAAGTATATAAGTTTTGTATGATCTCATATATAATTAAGTATCCTATCACACTAAGTATGTTTTTTTTTGGTAAAATTATTTCTGGCTGTGGTGTGGTTTTGTGACCAGCCACTACATAAGTCATTGCTGCACCCTTTATGCAGGGTATATAAACTTAGCTTCTAGAAGAAGAAAGTGTATATTTGCAATAAGAATAAAGAATAAAATTTACTGTTATATTTTAACAGATAGAGTAGTTCCATTTCATGGCTTTTTAATCAAGGTATACAAATGCACGCGAAACAAGAAATAACTAGCCAAGAGCGTGTCAAGACAAGCATAAGCCAGGGTTCTGTGGCCAAAGTCATATACTTGTGGTCGTATTCATAGTTCAGAAATTGGATGGTCATAGATAAATTCGAACGAGCGAAGCTGGACAGTCAAATTTCAGAGATGTATCATCCCAACATGATATGATATACTTTTTATGGTTTAGACAAAAAGAATACTTCAAAACATGCTCTGCACTGTGGTCACATTATCTTTTTGATTTGAAAACTGTTGACGGTGTTTTTACTTTTATGCTTCTATCAATACTTCGCACAGGGCGACATAAAATAAGTAGCTGAACATGTTAAGGCAGTTTTTAGAATTTTTGTTTGTTTGTTCACGCACATCTCCTAAACCCCTGGAAGAAAATGCAGACGGATTTTAATGCTGTTTTCACGAATATGCTTAGCTATGACCAGATTGAAGTATAGGCTATGTTATTTTGCGCAAGGGCCGGATTAAGGGAAGAAAAAAGGATTGAAGGTTTATATGAAAGTCCACGCGTACGAAGTCGCGGGCAAAAAATCTAGTAGCTAATATAAAATAATATACAAAATGGTGGAGACTTTACCGGGGGCTTCTATAGAACTTTGAAAACAACACGTAAAGACTCTTGTTTGACCTCATTTTATCACATTTTCACACTTGAGCATGGCACCAGCCACCAGACGCCATCAAAATTTTCTTTTTCTTTCTTTTTTTTCGCTTTTGGCTTTTCGGCGCATCTTGCTATCTGACGCCTAGGGCGAGTTCTAAAGTAACAAACAATTAAAAAAACGAATTGAGAACCCCCTCCTTTTTTGATGTCGGTTAAAAATACAAGCTAACTACCATTAAAAACCTGAACTACTTGGCTTATTATAAAAAGACAGCTGGACTGCCCATAAAGAAGTTCTAAAGATAATCCAAACACTCAAGCCCACTACCAGTTGACAGTATATCTATCATGCTGGCGGCATTACTACGCTGAATGGCAAATGAGCCTGAAAAAAGCCAGCATTCTGCCGGTATATTCTGCAAGCTAAGTGAACGCGTAAGTGAGGTGATAAGCTAAGTGAACGTGTATTTTTCTTGTCGATAACTATAGAGAAATGTCAAAATGTCGAGTGATCACCCTTGATTGTAGTCCCTTGCCCTTATAATTCGATGTTTTGAAATTTATCTGCAGAAATAGGCAAGAAAAAATCACATTCACTTAGCCTATAAAATATATATAAATAGCTTATAGAATAGACATACTGGTCACGTGTCGCATTATCTCTTTACAATATAAGATTTGTAGGAGTTTAGGGCAATGAAAGACTGCTAGCAGACAGGTCTATCTAGTTCCACTATACCTATTCCACTAATTAATCAAGTTCACTCCTAATTAGGCTCTAACATCTCTACAGGCTGGTTGTTGCCACTACTTAGACTTTTGCAAAAATACGTCAAGACCTCAAATACGAGTGGAGAACTGTGGCTTCAATGAATGCAAGCCTTTGAAAATATACCAAAGAATGTAGGCTCTAAAGGGATCAAAGGTTTGGTTTGGATGTTTTGCTTTTCCGCCTCACTTCCCAGAAAATTGTGTGATATTGTGGCTACCTATTCTTGCTAGATTTTTGTTTGTGACTATGCTGAATCAGATTTTTTGTCACTATGATAGCTGCACTGTATAAAAGATGTACATTTTCTTTTAATATTTCACTGTAGTATGTCTGCTACTAGGTACCAATCTTACGTTCAAAAACAAGGGAAATTGATTAGAATTTGCTGCTTTGATTCAGCTCTTTTAAAATTGACTGTAGCGATCAAAGTTAAATATCTGTGAAAAAAACAAACTGCCACAATGTTAGTGACCTACCAATTAATAATCATAATTATCTTGCTATGGACTAATTATCATTTAATTAATATAGCCATTTCAAACGCATGAAAAAATCGTTATTTCGAATTTTTTATGCAACTCAGCTTTAAACATTGTATTTTATTATTAAAGCAACTGAATGATTAGGTGAGTGAGTCACTCATCTGATGGTAAGCGTCACATTTTCCCATAAAAACTATGTGCCATCCAAAATATAGATCTTAAACGATTTAAAACTCTGTGCGGAAATTAACTGCGTTCGATACCATGAAGAGCCGTATCACAAATGCAAAATAAATATTATAAAGAGGAAAGATTTGTACCTATTTTTGTATGTTTGTATGTTTGTAATGAATAGGCTCCGAAACTACTGAACCGATTTGAAAAATTCTTTCACTGTTGGGAAGCTACACTATCCCCGGGTGACATAGGCTATATTATATTTTGTAGCGAGGCCGAAGGCCGAGCTTACACTCGTGCGAAGCCGGGGCGGACGGCTAGTGCAAAATAAAAAGGATAAGAATAGAATAAAAAGAATAAAAAAAAGATATTCGTAATTATCAAGACTATAAAACAAGTAAACCATAATATTAAAACTGTTTATTTTATGTCAGTAATTTAACGAAATCCACTCTCAAACTTTTCCTCCGATTTCTTTTTTTCGAAAAACTATTTTTGTTAATTGTAAATTTTGTAAACAAGATGATACGCAGTTTTTTTTTTTTAATTTTAACCCTATTTATATTTGATAGAATCAGAACGCCAAACATCAAGTATTTGTAGCTTTTTCGTCAAAAAATTTGCAAGGGTTCTTACATAATATTTATGCCCAGGTTAATTCACTGGACATACAATTTTGAATTAGAGCTGTACAATGTAGGTTGTATTGCACATCGATACATTATTTTATCGAGCAAATGGAAATTTAGTACCGAACGAAAATTATGGAGTTATGCGGTATCACGTGCGTTTTGTGCATCTCATAATTATTTCTTTTATTAATGAAACGAGAGATATACCATAGAGTTTTTTTTGTCTATTGTTATACTTAAAAATAACTTTGACACTAGGGCTTGCTAGTAAAAATGTGTTAGCTAGCGAAATCAGAGTAATAGATAAATGATTGAATCAGGCGTTACTTTGCGGAAATCCATCCTCAAAACTGTTACCTTGACAAATCTCTAGTATATTTCCGCTTTAACGTCGCATTAAATACAATAAGGAATTTGGGAGATTAATTTTATAATTTTTGTTTTACTCTACAATCAATAGTGGGCAATTTTGTATGGAAGTTGGTCCAAGCGCCGCCACTATTAAGACAAATGCCAAATGAAAGGGTATAATGTAGTCTTTAAGTAATCTTCCAAAGAGTGTTAAAGGACTTTTTCACACGAATATTTAAAAATAAGCTGAAAGGTTACTTACGTATACTTATTATTACTTACTTTCACACAAAGTTTATTATATGTTGTTCTCCTACATCATAAAATGCCTACTGGCCACTTATTTTTAATTTTTACTGTAACTAAATCGACACAAATATTTAAAAAGAAGCTGTAAGCTTATTTATTTGACAAATTTGGATAGCATAATTATGTATACATTACTTACTTATTATTACTTACTTTTACACATAGTTTATTATAATATGTTGTTTTCCAACATCATAAAATGCCTACTAGCCACTTATTTTTACTGTATCTAAATGTTAATTAAGATATCGCTTAAGTGAGAAGTTATGTTTCTTGTGGTATTAATAAAGATCTTTGAACCTAAGTAAACAGACGGGCATCAAAATCAGTCCGAGTGATTTCGAATACTATTATATAGTATTCAATTCTTAGTCATCATTTTCATATCAGTCATATGGTCATATCTGTATTATCAAAAAAATATTGAAATCTCCAAACAAAAGTGAGACGAACGTTTTTTTTTTATTTTTTTTTTATTTTAAATTATTTTCATGAATGACATGTTGATGTGTTTACTTAAGACTAGCCGTCCGCCTCGGCTTCGCACGAGTGTAAGCTCGGCCTTCGGCCTCGCTACAAAATATAATATAGCCTATGTCACCCGGGGATAGTGTAGCTTCCCAACAGTGAAAGAATTTTTCAAATCGGTTCAGTAGTTTCGGAGCCTATTCATTACAAACATACAAAAATAGGTACAAATCTTTCCTCTTTATAATATTAGTGTAGATTAAAACCTCTACTCTAGTTATTGTAATTTGCATTTTCGTAGAGTTAGGTTCATATCTATATGCACCGTTAAATAACTTTAGCATTATTCGATATCACTCGGACTGATTTTGATTCCCATCTGAGTACTTGAACACTACATTACCTTTTTTTTGGCATATAATATGTTTAATCTTTGACGGCTCTTGGACCAAATTCGCGCAATGTTTTTATCAATGATGCTAACAAACTACAAACAAAGAGTGCTCTAAGGATAAGAGGCAAGTTCAAAGTGGGTGGTGCGTCAATCCAGTCAGTTAACGTACAGGACCATTAGTAACTGGCCTTACTAAGCCATCTCTTATATTTCCAGATAAGACTCCTGTTCGCATTCCTGCTGGCTCTAGCGGTGCCCACCCATGAGCAGAGCACGCCGATATCCCCATGCCCCAACGTGTTCAGCTACGAGCCTCCAGGGTCGGAGCCAGGGCGGTGGTATGGCGTGGTCAACCTCTCCACGGATAGCACGCTCCACTCGCTATGGCTCAATATTGTACTCGACACGAAGGCTGATATACTAGGGGTGAGTTTTTTTATTATTAATTTACTCCATACTCATTTACTTGTGTACTCCATGCGGGAGGAATGATTAGTATCAAATTGCAACGTCCTCCCACAGATCTTGTGCTTCAAAAAAAAATCATTTTACATAATCAGTGTTTTAATAATGTGGGAAAAAGACATCCACAATATTAATAATGCTAATATTGACGTCGATTCGGTCGATTCGTCCGCTTCTACGTCGCGTCAATGATTCAATAAGGAATTCGGGATAAATTTTACTCGACAGATATCGTTAATTTAATTATATTAATTTAGCCTAAACAGAAATAAAAATTATAAAATAAAAAGTTGTAGTTTAGTAGTATTTTGGTAGTTAGGTATTCATTTTTCCTTTTTTTTTGTATAACGAAGATGGAATGTTATTTAAGTTATTAAAATAAAATAATCTATAAGTACATATAATAAAATCGTAGAGACAAAATAATCTGTAATTGCGAGATATAAAAAAACAGGCCGTCTTAAAATAATCAGCTGAACACGTTAAGAGAGTTGTTAAAATTTTAGTCTGTTTGTTTGTCCACACATATCTTCTAAACCACTGGGCGGATTTAAATGCTGTTTTTTTGAATATGCTTAGCAATGATCAGATTGAAGTATAGGCTATGTTATTTTACCCAAGGGCCGGATTAAAGAAGGAAAAAAGGGTTAAAAGTTTATATGAAAATTTACGCGTACGAAGTACTAGTATTTATAAAACTCGATAATATTTCAATACTTGACACTGGCAAATGCACAAGAAGTGCGTCGCCAAAATCCTCAAAGAGGAGAGAATTAAAAATAAAGTATGTGTCAGGAAACAACACATATCATATTTGTTAAATATTACCAAGAAATAAAACAAACTAACAAACCAGAGAGCGCCTACGATGGCCCCAACCACAGATCTACTACAACCAACTTGAATGCCTTGACATTCAAGAATGCACAGTTTATCTATAAGTTTGTGGAATAAATACTTGATTAAAATAATTTTAAAAATCTACGTAAATGTCGTTGTTAGGTTTCTACTGAGAACGGTGGATATACGGCACGTCAAATTGTATCCAAACCCAACGTGCCGCATTTTCTTTACCTACTATTCTACTATGATGTCACGAAAGTAAGTCAGTGGTCAACTGCTTTCGAAGAGATTTTACTGTTTAGATGATTTTGGCGTATAACATCTTGAGCATTTGCCAACTTTTGAAATGTTTTCAAGTTTTATAATTTACTAGCTGCGCCCCGCGGTTTCACCCGCGTGGTGATGAAAATCGGTGATGATGATGATGAAAAGTAGCCTATGTGTTAATCCAGGACATAAGCAATGTATATTTCAAATTTCATCCAAATCCATTCAGTAGTTTTTACGTGAAAGAGTAACAAACATCCATACATCCATACTTACAAACTTTCGCCTTTATAATATTTATAGGATTATCGTCTACAGTTACTTAGTTCTTGCGGTTTCCACCCCCGAGCTGGGGGTCATTTACCTCATGGAATCGGGGTACGCAGTATCGCCATTCACCGGCAGCTCAACGAGCTAACAGTACCTAATTTATTTATTTTTATTTGACCATGTAGAGGCACTAATTAGATAAGTTTCGAGTGAATAAGTCGAATGGAGAGCACGGACCGATAAGCGCAGCGTAGGACGTGCACCCACAAGATGGACAGACGACCTAAAAGATACCGCAGGAAAACGCTGGATACAGGCCGCTTCCAACCGGCCCTTATGGAGATCGATGGGAGGACGTCCTATGGCTGAAACGATGATGATAAGTGAATCGGTTTTCCCTAGGTAGGCGAACTCCATCAGGCGAGGTGGCGGTCAAACGCAAGCCTATTACCTACTCAATAAATAACAGTTGATTAAAAATTGAATGTCATGATTAACAGTAGGTTAACCTTAATCCTCAGAACTGGGTAGGCGACGTATCCACGACTGACAACATCGACTTTAAGATCGAAAACACCGAGATGAAGATCAACCCGGGCCCAGCCATCGCTGTCCGATTCTTCGTCCAGTACAACCCTTTGAACAAAACTCCGAAACTCCAAGCAATTCGGCTGAACGGGAGAGAGATCTGCAATGCTAATACTCCTCATCCTGCGGCCGATAGGCCTGAACGCGACGGACCGACCAATTCGAGGACCACTAGGCCTGCGACGACTTTGAGGCCGGTGACTACGCAGTCCACAGTGATCAGGCCAGAAGACAGGCCTCAGACTCGGCCAGTGCAAGGCAGGCCCACGACGGGAGACGGCCCGGTGTATGTGAGGCCGCCTAACCAACCCAATCCTTCAAGCATGTGAGTATGTTTTAAACTATCACGGTTGTTATGATTTTTAACGGGATATTTACAGTGATAAAGTTGTTGTGACTCTTCGTGAACATGTTGCATGTAACTGCGCCTAATACATCTACGTAATATGGCAAAATAATCATAACAACTGTCTATTAGTCTATTTTAATAAATTTTATTACATGCTTTTATTTCGTTTCATCTGTCCCGATGTCTGTCTGTCTGGAATCAATTCTTGCTAGTCAAATTTGACCCACTTCCCGTTGTTTTATTAACCTGAAATTTGGCATACTTGTCAAGTTCCGATGACAATACAATTACAATATTATGGTCCAAGAGAATTTAATACTCCTACGGATAATTATGGTACAAGAGGCCCCAGAAGTAAACTTTTCCTGTTTATCGTAGCTTTAAATTGTTCAGCCGCGTTTCTGCGCCGCGTCAGGCCCCCGCCATGTTTTGACTGTTCTAGTAAATAAGAAAGGCCGCTTTCTGCCTCGACTCGACACTGGAGTTTGAACCTTATTCTGTCCAAAAACAACCCATTATAATTCCGGACTTTTAAATTCTAAAGGTACTTCGTGGGCATCATCCACAGAAAAGTGAAAAAACTCTCACCTCTGTAGCATCTGTTTTTATATTTTGGCGAGAACGTGAAGAAAACATGTCGCTTCATTGTATAATTTTCCTAAACTTTATTTTCGAGTGTTAATGTGCAATAATGGTAGATTATTATACATTAAGTGTTCGTGACCGTGTTCGAGTGTGGACAAGTGATGTAAGGAGGTTGAAAATACACGTTTGACCTCCATAGAAAACTCCATAGAACTCTGGTGAACTCTGTAAAGTTTGTCTTTTGTGGTAAAGTCTCCAGCACTTTATATACTTATGACATTGACAAGTAAAATACGAAAGACGAGGTGGCCTTTCCATTAATGTGCGAAAAACAAAAAAAAACATCTGTTTATACCAGTACGCTTCGACCAAAATAAAATGCATGGACGGGCCCAGTAGAAGAGCATTTTTGAAGATTACAAAATGAGCGCCAGCTCTCATTTCGTTTCAGTCGGTCTCTAGCCGTAGGAAGTGAAACACGAGTCTATTGTTACGCGATAACGAAACATCTGACAAAATTATGAATTCGTATGCTTTACCGAAGTGTAAATACACAAATAAAACCGATATCTATTTTTTGTAACATATATACTGTACATTTTTATAATTAGGTGTTGAAGTATATGTCCGACGGTTTTGACTCGTTTTTACTGATCAAGTTCAATGGTTAGGGCCCGTCCATTAATTTTATTTTGGTCGAAGCCAGTACGTACTATATTTTGCTTTATCTGTCGCAAATGTACATGGGTCTTTTACCTACCGCGGTGATCTATGCAAGTAGGTAGGTAGTACCTTATTGCATGTTCTGTGGGAAGTACTTTGATATTTTTCTTAGTAATATCAAAGCTAAATTGAAATATTCGGTTCAGTGATCCCGAAAACAAGTGAAGGGCCCTGGAATCCAGAATATTTTTGTCCCGCTGTCGCAATATTTCGATGTCCGAGTAGACACAATGAACGGTTTCTATGTAATTTTAACAAAATAGATTATTATAGCAAAGTTTTGTGTATATAAGTGAATGCGTGTGTTTGTAACGGAGTGGAATGCCGTTTGGTATGAGGTAGCTTATACCCTGGATTAACTCATAACCTAAACCTTCTGTCATCTATCTCAGTTCTGTCACGGGAAGAGTTTCTGGGTTGTCATAAAAAATAACCTAAACCTTCTGTCATCTATCTCGGTTCTGTCACGGGAAGAGTTTCTGGGTGGTCATAAAAAATAACCTAAACCTTCTATCATCTATCTCAGTTCTGTCACGGAAAGAGTTTCTGGGTTATCAAAAAAAAAAGTGTGTGTGTGTCAGCTACGACGCACGATTGGAGTTTACTCGGCAGCAGAAGAATGAGATGGAATACATGTGTTGCGCGCCTGCGCGCAACACATGTATTCCATCTCATTCTTTTACACGTTCAATCCTACAGATATATATGTTTGTCTCTTTCTACGTAACGCCTCAACTTTTCGTGTTACACTTGATTTTACTCCTCATAAAATTTCCGTACCGGGCCTTATAACTCAAATCGTTTCTTAAGGAGTAAACTCCAAAAATAACCTAAACCTTCTGTCATCTATCTCGGTTCTGTCACGGGAAGAGTTTCTGGGTTGTCATTAAAAAATACAAAAAGGTACACAATGTTATCTAACTCATATGTCACAGGAATGGTTATCACCACTGAAGATTTTTTTCGTTGTCACAGTAACGTATGAAATCTACACTAATATTATAAAGAGGAAAGATTTGTACCTATTTTTGTATGTTTGTATGTTTGTAATGAATAGGCTCCGAAACTACAGAACCGATTTGAAAAATTCTTTCACTGTTGGGAAGCTACACTATCCCCGGGTGACATAGGCTATATTATATTTTGTAGCGAGGTCGAAGGCCGAGCTTACACTCGTGCGAAGCCGGGGCGGACGGCTAGTCTACACTAATATTATAAAGAGGAAAGATTTGTACCTATTTTTGTATGTTTGTATATTTGTAATGAATAGGCTCCGAAACTACTGAACCGATTTGAAAAATTCTTTCACTGTTGGGAAGCTACACTATCCCCGGGTGACATAGGCTATAATATATTTTGTAGCGAGGCCGAAGGCCGAGCTTACACCCGTGCAAAGCCGGGGCGGGCGGCTAGTATAACATATTTTCGCAGAATTCTCCCTTTTACCTACCGATATTTTATACATTGCCTGATCGGTTTAGCCCATGTATGGAATTACATTTAGAATACCGGATTATACAGATTGCAGATGACGTAGTAGTCACAATGTTATTACTTAATTTATGTTTTTTTACGAATTTCCTGGTAAAAATATAGTCAAATTATTTATACGCATGCGCGTCGTAACGCGTGCAATATCAAAGCAATTTATACAAAATAAAACCGGCCAAGTGCCAGTCGGACTCGCGCACGAAGAGTTCCGTACCATTATCTATAAAAACGGCATAAAATCACGTTTGTTGTATGGGAGCCCGCTTAAATATTTATTTTATTCTGTTTTTTAGTCTTTGTTGTTATAGCGGCAACAGAAATACCATAGTCTGTAAAAATTTCAACTGTCTAACTATCACGGTTCGTGAGATACAGCCTGGTGACAGACGGACAGACGGACGGACAGCGAGTCTTAGTAATATAATAGTCATTTTACCCTTTGGGTACGGAACCTTAATAAACATCACTGTTTTTGAAAACGTCATTGGTCACTGTCTATCATTAGGTAACCCTTTATTGAGTACCTATAAAGGACGTTCTAAAACCTGATTCGTTTCGAACAATTTGCAGGGTACGTGGTCAAACAAGATGTCGGATGACTAAGAAATACATTGATAATATTGATAATATATAAAGAAATGTTATGAAATTATTTAAAAGTATCAACCACCAATATTTTTTATTAAACGTTCCCTATGTATAGGAAGGTATGTAGGTACTTATTAGTCGCTCACGGAGTTCAGAAGTAGGTATTTAAAATACCGGCATTACCCGTGGGTAAATCACCTATTAGGTTGGTCTATCACCTAGTCTTCAAATTAAAAATACCTGCTACGTACTGGGCGTTACCAGTTCCTATTATGTATGCTGTGGTTTTACTATCAAACAAACGACGTTTTGATTATAGACTTCATTATGGAGGATTTATCTCGTCTTTTTCCTAACGATTTCTAAACGACTTCAAAAAGGAGTCCTCAATTCAAGTGAAACGTTTCACTTTGGCGGGAAAATCAAATATCAAACAGTTTTTTTGTCATTGCAGCTAGGCCGGGTAATTATTGTGAAATGGCAGTGTTCGCGAAAATTGTTGGTCGTTCTTTACATTATCATGTACAGCTATTAATCAGTTACTCACTATATTACTTACATTTGGCAATAAACCGTTTGAAACAGCATAAATTTGTTTATTGACAAATGTATGTAATAATAGCATTGGAGATAAATAACTTTACGTGAGTTTGTAAAGAATAATAATCAATTTTCGCGAACATCATTATCGTGTACAATAATTACTCGGCCTAGCTGCAACAACAAAAAAACTGTTTGAAATTTTAATTTCCCGCCAAACGTGAAACGTTTCACCTTCAGTTTATCTTTTATTGTGTTTATTTCCTCAGAACTCTGCAATTTCTGAACCGATTTTTTTATATTTTGTTTTTAATAAAAGAATGTCCTTTCAGTTTGGTCCCATTAAAATTTCTTAAAAATCGGCTGAGTAGTTTGGCTTTTAAATCAAAATAACTGGTTTATTTTATTTGGATGACAATTTGACAAATTTTCCCATTTTATACTAGTTTTTAACCGACTTCCAAAAAGGAGGAGGTTATCAATTCGGCTGTATTGTATTTTTTATGTTTGTTACCTCAGAACTTTCGACTGGTTGAACCGATTTTGATGATTCTTGTTTTATTTGAAAGCTGGTGCTTCCCGTGTGGTCTTTCTCATTTCAATTTGGTCCAGTTCTGACAATATTATGAAGTCGATTCTTTATATTGATAATTATTAAAGTAACTATAACCAGCAAGTCCGTGTATCACCAGTGACGGAGGAAGCTCATCGCAAGGAGTTGGTAACTCCTTCGGGAAACCCACTCAACGTGTAACCAACTACTTCACCACCGCGCCATCCCCACGCACCACTAGCACCACCAGGCGATACGAGATGCCGGACTTTGATAACGATAACGTAAGGTAAGTGAATCGTCGACGCCATGTAGAAAACCCATAGATTTACGGATCAAGAATCCCCAGGCAATTACGTGCGCCCTACTACCAAGATTGAGTTTCAGTTGACGGACCATTTTTGGCTTAGCTTTCCGCGTAACCCTGTAAACAATTCAAAAACTTCACGACTGGCAGAACCTGCGCCATCTGAATTTACGTCCCGCCCGAGCCCTACGCTACGGTCGCTTTCCCGTCGGCTTCCAAATCTTGAGCTGTCTTTCTAACTGATCTAACCGTATGCCGCCATCTTTAAATATTGCTAATAATTTGAAAGGGCAAGTGCCTTTATTAACTGAACAAAATACAAGCTATCACTAACACTACAAAAACAGTTGCACAGCCCATAGACCGTTGAAGGTCTTTTGCTACATGTAAATTCTTGTGCTGTATTTCCAAGCGATCTAGGCGTTGACGACGCCATTTATCATTCTTGCTACATTTAAATATACTTTGCCAATTCTTGTGCTGTATTTCCAACCGATCTAGGCGTTGACGACGCCATTTATCATTCTTGCTACATGAATTATACACTCTACCCATTCTTGTGCTGTATTTCCAACCGATCTAAGCGCTGGTGACGCCATTTATAATACTTGCTACATGTAAATTCACTCTGCCAATTCTTGTGCTGTATTTCCAACTGACCTAAGCGTTGATAACGCCATCTATAATAATTCTTGCTACATGTAAATGCACTCTTCCTTTGTTCACAGTAATGGAGACCGCGTGCCCGCCTCCGACGATTACTTTAGCGGAGGCTCCATCACATTCACGGTCCCCAGTAGTGGTGGTACTAACTCTAACAAAAGACCTCAGGTAAGTGTAGCTGGTTAGTGGACTAACAGACATACGTTGGCACTAGGCCAGGGGATCATAATAAAGCGAAAATTTACGTTAAACAGCTCGCGGTTTCACCTGCGTAGACATTATCTTCAGCTCCATAGAAGCCTCTTGTAAAATCTCCATCTCTTTACTAACGCATGATTTTGACTTGATCGTGATTTACTTTGTTTGATCCTGACTGTGACTGACTTGTTTGACTAAATTTCTTTAAATTTGATAATAATTTAGTACTTGACACTGGAAAATGCACAAGAGTACGACGCCAAAATCCTAACAGACGAAGGAATAAAAAAAAGGTACAAGTATTGAGTATCGTATATAGTGCATTCATGAAGTGCGTTTCACCCAACCAAAGAGTTCCCTTGCCCTAATGTTGGCTCCCCTGTACTTTCCCTGTAAAGTGTGTATTTCCCTATAAAAAAAACGTAAGAAAATATGCCGTCTCATTTCTGTGATATTTTTGCATAAGTAAATGTTTACTTGTACCTTAATTACCTATAAGAACTCGATCAGCGTTGAATGCAGGTTGACGAGTATTAATATTAAAACTTTTTGACGCCATTTCCTTATGCAAGTACAAAATTAAGTTGATCACGAAAAAAATCTGACTTCTGTGTTGGCCACTGTCAAAGTAGCTCTAAAATCACAGAATAATAAAGAGCCAAGGAGCCAAGGACTCTTTCAAGTAAAAATTCTGAGGCTAAAATAACTTGTACCGTGATTGTTTTTTTTTTAAATTCCTTCCTCAAAAAATACTATATTATTAGAGTTTTAAAATACATAACACAAAAACAAGCATGACAGGCAGTGTCTGAAAGACAGCTGATAAATAATTATTGTCTGTCTATGAGAATAAGCAATTTAATTTTTTATTGACCTATTTTCGTCTGTGGTTTTTGCAAAATCTTTATATCCATGTCTCGTCAACGCCATCTATTGCATTATTAAAGAATTTTTGTTGTTTGAAAATTATGTTATATTTATATTAGTAAGACTTAAGCCGGGTCCGCTGCGGCATGTTTTCGTGTTAGCTAACAGACTAACTGTTAGCTAACACCAAAGTCACACCAATTTTTCGTGTCAGTAACATGTTAGTGTGTTAGCTAACACGAAAACATGCCGCAGCGGACCCGGCTTAACAATAATTATACAAAACGGGCAGGGTCCTAATTCCATAACTACAAACACGCTCGTAACGCGGCGCGTTAAGTTAACCTAAAAAAGTTTGGCTTTATTTCCTAAGGAATAGAGGTTAACTTAACACGCCGTGTTACATGCGTGTTTTGGTTATGGAATCAGAGAGCCCAGGTATACCAGCTTTTCAAGTGTTGTAAAAGTGTGTAAATTAGGCGTTAAATTAAAGAAAGAAAGATAAAGAAATTTTATTTTGTAACATCAGAAACATTAATAAACATAAGGTAGGTGAGCAATATTAAATAACAATAAATATCAATGTTATGTGTCACAAAAAAAAACTATCGTCCTTATGATGCAAAGAAAGTCAGTTCAATCAAACCCTAGTACCTACCTAGTTTTACAAGCGTTACAATTATGCCGCTACTTAACACTTTTGGACCTTATATTACCATAGCCGATGGGTGAAAGTTAAAAAGCATTCTTGAGTTCGAGTTCTGTTTTTATTCGGAACAAAGTCCAATAATTGCAAATTAAAAACCAGTTTGTTATTAAGGACGGTCGTGTTCAACAAAAATATAAGACGTCATAATGTGAACGTGTGTAATTAATAACAGTATTGAGCCGATTTGAGCAAATCTTTAAGCTTTTATTCTCGTACGTAATTAGCATCTAGTTGTTAGATTCTACACTGTTTTATATAATTATAGTTGTTAGGTTATCCTACAGATCAATTTAAAGACAGAAAGAAGTAGAAGATAATTATTTCATGAAAACATAACGTAAAACATTTTAATATTTTTTTAAACATACGACAGGCGTTGACGCTTGACATCAATGCTCCATCTATGCTGCTCAGCCTCTTTGCCGATAATTGTGTTGTGCGTAGGTCGTATATTTACAACATTAGTTAACCTTTTTTAATGAATACTGACAAACAAGCGCTCTGTCTCATCATCATCACCAGACAGAAGACGTTCACTGCTGAACATAGGCCTCCCCCTTTAACCTCCACACTGAACGACATCCTGCCATCTGCATCCACTGGATGCCCGCGACTCTCGCAATGTCGTCGGTCCATCTAGTGGGAGGCCTACCTACGCTGCGTCTTCGCGGTCTCCACTCGAGAACGTTTCTTCCCCATCGATTATCAGTTCTTCGAGCGATGTGGCCTGCCCATTGCCACTTCAACTTGCAAATTTTAATAGCTATGTCGGTGACTCTGGTTCTTTGGCGAATATCTACGTTCCGGATTTTATCGCGCAAAGAAACATCGAGCATAGCTCTCTCCATTGCCCGTTGTGTGAATCTGAGTTTTTTCAAAAGGCCAACAGTTAAGGACCACGTCTCCGTCTGGCTGATAGTAAGCGTCATTAGTATTGTTTGTTACAGGTTGAAATTTAATTTTAGCACACAGTAATGCGTCATCGTGGAATGTATTGTGACCTCAAGAGGTTGCTCTACCTGCATTTTAAACCTTAAACGCATCAATAAAACCTTTATATCAAAACTAGCTGTACCAGTGACTTCATCCACAATTTAAATATTTTTTAGAGCTAGTGGGAATGTTTTTGGACCCGTTTGGACTTTTTATGTAGTAAAAGCACAGAATACACGTAAAAGGTAGTAAGTAGTAGTTGTACTTATATACATTCTGTGGTAGTAGGAGGTAGTAAAAGTAGATAACTACTGTTGCCTTTCTTCAAGATCGTCTAAGCTGCTTAGTCTCAAAAACGTACTTACATAATAAACAGAAGGAAAGACCTGTTTCTTTAAAAAACTGTTTTGAAGATAAATTTCCGCAAAGTGACGCCTGGTGGGCCTACCATAAATTCAAAAGCATTACTACATAAACTTACATTGACTTTTGTGATGCTCTCTCATTAGCCGAGAGAGCTAGAGAGATAATGTTTTTGAGGTTATGGTAACCCCCCATGATTCAATCAACTAGAAAGTCAGAATTCACTTTCACATGTAGTTGTATAAATTAGTGTAGTGTGTTTTTGAGGAAAAACTTTGAAATTCCGTTATTTTTAATTGAGTCATTTTGCAGAAGGGGAATCCCTGGCAAAACAAAATTTAACTAATCGATACTCCCAACGTAACTTGGATATAAGTAAATAACGTATTTTAGAACCTGTTTACAAAGAATGCAAAGAACGGTTTCGCGTGCAGACGGCACATTTATTATGATGGATGATGACAGCTGTAGAAAAACTACCTACTTATTACCCTACTCAATGCGTAAAGTGCCGGCGCATTAGTAGATAGGTACTTTACGACAATCTTCTTTTCTATGAGTATTATGTAATGTACATTTTACTTAATTGGTTTACTTTATAGGTAGGTATGTCGTCAGGCTCTCAAGGTCAGGGTTGAACGCCTAAATCTCACTTTGGATGGATGTTTGTTACTCAATCACGCTAGAATGGCTGAACGGATCTGGATGAAATTTGGCACAGAGATACATTATAGTCTGGAATAGCATATAGGCTACTTTAAAAACGGCTGGACCGATTTGGATAAAATTTTGTGTTCTTGGAGCGGGTCATAGTAGAGGCAGAAGATCGAGCTAACACCCTTGCGAAGCCGGGGCGGCTCGCTGTATTATAAATGCGAAAGTTTGTGTGTATGTTTGTTATTCCTTCACGCAGAAACGGCTGGACAAATTTGGATTACATTTGGAATATACATAGCTTATGTCCTGGATTAACACATAGAAAGAAGAAAGAAAGATACGACTTACTTACTCAAATAGGCTACTTTTCATCATCACTAAGCGGGTGAAACCGCGGGGCGTAGCTCTGGTAAGGATAAGGAATAGGAAAAACTATTGTAATTATTGCATTGTCATCGGTCCTTGATAAGTGTGCAAAATTTCAAATTACCTCGACGTTTTGAAGTAGGTACCTAGTTAAAAATCAAGTTCAAAAATTTCGTTACATACATACCTACTCATACCAACATACCAACTTCTAAGCATACCAAGCTAATAAAAGCGTGTTAAAAAAAACGCTAATCTAAAAGGCCGTTGGTGGAAGTAAAAATAGCCAGAAAGATTTTATCCGTGGCCAACGATGCTGGTATCACAACTAGCTAAACACCACATCTTGCAAAGCTGGAAATCTCACACTGTTTGATTTTTCCGCTCCTTTATTCCGCGGACCTGCAAGGTGTGGAATATCCTTCCCTCAAAGGTCTTCCCGCCGAGCTTCAACGTGAAGCATTTCAAAACGGGTATCTACGATTACCAATCCGGGCTGGCAAAGCACCGTCGACACCGCCAGTGTTGCAGGTGTCCAGGCGGCGGTTTTGCTTACCATCAGGCGGACCGCATGCTTGTTTGCCGCTTTTTATGTTTTAAAAACCTAGGTACTTTAAACATTTGTTACACATCATATTGCACAATTAAATTTCATGAAATACCTACTAACAGTAACAATATTTAGAATCTAATTCCACCGAGTAGTTAGTACCTAAATCAAGCACTAAGTGAATTACCTCCACAAGTAGATACCTAACTTTAAAACCTATAGAGTAGTAAATCTACTACCTTGTAATCTTCTTCTTCTTTCTTCTTCTTGATTGCCTTGTAATCTTGTAGTATTTCACTGTGCCTGTAATAAAGCTCTCAACTCGGTGTACTTTAATAAGCAAAGGTTTGTTCCAATGAAGTTTTTGTGCTTTTACTTTTTACTAAGAAAGTAGATCCTTCTATTTTGTCAGTTTTATAATTTTTATTGAAAACTAGAACAAAAGATTTTTAAATTAAAATTAGGTAGCTTTCACTGAATTATAGACATGTGTGAATTCTCAACTTTGGAAACTATGACTATATACATAAGGAAAACATCTTTTTAGTTCTATTCGAGGAACTCAGTTGCAACTTTTTAGAATAATGAATGATTTATTAATAGGTATCTAAGTACTGATAAATCAGTCATTGGCTCGTAGTAAATTTTCCCTTCCGTATAAAGGATATCTTGGAACAAACCCTAGCATCATTTAAGCTCATCGAGATACCATACCTCACAATAGTCACAATCGTGTCAAAAAATGTCCGAACCAAAACTCGGCGCACGCTACGAAGTGGGCAGATTTTTTTGTTAGTCGCGTCGCGATCCGACTACAACGTCGCGCGATGCCAGTGCTAAGATAACATAGCGGACAAGCGATGTTGAACACTATGCAAGCGACATAACGTCTTAATTATGAATTAGTAAATGTGGCATTGTGAACTATATAATTGATGTCTAGGTATGTACACGACGCACGGACGTTTTTTTGACTGTTTTCACATAGAAATTGTGACTCTATAGGTATTGTATCTCTCGATGTATAAGCCCCACTAGAACCTTGTTAACATCATGTCCTTAACCCTTTCAGCAATATGAACAACAATGTGGGAAGGTGACCCTGAATAACCCCATACCGCTGGTGGTGAACGGAACTCCCACCCTGGAGGGACAGTGGCCATGGCAGATCGCGCTTTACCAGACCCAGGTCAGTCTTCATCACATCTATGGGATTCGACGTAAATCAAAGAAACTTTAGGTGGGTAGGGTCATTGTGGGAACAGTGGATTATGGGTACCTACACACTGAATCATTACTATATTTAGCAGACGGAACGGCTTGCTAACTACTTGCTCCTATATGCTAACTTTTAGAGAAATTTAAACGTGGTGAGGAAACGGAGCGATCAAGCAGAATGATCAATACTTTGATAATATATGTAAGTAGTCTGGATCTGCCTCACTCGAGTAGGTACCGAAAAAAGTCTAGCGAAAACTGAAGGGGGCGAGGCAAACACGTATTGCACACACTGATATATTCTTACTAGTTCTACACACTTCAATATTGAGCGGCACAAAAACTGCAAACGATGTGCTCAAAATCTAATCCAAGTGACGACCAAGGGTGTATAAGTGATGATGGGGAAACTATAAGTATAACGCTTAATTTATTTTTCTTCTGAGGACTAATAGCTGGATTGCATAGAGCCACTTTGAAAAAGTCCTCGAAAATTTGCTCTTCATCAGTTTTTACAATACAGTATCCACGTTCCAAGTATACCATCATCAGAACCCATTTCCGCAAATTTTCCAGACTGTAGACAACAAGTACATCTGCGGCGGAACCCTGGTCTCCCACAGGCACATCATCACGGCAGCTCACTGCATCACGCTGAAGGGCTCCAGAAGGTCTGTCAACAAGAACACCCTCACCGTGTACCTGGGCAAGCACAACCTGAGGACCTCCGTGGATGGCGTGCAAATCAGATTTGTGAGTAGTACTTTTTACTAAGAATGTAGATACTACTTTTAAGATATTACTACCTAATTGGCGACGTAGCAATTGATGCTTTTTGGAGTAACCATACACCTGTTCCAACGGTGAAACGATCAGGTTTGATATCATCATCATTATTATCAGCCAGAAGATGTCCACTGCTGAAAATAGGCCTCCTCCTTAGAACTACACACTGAACGACAGTATGCCATCTGCATCCACTAGATGCCCGAAGCTCTGACGATGTCGTCGGTCGATCTAGTCAGCCCACCTACGCTTTGTCTTCCGGTTCGTGATCTCCACTCAAGGACCGTTCTTCTCCATCGGTTATCGGTTCTTTGAGCGATGTGGCCTGCTCATTGCTACTTCAACATGCTAATAGCTGAAGATGAGCTACCTGATCGGAAATTCGTTTAAGCATCATTTTTCCACTTTGTCGAATGACCAAAACTGACTTAACAAAATATTAAATCTTCGTGTCCTTAACTCCAGGTGGATAAGATCCTGGTGCACCCCGACTACAACGCGACCATCTTCAGCAAAGACCTGGCCATCCTGCAGCTGAAGGATTCAGTAACGTACACCGACTGGGTGCGGCCAGCGTGTCTCTGGCCCGACAACCAGATCGACCTCAACAACGTTGTGGGGAAGAAGGGATCGGTAAGTGTGCAGATGTCATTCAAATGTCGATGGCATGCAGTTGCGCATGCACATCTAAACAAAGGCTCGGTGTTAAGGTACCCCTCGATGGCCTACCTCTGTGCCTGGCGGAGGGCACTGGGATTTCGAAAGAAATGCACCGGTATCGCCCTATCACGCTGCCCGAGACAACACTCTTGAGAAATGCCCTCCCCATCCTACCTCCTAGTAAACATCTAGTAATAAAAGTGTCATTCGAATGTAGAATAGTACAGTTATGATTCAAATAGCGCTCGCAATGTGCTTGTTAGTCAAAGAGGGGCCGAATATAACGTCACCTTTTTAAGCGTTTTAAGTTGTTAAGGTGATAACGTCAAATCACTGTAAGGTGAACCTTAGCCTATCTAGATACGGTTTGCGGTCGCGCAACTTTTCGCAATCACCTAGACGGAATCGCTTTAAACAGATACGCGGTACGGCCCCAGAACTTAAAAACTTAACAAACCCTGAGCAACTCTCCAAAGGTGCATTCTCAGGTATATAGTCCGTTACAAATAGCATGGCACTTGACAGGTGCTTTGAGAGTACGATAGAATGTAACGTGATTCGTAAATATTGAATGTGACAGAACAAAAAAGATTTACATCTAACGGCGAAAACATACAGCAAAGCGCTACTATGAATACTAGTGGTGAAAAATAGTATGTTGGTGGTGTTTGTCAATTGCCATGCTATTTGAAAAGGATTATAACATTGCAGCTTTCGTTTCCAGGTAGTAGGCTGGGGCTACGACGAATCGGGCGTGGCGACTGAAGAACTGTCCCTGGTGGAGATGCCCATAGTAGACCAGGAGACCTGCATCAGATCCTACAGCGAGTTCTTCGTGCGATTCACGTCGGAGTACACCTACTGCGCTGGATTTAGAGATGGTATGGACTAAAAAAGTGAAGTCTTTTACGGCTAATATGCTATTTGGGATTTTGAGGAATAATTTTATTGTCTTCAGTGGTACTTTGAAGGCGAGTATAGGGGTAAAATTTTTGTATATTGATATATTAACAAGATGAACATAGTTTAGCTCGCAACGCTTACTAGCTTAGCTTGCGTGGTAAATTTGCTCCAGCCTACGTTATCTACTCCCAAAAATAATATGACCACTTGATCGCGCATCAATCTTAATTTGCTTGTGCATGATGTAAGTCACGTCGGTCGCGTGGGGGGGGAGAAGTATCGTATGGCGCTTGTGATTGGAGAAATCAAAAGTCATTCGTTCAATTCGCGTCTAGGATTGGCCCGCTCGAAAAAGATCCTGCTCAAAATTCAGTTCCTTTTCAACACCACGGGGAGTAAAGGATGAGCTGTCAAGTGGTTATATCGTCATTGTCTACTCCTATCCTACTTGTATGATAATTATGATTATTTTACTTTTTTGTGTCTCGTGCCATAAGTAATTTAAGGCTGGCCTCTAAAATAGGAAAATACTAAGTTTAGATACCTACACATCACATCACATCATCAGCCAATTAACGTCCACTGTTGGACAAGGCCTCCCTCATAGAGTGGGGTGGAGTCCATGGGCCGTACGGCTTACTCCTAACACGGGCTCGAATTAGCACTAAAACAGCGCAGTTGGCAAAATCACGCGAACTTGAACCTGAACGCCGAGATACGGTCTGCGTTAGCGCAACTTTTATCATCACCTAAACAGAATTGCTTAAAAGTACAGTAAGGCTCCAGGCTCAATGGATACTTTTTCTATGTTAGAGTGCGTAATTTTTTTATCACGAAATCAGTATCTTTGTTTTGTTCATGACAAGTTTTTTTCTGTTTTCTTTTTTGTACAATTTATGAAGCGCAGGCGCAAGCGTTTTAGGTAAAGTTATTTTGTATTTTTTTTTCTAAAATGGTGAACAAATAAATACGAATCTTTATTTTCAATGAGGTTGACGTATGCAAAATTTGCAAACTGCAAAAAAGCATCCCTCTATAGAAACACATAAAATATAAATTTATTTAATACCGTACGTAAGATGAATATTTTTTAAGCTAAATTTTAATTTTAGAGGCCAGAACAGAATATTTGTATATTGCTTCGTTGCTTACAGGAGTCTACAATGAGAATACAGGCGAATGGGAAAGTATGTAAAATTTTAATAATTCTCAGCTTACTGATACTAATTTTTCTTCAGCGCTGCTCTTTAGGGCTGTTTTCTTCTAGGTACCGTTTACATTAATTTTATTGTTAGGGCCTTACTAACAAGTTTATTCACGTGTAAAATCTCGGTACGTTTGTTGTAGACAGCGACCCCCACGTGCGCGTATTCCTGTCATCGCCCAACGCAAGTGCGTGTCTTTGATCTTGCTTGGCCCTTACCTTAACATCACCCTTGTTGGCATCTATTCTAATTGTGCAGAAAACTCTTGTTTGTTAAATATTTCTTATTTTTAAAGAAAACTACATTTTTTAAACTAATTTTAAACATTTTAACATAACGTCTTAATAAATCGATGAACGCCGGCTGCACGCACGAATAAGTATCACTCATAGTCACGTTCCGCCTGAGCCGAGCGTCCAAGCGAGAGCGCGGAACAAGCGATAGAGAAGCACGATCGGCCTAAGCGTTCGGCTTGTGACACATACGTTATCACGTAAAATTATCGTCCGTAAACCGACTTTACAGACAATCAAAATTTTTTTCTTTTCATTTTTTTTTACCAGGAAATATGTATTTGTCAATACTTCCAAAACCACACAAAAGAACGACAAAACAGACGATCAATTACCCAATCGTCTCGTCATAAATGTTGATTAAAATGTATCTTAAGAAATGCAATTAACTATTTACTTTACGGTTAACAAATTAATAGACTCTCCAAAAAAAGATTAGAGAAATAGCGGCCACACTCAAGCCTCTAATCGAATAAAAAACATTCCGCTGTTATTATACTTTGGTTACAAATCCGCCATTTTTGTTTACAATTTACCTATTACAAGTCACAAGTCTGGGAAAGTGCAGATATATATTTACATTCTACACTTTCCCAGACTATACGTAATGGTTAATTCTAATTAAGTACTCATGATATATGCTAGTAGATGCCGACATGTGTAAGCTTGGGTTGCTTGGTAATTATAACAATGCGAAATGGCTGCTTGGAAGTCGATATGGTTTTGGTTAGACCTAAGCACCTAAAATAAAATAAAAAACACAGGCCTAAAAAAGCACGTACGGTACATGCCCAATTACACTATAATTAAATCTAATACCAAGTAATATGTGGACAAATAATGATCAATTTAAAAAACCGACTTCACAAATTTGTATAAAATTGCCAAATTTCGGTTACTTGGATGATCGCACTGTCATCCAGGTTACAAAATTTTCCGGTTATTTTGATATAAAAGGCAAACTATTGAACCAATTTTGATGAAATTTCTATGGGACCAATCTGAAAGATTACCTATATCCTTACAATGAAAAAAATAAATTTCAAAATCGGTTCATATATTACGGAGTTCTGAAGTAAAAAAAATGTAACAAAAATACAACTCAATTGAGAACCCCTTTTTTGAAGTCGATAAAAATAGTAAATGAGGTTGGCCCGTCGAAAGTTTGTAAAGACGGTAGATCGGTAGATAATTTGAGGGTAGATCCGTTTAAGTGGGAAGACATTTTTTTTGCATTGCTCTGTATAATTTTTGGAATTAAAAATAGATAAAGTGTGTGATAATCATTGTGGACTGTTAATTCAGCCAGAACTACCTATAGTGCAAACCATTACAACATTTATAGATAGTGAAACCGTGAGTTTACGAACAATTCACTACTTGTTGTCATTGTCAAAGATAATGCATTTTTGCAAACTTGTTATACCGGTGTTTCAAGAATGTGGGTTCGAGATAAACCTACGACTAAATTAAATGTTGCATAATAGTGTTTCTGTACACACTATCAAAAATTATATCAGTTTTTTATGTGTTTTGTTTAAACTTTTGTGAAGTGCCTGATCATAGTACTTGGGATTATATTTTTCATAAAAAATCACCAGGAGATTAATTATTTTCAACACTGTGCTCTGCAGATGCCGATACAAATCGGACAGACTCACTCTTGGTAGATTTCTAAAAGAGACTGTTGCTGTTACTAATTGAGCAGGCATTCTAAGAGTGGTTGATAGAATAAATTCGTGAAAAAAAAAAAAAAACTGGTTGAACGTTATCAAGGAAACGACGATGGCGCCAATTTGTGCGGGGTGTAAAAACCAGATTAAGACTAACGAGTTTATGCGATGCACGCTGTGCAGTTCAGTATTTGATCTTGACTGCTGCAATATTACTGCAAATCGTTTTAACAAGTTCTCCCCGGAGAAGAAAAAGGCCTGGAAATGTCCTACTTGTGTAAGTAAGCAACCTAAAATGGACAATACGAACACGCCTATACGCCCAGCGGCGTATGCATCGGGTGAATCTTCGAACATTACTCTACGCAACGTCTCGAAGGCGAAGCCTCGCCGCAAATCATCTGATGATATTCCCGATGAAGGTTCTGACTCCGACACAGATATACGCTCTATTATAAGAGAGGAAATGAAGTTAGCACTAAAAAGCGTAACTAATGAACTTCATAGTATTGGTGACAAGGTGTCTTCGTTTGAGCAATCATTGATGTTTTTTAACACTTGCTACGAGGAACTTAAGAAAAACCTAGAAGAAAAATCTGTTGTTATCGAACAACTTCAGAAAAACAATAAGGAGCTGCAGGCAAAAGTTTACGATCTGGAGAAGGGTGTAATGAGCCGGTTGAATCTTTTGGAACAGCACCAGCGTGAGTGTAACATAGAAGTAAACGGAGTTCCGGAGAGTCGCTCCGAAAACGTTGTAAGAATAGCTGAACAACTGGCGAAGACCGTAGATTGTCCCATTACCGATGTAGATATTGTCCATGCATCTAGAGTTGCAAAGTTGAATAAGGACAATGATAGACCACGCACAATAATTGTAAAACTGCGAACACCACTTGTTCGAGACAGTTTGCTTGCTGGAGTTCAGAGATTCAACAAGCTAAATGCTTTAAATAAAATGAATTCTCACCACATTGGAATTAGTGGGAACTGTGTCCCAGTTTTTGTATCCGAGCACCTAAGTCCAGCCAATAAAGCTCTTCATGCGGCTGTTCGCAAGAAGGCGAAGGAATTAGCATACAAGTTCGTCTGGGTACGAGATGGTCGCGTGTATACCAGGAAGGACGAAAACAATTCAGCTCTTCAGATACGTACTATGGACAGTAAATTTTTCATGATGACACGTTGATTATTCACAAGCTAGTTTTATTTCTTCTAATCAGTGTTTTTGGTGTTTTTAATATCTTAAAATGGCTACTCTTTATTACCAAAATGTACGTGGTATGAGAACAAAGACAACTGCTATTTTTAACAATATTCTTCAGAGCTCTTATGATTTCTTGGCCTTCTCTGAAACTTGGCTTAATAAGACCGTGCACAGTGGTGAAGTTGTCGATTCTCGCTATGCTGTGTATCGGCGCGATCGTTTGTGCTCTGGTTTTCCTACTACTAAGCGTGATGGTGGCGGAGTGATGTTAGCGGTGTCACGCAAGTTTGAATCTAGTCGGATGCAAGGTTGGGAATCCAGTTCCGAAGATATTTGGGTTGTAGTGAAGATGAAAATGGGAAACCAAATTAAAAAAGTTGCAATTTGTGTAGTTTACATCCCTTCTCCTGCCAAATTTGATGTTTTGAGTGCATTTCTGGATAACGCTAGTAACTATATAAATCAGGTCGATGAAGTTATCATAGTTGGGGACTTCAATTTACCTTTTATAAAGTGGACCAAATGTGACAATTTCACAAAACCTTCTAACTACGGAAATTCTTTGGGTAACGCATTGGTAGACTTTATTTCCATTTTTAATATGTTTCAGTTTAGCGACTTGTGTAATGAAGACGACAGAACATTAGATCTTGCCATTAGCACATTAAGTGTTATTTCCTTGACAGAACCACTGGATCACATAAGTAAACTCGACCCTAAACATCCTCCTATGTTATGCACCTTACACGACAGCGAACCAAAATATCTCCGTCCTCAGGTGTCTCCTGAATTAAATTATTACAAAGCTGACTTTGACAGTATTGCATCTAAACTTAATGATATTGACTGGAATGTAGTGTTAAATGAGTGTGCATCGGTAAATGAAATGACTTCAAAATTTTACGGTATTATTAAGAGTTTAATTGATGAATATGTCCCAAGGCATAAATTTAACAAGAAACGATTCCCACCTTGGTTTAACAAAAACCTAGTTAAATTACTTGCTGAGAAAAATAAGTTAAGAATAAAATATCATAAATATAAAAATCCCCGTGATCTTTTCGAATTTAATATTTTGAGAGAGCGTGGACATAGATTATCTGATAATTTGTATTCCGAATACATGAAGAAAACTGAGGATGGAATAGCGAAAAATCCTAGGGACTTCTGGAGATATGTAAAAGACAAACGTAAGGAACGCTCTTCATTTCCCGCCGAGATGCATTTGAATGAAAAAACTGCTGACTCTGGTCAGAAAATAGCCGATCTTTTTGCCGCAAACTTTTCAAAAGCATTTACGTCTCATATCCATGATCAAAATGATTCCAATGATGTCATTACTCCTAACGCTCATCAGCATAATTGTATAGGCATCGTAAAATTTACAGAGCACGAAGTCCTAAAAAATATCAAACAATTGGATGTCCTCAAAGGGCCAGGTCCTGACGGAATCCCACCATTATTTGTTAAACGTTGCGGCTCTGCTCTAGCTCTGCCGTTGACTTTGATTATGAATCGTTCCTTACATGTTGGAGAATTCCCTGACGAATGGAAAAAGGCCAAGATTATACCGTTGCACAAAAAGGGAATGGCGGATGACATTAAGAATTACAGGCCGATTTCCATTTTATCGTGTTTTTCTAAATTATTTGAAGCCCTAATATGTCCCATAATTTCTCGTCACGTCAGTCACCTTCTGTCTGAGCATCAACATGGATTTAAAAAAGGCCGCTCCGTCGAGTCTAATTTGGCCGCCTTTGTGTCCGAGTTATCTCAAGAATTGGATCAGGGGCGCCAGGTAGATGCTGTGTATACCGACTTTAGTAGCGCTTTTGACAAAGTCAGTCATATATTGTTATTAGTAAAGTTGGGACGGGTCGGTGTCTACGGGTCCTTTTTAAAATGGTTTCAGTTCGAGTCTGATACGTTTCTTGCCGAGTCTGGGGTTCCACAGGGATCACACCTGGGCCCCATACTCTTCTCGATATTTATTAACGATATCACTACTCATATAAAACATTGTAATTTCAAAATGTTCGCGGATGACCTTAAAATATATAGATCAATAAATACTGCTACCGACGGCAATCTCATACAGAGTGATATTAACGGTATACAAGTATGGTGTGATGAAAATAGAATGCATCTCAATGCTCAAAAATGTTTTTATATTAAATACACTCGTAAAAAATTACCTATCGACACTAAATACATGTTAAATGGAGCTAATCTGCAGGAGGTGAGTGAAATGCGAGACTTAGGAGTAATTATTGATAGCCAGCTATCCTTTAGGACCCATATTGACGTAACCGTTAAAAAGGCAGCACAGTTGCTTGGCTTCATTAGGCGCAACACTAAAAGTTTTAGATCTCCTATCACGAAAATTATACTATACAATTCGATGGTACGCAGCTGTCTGGAATACGTGAGCATAGCGTGGAATCCTTTTTATGCAGTGCATTCTCAGCGCATCGAAGGCATCCAGCGTGCTTTTACGAGATCATTGGCTTTCTCCAGCCAGGGCATTTCCCACAGAAGTCCCTATGAAAGTCGTCTTTGTTTTTTTAAAATGCATACCTTGAGAGACAGACGAAAGATCCGCGATCTAACATTTCTCCATAAAGTGATTCATGCATTTACCGATTGTCCATCTATTTTAAAAGAAATCTGTTTACACGTTCCATACCACTATCCTAGGCATAGAATTTCTCGAATTCTAGGTTGGCGGCAAGCTGCTAGAACCAATTTGGGACTTACCTCCCCTACACAAAGATTATGTCGCACCTATAACGAGTTTAACGTCTCCTTGTGTGATCTGGATGTATTTAATGATACTTTATATGTTTTTAAAAACAAAATAGTAAAGTCTCTAACCATAGACAAATAATGTTATAAATATTATATGTACATATTATGTTTATTCAATTATCTTAGTTATATAGTCTTAGTTATATAATCATATAGTTTTAGTGTCTAACCACTTATATGGCGAATGTTGTATACGCCTATAAAAGGTGTTCATATCAGACGCATGTCTAAAAAATGTAATATTTAAGAATTTATAATATGTTCACTGTTGGCGTATCTTAATAAATAAATAAATAAATAAGACGGTGCTAGTAAGTATAACTTCCTTTTTGTTGTATTTGGAAAATATCAAATAGACAAATTTAATGGCATAACGACAAAATTCCCATAACGAAGGTGTAAGCTATGCTGGAGCCCCTTTGAAAGTTGCCAACCCCAGATGAAATTAAAATCAAACACAGATCTAACTGGATAATTTGAGGTTTCAAGGAGCTACGTAGTAACTTTGCCAGTACTTACAATACTAGGTACATAACAAATCCATGAGAGCACAAGTAAAACATACTACTAAAAAAATCATCGGCAAGCAAGACCTAATAATTGGGATAGCCATTAGATTAGAAAAGGAATGCCTTTTAATCGCACGCCATGACTTTTTAATACCTCCTAATTAAACGTTCCATCAGAAATAAATATGAGTATCTACAACTACACATCAAAGTCCCCATGATCTAAAATTTTATTGTTATACACAAACGAAAGCTCTGATTCGAATCGCTCCCACCTTTACCTTCTAATCCCGCTATCAGCAAAGACTTTGTTATACACAAGCGGAAGCTCTGATTCGAATCGCTCCCCCCTTTACCTTCTAACCCCGCTATCTGCAAAGAGTTTGTTATACACAAGCGGAAGCTCTGATTCGAATCGCTCCCACCTTTACCTTCTAATCCAGCTATTAGCAAAGAGTTTGTTATACACAAGCGGAAGCTATGATTCGAATCGCTCCCACCTTTACCTTCTAATCCAGCTATTAGCAAAGACTTTGTTATACACAAGCGGAAGCTCTGATTCGATTCACCTTTACCTTCTATCCCCGCTGGTAACAACGTCTTCCCCAACCCAAACAGACACCTCGCATTTCTATGCGAGGCTTCACTTGGCATTAGCAGCGAAATATATCTCGCTGCCTTTTTACACAGGTGTTTTTTTTTCACTAGTTCCATCATGGAACTACTAGGACCAAGCGAATTTTCGTGGCATTTTTATGAAACATACATAAAAATTTAAGTAACATTAAATTAATTTATTAATTAGCGGGGTGCATTAGCATTACACCCCGCTAACTCAAATGTCAGCTACATTTCTAAATTGTCTGCATAACAATTAATTTAATGTTACTTGCATGTAGCAAGAATTAAAGATGGCACCACTAACGCTTAGAGATGGTTGCAAAGATAGTTCAAGAATTTGGAGGTACACAGAATTCAGTCTGTCGTAAAATTTGGCCCAGAATACCGGGTGCAACGATCCCACTCGCGCATTTGATGTTTTTTTTTTTAAGATAGAAAGTTAATCTTTTAAAAAACGTACTACGGTCATTTTACAACGTTAACATTTCAAAATATTTAGAAATCTCTAAAAATGTGCTTTGGTCAAAATCGGATCCGTAGTTTCGAAGATTACCTCTTTATCATATTAGTGTAGATGTAGATTATAACAAAAATGTGTTCTAAATATTTTAAAATATTAACTTCGCAAAATGACCAAGGCACATTTTTAAGTAATTTTATATTAATGTGGTCACTCAAATCACATACACACATAAACAAAAAACATAAAATGTACGTATGAGCGCCATATTCTCGGCCTTAAATAGTTTGGTTTTGTCTAGGTATCTATATATTTGCTATATATCAAGTCGTTAGTCTATAGGGAAAGGTAGACTTCTGTGCATTGCGGCTGAGGCGACAAGTCTTCACACTATGAAAATGTACGGCGCCGATACCGAGGACTGCGTCAAACGCGTGCGGCCGCCGACGACTGACGTCGCCATACATTTTCAAATCGCATCAGCCGCACGCGTTAAACGCATGCGTGAGACGCCAGCGATCGGCCGCGATGCACGGAAGTCTACCTTTACGGTACCTATATCTGATTTTGATCTGCAGCCCGAATCTGTTTTACCCTTATCAATATATACCTACATTTAAGACTCAAAGAATCCCATATTCCCAGGAACGTCGGTGTGCAACGGTGACAGCGGCGGCGGCATGGTGTTCAAGCTCGGAGGCACCTGGTACGTGAGAGGCCTTGTCTCAGTCTCTGTGGCGAGGGAAAACGAGTACCGCTGCGACCCGTCGCACTACGTCATATTCACCGACCTAGCCAAGTTCCTGCCTTGGATAAGGCAGAACGTTAACGACTATTAGAATAAGACTAGTTTTTATATTGATATGTTAATTAAGGTTTTCCGTAAGGATTTGGTTGCTATCGGCTGTACACAGCCTCGCCGAGAAAAGCCGATATATTTTATATGGTTTTACCAGGCCTGGCGCACTCCGCACTTTAGGTATGAAGCTACAAGTAGTCGTCTTGTCGAACTTGCCGTGCCCGCTACCGCGCGATAGACAGAGATAACGCGACAAGATGTACGCGATAGAGGCAACTTCTAGGTTAATATAGCTGCATGCAGTTAGCGCTCGCACGTCCTGAATTGCACTTTATTGTGTAGTAGCAAGAGTCGCTACTTATTTAAATGATTTTGCGGAGTGAATCTTTTGTATTTGTACTTATTTGTATTCTGTAGTTTCACTCACTTTGCGCCTGAGCCTTATTTACAATTTTTGCTCGGATTTTGACATCGAGCGGGAAAAAACGAAAGTGTACAGCCGGCATAAAATCAGTGTGCCAAGTATGAATACTCGCTTCGTAAAATATGTATCACATTCCATTGAAATTGTAATTTGTATGGAATTATATACGTATTTTATTATTGAATATTCTTATTTCGCCCACAGAATTAAGTTATCGTTGATTGTGTCGAACAACGAAATTATTTGTGTCGATTCGCAAAAATCTATCTACGGAGGCTTCGTATCTTTTATGTAAGCTACAGGGCCTACTTCGTTAGATGTTTTATGTCGAATTTCCTAACAGGGATGTTCGACATAAAACCCCTAACAGACGTGACGGATTTGGTTCACGAAGTGTCCTAGGTTTGTTTGCCTTTACAAATTTAGGTTCCTTTTCGAAATACCGACAAAGTTAGACGTTTTAATTACGACAAAGGATTTAACGTAATTCAAATATTGACCCACGCATTGAACAAGGAAGATCAATAAAAAAAGAGGAATTGTAATTACGTGACGCAGTTTGACGCCTTGAAAAATGTTACATTGGTCCATAATCCGTCCTTTTTACACACATTACAGTCACAGATCAGATAAACAAAGGAGATATGGTAAGGAGTGGCGGGTGCAAACGCATCAGGCATTAAATCTGGCTTGATGCCTTTAGTAGAACTTAGCCAGCAGACAACCTTGCCGCCTTTAATGTGGACTATAAGTTCATTGGTGTCGCAAGTTTCTTATAAGTGTGCGTACTTAGTTTTTGCGTTAGACAGTGTAGCAGTGTAAAAATTTATCAATATAAAAACCAACTTCATAAAAATGACAGAACTAGACCAAATTGAAAGGGGACCACACGGGAAGCACCAGCTTTCAAATAAATAAAGAATCATCAAAATCGGTTCACCCAGTCGAAAGTTCTGAGGTAACAAAAAAAATTTTTGGAAGCCGGTAAATAAAGTAGGAGGAAAGCGGAGACTAACACGAACTATAATAGGCCTAGCTGTGATCTATTTTTAACACGCTTTTATTAGCTTGGTATGTTTGTATGTAACGGAATCTTTGAACTTGATTTTCAACTACTTCAAAACGTCGAATTAAATTGAAATTTTACACACTTATCAAGGACCGATGACAATGCAATAATTTAAATAGTTTGTCCCATTATCCTTATCAGGATTTTCAGGATTAGCGATTTCAAAGCGTGTTTTTTAGCTTTTTTAATTGCGAGAATTACTTATTACTTCTCATCTCATCAACGAAACGAAATTAAAATTAGTTCACAGATAAATAAGCTGCAAGTATTTTAGTTTTACGGTAGACAGAGAGTGTACTATATCACGTTATGACGTCAGGCCGTGCGCGCGCCATCCAAATGCTATACTAACACGCTTTACGGGAGAGGGAGAGCGCATCGGCTCCTACCACCATCTTCTTTTTTTCCAACGCTTTTTAATAACTTTCTTGTTTTGGACGTCTAAATAGTAATATGTTGCCACAGCAAACAAAGTTATTGCAGCAGCAGATTCTACGTCCATTTCGCGGCGGGTTTCACGAACGACTGTGAACATCCCGCGAATGTGGAGGGCATGACTTGTGCCGAGAATTCACGCCGTGAATTCACGGCACTAATGTGGAGCCGCCATAACACTGTTAATTATTATAATATTACACACGGTACCGCTCGAGCTTGGCTCTGACGCACTCCCGCGCGTCTAGATGTGTTATGAAATCGTCCTTCGCTAATACTGTTATTTAAAATAAATGAAACATTAAGACACAAGCCTATTGTGCTAAGCCATCTCTCCCTTGTATGTCTGATCTGAGATTACAGCAATATAATTATATTGTTATAACAATGCAGAATTGTAACTAGTTAACAAACCAGGGCCTTACTTAAAGACGTTACTCAAGTTGACATACGCTTTAATATGCTCCGTCTGATTTTCGCGTGTGACGATTGCCGTCAGCGAGAAGTTGAGAGAGCATTTTTAACATAGATCAACAAAAATAATAGATCATTTTTGAGCATAGATCAACTTGAGTAACGTTTTTAAGTAATGCCGCCAGACGATTGTTCGCTGTGATTTCTTGTCTATTTGTAGATTTATGTTAATTTCTCATTTATTTATAAACCTATTAAGAAAATAGCAGCTATCACGATTGTGACCACATTTTGATAAACTAATAGACTGATAAGAGAAAATCGCTCATAAATACCTAAATATTATATAATCCGAGTTGTTTCCTTTCGTTTATTCCCAGAAGTTCCTTGAAAGTAGTTCCGTAATGGAAAACTATTGACTTTTTTCTCAATAGCTCCATGGAATAAAGTACAAAATAATTTAAATTATTTTGACCTCTACTTGTTCCGTACTTAGAGATTAGTCCTTCTCATCAACCTACTTGCCTACCTCTCATGCCTGGAAGATTGCGTTTAGCGATAAAGCAGCCATTTGTGGCACTAGCTCGTAAGTATTTTCAGTGGGTGACGTACGAATTTTTGCTTAGTAAAATACGTATCTAATTCCTTACAAATTTCAAAATCAAAATTATATATTTGTATGTAATTCGTCGTATTTTACGTAGCGAATACTCGTACTTCACCCACTGTTATTTTTTTCTGGAATTACGTTAGACAATAAAGTTTCTATCTCCTTTCAGCGCCGGCCCTAGGGTAGAGCGAGAAGCGTTCGTTCTAGGCCCCATTGTTCAAGCCAAAGGGGGGCTGGTGGGAAAAATTAAGTTCCCATCTGCCCCACACGTTAATGGGGTAGATGGGAATATTTCGCCAGATAGCAAGAGGCTCCTAAATGTCTAAAGCGAAAAAAAACAAGCGAAAAAATATTTTTTTATGGTGCCTTGCAGCCCGTGGCAGGGGCGGTCGCACACTTGCTTTGTTTATAACCCGCATAAAAGTTGTATGAGGAAATAGTTTACATCCTGGGTTAGCATATGGGCTACATTTTATTCCCGCAAATCATCGATTCCTGTACGTTAGTTTCCAGAAATGAAACGCGCCGAAAGACAATCTCTACCCTGATCAAATGCTAAGAAAGCCGGGAAAATCCACATTTTGGGGTGAATTTAAAGTTCACATTACAGAAGCAAGTTGATGCGTTCTACTCAGTTTTTTTTCCGCTTTTGTTGCAATCGCCTCAAGATCTGTCATAAACTGTTTAGTCAGTACTTTAACAGTACTGTGAGAACTTTGGCTCCTAAGTTTGAAAACTTTAATGCTATTGAAATAAGCTCGAGAATGAAATAAGCCCACGGTTTACGCACGGAACGCGTGCGTCTGTAATGTGAACGATGCGAACCTTATAATAAAAATAAAACATTAAGTATCTTTACGAACGTTCTATATTACAAATAAGAGAAACTTAGGTAACGATAAAAAACTACATACTTGGGTGAGACGCTGATAGACCCGAGTCGCGGCGGAGGTGCATTCTAATTTGATCCTTATATCGTATTACGTAGAGCGGATTAATGTAAAAACTAATGACAAACGCGCTAAGTAACACTGGAGTACGGAGTCATATTTCAAATTTGCAAATTTTTCTCAAACATGATAAAGTGTTTTCTATCTGTTTGTAATTTTTATTTCTGGTGTACACAATAGTTTCTATCTATCTATAAATCAATGTGACCATATTTTGAAGAACACACTTCGAAGAAAATTGGACTTTGTTTATTTTTACTGTTACTTTGCTCAAGGTCGTCGATTTTTATCTCCTTATACGTTCGTACAATATTTCAACGAGCAAAGAGATTACGCTTTTCCTTAGAGAAGGCGAATGCACAAAGGTTACGTTAGAATGTACAGAAAAAAAATGCATTTCCAGATGGTGACCTATGATTGACTCATAGTAAAAGCTATCCATTTTTATTTTTATATTAGTTACTAGGCAGCTTTTTATTATAATGATAAAATTTATACTTTTGTGTATATTTTACGACGCAATGTTTCAGAAAAGTACTGTACAAAGCGGCGATGCATTTATGGACTCTCGTATGCTAGCCTCGGCTACGCTTCGGTCTACATATTCAAGTTCATCCATACATGCTTCTGCCGCCTGTCGCTGCAGAAATGTAATGCTGTACTTAGCATGATTTAGGGTTTGCTTTTCAATGTATTTTTATGTATCTATTGGCGCGCCTTGGTAGTATGCCGTGACGGCAAACATTATTACGCTTTTACCCTCATATTTCATATTTTTATTTTATTTGCCGCGACTCTCGGCATATCATCGATCCCTTAAAAATAAATAAAAATAAATCCTATACATAAATCTTACAATCACTTTCGACAAAATTAGACAACCTAAGAAAAAAAAATGAAAAGTACATAGCTGCAATAGCCGGCTCAAATATGGCACATACGAGTGAGACCAACTGCACTGCGACGTTACCCACTGAGCAGGTAAATTGGTGGCACTGTATAAAAATGACTGCCTCGAAACACTAGCCAGGCTAGCATGCGCACCGCGACAAGATTTTGTAGACTCTTTTTATCGTGCCAAAGATAGACAGGCGTATATGTAACCGTAGGGACCTTGTACCGTTCTCGTTCGAGAAAGTGACGACAAGATTTTGTCGCGGTGCGCATGTTAGGCCGACAGAACTTTTTACATATGCAAGAATGTGTACGTGAAATCGAATGTCGATCCGGCTAGCGAGATCGAGGAACCCTCTGTCTCTTTCTTACAAAAAATCTAAATAAATAATATATCATGACATGAATATGAAAACGCCGGCCATATTGTATTATCCATGCCTGTCAGAACAGAGACAGCGCCACAGTATATAAGTTAAAACAGTAACTCGAGTCGGATTCGGACGTGTCTTTTTATTCGGATAGTCTTTAACTGTATTAAAAGTTAAAAAAAATCATGCTGGTGTAATCCTACAAGTTTTTTTTTTTTTTTTTCATAAAACTTCATTTCTAAAAACTAAAAAAAAAAACGATTGTCAGAAAAATACAAAATAAAATGTTTTTCAATAAAGTAGTATTTTGATCATTAGTTTATTGAAATATGGTTCATTATATAAGTACGCAATCCAAGTGTGTAATAAGATCCTTGCTGTATCTTACTCTATCAATGTACTGAGGAGGCAGCCATAATAATTAATATTGAATTTAATATTATTTTATAATAATGTGCCATATTATAAGAGCCGGCGTTAAACATAGTGTTAAAACTTACAAAATTGAACCAAAAATCTTAGGAAACAAACCAAAATCACGCTATTCATAAAAATAAGACTAAAATTAACACAAAATGAACTTTGTAACTCGCAAGTCTTTTAAAAATGCAAAATCTAAAACATACTAAAAAATATTATGAATAATATTAACCTGCGCAGACGTCGCCATACTATATGCAAGCATAAAAAAATTCACTTCACATTCGTTCGATAACAGATTTTTTTTCCACCCCCTAAGCCTGAATTCCTCTTATGCAGATCTCGGTCGCGTACAGGGCCGGAGCGTAACCCTATCGGGGCCCCTAGGCAATACAATTCTCGGGGCCCCTTTCCTTTAAAGGTAAAGGGTAAACCTTTTAATTTTTTTTTTTCTAAAACAAAAGTCGAGTCGATCAGATCGACTCCTGCTTTTTGCTTTCACTGAAATGATCTTAATGAATAGATTATAGTTATAGATAAGTGATGATCCTCTAATGAAATGGTTCGATACATAATTATAGGTTATAGGTCAACCGATAGAATACTTCAACCAAATACCGTTAGATGGCGCTTTTTACAGTAAGTAAAATCATATTTCTATGGCAACATTACCGGATGTAAATAATGAGGAATGCCAAAACGGTTTTTTTTTTTCTTGGTGCGTGGCCCGTATCGACTAGGCCCCCGTGGGCCCCTACTCGGTCCGGGGCCCCTAGACAGTTGCCTAATCCGCCTTATGGATAATCCGGCCCTGGTCGTGTAGGACACTTATCGTTAGTCAGAACAAAAACACCGTAGTGCGATGCTGATCGCCTTAAGATGTATAAATATATACGGACACTTGGTGTCCTCGGGTGGTCGACAACGGACCGATACGAGCTCCATGCAGTGTTGCCAACTCTCTTTAAAGAAAGCGGACTGGGGACAACTCCTGAGAAGCGCAAGATAAGAATGCTTTCCGAAAAAAAGCGCTAAATTACGTAAAACTTGAAAATTAACATGCTCAAAGGTGTAGCATAATTTGTTTACGGCTTTGGATGCTTGTTCCCTAGTAATTACATACACGTGGACATTTTAATTAAGAGAAATATTGAAAAAGAGCTAGATTGAGCGCTAAGTGCTGTTTTGCTAAGTGTTATTTGTTAGATGCTGACAGAAAGAAAAGAATGAAAGATTTATTTTTATTTGACATTACTTCAAAAAACTTATATGTAAAGGATACTATCAGTGTCGATGGGGTCCATCCCGGAATTAATGCTGGAAGTCGAAGACTATCAGCGCCGGTTTTCAGATGACCCCAGAGATGAAAAAGCGTCAGATCTAGCGCTAAATGCTAAGTTGGCATTGGCTCTATGGAGCGCCAGCCGCGTCAGTCGAGCGACGTACGCGGCGCAGACGCACGAGTCCAACGCACGGCGTACGCTACACATAGCAGCCGCTGACATCGGCCTCGCAGTGTGGTGCTCGACAATGTGTCATGTACGCGCGACCGACGTACTGTTATAATACCATATCTAAAGGCGCTATAGAGGGCAAACTGCTTAGCTTGACAAGCACACTGACATCAAGATTTATTTCCTCTATTTTAGCAATTGATATGTATGATGGTAATATGCAATGATTTTACATTTAGACTTGGTTGAGAACGCCAGGTTTTTTTGTATGATACTGAAACAAACGAGACGAGCGAAGTCGCTCGCCTGATGGAACTTCACGCTTGCCCATACTAGCACAACGCCACTCAGAATTTTGAACTTCAACAGTTCAAAACCCTGGATGGCAATGCACTGCGCTCGTCACCAAGATATAAGATGTCAAATCTCTGTGTGCCCTGTAATTTCGCTGGAAACATTGCCCTTCAATCCGGAACACAGTAGTGTTTACACACTACTGCTTGGCGGTTGAATAAATGGCATAGGAGTGGTACTTCCCCAGGCGGACCCCTGCAAAAGAGTCCTACCACTACAAAAATTATAATATATTTATATATTATAATGGTTATTCCCATTGTAAAAAACCACTTCCAAGGCCTACCTTCTAACCAAAGATAATATAACCACTTGATTGCGCATGAGTCATAATTTGCTTGTGCACGATGTAAGCCACGCTGGTCGCGGGGAGGGGGTATCGTATGGCGCTTGTGATTGTAGAAAACAAAAGTCAATCATTCAATTCGTGTCTAGGATTGGCCCGCTCGAAAAAGATCCCGCTCAATATTCATTCTCACTGAACGTGGGGGGTTAAAGGATGAGCTGACAAGTGGTTATAGTCACAACCGATATTAGCATAAAAGGAATTCAAGCAGCACTCGCAATTTCGTGCCCCGCAGTCCATCAAATGCGTCAGTTTCATTTCGTTGAACGTGCTTTGCATGGCTAAGTCCGACTTATTTCGTCCTATCTTTTAGTCAACCGGTGTGAATGATGCCAGTTGTCTGCGCAGGCTATAAAATACTCCTCCTTCCTTCCATCTTCACACGATTAGAATAAACGAGAAACGATAGCAAACTACAGCCTGGTGGTCAACTTTGAAGGTGCTTACTCTGGATTGTATTGCGGATCGGCCTTTACGCTTAGTGTTGCATTTCTAACTCTAATGAGCAAGGTCAGAACAAGTTATGTTTTAAGGAAGAAAACAGTTTTTTCTTATCAAATTGCCAAACAGTCACAAAGTTAATCGAAACGCTTTTTTAAGTTAGTGTTACTATAGCTTCTATTATTTTTAAACCTGTAATTTTAAACTAATATTACAGGTGCGAAGTTATTGTCGGCACTCTATGCTTGATTGTTTCTAACCTTTTCAGGACTTACTGATAATAATGTGTAAGGAAGTAATGTGTATCCACAGCCTTCATGATTGTCGTGAAAATGTAATGTGATGAAAATTATCTTCGTTGCTGAATTTTCTACTCATCCCCAATTCTACCGGAAACAAAAGTATGGTTGATATGATGTACATTTGATTCCGGTAGAAGGCGGGATACGTAGAAAAACGCGAATCCGTGTGAACAAAACCGCGAGGAGAACGGCTAGTCAATTAATAAAAACCTCAAAAAAATCTATTAAGAATTTTAATGATATCTTGTTAATTGTCACATGTTGAGATGAAGGGGAAAATTGCATTGAAAATGTGGACCCTTTGTAATTTAAAACACAATTAAATAATTACGTAAAAACAGTTTAAAAACTAAACCATGCTACTTCAAAGCTGCATGTAATTCAAAGTCTGTCATTTAAAATTCTATTGTATGTTATTCGGTATAGAGTTCACATTGCAATACTCTTTTCCACCAGCAGTATGTTGCTTACTTCTAGATGAGACTGCAGTAGTTACGAGCACGCATTTACTTACTATCAGACGCACGATAAGCTCGTCTATTATCAACTAAATCAGGATTTGCGAGATTATTTTTATGCTTACATCGATGACTCACTAGACTTTGACAAACTGATCTAAAGCCGAGTTATTAAGATTTCTAACATTCTAAAAACCGACATGAAATAAGGGAGAAAGCATCAAAAGGCACTTTCTATCCCCACTAAAAACTTTAAACATTTATATCTCAAAAATTTATCAGCCATTTTGAATATTTTATTCAGTATGTGTTATGTATTTAATTATATCCTTCGCTAAGCCTATTATTTGTAATAAATGACACATTACGACATAAACCTATCACCTTAGTAGCGGCAAAACGATGCTGAAGTGCGTCTTTCGAAGGCATGTCATTATTTTTGTTTTACGGTTCGCTAAATGCTGTCTTCACATTTCTTGGTACTTAGAGGCTCATCTAAGCGTTTAATGCAGCACAAGCGCAAGGCTCACTTTTAACCAAGCATGAAACTTGTTTGTTAAAAAAATTGGATGCGTTAATCTCCAAAAACCAAATTTCAAGCATCCCTACTTCTATACATTTATCAATTCATTAAAAATATTTACAAATAAAATGTTCATAAAGAACAGAGGTCTATCAGATATGATAGTAATGTTAAACCGTAAAATAACCGAGTACCGTTTTACCAATAAGGCGAAGGACCGTTCCTACATCTCTGCCCCTTGAACCTTTCCTCGGGGTAGCCCACAGCCCAGTGTGCGTTCCTGCCTCTGTTTGCTCGCAGACCCTTGTAGTTAGGGAACGGAGCGCGGGGGTTCGCGCAGTGGCCTGGGCCTCGGCAGCCGTTTCGGGGTGTGGCGGGCAGACTTCCGCCTAACAGTGGGGATGGAAACCCTTCCCAAGATTCTCCTGTCATGCAGCCGCCGCAACCGCCCCATGCGTAGTCCCCTGAAAAGTGACAGTAGGTTCATTTAACACATAGGTATAAAAAATATGTATAAAATGAGAAGCAAAAGACAAGTAATGTTTTAATAATATTTCTTCTAATTTTGCAGCGGCCCACGATGTTACCCTCAGATGAGACAATCACAGGAGGATATGCCTTAGTACAATGTTTGTTCGTGTTCAAATGTCTCCATTTTTCTTTTCCTATACCGCTAAACTGCTTAACGCAAAAACTTTAATTTATCATCATCAGCCAGAAGACGTCCACTGCTGAACATATGCCCATTTAACCTCCACACTGAACGACATCCTGCAATCTGCATCCACTGGATGCCCGCGACTCTCACAATGTCGTCGGTTCATCTAGTGGGAGGCCTACCTACGTCGGTTCGTGGTCTCCAAGGACCTTTCTTCCCTATCGGTTATCGGTTCTTCGAGCGGTGTGGTGGTGATTTGAATTTTAAAACTGTATGTACGGCTCACAAATTTATTACGCACACTAAGAAACTTGCGAAGAAGTAACTAATAGTCCACATGCAAAAAAGGGCGACAAAGTGGTCTACTGGGCGAGTTCGACTAAAGGCCTGATTTAGATCAGATGCGTTCACACCCGCCACTCCACCTCAACATATCTCTCTTGATTTTCTGATCTTTGGTTTTACCGTGTCCTTATTATATTTTATCGGGTAAAAAAATACCGTTTTAATCCAGGGTATAAAACTCCCTTTATAACAAATGTCATCCAAATCCAGTAAGCCGATATTAGATAGATAGATAACTCTTTATTGTTCACACCAAAAATGACATACGTATATAGTAACATAAAAAACCACTTAAAAACAAGTGAATAATTGGCGGCCTTATCGCTATAAGCGAACTTTTCCAGGCAACCTTACTATTATTATTGTTACACAAACACACACAAACCTTTGCCATTATAATAGGCTATCGTTTGACCATAGCTCATCTAATGTTAAATGACGGTGTGGTCGAAGATTGTAAACACGCCTAGCCTGGAATGGGAACTGGCTCTCAAGAGAGGCTACCGGTGCTTGGCGACATTATGAATTGAAGTTATTAAAACACTGTTTTAAACTATCACGGTTGTTCACTAAAGTTATATGATTATTTACGGGATATTTACCGTGTAAAGATTGTGGAAGAAGCTCCCGATATTTCGGCGCAGTTACATGCACCATGTTCACGGGTAAACTCCGAAATATCGGGAGCTCCTTCCACAACCTTACCACGGTAAATATCCCCTAAATATCATTTAACTTTAGTGAAGTTATTAAAATTTTACAATCTTAAAATATGTAAGTTGAAATATAAAACAATGTAGATTTCTTTACTATTATTGATTTCAATATTTTAAAAATATTTATATATTCTTAACGAAAGTGTTTGTTTGTTTCTCTTTAGCGCAGCAACAGAACAACGGATCGACTTAATTTTTTACAGAAAAATAGTCCGACCAAAGGCATAGGAAACTTTTTGTTCTGAAAAAAAAAACAGTTCCTGAAGGAATGTCCACGCAGCGAAACCGCGGCCGCATCTAGAGGTATATATGTAAACCTAAAAACTTTAAAACTATTATTTTTACAACAATAAAGTTATTAGGAATTAAAACTTATTTTACAGTCCAAATGTTATTACAGTTTGAAAGAATTTTTCAACGATAATTTTGACGAAATTTATATAGATCGTTCCGTTCCGAGTGTTGCCGTACCCAAATAGGGTCATATGTATTACTCTAATAAACATGTACCTACTATAAGACCTTATGTACCTACATATGTTTGCAATAAAATATTGAGTATTGAGACAAAATACTGAGTCAATAAAATGCGATATTAATTAATAGTATTTATTTTTACATGGCTAGGTATCTTTGGCCTAAAATTGGAAGAATACTTTGCGTCTTTCACTTGTCACCTATTTTTTACTTTATTATTTAATACAATCACAAAATACTATACATTATTATAATTTTCAAAGTTTCAATGTTTTAAATGTTTTCGACATGGCCACATCAACGACATTGAGGTACAAACACATCATACTGGTACAATTGAGATCACGGCTACGGAATAAAATCAAAATTGGTGGTATTCGGTACTATGCAAACGTAGCTACGAATTAGAAAGAAAAATAATCATACAGGGTGATTGGTAACAACCTCACACAGGCTTCCCTACATCATTCTTAACAACTTTTATTCATGAATTTTACAAACCTTTATACATTCCCCAAATATTTATGTTTTTGTACAGAAATAAGCTAAACTATTTTAATAGCTATGGAACTAAAGATATTAAATATGATATAAGGTACCCCGATAGGCAACCCTATAATAATACGTTAGTTAAACCTTTACTTTCACAGGTACGTATTAACCTTTCTAAAACTATTTTGTAGACCAAAACATTTAAGACACACTGAGAGCGCGTTCACTTTCACGCCAACAGTGTTTGTGAGAACAAACACGACAATGATAAAATTTCTTTGAGAAGTGTTAGTTCTCATTAGCGCTGTTAGTGTCATGATTTGGAACACGCCCTAGCTTTACCGTGGCATGTGAAATGACACTGACTTATTCGTATTCTTAATGCACGAAATAGTAAACCGCGTGTTAAATTTTGTTGCAAATTAAACGGGAATTTGATGCTAATAGCATTTTTTGTCATTAATATGCCTCTTACCAAAGAAGGATACATCATTACTTACGTGTGACTGGTATCGCACGCGCATCGTTCTCTCATGTTGAGCAGGTTACTTGCACCGTGTACAAGCCTTAAGAGTCGGAAATTTAAATTCTGAGTTGATGCCGATAAGTCAAACTTTATGTTCTCAAGTCAAACTCATCGGGGAAAGCTATTACAGGTATACTATAACATGAGTAAATGAGGTTTCGACTCGCATAGTCCCTCGGAAAGGTGGTGAAGTATTTTAAAAACTAATATTTTTGGTAACAATGGGTATTATATAGTTATATAAATATCAATATAAAAAACCGACTTCATAAAAATTTCAGAATGCGCCCTCTATCCCATAGAGCGTGCAATGGTTAGACACTATCGGTTTAAGAGCCGTAACAGACACGTCAACATGGCTGACGTCAACCACTTCAACCAACGGCAGAAAAAGAGAGGGGAATTATATTCTCACTCTTTCTCTCCCGTTGGTCAGACGGCGGTTCGTCAGCCAAGTTCGATACGTCTGTTACGGGTCTTAGGCGCATGCCTGATTTAGTACTGAGATATTCCGACAGATGTCTCTTATAATATTTTTTGTGTGGAAATTACTTAATTTATATTGTAAAAAAAATAAAACGTAATAGAACTGTACCAAATTAAAATGGTACCGAAGGGAAAGCACCAGCTTTCAAATAAAAAAGAATCATCATAATCGATTCACCCAGTCGAAAGTTCTGAGGTAACAAACATTTTAAAAAAACAGTGGATTTGATAACATCCTCCTTTTTGGAAGTCGGTTTGCTGGAAGTAGTGCTCCAAAGGTCATTGCATTCTCGAAAGGCTAACAGAGTCAAAAATTGATTTGCTTATCTTTTAGTATGCCTGTAATGTTTTTTAGATGGAGGCGCTTCTCCTGCGCTCGCGTCACTTTAAATATGAATATTAAAGCTATGAAGTATAGTTAAATATAAAACTTTTGCATAACGAACCATCCCGAAGCCACACAACTAATACAATAATTATGTTTTTTAATCATTCAATAACAATAATTAATTTTAGTAAATTTATCAATTACAATAATAATAGTCACACCAAAACTTAATAAGAAATTTAATTTTAAATACATTCATATAACTGCTAACACTAATAAAATGCTAAAAATGTATTAATGAAAAAGTGATATTAATAATAATTGATACAACATCATAAGATTATATAACTAAATTTTATTATAATTATCATAAGGCCAATATAACCGATTTTATTTTAATCTAAGAAAATATATTGAATTATTATTTGTTTATTTATTTCTAGCCACACATTTAGATACTAATATTAAATTAAAAGTCTTACAATTTTAATTTTAAGACATATTATCTGTTATATAAAAGTAATAAGTTTTCTATAGCAACCAAAGTAAACGATATAATGTTATTTAATAGTTTTTACTAAGAATGCTAATTTTGGAGTTGTTTTCGATACAAGCGTCTCGGGCAATTTAAACAAAATATATATTGAGCGGGATACATGTTATTATTTTATGAACAATAAACTAAAATGCCTTTAAATTACATTTTATTTCAAACATAAACCCTTATTATTTTATTTTACAAATATCATAACTGACCGATGGGCCAGGATCGTCACACAGTGGGTGTCTGATGGACGACGCAGTCAAGGAAGGCATAGAAAACGCTGGCGTGACGATCTCGACTCATTCCGGAGAGGTTGGCAAGAGGTGGCGGAGGACCGAGATTTATGGAAGGAAATAGGGGAGACCTTGGCTCAACAGTGGCTCAACAGACTGCCTGCGCCGACTACCTGCGCGTGACGTGCGCTAACGATAAAATAAATAAATATCTCGGACATTTTTGCACACATGGTCATCTGACCCCAAACTAAGCAAAGCTTGTAATATGGCTGCCAGAGACTGATATACGTACATATATATTTTTAAATACATACTTCATTCGATATTAACATCCAGACATAGAACAAACACAAATGTTCATCACACAAATGTTTGTCCTAGATGGGAATCGAACCCACGCCCCCAAGCACAGAAGTTAGGGTCACTACCAACTGAGCTACCGGGGCAGTCGAGCTAAGCGCAATAGATCGGCGCTGGTAACCTGCTTCTTACGTGAATACACCCTTACGCTCCCATTGGACGAGTTCGTGTTGCGTGGCAATTGGAGTCACTGCGTTTCGCTACTGCTTTACAAGATCTGGTTCTAGTACTGTTTGTGTGATAAATGTGTTTACTTTAGCTTTAAGGGGTGGCGGGTGGCATAGTAATTTTATGACAAAACCCCATTTTTATAATAATAAAGATTTAAAAAAAACTGATATTCGAATTAAATTGATAAATACGTTTTGTAGAGCCATTAGTAACTGTACGAGCGTTTCGCTTTGACGGAAACAACCAACCAAATCAATTTCAAGGGGAGAGTGGAAAAGCTTTCACATTTCCCTCTTGCTTAAATTAATTGGAACGAAAATGGTTTAAGGTGATACGTTTCATGTTAATCGGGAAAAAATCGGGGAAAAATTAAAATTTCAAACAGTTTTTATGTCCTTGTAGCTAGGCCGGGTAATTATTGTGAAATGACACAGTATTTGCGAAAATTGTTGGTTGTTCTTTACATGATCATGTACAGTTATTAATCAGTAAGTCACCATATTACTTACATTTGTCAATAAACTGATTGAAACAGCAAAAATTTGTTTATTGACAAATGTATGTAATAGTGTGCATTAAAGATAAATAAATTTACGTGAGTTTGTAAATAATAATAATCAATTTTCGCAGACATCATGATCGTTTACAATAGTTACCCGGCCTAGCTACAAGAACAAAAAAACTCTGAAATTTGAATTTTCCGCCATATGTGAAACGTTCCACCTTAAGGGAAAATATCCTTAAGCAGTAGAAAAAATTGGAATCATTCACGTTTCAATGCAATTCTCACCACCGCCACGACATTTCGCCAATTAGACGTCCTCTCTAATGAAAAACAGTAATTAAATATTGCAATGACAATTAAAAAACTGTTACCATCCATAAATCACGGTTATTTTGTGTCAGTATTTTAATTTTCAAATTGAAGAAGGGATAGTTGTCACATAACAAATCGTTATTTATGGATGTCCAGTCGTACTAAGATAGCACCCGCCTTAACGTGCTATCTATTGAACTGTTAATTGTTACCATTCATAAATCACGGTTATTTTGTGTCAGTATTTTTATTTTCAAAATGAAGAAGGGATAGTTGTCACATAACACATCGTTATTTATGGATGTCCAGTCATACTAAAATAGCACCCGCGTTAGCGTGCTATTTATTTAACTGTTAACTCTCAATTAGCACGATTGTTAAATCACACTTAGAAAATACACGTTATTTAGGCACAATTCACATCATGGAAACTAGTTCTAGCATTCTAGGCCTATTAAGTTCGCATTCAGTGAGGATTTTGACGTTTATTTTTAACACTTGCTGCATTAACTGGGCGTTAGAGCGGTTTAAAGCATAGCATTGAAATGTAAAACACTATAACGTGTCCCGTACAGAATAATTCCAAATGATAAACGACGCTTATGTAATGCAATCGAAGTTCGTTATTTGAATATCTGCTGTACTATTCAAGCATTTGACCACGGAAGACGCCAACGCAATAATCTGTTAACATTTTTCTCTGCTAGTTTTTGCGGAGGGAACACGCAAGCACATTTTTTCCGTTTATCCGTTTTTTTTATTGAATAATATACTTGCCCTTGGCCTCCACCTCACCTTATATTAAGCGACGATTCGGTCTACGGTGGATCACGCTTGCCTAGAAGAAATCGATTCACTCTCGACACACCCAGCAGGCCTAGCACGGGCCGTGGACAGATTGTCTTTCCACCGTTTTTATCCCGCTAGAAAGAGACAAACGTATCCATATTCTAGCTCTGTCGCGTCTACGCGCGGATAAAAATGGTGGAAAGGCAATATTTCCACAGCCTGTGCTAGGCCTGCAGATTGTAACTATCGGGGAGTACCTATTCAAGCAGCGCATTCTAAAATCTAGTGACTCAGTAAAAGTGGAATCAAAGCGAATTTCGTACGAAGCGCTTTGATTCCACTTTTATTATGCGAACTGCTAGTCTGTGGAATGCGCTACCTGAATGGGTGTTACCCGATAGTTACAATCTAGGTGTCTTCAAATCACGAGTGAATCGGTTTCTTCTAGGAAAGCGTGCTCCATAGTAGACCACATCGTCGCTTAACATCAAGCGAGTTAGCGGTCAAACGCAAGCCTATTCATAAAAATAAAAAATAAAAAAACCTATAAAAATGTTTTACTTCTTTTTAATTTTTGCTTTGTAATAATATTATTATTATTGATATAAAAATCCCCACTGAACACAAATCTCTTATTAAACCACTACGCTTTATTAAGTAGATTAATGTACAGTATTTTATTTAATAATAATTTAATTAACTAACCTAGTAAGGGACGAGAAATGTTGCGATGGGTATAATGAACTAAGTTATGAATTCGAACCCTTATGCATAAAAGGTTGATAACTTAGGCTGGTTTATAAAAAGTCTCGCTTTCACGCGTTCTCATCAGTGAGATGTTGACAGACCATTTTTAACCGACTACAAATAATTATCTAAATAAAAAACGGACTTCATAAAAATGACAGAACGGGACCAAATTGAAATGGGACCACACCACGGGGAAGCACCAGCTTTCAAATAAAAAAAGAATCATCAAAATCGGTTCACCCAGTTGAAAGTTCTGAGGTAACAAACATTTAAAAAAACTGGCCAATTGAGTACGTCCTCCTTTTTGGAAGCCGGTTAAAAACTAGATCAGGTTACTCCAGGAACTGCAATATTAGTGTTGTCGGCGTCACTCTCTTTCAGATTGATTTAAGTGCGACGGGGACAAAAACAATACCGAGAATGCATAAGGATAATTAGCCTATTATGATATTCGCATTCAGAAAAGTTTAATAGGTCATCTAACAATAATATGCCGTGAATAATAGTTTTCGCGAACGAAACTTATCGTTAGCGAGAAGCTGATAGAGTACAGGGGCCTTACCCCTAGCTTCACTTTTGCGAGCCAACTTTTAGTAGGTACCTGATAGGTACCTAAAATTAACCAACTCATTAAAGCTGCATCGTTTAAAAGCGTCTAACTTGAATGAACGAAAATCCGTTTTACTATGCGTGTGTGCGTGAAAATAGCAAAGCTTGGCGGCTATCAAAAAACTACCGCTTATCGTAGTTGATGGTACCGTTTAGACAAATAACACCTATGCGGGTCAACTTTTCGAGCTAGGGGTAAGGCCCCAGTAGCATAGCTTGTTGAACTTGTCTGCATATTATGTTACAAATGCACCCTTTTAAGCATAAACTCTTACTACTTGCTGACGAGAACAAGGGTGAAAGCGAAACATTTGTTTATAGAAGATTTTAGCTTTCGAGCGTAGCTGCTTAAGAAGGTTATTCTGTACAATAATTCTTTCACTAATAAAATGTATGTTATATATAGAAAATTTCTTTTGGACTTCATAAAAGGTATCTGATATTTATAGCGTACTAATGACCCGCCCCAGCTTCGCACGGGTGTAAGCAAAAAGTACACAAAATTTCATCAAAATCGGTCCAGTTTTTAAATGTAAGAACCTTCTACGAATTATTAGAAATTAAATCGGTAATGCCGTGACCAGCAGAAATAGGGGTTCAATTTCATATATATATAGTAGCGTAGTAACGTTAGTAACGTATTGTATATACAATACGTTTTTTTTACATTCAATATACCCATCACACAATACGATATGGAAATAGGAACGGACATCCGCCGAGGATAGTAACAACGCGCGTAGACTCCGAAACTACAGAACATACGAATCACCACCGATATATTGTCACTGTAACCACTCAACCGACGGCAATGCTCATTTACACTCGTTTATAGAGGACAGTGCTCATTTAGTGACGACAATGCTCGTTTGCCGAGGCCAATGCTCATTTACACTCGTTTATAGAGGACAGTGCTCATTTAGTCACGACAATGCTCGTTTACCGAGGCCAATGCTCATTTATACTCATTTACCGAGGACAGAGCTCATTTAGTGAAGACAATGCTCGTTCACAGAGGCCAATGCTCATTTATACTCATTTACCGAGGACAGAGCTCATTTAGCGAAGACAATGCTCATTTATTGAGGAAAATGCTCGTTTATCGAAGACAATGCTTGATATTTTTATATAATAGAAAACAATTATCGTTTAGTGGTGACAATGTTAGTTTCACCAAGACAATGCCCTTGTGACGAGGACTCATATGGCGAGGCATAAGGCATGTTTAGCAAAGAAGAGAGACCATGCTTAAAGATTATATCAATTTCAATTCAATCAACTTGTAAAAAGTATTGCCGTCGGCCGGTACTTTCTGAATTCATAAACTAACACCAATAAACAGAATACAATTGTTACACAGAATATTTAACATTATAATAATTACAACAAACAAGAAAAAAGTTATTATTAGATGTACTAGACGACTCTTATATGGTTTACATTCAATGACGATAGAACACGTGACAGCTTATCCATTACCCCGCCGTGATGAAAAGGTACTGAATTTTGGGCAGGATCTTTTTCGAGCGGGCCAATCCTAGGCGTGAATTGAATGAATTTTCTCCAATCACAAGCGCGATACGATGCTTGAACGCGGCCACTACTGGCTGGACGTTTTCGCTTAGTATTTTACAGGAGTCGTACGTGTTTGTGATTAAATATGAAAACTCTGGATTGCGTTATTGATTATTATTATATGTGTACAAAGACGGGGTGAAATCGGTAACTGTGGTCGTGGGTGCGCGGGCGGTGACCGATAAAACGCGGAATGTTTGAGTGCTTTGTATTTGTATTGATACCATACAAAATTAATTTAGTTTTGTCCAGCCGTACATTAATCCAACAGTGGCTCAGTGTGCGGCGGCTCTTAAAATGCCGCTACACATATTTTTATCTGGATAAAAATTTTGTTTATTGATAACAAAGACTCTTATAACAAAACCTTAAGCAAATTTCATACTATTAATGCGATCTTTTGATACCATATAAGAGTCACCTAGTGCAAATCGGACAACAGTCTAGCACTAAACACATTTTTAATACACAACCAATATGCGTTGTACAGTAAACAGTATAGAATCACTATTTCAATATCAATATAGGCATCTAAGCAGTAACTTGTACAAAACTTTAGTTTATATTGCAATGATACACTATTGAGCAGGTTATGATTGCAAGCTTGCATGTAGTTATTTATTCAGGCAGCGTTCGTCGTATCAGTTTTTATGACAAATCACTAGGGAGATGTCAAAATTTTACCAGCCTTTTACCAATCGGCCTTTTCTATGGAGATCACGCAGCGCGGGCAAAGACACTTTTCTGCGTAAATGCTCTCATATATAATGACATATATACGTACAATATGTATGTATATATACAATATATGTAATTATGTTAAAGGTCCAGAATATGGCGCGCCGCTAACGTTTTTTTTTAAAACGTAAATTCGCGAATTTAATGGGTTTTTTTTAAATATAAGGTCGGGGAAAAAGTTTCTTCGTATTTTATAAACAAATTCAAGACATTTTTTTTTCAAGCTTAATTACATTTAATTGTAATATATATGTGCCATTTTGTTCGATAACTTGTTGCCATCTTGTAGGTAGTGACATGATCCCGTTGCTGTAGAAATTTTGGGACTTCTGATCAAAAAAATGCAACAAGTAGTTTTGACAGTCCTCTCTGGATGTTAATCTAACACTACCCAAAGAATTCTGAAGAGACCGAAACAGGTGGAAATCTGAGGGTGCAAGGTCAGGGCTATATGGTGGATGCATTAACACTTCCCAACCAAGCTCTCTCAATTGTTGCTGAGTGGCCAAAGATGTGTGCGGTCTGGCGTTATCATGATGAAAGACCACGCCCTTTCTGTTGATCAATTCCGGCCGTTTTTTCTCAATTTCTTGTTTGAGTCTCATCAGCTGTTGGCAGTAGAGATCCGAATCGATGGTTTTGCCCGGCGGTAAAAGCTCATAATGAACGATGCCCTTCCAATCCCACCATACACACAGCATCACCTTATTACGTGTTAATCCGGGTTTCGCTACAGTCTGTGGTGCTTCACTGCCCTTTGACCATGATCGTTTGCGCACATTCTTGTCGTAGGTGATCCATTTTTCATCACCAGTGATCAATCTTTTCAAAAACGGTTCGGTTTCGTTACGTTTTAACAGAGAATCGCAAATGAGCACACGATTCATTTGGTTTCTTTCAGTGAGCTCGTGTGGCACCCAAATATCGTGTTTTTTTTTATACCCAGACTTTTTCAAATGGGTCAAAACTGTTTTGCGGTCGATCCCCAGTTCTTCAGCTACGTCGTAACTACTAATATGCCGATCTTGCTCCACTTTTTCAGAAATGGTATCGACTTTATCCGTAACAGGGCGACCAGAGCGAGCTGCATCTTTGACATCAAAATTCCCGGGCTGAAAATGCTTGAACCAACATTGTGCTACTCTTGATGACACTGCATTAGGTCCATAAACGTCACATATTTTATTCGCGGCTTGTGTCGCATTTTCCCCCTTTTTTGTAATAAAACTTCAAAATATATCGAATTTCTTCGTCAGATTCACTCATTTTATCGAACAAAAAAACAATTGAAAAATGGCGGGAAATTGCTTTTTACTTTTTGTATTCCTTTTTTAAAATGTCATATTTTTAATGGTATCAAAACCAGCCAGATACAAACAGTACAACCGATGAGATTTTACTACAACTTTATACATACAAAATACGAAAAGACTTTTTCCCCGACCTATTATAAAATGACCGTTTCCTTTTTTTAAATGCGCTTCGGTTATTTAGCAAAGTTTTTTATTTTTTTTAATTTAAAAAATTGATGTGGACTAATATTTATTATAATGACAATAAATATGGGATAAACATTATATCCCGTTTTTTGTGGTAATTATAAAAAATAATCTGGTCATTATACCACATGAGGCGCCCCGGAACTAACCATGTCTCCATAAACGAGGCCTGAAACTGACGCCCGTATAATACATGAGCGGTGCTAAGGTTTTGACAGCTTCGTTTCTAGTGACTTATCATAAAAACAAAGAAAAGTAAAAAATATTAGAAACAAGTTTAAAAATCTATCAACACATTTCCCTATCCATAATCATGATATTTGCTATCATGGTCTTATAATGGTCTAACCTAACCTAAAACTGGCGTTGATTGAAGTTTTCTAGACAAATCCACCATCAGCTAGGGACCGCGGACAAATTGTCTTTCTGCTGTTTTTATCCGCGAATAGACGCGACATGTCTCTTTCTTGCGGGACAAAAACGATGGAAAGACAATATTTGTCAACAACCCATGCTAGGTATGCTGCTGAACTTCAAATCGCCGAGAATTCCGCTACACAGTACGCGAATCTCGCAGATTATTACGTGGTAGAGCTGCAGAAAAAAACTGAAGAATAAAGATAAATAAATTAAAAAAATAGTCTCACCGCCCATCATTTTGGCGTTTCTCCTCGGACGCGGTCCCTGCATGGGTGGCGGCATCGGCCGCATTGGCGGCATCGGGGGGATCACCGGCATCGAGCCGAAATCGACGTCCGAATCGGATTCGAACTCAGGGGGACCGTCTAGGTGAATGAAAAAATATAAAAAATGATGAAAAATAAGTTAAAATAATTATCAATATAAAAAAACGACTTCATTAAAATGTCAGAACTGGACCAAATATGCGCCCTCTATCCCATAGCGCGTGCATTAATTAGGCACGTTCGGTTTTAGAGAGCGCATGCCTGATTTAGTACTGAGGTGTTCCGACAGATGTGTAATAATTTTTGTGCGGAAATGACTATTTAATTGTTACATTGTAATAAAATAAAACATAGTAGAACTGGACCAAATTGAAATGGGACCAAACAGGATGCACCAGCTTTCAAATAAAAAAAGAATAATCAAAATCGGTTCACCCAGTCGAAAGTTGTGAGGTAACAAACATTTAAAAAAAACTTTATTGGTAGTCGATTAAAAAAGGATGAAAAAGTTTCTTTTTATGCCATAAGTGGCAAAAACATCCGCAAGGATTCCTGTAACCTGGTGAGCATTATATACGTTGTCAACCTTCAAAGACTATTAATAGCCCTTTTGAGAATCGAAATAGCAGTTTGTCTAGAAGTCCGGTAATAAAATAGTGATGGGGGGACAAGTCCGTGAAGTTTCCATTCTTTATTCCATCTTTATGAAGTTGAACACAATATTTGATAAATAAATTTTCAAACCACATAGTTTCCCAAAAACTAATGAAAACCATAAGTAAAAAAAAAACAATGTATCCGAACACTGCATGAACAAGACACCCTTATTTAAACAAGAAATTTACATTTCGACAACTTTAATCAGATAAATAAAAATAACCTACGTTACTTGATGTTTTCATCCATTTAGCTATTTATTTTAATTTTCAAAATATTATTCTTTTCTGTTAAAAATTTGATGTCTAATTACATTTCAGTTGAATTTACCTTTACAGACATAAACACTATTGTAATGTTTTAAGTGCACACTACAAGAATACTAAGAACTGTCTAGATTTAATAGAAATTTAATAACATTGGATTTGTGCTGAGACAAAGTTGAGTCCCTGAGTTCTTACTATTACCGTCGTGTTAGACTGAAAATTACCCCCATTAAAAAATAAATAAATTCCAAAACGATTCGAAGAGCTTCAATACTGACATTGTAACATGGTCGATACGTTGAGCAAAATATACTTATTTTTACCTAAATAAAATATTTCACCACAAGCATCGAGATATAATACCTACAGTCACAATTTCTAAATGAAAACCGTCAAAAATAGTCCGAGCGTCGTTGTACATGCCTAGACATCAATTATATAATTCACAATGTCACTTTTACGTTAATTAAGACGTTGTCGCTTGCATAGTGTTCAACGTCACTTGTCCGCTATGTTATAGCACTGGCATCGCGCGGCGTCGTAGTCGGATCGCGGTTGCATTTCAACTAACCTAAAAGTCGGCCCAATGTGTAGCGTGCGCCTTGTTTTTGTTCGGACACTTTTTTGCACGTTTGTGAATCTATAAGTATTGTATCTCGATGGCGATAAGTCCCGATAGACATTTGAAATATGTATTCTAATTGCGTAAGTTTAATAGTTAATTTTGTATCTGTATTTACTAAGTTAAGTCCAAGGTATCCAAAACCAATGATGATTAAATATTTGCTGGATCTAAACAGGCAGCTGACCTAATCAAAGCATCGCCATCCGTACAAATTCTCGATTCGTACAACTTGTTTTTTAGCAGTTTGTACTAAGTTTTGTTTGACTTGTTAGCAAATATGCGAGTGGTCATATTAATTTTGACGAATCTTTGCTCTTAGGAAACAAGACAGGCATATCCATATGTATAGCGTTGTCTCGTTTTCGCATTAAAAGTTGTCTGAAACCGATTAATAGCATAATAAAAAAATATTTTCATTTAACACCTCAATCTAACACGACTCCTTACTTTAAAAAGACATGAATTTAATATCCAATATTTCAATTTAATTTCTTTAATGTGCCTCAGTCATTAAACAATTATTCATAGGCACTTTTCATTTCAAAAACTTTTTTTTGCTATGGCAACAAAAAGTGCCTACAAAAATGGCCACACCGCTACTCTCTACCGTTCTTAGTACATTCGAGTCTTTATTTTTCTTAAATATAAAATACTAATAAAAAGCTTATTAGGAATTCAACAGTGGAAGGGAAATACGCAAATTATAATAATATAGGCGTTGCAGGCACAAGTACAGGGATTTCTGGTATTTCGGTGCGGTAAAGCAAAGCATATTGTTTTTATATAAAAAATATAACTTTTTGCTTTATACACGTTATTTAGAGCACAAAGTACTGCTATTGTTTTGTTCGATATAAAAATATACTTTTCTATGTTTACTTGCATTTGCTAGAAAGCGGTTTATAGAGCAATACAGTTTAGGTTTTTGTGAATATTATGCATTGCATCATGTTGGAATAAGACTTATTTTTTGTAAGTTCTGCAAATAGAATACGAAAAACGGTGGTTTCTGAGTGAAATATAGCCACTATTATAAAATATAGTAACGCAAATCGCAAAATATCACATACTTGCTACCATTTATATAGCTTCTAACATATACATAGTAAAAAAAAACCAAAAGGAAACCCTAATAATTACGTTTAAATCAACCTAAGAAAATAATTCTTAATAATTCAAAATACCTAAAGGAACTAAAAATAAAAATTATTAACTGCAACAATACTTTTATGACCGGCAGCGGGCACAGAAAGTAGATTCAATGAAATTTGTCAATAATTATCGACAGCGATATTTACAATAATTATTGACAGCGATAATTACAATAATTATCGACTACGATAATTATCGACAGCTATAATTACAATAATTATTGACAGCGATAATTAGGTTTTTAATTATCGATAACAATGACGGCGATTATGTTGTACCATTCGCTAAACTAAATAAGCTGACAGCTCTAAAATTTTTGCCATTTTTTCTTTTCTTTCGTATTTGACTTTTCTGACGTATTGAAATGAAAAGAGACGCCGATAATTTTAGTCCTGTCAGGTTCGTTTAATTCAGAGAATGGTACAACAGAATTGAGTTATTTTTTTAATTAACGGTATTTAAGTACAATAATTATCGGTAACGATAATCAAGTTTCATCGAATCTATACTCGGTGCTGGATAAAAATGGTGACAAAAAACGGAAATCCCTCTATGGGCCGCAACACCCGACACAAAAACACTACACACGGGCACGAAGTCCGTCCGTCTAGATCCTAGTATCGCTGAGACGGAACTTTTTACAGTACAGCCCTTTTCAGAACGGACGATGGTGTGTCATATAATTAGAGGTGTTGTTGTAAAAGTCGCGCCGGAAGAAGCGGTTGCTTGGCGGGTAGTAGTGTGCAGTATAGTCTTGCCGGCTGTGGAGCATGTCCAGTTGGTCGAGGCTGTGATGCCGTTGTGGTACAACCGGCGGCACTAAGGTCCGGGCAGCGTGCGCAATCACAGGGCAAGTTAGGTAGGTTGGTGCGGCAGACGGGATAATTATTGGACTCGATAATTATCGCAATAAATGTTGACTATCACAACTAAATACAATAATTATACCCACATTTATGTATCTACACAAAAAACACACAGGGCGTCTTAAAATAAGCAGCTGAACACGTTAAGACGATTTTAGAATTTTTGTCTGTTCGTTTGTCCACGCACATCTCCTAAACCACTAGACAGATTTAAATGCGGTTTTCAGGAATATGCTTAGCTATGACCAGATTGTAGTATAGGCTATGTTATTCTGCGCAAGGGCCGGACCAAGGGAGGAAAAAAGGGTTGAAAGTTTATATGAACATCTACGCGTACAAAGTCGCCGGTAACAGCACTAGTAATAAAAAATATACAAAAAACAGTCGAATTGATAACCTCATCCTTTTTGGAAGTCGGATAAAAAAGCATGGGATGCATGGAAATACATCCTAAAAATCGATGTTACAAACTCTTTTTTTTTGTATATGTCAAATCGTCTGCAGAAGGTTTTCAGGGACAAAGGATACTATTTCTTTCACCTGTCCCTTACTGAGATGGATGAGAGAGTAACGGAGACAGAAACAATGTGAAGTGCAACAGAATTGCTATGCTGATAATTAATATTTATCACGATAATTATCAGCCCCAATAATTATCAGTAAAAATTCAAGTCCTGGTCAGGTGACATCCGCTAACATGTATAGAAACATCCAGAAATCTTCCCATCTACCGGTAAGTTAAGAATCTTATGTGTATAATTACCTCGAGTATGGTGGAATCCTGCTGCCCAGCCAGCATAGTAAGCTGCCTTTTGTTTCCCGTGCTCTTCGGCCACCTAGAAATCATAGAAATATGCTATTTAGCTAGTTAGATTTCATAAAATTAAGAACGTTATTTCCAGGTCAATAATGTTCATATCTGTTAGACAGTGAAAATGGCCGCTACATGAAATGATCTTTGAAAGAATTGAGCAGGCCTTATATAGAGTAAATAAGCATAATATCTATTTATTAACTTTTCCAGATTTTTTTGCAAAATGTAGTAGATTCTGATTTCAACAAAATAATTATGGCAACCCTACTTGTCTGTCTGGCTTGAAAGCGAAAAGCATGTTCATGGATTCCCCCCCAATATAAATATCATGAATTAAAGAACCTGAACAGATAAAAAATGCAATGTTTACGTAATACTTGAATGGCCCCTTATGCCCTAAAGCAGAGGTTCCCAAAGTTGTCCAGGTGGACCCCAGGGGTCCAAGGGAGACTCGACGGGAGTCTACGTAGGTGTACATTTTTAGGTGGAATATGGTAGAAATGTAGCTGCAGGGGGCCACCAGAACCAACTACATTTTGAAAGTGATCTATAAGAAAAAAAAAGTCTGGGAACCTCTGCCCTAAACTGTACTAACCTTGACACATAGTGGTTCACTTCCACCTTCGGGTATCACGTTGTTTAAAGCAGCTATCGCCTCTTGAGCCTCTTCGCGCTTGTCAAATCTGGAATAATTTAATATTATTAAATAAAAACGGCCAGGTGCGAGTCGGGCGCGAACTAGATTCCAAATCCTCAGTTGCTGAGGATTTAACCACTTGACAGCTCATCCTTTAAACCGCCGTGATGAAAAGATACTGAATTGTCAGCAGGATCTTTTTCGAACAGGCCAATCTAAGTCGTGAATTGAATTAATGACTTTTGTATTCTCCAATCAGAAGCGCCATACGACATTTTGTTGTTTTACTTTAAAGTGTACTATAATCATCCCAAGTGTGGCAAACAAGTGAAGGTCATTATCATCATCATCATCAGCCATAAGACATCCACTGCTGAACATAGGACTCCCCCTTAGTATGCCACACAGAACGAGTCTGCCATCTGCATCAACTGGATGCCTGCCGTGCCTACGGCCTCTAACGATGTCGTCGGCCCATTTAGTAGGAGGCCTACCTACGCTGCGTCTTCCGGTACGTGGTCTCCACTCAAGAACCTTTCTATCCCATTGGTTATTAGTTCTGAGAGGTGTGGCCTGTCCATTGCCACTTCAACTTGCAATTCTTGGCAGATAGCAGTGGCGGCGCATACAAACATATTTACCGTTTTTACACTAGAGCATAGACCAAAATGTGTAAAAAAATATGTTTGTTTAATACTTTTTGATTTTATTTTGATATCTTAATGAATCCGCCTTATCATTACATATACTATGTTTTTTTTTTTTTTTTTATCGCGAATAAGTCGGCGTTTGACCACCAACTGGCCTGTTGGTAAGCGACGATGTGGTCGAAGATGAAGCACGCAGACTTGAAATTACGGTTGAAATGATAAAGCCGTTAAAAGGTAGGACAGACTGACAATATAGTAAAAACTAAGCATACGCTGTCCCGTAGACATCCTTTTGGGAACCGAAAGAAAACATTGAGCTCTACGCTTTGACCAACTAAGCTGGAAACAAGTTCACATTTCGCTAGTAAAAATAACCCTTACCGACCATCCTCGGATCACCGAGGACACTCCGGGAAGCCTGCACAGGCATCAGCGAGCTGCTGGCTTTCCTGGAGGAAACAGGTGGCTGAACTAGCTGAAGCCAGGTATTGCAAAATGGGCCAATGAATTGCCTAATTGCGAAAAATGCTCGCTACACAAGTAACACCCTTACCGAACAAAAGCAACCCCTCTCGGCGAGCCGTTGTTCTTATCCCTCAGGATGTGTTTCTGCACTATTCTGCCGTATTTGCCGAATATTGTCTCCAGTTGGTCCTCGTTGACAGCACGCGGTAGGTTCGTCACATATAAGTTGGTTTCTTTTATGTCATCGCCGGACGGCCGAGCGTATGACACCTGCAATACAGACAAATGCACATTTTTATTGAAACATAGTGCAATATAAGCAAGTGTCGATATTGGAGGCTCCCGAATTAATCACAGGCTGTGTTGGGAGCCAGTGACATCTATTTTTAATTATGCCAACCTGCTTGGAAGATATTCCTCGTTGTCAATGCAGAATAAACTTTTATTGTACAAGCGAGTCCTGATGCCAGTTTGGACTTATGGTATACAGTTTTGGGGCTGTACCACTCAAAGCAATATAATGATGATACAAAGATTCCAAAACAAGGTACTGAGGAACATTGCAAATGCACCTTGGTACATAAGAAAAAGTGACCTTCAAGTAGAGTTCGTTGAAGCTCACGAAAACAGACTTCATCATCATGTGAATGTCGAGGCCATTCAGCTCCTCGACCACACAAACGTAGAAAACTTAAGAGAACAAAACCGTTCGAGTTAGTGTAGTGAAAAACAATGTGTTAGTGTTAAGTAGTGTAGTGCTACCTATAAGGAACACAAGATCAAAGTGTCTTCGCCTGAATAGAGACAATAACTAAGAAACGTGAATAGACACATTCTTGGCTTATAAAATATCATACTTAGAAGTTTAAGTTAGAATTAAATTACTTATTAGGCTTACATTAGGCTAGATTGTAATTAAGAAATATATAAATATATAAAGATAAAGGGGCGCTATTTAAAAGTGCATCTAAAAATAATAATGTCAATTATACAATGACTTATTTAGTACTAGCTGTAACCTCGACTTCGTCCGCGATTTCTTCAGAAAAAAATAGCCTATGTTCGTCCTCATGATACATACTATTACCTCGCAAAATTTTATCGAGATCGGTTAAGCCGTATAGCCGTGATTATGTACCAAACAGACAGACGGACAGAGTTACTTTCGCATATGAAATATTAGTGTGGATGTACTTAAATAAATTATGTGCAGTGCATTCGATGCCTTCGCTCAGAGATCGATGATGATGTACCTTTAACCGTTTATTTCTGAGCTGGTAGCCATTGAATGTATCGATGGCGCGCGCCGCGTCCTCCTCCCGCGTGAAGTTCACGAAACCGAACCCGTAGCTGTACCCAGTCTGAAATCACATAAATTTAATTGTTCACAACACAAGATTTGGAGCACCTTCTTTTAATATTTAGCTCTAAGTCTAAGGGGTGTGCAATGATAGTCACACAGTTGACTACAAAGTGCCTGACAGGCGGTCGAGGAAGTAACAATCAATGAAGTGACGTTCTTGCTTGATGAATTCTGGAAAGGTTGGGAGAGTTTATAGACAGGAATTTGTTACCCAGCTGTGGGACGGTCGGTATAAATTTAATAGAAGACTATATCTGACATGGAAGTCATTAGTAAAATATTTGCAGTGCAATAATGGAGGGTGATACAGGCTTTTTAATGCTTCTGCCAAGTGCAAACGGTGTGTTTGGTGGCTTAAAAACTCTTGACACTAGGCACACCCTGTACGAACTTCCTTACTGATACTTAACTCTACTGGACCCAGCCAATATCAGAAGAAACCTAACCTTCAAATTAGCTACAGCTCAAAGCCAATGGTCATAACATTTAATACATTTCCTTTTAAATCATGGTCTGCGTATGTGATTAGGTAAACTAGAAAAACCGTAGCAGTATTGCCCTTTACCTTAAAGTCCTTCATAACCCGGCAGCTCTCTATAGGGCCTATAGACATAAACATGCCGTACAAATCCTTTTCAGTCATGGTCTGCGGTAGGTAGTTGACTATAAGGTTGGTCCTGGCGTTGTCACCGCCTGCGGCGGACACTCCCCCTCCCTCAGACATGCTGCCCCAGAACCGCGGCGGACCCGATCTGCCCCTGTATTGGTGCTGGATTTGCTGAAATGACAAAAACTCTCATTAGTGATGTTACTTAATCCTACTTCTGAAAATGCTTTTTAGCTCTTCTTAATCAATCAATAAATAAAGAGTTAAAGTGTTTCATTCTAACGTGCCTCGTTTTCACCGACTTCAAAAAATGAGGAGGTTCTCAATTCGACAGTTTCTTTAAAATGTTTGTTACCTCAGAACTTTCGACTGGGTGAACCGATTATGATGATTCTTTTTTTTTGGTCCAGTTCTGACATTTTTTATGAAGTCGGTTTTATATATTGATAATTATTAATTCAATGAGTGTGAAAAAGATAGCAACAATTTTAGAGCTGTTAAATTATGTTTACACATGAAGCAGAATCGACTTCAATTTGTCTAAATTTAGAAGATTTTAGCTGACTAAAATCTAGAAACTAAATTTGTTAGAAATATCGCCGATTTTACATTGCAGTCTATAGGCGAGGATAGCAATAGTTTTAGTTAAGTTTATTCGAAATAAAAACCGGTCAGATAAAAAATTTAAGGATGAAATTAATATGCCCGCAAACGATCTTGAGGCACGCAGCAATAGTGCGTAAAACACGTATATTTCCTACACAGTTCGAACATTGGCCAAAATTCCAGAAGGCAACTTCAGCGCGTCGATGACTCATACAAGAAAATTGGGTCAAGATCGAGAAAAGTAAGCCAAAATGTATATTTATTAAGGTTCCAAGTTTGACACGCAACTTTTACCACTACTTCCTTATTGTAACAATATCATAAAAGAAAAGAAATGAGCGCGCCGTTCTAACTTTCCCTAACTAAATTAGCATGCGTATCTATAATCTGATTATTTTTTCTAATGGGTAGTAAAAGCTAACAAAAATAAGCATCGATAGCGTAACTGGGAAAATTAAATCTCTAGACATTCTTATCATCATTATCATTTTTTTTTTCTTAACCTATACTGTCCCACTGCTGGGCAAAGGTCTCCCCCATTTCCTTCCATAAATCTCGGTCCTCCGCCGCCTCTTGCCAACCTCTCCGGAATGAGTCAAGATCGTCACGCCAGCGTTTCCTAGGCCTTCCTTGACTGCGTCGTCCATCAGGCACCCACTGTGTGACGATCCTGGCCCATCGGTCGGGGTTCATACGCGCCACATGTCCCGCCCAATCCCATTTCAATCTGGCAGCCTTTTGGCCCACGTCGAACACACCAGTTATGGAGCGCAGTGTGCTATTGCGAACTCTGTCTATTCTTTTAATACCAATCACGCTGCGCTCCATTCCTCTTTGGCAAATTTGGCATCATTATCATTATTATTTTCAAATTTATCAGCATATCCCCCGGACTAGACTGCCCTGGTGGCTGAGTTGGTAGTGAACCTACTTTCTGCGCTTGGGGGCGTAGGGTCGTTTTCCATCTAGGACAAACATTTGTGTGATGAACATTTGTGTTTGTTATATGTCCGGGTGTTAATATCTATTTAAGTATGTATTTAAAAATATATATGTATGAATATCAGTCTCTGGCAGCCATATTACAAGCTTCGCTTAGTTTGGGGTCAGATGACAAAATGTCCCAGATATTTATTTATCATGTTCCCCAACTTCTGGGACACAGGCCTTCTCTCATAAAGAGAGGATGGGCCTTAATCCACCATGCTGGCCCAGTGCATGTTGGTGAATATCATAATGTCTTTGAACTTTTGAGATTCTTGGACATACTGGTTTCCTCACGATGTATTCCTTCACCGTTTTTAGCGATGGCATGATGGACTTCCAAAAAGAAGAAGTTTATCAAATAGCCTGTTTTTTTAATGTTTGTTACCTCAGAACTTACAACTGTGTAAACCGATTTTGATGATTCCTTTTTTATTTGAAAGCTGGTGCTTCCCGTTTGGTCCAGTACTGTCATTTTTATAGTCTGTTTTTTTTATATTGATAATTATTATTTATTTAGATACTATATAAATCATTGGTGCAGGGCCGAGGATCGAACCAGGTACCGTCTGATTGTAAAGCGCACATGCTACCGCTCGGCCACCATCGCTTCTATCGATCACTATTAATCTACACTTTACACTATAATATAATCTATACTAATATTATAAAGAGGAAAGGTTTGATTGTTTGTTTGTTTGCATTGAATAGGCTCCGAAACTACTGAACTGATTTGAAAAATTCTTTCACTGTTGGGAAGCTACACTATCCCCGGGTGACATAGGCTATATTATATTTTGTAGCGAGGCCGAAGGACGAGCTTACACCCGTGCGAAGCCGGGACGGTCGACTAGTAATATTATAAGGAGGAAAGATTTGTATTTTTGTATGTTTGCAACGAATTAACACAAAAACTAGTAGACCGATTTTAAAAATTCTTTTACTATTAGAATATTTAGAATGCTACATTATCCCTTAGTAACGTGGGCTATATTTATTACAATATAATGTTTACAAACGAATGGTACTGAGACGTGGTCCTTAACGTTGGCCTTTTGGAAAAACTCGGAGTCACACAACGGGCAATGGAGAGAGCTATGCTCGGAGTTTCTTTACGCGATAGAATTCGGAACATAGATATTCGCAAAAGAACCAGGGTCACCGACATAGCTATTAAAGTTTTCATATTTATCGGGACTTATCGCGCACTATTAAATATAGGTATAAATAGATACCTTTCGCTCGATGTTTCGACCATGTTACAATGGCCGTGGTCACGAGCTGACTCTCTCTCTCCGAGCTGAGTCATTATGAAAACATGTGTTCGAATCGCGAAAGTTTAAAAATTAAACTACACTCATGCGAAGCCGGGACGGGCGGCTAGCGATCATAAGACCATTGCGGCTAGCTGTTAGTACTCCGATTCTGATCTAGTGGACGCGTACCCTTTTAGGTCGTATGAGTCCGATTATTATAACACCGGACTACTGACACGAAAGATTCATCAATCCGATCTTCAGACTACTGATACTGGACCCTAATGTCTGACCCAATAAGAGTCAGGTGATAGAAACAATATCAAGAATAAGCTAATAAAATAAATCTGGGACATTATGGCACACATAGTCATCTGACCCCAAACTAAGCAAAGCTTGTAATATGGCTGCCAGAGACTGATATACATACATATACCTAGCTACCTCGAAACAGTTATTAAAGAGTAATTTTTTCATACACGCATAATATCCAAGTTGGCCGACTACTTTTATACCGGCTTAAAAATAAAAACAGCTATTAAAAAGCTAATAAAAATGTTGAGCTGCATTACAGCCATGCAAGCTACAAACATTCACAGCTTAAAAACAAGCCCACACAAATGAAACAATAGCGGCCGACGACAAACACTGCATAGACGGAGAGCTAGGGGTGTAGAATAACCCGCTAAGTACGAGTCGGACTCGCGCACGAAGGGTTCTGCCATCTATAAAAACGGCAAAAAATCTTGTCTGTTGTATGGGTCTGTTGATAACGGCAACAGGTAGACGCTTGAAATATTCACAGAACATTGAGTTATATTATTCACTTTAAAAATATATAATTAAAATAAAATAAAATAAAATAAATATTTATGGGGGGCTCCCATACAACAAACGTGATTGTTTTGCCGTTATCTACACTAATATTATAAAGAGGAAAGATTTGTACCTATTTTTGTATGTTTGTAATGAATAGGCTCCGAAACTACTGAACCGATTTGAAAAATTCTTTCACTGTTGGGAAGCTACACTATCCCCGGGTGACATAGGCTATATTATATTTTGTAGCGAGGCCGAAGGCCGAGCCCACACTCGTGCGAAGCCGGGGCGGACGGCTAGTTATAGATAATGGTACGGAACCCTTCGTGCGCGTCTCCGACTCGCACTTGGTTATTGATTCTGCTTAAAACGTCTTTTATATTTTTTATGAATCTGATATCAGGAAATCCCTCTGATAAATAACTAGGTTGCATTCCCCGTTACAGACTCTTGGACTACGATGAAAACGCCAATTTAAAACAAACGAACCAACGCCGCTGAACTTTACAATCGTACGAAAAAATAGGGCACAACTCGAGGCCGTGACCCACTGACGGTGCAGTGTTAACCGAATAATTACACTCTAGTCTGTCCTTAAAGTAAAATAGGGTAAAAGGGTAAAAAAATAATGTGATGGCAGTCAACAAGGATTGGAAGCGAAAAGCCCAGGGTCGGACGAGTCACGTGTTAGGAAGCCACATGCAGGCGTAGCTTAATCGGAGGTGCCGTGCACTGGGGCCCTCAAGCTCAGGGGCCCTCGGACCCTGACCAACAAACCTCTAACTAAACTTGAGAAAAAAATCCCCTTCATACACATTCATGTAGTACCTACCTAAGTAGCTTTAAGCACAATAAAGAGCTGATGATAAAGTAGCTTTTTACCTTTAAAGTATTTATATTTTTACTGGATAAAACCCAGTTTAGAAAGGGCCCCATTTTTTACACCAGGTTCTTTGGTTACCTATCTACGCCACTGGGCACATGTACAGCAAAGGACTGATAACAATGACCATAGTTTGCTGATAAAGCCCCTTACTGACGTAGCTATATTAATATAAGTCATAGCTAAGCATATTACGATATATTTTCAATACTTGCTATTCACTACTTACTACTACTTCAATACAACACCTGCGACACTTGTAGTCAGTGTGCGGTTTCCACGTTTATGTAGTTGGTCATTACACATGTATAAATTACTTAAGCACTAACCTAACCTAACCTCATCCATGTCTTCTCATTTTGTTTTTAAGTTTGCAATTTTTTTTTGCATTACAATCCAGGTCTGACCCTATTAGAAAGATATTTTTTGTATGATTGTAATTTGTTTTGTATATATAATAAATAAATAAAATAAACTTTCTTTGTGTTACCATACACGCAGCTATAATAATAGGTCGGGGAAAAAGTCTTTTCGTATTTTGTATGTATAAAGTTGTAGTAAAAATCTCATCGGTTGTACTGTTTGTATCTGGCTGGTTTTGATACCATTAAAAATATGACATTTTAAAAAAGGAATATAAAAAGTAAAAAGCAATTTCCCGCCATTTTTCAATTGTTTTTTTGTTCGATAAAATGAGTGAATCTAACGAAGAAATTTGATATATTGTGAAAGTTTTGTTACAAAAAACTGAAAAATGCGACACAAGCCGCGAATAAAATTTGTGACATTTATGGACCTAATGCAGTGTCATCAAGAGTAGCACAATGTTGGTTCAAGCATTTTCAGTCCAGGAATTTTGATGTCAAAGATGCAGCTCGCTCTGGTCGCCCTGTTACGGATAAAGTCGATGCCATTTCTGAAAAAGTGGACCAAGATCGGCATATTAGTAGTTACGACGTAGCTGAAGACCTGGGGATTGACCACAAAACAGTTTTGACCCATTTGAAAATAACTGGGTATACAAAAAAACTCGATATTTGGGTGCCACACCAGCTCACTGAAAGAAACCAAATGAATCGTGTACTCATTTGCGATTCTCTATTGAAACGTAAAGAAACCGAACCGTTTTTTAAAAGATCACTGGTGATGCAAAATGGATCACCTACGACAAGAATGTGCGCAAACGATCATGGTCAAAGGGCAGTGAAGCACCACAGACTGTAGCGAAACCCGGATTAACACGTAATAAGGTGATGCTGTGTGTATGGTGGGATTGGCAGGGCATCGTTCATTATGAGCTTTTACCGCCGGGCAAAACCATCGATTCGGATCTCTACTGGCAACAGCAGATGAGACTCAAACAAGAAATTGAGAAAAAACGGCCGGAATTGATCAACATAAAGAGTGTGGTCTTTCATCATGATAACGCCAGACCGCACACATCTTTGGCCACTCAGCAAAAATTTAGAGAGCTTGGTTAGGAAGTGTTAATGCATCCACCACATAGCCCTGACCTTGCACCCTCAGATTTCCACCTGTTTCGATCTCTTCAGAATTCTTTGGGTAGTGTTAGATTAACATCAAGAGAGGACTGTCAAAACTACTTGTTGCATTTTATTGATCAGAATTCCCAAAATTTCTACAGCAACGGGGTCATGTCACTACCTAAAAGATGGCAACAAGTTATCGAACAAAATGGTACATATATATTATAATTAAATGTAATTAAACTTGAAAAAAATATGTCTTGAATTTGTTTATAAAATACGAAGAAACTTTTTCCCCGACCTTATATATATTATAGCTGCGCATATAATTTTGATCTATATTAATATATATTATAGCTACGTCTGTAACGGACTTTGATCTGACAATGAATGAGATGGCGCTTTTATTTTCCGACAGCTGAAAAGTTGTTGCTATCTTTTCCCATTTATTGAATTGAAAAAAGACTCAAACCAATTTTATGTCAAAATAGTTCAGACTAGAATGGTAGTTGCCGTGGTGTTACGATTTTCCCACATTTTTCAAGGTTAAAAAAGAATTCTATAATTTACCTTTTTTTTTCAGAATAGGCTTGCGCTTGGCCGCCAACTCGCCTGATGTTAAGCGATGATGCGGCCTACGGTGGATCACGCTTGCCTAGAAGAAACCGATTCACTCTTGACTTGAAGACACCCAGATTGTAACTATCGGGGAACACCCATTCAGGCAGTGCATTCCACAAACTAACAGTTCGCACAATAAAAGTGGAATCAATGCGCTTCGTACGGGTTTTCAGAATGTCAACCATAATGCGGTGTCGATGTGATCGATTTCCTTGTGATGCAAGACTCCCTTGCTTGCTTTAACAATTTAGTGAAAATCAGTGGTGTTAGATTATTACATTAAATATTAACTTGGTGTAATACCAGACAAAGAATGATGATGTGTACTGACCTTCTATGGAGATAGTAAGAGTGTAGTGTCAAAAAGGAGGCTGCCAGTGGTAATAAAAACCCACGCACTCTGTTTTACCCGTTTTACCAGACATGTGTCGTCTCTAAAGGGATTAGCGATCTTGCCAGACATTTTGGCGTAACTGAGATTTTGCTAAATAACCAAGGTGTTAGGCATGATTTTGTGACTTTCTCTCCTCGTCACAAAAGTTAAGAAATCTTGCAGCAGGACTTGGAATATTATAATTTTAAAATCGGTTGACAATACGAATTTTAGCAGACTCAGAACAAACTTTGGTCTTTTGTAGTTGTTTTGCCCATTCACTCCAGAATGACAGAATGCCTGATTAGCTATTCCAGGGCGAAGAGTCAACATGCCCTTTAGATTTGTATAGCTCGTTGGGATGAAGGGCTATAATTAGTTCATAAATATTTAATTTTACGGCGAAACCTGGAGTTACGTACGCACGGTCTTAACACCAAACAGCGAGATGAAATGACTTAAATTGTACACCAGCCAGAATTTTAGAACCTTTTCTATGGTAGAGCTAAGCGTAATGTGTGGACAAAAGTGATGAATATCGCCTAGAATTGGAACTGGCTCTGACCGAAACAAGCCGTTAGGCTGCGTTCACACATGCGCGATTTTTTTCGGCGCGACCCCGCGTGCGGGTCGTGTACGCGGCGCTTGCTGCTCAGAAACTTTGGAATTTATAGTTTGTCTTTTACATAAAGTACATATTTTATCGATATAAATATCTCAGCGCCCGAATAGAAAACGCTTCGAACCCACGTCGCGCACGAGCAGTGCCCGCACCTCTCTACTCCCCTTATGAAAAGCTACCCGAACGCGACCAGCGCGCGTTGAAATCGTGTCGTATGAACGCGCTCTTAGGAGTTTGATGACAGCTATCAATGTAGATGCAGGCTAGGTTAAGAAATTGCCCTACTAGCAGCTTCTTCACGATGCATTCCATTTATTTCATCGAACGCACAATTTAAGAGGTTTATTTGATTTCAAACGACACTCTGTAACGTTGCGTCCGACAACACCACAATTCAGTTATCATCGCTTCAAACTATTCGCTAGATAAGAACCAGAGATTAAAAAAAAAAAACAAATAGTTTCGCATTTTCCGGAAAAATTATGTTAGATTATGATATCCATTATTTTCTAAGTAATTGTATTTCAGCGCCGTAACGCCTATAAGTTATAGCATTGCAATGCTTAATACCCAGATAGCATGCAAAATATTAAACAAATAAATTAGGCTTTCTATAGACGTAAAAACAGACTAACTGCAGACTGTCATAAAAGAAATTAAATTTGTACATCGCGCATTTTCATATTACACGTAAATGGGACAAACTTTTTGTCCCGGAAATAGGACAACTTCGCCCGGAACTGTGGGAAAAAGGTAGCTGGGCCAAATATGATAAAATACCCCGCATTCGGTGACATGCTTACTGCGATAGCTACGTTTAAGGGTTGGGGTGGATATGTTTTGAAAATTTGGGACAACTGTTGGAATCTTTGATAATTATATAGTTTAGATTTGCCTTAACAACTAACATTTATTAACACTGACATATTCTTACTATTTAGTTCTACAAACGCACACTTCAATATTGAGCGGCACACAATTACAAACGAGATGATCAAAATGTCATCAAATGGACGACTAAAACACTTTCATTTATTTTTTCTGATGTTGGGATATCAATGTTCGAGAAGGGAGAGGGTAGAAGTGTCTACTTGATATCTGTGCCATACATCTAAAAGCGCACACGAACTATTGCGATGACGTAACGATGACGTTGTGGCAGTAAGCAAACGCCAATCAGTTTCTAGAGCGGTGAAGTCATGGACGGTGATTGGGCGACTGCTGTACGCAAAATTTTGTAACCTTTTTGGCAAATAGTTATAGTTTTTAGTCATAAACATAGTAAATTGTCAAGCTGGATCAGTTAGTGAAAAATTACGAAATCTCTAACAATGACATCGATTCCATTCCATAGCTCAATTCCCCAAACAAAACTTACAAAAAAATATTTGCTTCTCTTTTTAATTCAATATGTGTGTAAAGGATAACAACGAGTACAAACTAGGTCTTTTCAATGTCAGAGTGAAATGGTACCTTCTCTTCTATGTCTGTGTGTCTTAGACCACATCGTCGCTTACCAACAGGCAAGTTGGTGGTCTGCGCTTGACCTGTCTTAATAGAGAATTTTAAAAAACACATTAGTCATAGGACTGGACGTCAGAAGTGACAAGTAGTAATTCGCCTATTCTACAATAGATGGCGCTGTTTTAAAATACACGGTACTGTATATTATGTATTCTGTGACAGCGTGACAATGGCGCGAGTTCCATGATTATTGTTCACCCAAAAAGTGCAAAAAAAGTTTTGTAAAATGTGCAACAAACTACAATATTTAGTCAAATTAAGTGGTAAGACATGTCCTAAATGGAAGGCTGGATCGGCACAGCCTACGCAGAAAGCGGCGCCCACAAGGGTGCTTGGCAGCCTTCCAATGAGAATGGAGACCGTCTTTTAGCCGAGCATTGCTTGCTTCATTAATAATGGATCGCAGGCTACGTCATTAGCCACTGTTTTTAATAGCAGAAGCGGTATTATTACCGTTATGCTTTGTTTTGGCAGTCTGTAGATTATTTCAATGTCCTGTTTTTTTAACCCGGTTTGTAGTCACAGGATGATTGTTTGTTATAAACCTGTGCGTGGTTAAGCGCGATTTCGAGTTTTTCTGCTTTTCTTCAGGATTGAAGTATTATATGTAGGCCTCATGATGCACACTACTGCATTACCTATTAACAATATCAGTGCAGATGTTTATGTCGCAAACAGGCAACTAACAGCGGTACAGAGTTACGTTCACAATAATAATCTTATACAAGACCTTTAGAAAACCATCATCATCATTATCAGCCTAACATGTTCTCACTGCTGGGACATATAGGCCTTCTCACAGAGATGATGTCAGGTCGTAATCCACCATGCTGGCCTAGTGCATGTTGATATCTAAATGTCATATTTCTTTCAACATTTTTAGGGTTCCATACCTAAAGGGTGTAAGCGGGACCCTATTATTAGTAATATGGTACCTACCATCTACCATCTTGAACAAGAATAAGAATCTGCCGGACCTAGAGTTGAATCCAGGGTTTCCTGCTTATACGGTAGACGCGCTAACACTAGACCATACCGGTTGCAACTAGCTATTTCGAATAACGACCAGTGAAATGTGTCATTAAAAATTATTTTAAATTAATGAAAAATAGATAAAAACTCACTTAGTCAAATTAGTCTTCCTTTACTGTAGCCTATATTATACTAAACCACACAGTTCTACTCTTAGCGCATAGAAAAGACAAAATTTTAAAGGAAATGCATTGAAATAAAGGCAATTATGAAAAAACACATGCTCCGTGAAAGAAATAACAAAAACTGTTAGTTTGCAGCCAACTAGATTTAATGTGAAATCTACGAGGCCATTCTTAATACAACTTGTGAGAAAAAATAGAGCAAAAAGTTAAAATATTTACATTAAAAAAAAACTGAATGAACTAAACTAAGCACATGAACTTGTCCCTTAAGGCAGTCTCCGATTGGGGCGATGCCATACTGGTTAAGTTCAATGCCGCTAAGACTCAGGCGTGTCTGTTCCCGCCAAAAGGACGCCGTTCCAACTGGCTTCTATTTTCCAGGATGTATCCATTAAAATAACTGACCAGCTTGAGCTTTTGGACGTTGCTCTGTCTCCTAGCCTCAACTTTGGCTCCTATATTGAAATCAAGATTCAATTAGCTGCCTTAAAGTTGGGTATCCTATCGAAGGTGAGATGGTACTTCATGTGGGAACAGTTGCTTTCACTGTACCAAGCACAAGTTCAATCATGCATGGAGTACTGCTCTCACCTTTGGGATGGATCAGCTAATTATCAGCTCGGGGCGTTGAAGTCTATTGAGAAACGTGCGAAGGCTCATCAGTACAAATCCCTAGTTCAGACTAAACTTCTTAGTCTTGAGCATCGGCGCAAAGTTGCAAGTCTATCTTTTTTTATCAGATACATTTCGGAGAGTGTGCATCAGATCTGCACGATTTATTTACCTAATTCATTTCATACATTGTTGTAATTGATTTTCTTAATCAAAATGTTTCTTACTCATTCCATTGCAAATTTTCATCTGTCTATGGTTGCAGTTTTACAAATACATTTGGTCTTCACAAACAACATCCACAATAATTTCCTGCCTTACTAGTAACAAGTTAAAATTTAATCAGTTTCTGCTTTATTCTGTGTTTCTGTTTTTCTGTTTATCTCACAGCTTCAGAAGGAAAGAAATGTTTTTCGGAGGTTATGTGTTTTTGAGGACCCAACTGGCGTAGGGTTACCCTTGACCGAACACAATGGAATTAGAGGTGGCTTTTGCTGAAAGGCACACTGAAATCAGGGACATTCTATAAATCTTATCTCAAAAGGCTGTATAATATAATAATGTGGTTTTAACCGACTTCACAAAAAGGGAGAAGGTTCTCAATTCGGCCCGTCTTTTTATGTTTAATGATAAAAGACTTATGCTTGACCGCACTCTCGACTGATGTTAAGCGATGATGTGGTCTATGTTTGATTGCATGCAAGAAACCAACTGCAAAGATAAATAACTACTTTAAAAGCTGAGTTTTTGTATTATTGGTGCTCATATTTCCCGTTCAACTTAGAATGGCGAGACATCATAGGACAAATACGGAGCAATGTTACGGCAACTACCATACATAAAAAAACTATAACTATAGGTTCGAACTACTAATGTGCGATAAAGAGTAGCTTGAAGAAATGTTGACGAATATTAGCGCGAAAGAATGATGGTACTAGAAACTACAGATCGACAGAATTGTATTGTGACGAATATTAGTCCAATGTATGACTTATGCATTCATGCATTGGGGAGTCCTAAGCTACATAGTAAACTGTTGTAGCACCTGTCTAGGCGCCTGCCATTTGCTGTTGTCTCAACACGTCATATGTGGAAGAACAACGAAATACTATCCTTGGATCACTGAGGACGCTCCAGGAGGCCTACACAGGCATCAGCGAGCTGCTGGCTTTCCTGGAGGAGACCGGTTGGCTGAACTAGCTGCAGCCGGGTGACGCAAAATGGGCCAATGAATAGCCTTGTTGCGGAAAATGCTCGCTACACAAGTAACACGTCATACATGAATGGATATATTACCACACTTTGAAACGGAAATTCCTCACAATATGATTCTGTCAATTTATAATTTGTAGCACCATTATTCTTTCACACTATGTTAATGCTTGCTGTGTTCGTAATTTAAAACTACTAATGTGCGATAAAAAGTAGTTCCAAAGAATGTCTATGCGATGAAACATTCATTGCATAGCCATTCTTTATCGCACATTAGTAGTTTGAACCTAATGTCTATGCAATGAAACATTCATTAATTGACTGCCCTGGTGGCTCAGTTGGTAGTGAACCTACCTTCAGCTCTTGGGAGCGTGGGTTCGATTCCCACCTAGAACCAACATTCATGTGATGAACATTTGTGTTTGTTCTATGTTGTTATTATCTATTTATGTATTGAAAAATATATATGTATGTATATGAGTCTCTGGCAGCCATATTACAAGCTTTGCTTAGTTTGGGGTCAGATGACAGTGTGCACAAAAATGTCCCAGATATTTATTTATTTATTCTTTGGAACTACTCTTTATGACACATTAGTAGTTCGATACTAAGTTATGGACTCAAATAATTTGCTAATAATTACTAAAAGTATGCACTAGATGCAGTGGCGTAGCTAGATAACCAAAGGCCCTGTTGCAAAAAAAATTAGGCCCTATCTAAACTGGGTTAGGTGTTATCAAGTAGAAATATAAATACTAGGTACAAAGCTACTTTATCATCAGCACTTTATAATGCTCTAAGCTACTTACTACATGACTTGTGTATATAAAGGGATTTTTTTAAGTTCAATTAAGGTTTTCTGGTCCGGGTCCGAGGGCTCCCTGAGCTCGAGAGCCCCAGTGCGCGGCACCGCATAGGGCCCCCTGAGCTCGAGAGCCCCAGTGTGCGGCACCGCCTAGCCCTCCGATAGCTACGCCACTGACTAGATGTAAAAAAAAATAACTTCACTACATAACAAGCATCTTTGTTTTTGTACTCACATTTTCCAACATATTAAAACTCCTGTCCCAGCTACTGACAGGAGTCCCACCGTACAGATATCCCGGATACCTCTCACACATTTATTCCACTATTACATACACTCACAGAAACTACTCTGTACTTGTTAGCACTCTATTATATACTTGTATACTTATTTTGGTTCTTGTATGTAAGATGACCAGATGAGTCTGACCCTTAAAACACTGAGAACTAATAGAATAAATAGAACCTACTTCTACTCTTGTATTGAGCAAGGTTTTTTAACTTTATTGTTCAATATTGTAAACGGTTTTTTGGTTGTTTGTTCTTGCAGGTTGTACCTGAAAATTTTAACTATATGCTTACCAAGAATTTGTTACAGTATACTCAAATATTTTGGATAATTTTGATGAAGGAGTTGAGAGAGGGTATTTTCAAATATTTAACAGGATCATGTTTTATTCAGTTACATTTTATTAGCTAGATAAATAGACATGTCATGTAGATGCTAGAGTATTTATTGAGCTGTGTTTTGTATCACCAAATTCTAGATGGTCAAAAAGCATGTAGGACATTGAGCTTTAAATTGAGGTAGAGAGGAGGAAGGATGAGGTATAATGATACTGAAATCAGTGAACTTTTACATACTGAAGTGAATTATTACTATAAAAATATTTTTTGAGATGTTATTTTTCTAGTATTGTTATGAACGTACACAAGCAGAAAAGGAAGTTTTACTACAAAATACATAGGTATCTCTATTGATTATTGTGTGGGAATCCTTACAATTTTCAATTAGGTTTAGCGTCTGTTCTATGAAAATATTACAAAACACCGGACAAACTGAGACATAATTATGTACATACGTTATGAATTCAGTATTTTATTGACGTTAAATCAAGGGAAATTGAATTTATTTACCGTTTTATTGTAATCTGGCAGGTTAGCACACAATATTAGTTAGGCAAATTTAACCTCCATAAATAATTATTGAGATATTTACTTACTTCTGATAAGTATGTGCTGTTGAAAAGTTGAATTTTCCTCGTGAAATATGCAATAATTTCAGTTTTTTCTCATTTTTTTGGAAATATAATGACAAACGCAAAGGGACAAGCAAGCAAAGACCAAAGACCGACAACGAACGAAAGAATGAATGAAATAACGGACTTAAACGGGCTGACAGTCAGTGACAGTAAAACTCGACCATAGACAAACTATCATAGGAAACAATCGTAGGATGTAGGAAAAAAACGAAAAAAACATATATTTTTTTTTAAGATTCTTTTGCAGGCAACTTTCAAAATAATGATAATGTTACTTGTGTATTTTATTTTTATCTTTAAGATGAGCAGTCAAATTCACGGGAAATAGAAATTCACGCGGTGGCGATCAGTTGTTTGTATTAATTCATATGACTAGGCTAGGAAGTATTTAAGCGATAACTACATTTAGGCTGCTGCTACGTATGCCACGTGGTACGCTGATTTGGACACGTCACGTCGCAGCCCATACATTTTATATGACAAGCTACATTAGATCCACGCAATGCTACACGACGCAGCGTAGAGTTCGCGCAAAACTTTATGAGCCCTCTGAAGTTAGGCCCGAGGCCTCCCCGACGCCCTGTCCCGTCCCTCGGATACCTATAATGCGTACTGCGCAGCCACTAGGGCCTAACTTCAGAGGGCTCATAAAGTTTTGCGCGAACTCTACGCGACGCCGATCCAACGATCCATGAGATCCATGATATCCATCCCAGATTTTCGTTGGAGACGTCCATTGATAATATATAGTTTGGATCTGCCTTTAAACTCGAGCTAGTACCGAAAAAAGTCTGCCAAAAACTGAAGGGGGCGAGGTAACACGTATTGCACACACTGACATATTCTTACTAGTTCTACAAACGCACACTTCAATATTGAGCGCACACAACTGCAAATGATGTGATCAAATGGATGACCGAGGGGGATGTAAATGCCAGAGAGGAAACAGTAGATATAACGCTTCCATTTATTAATTTTTTCTGAGGTGGAGTTTGTGGACTAGCGAGCACAGAGTAGTAAAAATGTGGGGCAGCTTGGTGGCAGGCCACAGAACAAAAAAGATAGGCAGCTTTAACCATAGACAAAAGACACCACACTCATTGCACGCCGCCACAGGTACAGACAGCGCCAATCGCCATTTTGTTTTAATAATGGTCGATTTGTCATCGTGTTGGGTGATCTGAGAGTTGCAAATTTTGATATTGAATGATTTTGGAAATTATCTTGTGCATAAACGTTTTATTGTGATTCTTTAGTATTACAAAATGCCCTTCTTTTTATAAATTGTGTCGGAAGGTCCAGCTCTAGCGTAATAGGGTAAGTCTGAAAAATATCGACCGACTGGGCTAGGGCGCCATTTCAAGTTTACATATTTGCTTCTCGAAACGTTGTAACGAAAACATAATCTCTGTAAAAACAAATAATGCATGTTCTGAACAGCTAGTTTCTTACGTAATCATAATGTAGAAATAAATGTGTATGTAAATAAGTATCATATCTACTAAAAAGATTTTCCTAAACCTCGACCAAACTAGGTACTAAACTGCTATGTGGTATTATTGTGCTTACGTTCAGATGTTAAGTCTACATCTGAAAAGACCTAACAGTTGAGCTGATGCACCCGGTCAGACGCTATTATGTTTTGCTAATCACGCTTGATTAAGTATCAATCTCAATAGTTGCTGATTGAGGAACATCAGGATAGAGCTTTAGGGTCGAGGACAGGCGTTCTGCTGGCCTCACTTTGTCCACTTTCGCGCTTCGCAAATATAGAAATAAAACAAATAACCATGAAATTAGTTCTATGGAGTTTAGGTATTATGTGATTTACTGTTTTGGTGTAAAGTACAAAATCCTATTATTGACAAGCACCCAGCACACAACTGTAGGTAATTAAGTAGGATTTCATACTTTCTCTCAGAGACTACAAATTTTTAGAATTCCATACGCAGCTCAAAACAGGACCCTTATATTGAGCCTACACTCAATCTCGTCTGTCCGTCCTACCTATTAACGACTGTATCTTTCGAACAGTAATAGACAGCCAGTTTAAAATTTCACTGAATATGTAATGTTACGGCTTGTTAACTAAGAAATAATAATAAAGTAAAAAATAAAGGGGGGACTCCCCACCTCCTTATATTAAAAAAATACGTTTGTTGTGTGGGGATACAACAAACATATTTTTGTATTTGCATACAAGCATTAAACTCTGCATGATTATAGTACACACTCTAAAGTATAACAATAAAAAATGGCCATGTGCGAGTCATTGACAAATTTCTGTTCATTACAACTGGTAAATTCGGTTACTTTCATGACCTTATTATGTCTTTCACGAAATCGAAATTGCATATTTGACTAATTTTAATGTCGATTTTTTTATTGATATACATTGTATTTTGTGGTGGTAAACCCTTTGTGTGCAAGCCTGACTCTCACTTTGTCACAGTCCTACTATCTCTATGCAACAATTCGTTGCTCTATTGCTACGTTAAAGAGAAACAAAGAGTTTTTGAGAGATTTGACATCTTATATCTCGGGGTGACGAGCGCAGTGCATTGCCATCCAGGATTTTGAACTGTTGAAGTTCAAAATTCTGAGTGGAGTTGAGCTGTTATGGGCAAGCTGAAGAGCCATCAGGCGAGCGACTTTGCTCGTCTCATCACTCAGTATCATAAAAAAAAAATACAAACAAACCAATGTACAATAAAAACACATTTATAATATTAAAAGTATCTATAGTCAAAATCTGTTATAATGACATTGAAGGGACTGCTCATATTCAGTCGTTAAAACTGATAGTCATAACAACTGGTGATGTTTAATGTGTATCTTGCAAGTACAAACAAATCGATAGGTTATTATAACTGGCATGTTGTTCTAAACGATGTCGCAGTAAAAGGTTTTGATTGTATGATGTTTGTTCAATCATAATGTGACTCAACTATGAATAAAAAATGGGGAGAAAATAATATCAGAAATGGTCTTGTCATTCTAAATTCAGAATGACCTGAATAAATCATAAAATGGATGGGCAAATTCTCTTTTTATAGGTACTCCAAGCGCTACCATGAGTGTCATCATTAGACTTCAAAACCTGCCATGGTCGGCGAATGCTCTGGACATTAGGAATTTCTTTCGAGGACTATCCATTCCTGAAGGTGGCGTGCACATCGTAGGAGGCGAACTCGGAGATGCTTTCATTGCGTTCAGGTAGCTATACGTAAACTTCAAATTTCAAATACTTCACTGGTTCATTTCTGAAGAATATACTGAGGCTTAACAGTGCATTTTCTGTTGAAAAATGCAAAAGATATCACAGGTCACAGCTTGAAATAGTTAGAAAAGGTAGTTTTTGGAATGGCTTAATTTGGAAATGCGGCCATCAAACTACTTTAAGGGTACAATGCTGGACCTAATTATTACAACTTTGGAGTTCTCACAAAAACTTTAACTGTAAGTAAAAAAAATAACTCCCATGCAAAAATAGAGGTGTTGTAAGTTTAACTTGTGTATCTGTGTCATCGTAGCTCACAAATGGCTGAACCGAATTTGATTTAGTTTTTGTTAATTGAAAGGTGACTTGATCGAGAGAGTTCTTAGCTACGATTCATGAAAATCTGTTCAGCCATTTGAAGTTTATCAGGATGTTTTATTTTTATTTTTTATTCTTATATTTTATTTTTTTCAATCTTCTAGTTTCACAAGGACATCATGCCAAATGAAATCTAGTTTATTTTTTTGCAATTTATATATTTATTTTTGTTAGCGAGATGTCCTTGATTATTTTGATCTTTTCCTTGTGGCTTTTTATTGAGTTGCCACAATTTTGTCATTGTTTTGGCCAGTTAATGGTTGACACATTGATGATTATGTGAAACTAGTAGGATGTCAAAGTAAAACAGATAAGATATACTGCTACACGGGAATGCGCTGCTTGAATGAGTCTTCCCCGAGTTACAATCTGGCATCTTCATGTTGTGAGTACATCGGTTGTTAATTCTTGCCTTACATGCATCATTGTTTTACATCAGGAAGGTGTTGGTCAAACGCAACCTTAGTATTCAATAAATAAATAAAAATATATTTCAAGCTTTGGTACTCCAAAAGTATTGCGATAATTGGGTACCGCTTTGTCACCTAAGTTCTATCTATTTATCTGTTGAAACATGGTTCTTCTCCAATGAATGATATGTTTTCCTTGAACACATTTCAATGAAATACATTCTAATAGTTTGTTTAAGAACACTCCTATACATAATATAAGACTGATTAGATTTTAAGTATTTATTTTATAGGCTTTATACATATACTTAACTATTTTAATAAATGACAAATGACACTTCTGTGTTTAAACACGCAACAATGTTGAAAAGTCCCAAATACATCTGAAATCTATAACTTTCCAACGTAAACTAAAATATCAAGCTAAGGCTTCATCGGAACTCGGACCATTTTTATATTTTTCATACAAAAACTACTCTTCAAATTGTGATGAAACTTGCTTAGTACATATATTTAAATAGAAAATGTGAATTTAATATCATTTACTTAAAAAAAAAGTAAAGCAGCAAAAAATCAAATTGCTAATTAAGATATAGTTATCTAAATAACTAGGTATGTTTTGTTTAAAAAGTATAAAAGTGACATAAATTGGTTTTATGAATTAAATGACTGACCTAGGGTCCTCCCGTAAGGCACTACAACTATAAAAACAATTCAAATCTACTCCAAATACTGAGTTATCTCTTAATTAATGATAGCTAGCATTTCATATGCATATATCAGTATTGAAATTTTGTATTTGTCTGAAAAGAACAGCCGAGGCTCGTTTTCTTAGCTGCTGACTAACCAATCTACTAGGTTCTGCTACATTAAGACTCGTAAGGCAGGAGAGGTCAAACAACACAGGTAACCCTAAGCCAGTACTGGATGCGTGCTCCGTATATGATCAGATATTACAAATCGCTTCAGTTACTCAGGCCGCAGTCCATACACAATATGGTTATATATCAGATCATTTAATTATCAGGTAATCTGATCTGATAAAAAATGCTCAACTTACAAAGAATCGACACCGCTTTATGGTTGATATTCCGAAAACCCGTACGAAGCGCTGTGATTCCACTTTTATTATGCGAACTGCTAGTCTGTGGAATGCGCTACCTGAATGGGTGTTCCCCTGTAGTTACAATCTGGGTGTCTTCAAATCACGAGTGAATCGGTTCCTTCTAGGCAAGCGTGCTCCATCATAGACCGTATCATCACTTAACATCAGGCGAGTTGACGGGCAAATGCGAGCCTATTTCTAATAAAAAAAAGAATGGACATCTACTAACGAGTAGGGATGAAAAGACTATTGCTGACCTTACCATAAGGGTTTGTTTAGGTTAGGTACTTCCTTTCTAGATAGATAAAAAATAGCTAGCAGGTGGAAATTGCTCTGAGAAACATCGTTTTCACCACCGAATGTTGGTAAGTCTATTAAGTTATAAATTTGATCTGGTTTTATGTGTCCTATAGTTATGTAATAATATTTTTTATGAGAGCTATTGATATTGGCTTATTAGTATGCTATATTTAATTGCTGGTGTAATATCGGATCTACCTACTTTGTTATTTATTTTTCACAACATACATTCATTTTCCTTTAATCACGTGAGATTCAAATAGGGGCGAGGGGTGGGGGTGAGAATAACATCACGATTGATCACGATATGGAGGGAAGGGATATGTGACAATCACATGTATATTTTTGTGTGACCACATGGAATCCTGAATGAGTGAAGTTGTCCTTCATGTCTGCATGAAAACTTTTTAAAAGCTTCAAGTACTTAATATCAAATTAATTTCTAAATTCAAATTCTATCCTCGGCCACATCTTCGCTTACAATCAGGCGAGTTGGTGGCCAAACATAGATCTATTCTATATTGACAGCCCCGTTAGCTCAGTTGGTAGTGTACCTACCTTCTGCGCTTGGGGGCGTGGGTTCGATTCCCATCTAGGACAAACATTTGTGTGATGAACATTTATGTTTGTTCTATGTCTGGGTGTTAATATCTATTTAAATATGTATTTAAAAATATATATGTATGTATATCAGTCTCTGACAGCCATATTACAAGCTTTGCTTAGTTTGGGGTCAGATGACCCCAAACTAAGCTGATGTGTGCAATAATGTCCCAGATATATAAAAAAAAACTGAATTTATGACACATTGTCATCAAAACAGATTCTAAAAATGTTCAAGATATGTTTGCATTAAAAATACATGTGATGTTTAAAATGGACAATTGTATAGTCTAAAACCTCACGAAGTAATACCGAGGGGTGGAGGAGTAAAAGCAGGCAAAAAAACCTTACGTGATTTAAGGATTCCCCCCCCCCCATAATAATTATATAACTATATTTTTCTATCACAACCAAAAATACCAGAATTATCATTGAATCTGCTACATGACTTCATCTGACTGATAACAGAGGAATATTGTTTTGGTCTCACTCCCATCTCTATCTCAGTAAGAGTGATGGGTGACAGAATTACGTAATATAATATTGTCTAAAATGATCTTGGAGAATGTATAAAATGATATGTTTAATTTGAAGTGGGGATGTAAAACCTGCACTGACGTGACATCTCATGAAAAAAGCTTCGGATTGGCCAGCCGAGCTCTTTCTAATAACGGAGTATGTTCTTGTGTCGTTGGCATCATAGAAAAGAGAAGTAAACAGAACGGAAATGAGAAGGAAACTGTCGCCAAGTATTGTGACAGTTAACATTCTTATTTATGTCAACGCGTCAAACTCCGCGTCACAGTTGCTATACTGCAAGTGGCTTCAACAAATTTCTTACAAAAATGCCTTGACAGCTCTAATTTAAACAATTTTTTTTGTTTCTGTGGTTGACATAACTGTTTCACTCATATTTCGCCAGGTGTTAGGATAATACTTTATGACAAACTGGGCATCATTGCAGTTAGGTAAGAATTATGCAAACAATATTCCCATTGTAAGCATCCACATCCTCGGGTGATTGTTGGCTCTCCAGACATCCACAAGGCGCTGAAACTTTTATCATCAATATCTGCAACGCTATTTAGAATTGATCTATTTATCTATAATATTCTTATTAGTTTCGGTCTTGGCAGAACGGTTATAATTGGGTCGGAGCGGTCTTCGAGGCCAATTTTATCCTTATTTAATATTATTTATAGATTCTCTCAAAATGATATTTACTTTCGGCCTCAGCTAAACAATCCAGAATAACATTTTTCAAACTAGATGTGTTATATTATGTTTATACAGGGTGAATTTAAGAACAATTTGATACTCTTAATATTGGTTACTCTTCAAACTGTTTCGTACACAAGCATGGAGAAGACGTGAACCACATGTAGCTGGAATACCCGAGTTACTTCTCAGAATGTTTGAAATTCATTAGACTATTTTCAAAATGACTGGACGAATTAACTAAATTTAAAATAACTAATGTACAAAATCCCTAATTTAGACTTGATCTAATGGATAGATAGATAGAAACTATTGTGTACACCAGAAATAAAAATTACAAACTTATAGAAAACACTTAAGAGCTAGTGCCACAAGTGGCGGCCTTATCGCTAAAAGCGATCTCTTCCAGGCAACCATTGGATAGAAAGAATTTACGTAACAGGGTCGACGGGCGATGCTAAAACACTACCTACCAACCTACTGTATATCTACTGATCAAAGTATAAAATGCCTTAGCAGGTCGTCCGTCTGATAGTGAGTGCTACAAGTGACTGCGAGCAGGTCGTCGCCTGATAGTGAGTGCCAGAACTGACAGCGAGCAAGTTGACCGCCTGATATTGATCACTAGATTTCACTAAGGTTTCGTTTCCAATCTACGCCAACAGCGCTAATGATAACCAAAACTACACAAATTTTCTGTGTTGTTGATGCTTATTAGCGCTGTTTCAGAATTCGGTATACAACCTAAGTAAGCACGTTATCCACCTAATAGTGAGCGCAATAAACCGGCAATAACGGCATAACCGGAAGAGGCATATGTTCATGGGCTGATTATGATGATGGTTTTAGATTTTACTAATTTAGATCAATCGTCCATTAGGCCTTTAAAGTTTAAGTCTACTAATCTTATATCTGTAGAACATTTAACTATTAGTTATTTTAAGTATAGTTATACCATAGTAATTTAAAAAAAAGACCAATGAATTTTAGATATTCTGATACGCAACCAAAAACCATCATTGCACCAGGGGCCTTAAACCTAACTGGAAACGCGGGCCCGAATAGGTGCAGTTTGCAAAATCACGCGAACGCGAACCTCAACGCGCCGAGATACGGTTTGCGGTCGCGTGATTTTGCTAACTGCACCTATTCGAGCTCGCGTTTAGAGTTGGGCGTACGGCCCCAAGCTACCACAAACTGAATGATTCTTCAACCGACACTGCTACTATACTACGACCGATAACTACAAGGAATGATAACTAGATCTATTAAAACCTGCTTTTTACGTTATTATTTTCTTATATAAGTCCAGATTTCTTATCGGTTTTTTATTGCCTATTCGAACTTGCACAACAACTTCGTATGGACTCACATTCTCCACTCAAATAAATTTGCTTTTCGATGATTTCCAATCAATCCGAATTCGGATTGTGTGACACACAGAAGAAAAACTTTATGACAACAGCAAAACCTTAGTTAATTCTTGAGTTGACAAACAGCTGTCAGGATACGAATGGATGTGCTGAACTGGAACAGGCTTTCGTAGAACTAGAATGCTGAGACTCGTATGAAAACAAACTTTGTGAAACACTTAACTCATCATCGTCAGCCAGATGTCAACAGCTGAACATAGGCCTCCACTAGCACAGTAATAATACAACTCCTTGGTTTGACGCTCGCAGAATAAGCAGGGTATGTGATGCTGAGAGGATATTGAAATGCTGTGCAAAATCGTTGGTCTGAATAGTTGATTGAATCAGGCGTTACTTTGCGGAAGTCCATTTTCAAAACTGTTTTTCTGACGTTTCCTTATTGTACTTGAAGCGACGTAGAAGCGGAATCACACTAGAAATTCATCAGACAAACAGTTTTTTATCGTCGGTCTGCCTCACTGTCATCCTGGTGGTTGGCTCCCACGTTCAAGGTCTGATTTTTAAAAGTGAAACTTAGCAGCAGAAAGACATGTATCGTAAATAATAGACAATGGCGATGAACGAAATCATGACAACAATATTACAATGCAATTTAAAATAAAACTATGATTTAAATAAAATAAAACAGGATGTGAGCTCTAAAATAATTTTGGTCTGCAAGAAAGACTTGGGCAGCTCCTAAAATAATATGTATTTCTGGTACATAAATATTTTATAATTGAATTCCGGTTGTCATAAAATTAATGCCTAACAATACAATACTTTATTAATAACTCCATAGTTACAAGTCAAACTTTTCCAGTACACTCTTCTACAACAATGTGTACAAAAATTATATCTTAATAATATTATTGTGTAGGTCTAGGTACATCAAATTAAATAATAATTTATTCAATATAAAAAATACGACCAATAATGTGATTACAATAATAATTAGGTATGTATATTAAATTCAAAATCATCCATCGTTATTTACTACAGCAGCTACCTTAAATATTCATGGATAAAGCCATTAATATATCAGGTAGTTTAATATAGCCATTAAATTATAATATTGTTGGTCAAGGAGCCAAGTTTTAAGCCTGACTTTAAACGACGCGGTGGAAGGTACTACCCACTGTTATCTGGCTTGGTACTGTCGATCCGATTGGTATAAACAAAATACTCAACCTACTGTCACCCGCCCTACTTGGTTCTGTCAACAGGAGGGTTCCAGGTTGTTATAAAAAAACATGATCTATTGTCATCCTACTTGTATCTGTAAAAAGAAATACCAGGTTGTTATAAAAAAAATTGACTTACTGTCATCCTACTTGGTTCTGTCAACGGAAGGGTTCCGGGTGGGCATAAAAAATACTGTCATTCAATTTCGTTCTGTCAACAGAAGGGTTCTAGGTTGTTGTAAAAAAATATCTTTACCTAGTGTCATCCTACCTACTCGGTTCTGTCAACGGAAGGGTTTCGGGTTGTCATAAAAAAATACATCTACCTACTGTCAGTACTGTTACCTGACTGTTTAAGGTGAAACGTTTCACTTTGGCGGGAAATTCAAATTTCAAACAGTTTTTTTGTTCTTGTAGCTAGGCCGAGTAATTATTGTAAACGATAATGATGTTTGCGAAAATTGATTATTATTCTTTACAAACTCGCGTAAAGTTATTTATCTCATATGCACATTATTACATACATTTGTCAATAAACTAATTTATGCTGTTTCAAATGGTTTGTTGCCAAATGTAAGTAATATGGTGAGTTACTGATTAATAACTGTACATGATAGTCTATAGAACAACCAACAATTTTCGCAAATACTGTGTCATTTCACAATAATTACCCGGCCTAGCTACAAGGACAAAAAAAAACTGTTTGAAATTAGATTTTCCCGCCAAAGTGAAACGTTTCACCTTAAATTTCAGCTTATCAATCTAATTTTCGAACTGCCCGGTCTAGAGGACCAGAAGGTACTGTCTAAATTTTTTTTTGTAGCGGGTCAACGAATTAATTCTTCTTAAAATAATATATTTTATTAAGACTTTCTCATAATTGAGTTCCGAATAAGTTTAGGACTACTAAACTGGTAATTTAACTAAACATTTAGTTATGTCTTGTGGGTCGTCTCTGATACTGGTTAACTAAATTATACCTATTTTCATTTTTTTTTGACGGGTAATACATTAAATATGTTAAACTGGTAATTTAACTAAACATTTAGTTATGTCTTGTGGGTCGTCTCTGATACTGGTTAACTAAATTATACCAATTTTTTTATTTTTTTTTTACGGGTAATACATTAAATATGTTAAACTGGTAATTTAACTAAACATTTAGTTATGTCTTGTGGGTCGTCTCTGATACTGGTTCACTAAATAATACCTATTTTCTAGATTGAATTGAAAAATTAAACCAATTTAAAACTGTGATATCCAACTTGAGCCATAAAAATTACTTTTAAAATACTATTTATTGTTACATATTTTTCTTCTCACACTAACACTTCTGGCTAAATCGAATACAACCAGCATTGGACTTTAGTTTAGGTATAGAATAAAACTATTGATTTAAGGCTTCACACATAGGTAGGATAGAAGCAAACAATTCTTCGATAAATATAAAAATCGTATGTGTGTATGTTATCTATGGACTCCAAAACGGCTGGAATGATTTGGACGGGACTTTCACTGACAGATAGCTGATGTTATAATAATTATCAATTTAAAAAACCGACTTCATAAAAATGTCTGAACTTGACTAAAATGTCTGTCTGTCGATTTGAAAAACTCCTCCTTTTTGGACGTCTGTTAAAAATACATCACTGCCGTCCTCTTTGTTTCCTGAGAACTAGAATCTAGGCTTCTTCAAGGCTAGAGTGAATAGATTTCTTCTAGATCAACGTGTTCCATCCTCAACCTCACCGTCGCTTACCATCAGGCGAGTTGGTGGCGAAAAACGTAGAAACTATGTATATTTAAAAATAATTATCAATACAAAAAACCGACTTTATAAACATTTCAGAACTGGACCAAATTGAAATGGGACCACTCGGGAAGCACCAGCTTTCAAATAAAAAAAAAATCATCAAAATCGGTTCATAGTCGAAAGTTCTGAGGTAACAATCATTTTTTTTTAAACTCGAATTGATAACCTCCTTTTTGGAAGTCGATTAAAAAGTAATCCACGCGGGGCGCAGCTAGTTACATATCTATTAGTACGAGAGCTAGCAACGTCGGGAAAACAAGCATTTCAGGTAGGCTAGTTTTTAGATATGCTATCTCTCTCACTCCCCCGGACGTCATACGGGCTATCTGGCTGGCGGTAGTGGTTGCGTTCATCAGTGCGCATCCTAAATGTCCAGGTAAAATATCGATTTTTCAAATCATTTTAAGAAGTTTTTTTTTTTTTTAATTATTTTTATTGAATTTTTCGCAACATGAATCTATTATTGCCAGACATTTTTATCGTTGTTTAAATTGTGCCAGACGCTAATTTTGAATTGAAAAAAATTTTTTTTTTCAAAATATTTCAGTATGGCTGAAATTTTTATATGATGTTATTTAAGTATCTAAAAACCTAAAATTAATTTGCCAAACAATAATTCGATTGTTAAACCTTCAGCCAGACCGATCTAAAAGTGAAAAGTGATGTGGTACCATTTTGCTTGGTCTAGGAATAGTTGTCGAATAAATTACAGAGAAAGAATTAAAAACTATTGAATTAATTGTGGATTAACATAGCATTAAAATAATTATTTATTTTTGTGCAAAATTAAGGTAATAATCAATCTCAAGGATGAAAGTAAACAAAAATTATATTGTATTATCTTGATAATTATCATCATCATCATCTTCATCACTGCTGTCATTTTCATTGTCATCGTCGTCTTTTGGATTATCAACGTCTTGTAAGCTATTATCTGTAAAAGAATGAAAAATTTTATAATCTTTCGGCAAAGAAATTTATTAGTATTTTATTTTCAATTTTTACCTTTAATGATAATGTCGGCAACTAATGATGGTAACTGCTCTCGAACAAACCAGATAAAATCATATTTATCGTCATTTATGGTCCAGCCAGAAGCTTGAGGTGATAGAGATGTTGGGTGTTGTAAATGAGCATTTCTCCAAAACTTTGTTACGTAACGAATTCGTAGTAAATGCTGATACAATTCAGCTTTGCATGGTGGTAGGCTTGATGGATCAAAATTACGATTTCTTTTTTCAAAATTATCATCTGATTTTTTAGACCGATAAGTGTTTGAAAACAGATGAAACCGAACTTCATTGACGTTCCAAGAATCACGAGCTCCGTAAATGTCAAAATATTGATAATGATGCTCCTAATGAAAATGATATCGATTGTAGAAGTGATCAGTCCGACATGCTACCACCACCAGCAAAAAGAAGACGAACCTTTGAAGCCATTGTTCCTGAACTTGTTCCAATTTCTGCCCGATTGCAAATGTTAGAACGATTAACACCTATTGAGAACAGGATGCGACTACACACCAGCTTTTGTCCGGAAAGGTAAACTTCGACCTTTTAAACTGTTAGAGCAATCAGAAGAGTATCAATTAGCCTGTCAAAATATTATAACAGATGATGAAGAATTGCTGGATGAGACATTTAAGATCTTAGAAAAGTTTATTTGTCACATTTACGGAGCTCGTGATTCTTGGAACGTCAATGAAGTTCGGTTTCATCTGTTTTCAAACACTTATCGGTCTAAAAAATTAGATGATAATTTTGAAAAAAAATTTGTAATTTTGATCCATCAAGCCTACCACCATGCAAAGCTGAATTGTATCAGCATTTACTACGAATTCGTTACGTAACAAAGTTTTGGAGAAATGCTCATTTACAACACCCAACATCTCTATCACCTCAAGCTTCTGGCTGGACCATAAATGACGATAAATATGATTTTATCTGGTTTGTAGGAGAGCAGTTACCATCATTAGTTGCCGACATTATCATTAAAGGTAAAAATTGAAAATAAAATACTAATAAATTTCTTTGCCGAAAGATTATAAAATTTTTCATTCTTTTACAGATAATAGCTTACAAGACGTTGATAATCCAAAAGACGACGATGACAATGAAAATGACAGCAGTGATGAAGATGATGATGATGATAATTATCAAGATAATACAATATAATTTTTGTTTACTTTCATCCTTGAGATTGATTATTACCTTAATTTTGCACAAAAATAAATAATTATTTTAATGCTATGTGAATCCACAATTAATTCAATAGTTTTTAATTCTTTCTCTGTAATTTATTCGACAACTATTCCTAGACCAAGCAAAATGGTACCACATCACTTTTCACTTTTAGATCGGTCTGGCTGAAGGTTTAACAATCGAATTATTGTTTGGCAAATTAATTTTAGGTTTTTAGATACTTAAATAACATCATATAAAAATTTCAGCCATACTGAAATATTTTGAAAAAAAAAATTTTTTCAATTCAAAATTTGCGTCTGGCACAATTTAAACAACGATAAAAATGTCTGGCAATAATAGATTCATGTTGCGAAAAATTCAATAAAAATAATAAAAAAAAAAAAAAACTTCTTAAAATGATTTGAAAAATCGATATTTTACCTGGACATTTAGGATGCGCACTGATGAACGCAACCACTACCACCAGCCAGATAGCCCGTATGACGTCCGGGGGAGTGAGAGAGATAGCATATCTAAAAACTAGCCTACCTGAAATTCTCTCTCGAAAACGTTGCTAGCTCTTAGACTATATGACCAAATGCCCAAATGACGAAGTGTACAAAAAAATGACTTATAAACGGGTAGGACTAATTACCAAGATACGGGTGTATCCTATCCACACCTAGTTTGGGCATTAGTGCGTTATACAAGTGTAATGTACCGATTACTGAATTAAATAATTTTGAATTTCTTATACCAGGCAGTGGAAGTTCTTTAAGTACCTACCTACTCAGGTAGGCACTGCCACTTGCACTAAGCAAGACGATGCGTATTGGCACTTGGTATTTCGCATGATCTGCAACGGGCGTTCGTTTTTAGGGTTCCGTACCCAAAGGGTGAAAACTGGACTCTATTATTAAGCCTATGCTGTCTGTCTGTCCGTCCGTCCTACCTTTAAACGGCTGTATCTTTCGGACCTGAATAGTGTTAGAGTATGAAGTTCACGAATTTTTACTCGTATGCAGATGATCTCTAAAATGCGTTTCTGCCATATTTCGCTGGTTTCTGCTGATGAAAGGAACCATTATCTAGTCTTCGAGGCCCTCCATGCAGCATAATAATTATAAATATAAAAACCGACTTCAGAAAAATGTCAGAACTGGACAAAATTGTGATGGTACCACACGGGAAGCACTAGCTTTCAAATAAAAAAGGATCATCAAAATCTGTTCACCCAGTCGAAATTTCTGAGGTAACAAACATAAAAAAAACATATACTGTCGAACTGAGAACTTCCTCCTTTTTGGAAGTAGGTTAAAAACGGACTTCAGGACTAGCTAATCTGACAAGAAACATACCTACTTATTGGGCCTAATTCTTCTACTGGTGCATTGGAAAATTGTTAAAACTAAATTTTTTAATGCTGTGTTATTGTAAGTACAAACACAAATATCCCAGCCATTGACCCAGGTGATCAAAGGACACTAAAGAGTAGCCTTTGATCAATCAATTCCCTGTGATCAAAGTAGAATAGATCCCCATTCAACACCCATGACGTGCTTCAACGGGAGAACTACCGACGGGAATTACACCGATTTCTACCTGGACATTTTCTAAGTTTCATCATTATTTCAGCTATAGAACGTCCACTGCTGGACATAGGCCTCCCCCATCGATTTCCAAGAGGACCGGTTGGAAGCTGCCTGCATCCAGCGTTTTCCTGCGGTCTATTTTAGGTTGTCTGTCCATCTTGTGGGTGGACGTCCTATGCTGCGCTTACCGGTCCGTGGTCTCCACTTCAGAACTTTTCGGCCCCATCGGCTATCTGTTCTGCGTGCTATGTGCCCTGCCACTTCAACTTGCTAATCCGGTGGGCTATGGTGGTGACTTTAGTTCGTCTACGGATTGCCCGAGATTGCCGGACAGCCCGAGCATAGCCCTCTCCATAGCTAAGTCTAAGTTTGGTTAGACCATATTCATATCTAGACATTGACTGGGCTAACCATTCCACAGGTAGATAATTATTTAGATTAAGAATTATTGGTGTATTGTAGTTGTTAAATTCATGTTAGTACACTGATGAGTCAGATATGGAGGGTAGGGATGTGTGTTTGTCGTTTAGTGAGATGATTAAGCTATCGCTGTAAGCAGATTCTAATTTTAGTGTGAAGCCTTGTTATGGTAGACACCACAGAAAAGAGAAATAGAACGGAAATGAGAAGGAAACTCTGTCGCCAGGTATTGTGACAGATACTTGATTGAACATTCTTATTTATGTCAACGCGTCGAACTCCACATCACAGTTGCTATGGGTTTATATGGGTGGAAGTGGCTACAACAAATTTCTTACAAAAATGCCTTGACAGCTTGTTTAAACAAAAAAATAATTCTTCTCTGTGGTAGGTAGAGACGACGTCACATTCTTATATCATGTAAATACATCGCTGTTCTGCCACGGCACGTGTTTGTGGCGGATGGCTTGATTTAATCATAATCAGCCTAACTTAGCCCACTGCTGGTCACTCAGCGAGCTATGGAAAGAGCTATGCTCGGCGTTTCTTTGACGGATCATTCATATCCGAAACGAAGTAATTCATCAGAGAACCAAAGTCACTGACATAGCGTATTAGCAAGCTGAAGTGGCAGTGGGTCGGTCATATCTGTCGTAGAACCGATAACCATTCTATAGGTGGACACCACGATCCTGCAAAAGCAGTAGTATGCCCTGAGACTCGATGAAGTGACGATTTACGTAAGCTGGCAGTGGCTGGAAGTGAAACACCGAAGATCGAATTGTGTGGCGTGCCTGGCGAGGGAAAGGATTAAATGTTTCAAAATTGAGAGAGGTTGTCGAGGTTTTTGTCGTAGGGAGTCTGTAATCTTAGGCAAATCACTAACAATTTCAGCGTCACTTGGAAGAGAGTATAGCGGCGGGCCTTCAATAACTGGCAGATGATATGCAGCTGTCTAATTTGTAGATAGATATACCTACTTGTCTTCTATTGATCTCAGATTGGATTCCTCTTTCTCACGAGACTAGAATCATTACCTACATCATACCTAATTATTTTTCAGAATCAGTGCGACATCTAGTTATTACTGAATTTAATTAGTGGAAAAAAATACTTAATTTTGTCATTCCACTACGATTATAATACCTATAATATTATTCATAAACATAATGCATCATCCGTTAAACGATTATTATCTCGCATGTACTTGGACTATCCGCGATTGGACGAAATGCGTATTGGGCAGAGTCTTAGTGCTATTCATGAATTTCATGGTTCTATGAGATCTCCTGAATAAGCCTTCAAATTACTCGTGCGTTTTGTGTTTGGAGATTATTAAGTGGCGATGCTTAAGCAAATACCTGTTTTAACTTTTTAAGTTACGATATTTTTAAATATTTTGTTTGCTGGTTTGGTAGGTACGTGTAGTGTATCATTTTCCAAACAAATTTTCACAATGTGTAACGGTAATCACTCAAGTATCCATTAGTTTCTGGATGTCTGGTTGGAATCACGGAACCTCCCACCACGCCAGACTGACAGGTGCAGTTAGAATTCGTATTAGGTAGGTAAGTATTAATTCTTATCAATACTCTGTAGTATCGTAGATCTCCAGAGTCCACTGGACATCTTTAATTACCGAACTCTTTTCTATTGTAGCTGTGTTTCAACCGACTTCAAAAAAGCAGGACGGATGTTCTATCTACTGTATATTTTTTTTAATGTATGTTCACCGATTTCTTCGCCAAATGATAGATAGATAAACTCTTTATTGTTCACACTACAAACAGGCCATTAGAATTAGAAAACCAATCGCATTTAATTGCTACAAAAGGTTTTATTGTTTTAATGGCTTCATTTATAGCCCAATATGACTACCCTAAGTTTTCCTCCTCGGCGGAGTTATGCATAAGTGGTGAGGGGTAAAAATGTACCCCCAGAAGAGGTATTTTTGAGGTTTTACGATAATATCTAGCAAAGGACTCACAATATCGAAACATGGTTTTTGTAATACTTGTAGAGCATTCAATTCTGTATTGAATGAGGCATGACCACTTAATTAGCTGCAAATGTTGACCGATTTAAAAAAAAAAACAACTTTCGGTAGGTTATTATAAACTTCTCATTTGGTCCCATTGTAACCAAATCAGGATCTAATGATTGGATCCCAGGCCAATCGAGAACAACCCTCAAATTTTATAGGCTTTTATTGCGTTTTTCATATATCTTTGAAATCGGTTTTTAATGCGATCCACTTGTATTTCACTGAGTTTTAACTAGGAAGGTATGTCTAAAAAATTAAAAAGTTTCCATTTCATGAATAATTTTCACTTCATAACATCTCTTACTCATCGATTTTAGGTATCCTGAACATGTCTAAATCTATATACACGGTTGCCTGGAAGAGATCGCTTTAAGCGATAAGGCCGCCTGTTAAAAGCCTAGATAATTACTGTAATTTATAATTTTATCCTTGTTTTTGTGGTTTTTAATAAAGAGTTATTGTATTTGATACTATCAAAAATTATAGTTGATCTTCTTGGTATGTTCACTTTGAGGCATAGGTTCTTCGGATTCAGATTTAGTTCGAACAATCACAGGATTCTTTGATACTTCGAATTTAGAATATACTAGCTGACCCAGCAAACGTTGTTTTGCCTTATAAATTATTTCTAGTGAACAACCCTTGTCACTTAGGGGTATGGAAAATAGATAGTAGCCGATTCTCAGACCTACTGAATACGCATATAAAATTTGGTAAAAATCGGTAAAGCCGTTTCGGAGGAGTACGGTAACTGACATTGTGACATGGAAATTTTAAAATCGGTAAAGCCGTTTCGGAGGAGTACGGTAACTAACATTGTGACATGGAAATTTTATATATATAGTGATGATCGTCATCGAAACACTAAGAAACTGATTAGCATAAAATTGTCTAAACACTGGTTTGAACTATCACGGTTGTTCACTAAAGTTATATGATTATTTAGGAGATATTTACCGTGGTAATGTTGTGGAAGGAGCTCCCGATATTTCGGCGCAGTTACATGTACCATGCTCACGGAAAGACAACCTCCACAACCTCACCCCGGTAGATATCCCGTAAATAATCATATAACTTTATAAAATTGACTGTTTTCTATTCACACTGTTTTTTGTCTCTTCATGAGCATAAATAAATTCACTTATAAATAGTAGATAGTTGCACCGAGCGCAGGCGCGGATCCAGCCATCAAAAAAGGTTGTGGTCGCAGCCACCCGTAAATCGGGCAAGTGCGAGTCAGCGTATGAACCTTGCTCGTGCATGATCGATATAGTGCATTCCTACAAAGGAAATGTTTATAAAAAATAATAACCAAGATTTTGTACAGTGTATCGTAGTTTCACGCGGGTAAAGCTGTGGGGGCGTCACATGTCACGTATTAGGGTTGTGGGCATGCCCATCGTGTATTTGCACGAATGTTATATCGAGTGCATTAATTACTCACTATAGCAAGGTGCGCAATCTACTTTTCTTTCAACTACCAATCTACCTACCGTGATAAAATATACCTACTCAAAATAAAAACTCAAGTTAATGAAAACAAAGTTTAATTTATCTTCTTTTCAAACATTTAAAACTTACAATTATTAAAAGGGAAATTTGCACTTTTACTTGGGACATTTATTCTAGTACTAGCTAATGCCCGCGACTTCGTACGCGTAGCGCAAAGTTATTAGTGGGCGGACGATTAGACTGACATAGCAAAATATAAATGTTACACTAACGAACACGAAGGGAACTCAAATCCATCGGAATATTTTTATACTGGATAGTTTATAGGTTTATAGATAATACCTACATTTATGACATTATTGTAGATTTTTTGCTCTCCATTTTAATGCGGATTGTCATACTATCGTCATAGTATGATTTTAGTCTAGTTTTAATTTGAATCGATACAGGTATCCCGACATGTCCATAGTTTCAAATATATTTCAAGCAAATAATATATTACTTTCACTGGTTAAATACGTTGGAAGTGTGGAGCCATGGAGCCAATAAGGAAAAAAAAATGGTATAAGTCAAGCGAAATGTCATGCATGACAAACGTTATTATTGAATTATTAGTAAATAGTAAGTAGGAAGCATGGAGCGGTATCTATAATTAATCGCTGTTATTTAACATTACTCCGCGTAAAGACTGCCAATCAATGATGTCTAAATAATTTTTGCCCGCCTACTGCGCCCCTACCCTTCCAACAACTAAACCGCTTTCGTTCACCACCATAACATCCAAAATAGCTGCTAATCAGTATCAGATTAGATGCCGCTAGTTCACCTACTTTGCGTGTCTGTTATTGGTCGTAAGTTTGATCCTGGCAAAAATGTATTCATTTTAATCTCCGTCGACTTGGTATATAAGCACGTCAGAAGTCAATACAAAAATCAACGTACGTTAAATTTTGCCATAATAAACTGTTAAACCTCTTCAAAAGCAGTTGGCCGTCCAGACAATAACGAACACAAAAAAACTATTTGGTGCAGTCGATCGGAAGTTATGCGGGTACATACATTTCGGCCATTCGTTTTTTTATATATCTACACTAATATTATAAAGAGGAAAGATTTGTACCTATTTTTGTATGTTTGTAATGAATAGCCTCCGAAACTACTGAACCGATTTGAAAAATTCTTTCACTGTTGGGAAGCTACACTATCCCCGGGTGACATAGGCTATATTATATTTAGTAGCGAGGCCGAAGGCCGAGCTTACACTCGTGCGAAGCCGGGGCGGACGGCTAGTATATTATATGGCAACAGCCGCTTCAGTCTTCCTACCTACCATGTCTGCGAGTAGAAGTCTATCATTACGATAACATTACTATAAAATAAGCTAGATGGCGTTATAAATAATTATAAAACAATATTGATTTTTTATTATTTATTTTCATAAATTAATATGGCCTATGTTTCAATCAGGTATTTTTTAAGCATATTTGTGGAAACTGATTTGAAATCCTTCTAGTAGTTTAAAAGATGTGCGTGGACAAACAGACAGCCGTCAGATTTTTAGTTCCATAGTTTGATAATAGACTGCGTACTAAAACGAGGTTACGCGAAAAAATTGTAAGTTTGTTTAAACTTTACGAATAGTATTATTAAAAATGCAATAAAGTATTCAAGAATTCCTAAAATAATGAGTGTAAATGGATCGTAGTTTCTCAAATATGAAAAATGCGTCTATTATAGGTAAATACGACACTTTACCTGAATCTCGCAAACGGCATTTTTTTGCAAGTTAAACCGATATCAGGTATTGCTTCTACTTAGTTAGAAGTCATGTGTGACAGTATTTGATCTAAACATTTATAATATGTAGGGATTTGTTTGGTTTATTTTTGAAAAATAATAATTTACCACAGAGGTTTAATGACTCCCATTAAATTCAATATAAAATGTACGCATTAGACATTTTATATTAAACTTAATGGGAGTCATTAAACCTCTGTGGTAAATTTATATCTAAATGAAAAACTGTGCAACCATGAGATTTCATAAGTATAACATTTCTGCACTGTTTTGTTCTAAGCAAAAATACGTCCTATGTGAAAGGTTTTGTGGTGATTAATGATAACATTACTACGTAGTTGAAAGAAAACAGTATTTACATACCGAATCCATCCACATATATATATATAAGCAAAAATAAACAGAAATTAGGTTAATTTACTTACGACTGACCTGTGGTAAGGCTTGCGTTCCGAATTCTTCTTGGCATGTCAATGGTTCGATACATATCTGATAGGCCGACAAACTCTTCGCCTTGTAAGGCAAGGGTCTCACAATTTAGTTTTCTTTTTTTAATTCTGTAGCATAGCGGGCAACTTATAATTCTAGGTGCAATCTATACTAATATTATGAAGAGAAAAGATTTGATTGTTTGTTTGCATTGAATAGGCTCCGAAACTACTGAACCGATTTGAAAAAAATCATTCACTCTTGGGATGCTACACTATCCCCGGGTGACATAGGCTATATTATATTTTGTAGCGAGGCCGAAGGCCGAGCTTACACTCGTGCGAAGCCGGGGCGGACGGCTAGTATATTATATTTTGTAGCGAGGCCGAAGGCCGAGCTTACACCCGTGCGAAGCCTGGGCGAACGACTAGTGTAAAATAAAGCATACTCTGTGAAGAATATTAGTCTATAGATTCTCAGAGAATAGGTATCTACAGAATATGGGATACCGTGTCCACATGAGACAGAAAACCATACATATTACCTCGGCTTTTACAGCCGATTATAAGTACTTAGAGCAATTTATCATCACTAAACACTAAATACACTTCTAGGGAATATCAACAAAGTCACAAACGATAGAAATCTAAGGGCTTCACAGTTCTTTTCAGCAAAATGTCTTGATTTGTCTGCCACCAGTTGCAGGACTGGCCATCAAATAACCGGACATTTTGTGCAGGATGGAAATAATATAGCTTTGTCCTTTTCATTAATGACTAATTCTTCTATATAATATTCTCTTGAAAAAGCGAAAGGACCGCGTCCCGATGTCTATTGTTTTCTTTGTCTTTGATAGATTCTAGTCAGACTTCAAAAGGATGGCCGGGCAAATTCGTCAGAATATCCACTAGGTTGGTACCTACAACACTGCAGTTTTTGGAAGCAATAGGTTATTGTAAATGTTCAGCACTTCATAAATATCAAAGAAAATAGTATGCATACCTATTAGTCGTAAAAAACTGCGTTTGGTAGGTATGTTAACTTTCTTCGACAGATAAGGTGGAGTCTACGGGTGCGACTGGCTTCGTATGACTTCTCATAAACGTGTTTTCTTGTTTTAATTAGAACAGTCAAGAACTGCGAGTGCTTAGCTTAGTTATCACTCTAAACAGCTTAATTTTTCCCACGTAACTAGATCATGTGGCGAGTGACGACAGATTTGGCTATATTGATCTGGGGAACAATATCTCGTAAAAAAACATACTTATCTATAAGTACATATACTAAAAACTTAGAGATAAAAAAATCTGTAATTGCGAGTTATCAAAAAAATAAATATACACAGGACGTCTTAAAATAAGGAACTGAAACACGATAAGACAGTTTTTAGAATTTTTGTCTGTTTGTTTGTCCACGCACATCTCCTAAATCTCTGGACTGATTTAAATGCAGTTTTGCTATGACCAGATTGAAGTATAGGCTATGTTATTTTGCATAAGGGCTGGATTAAGGGAGGAAAAAAGAGTTGAAAGTTTGTATGAAAATAGATATGGTTAATAGATTTTACTTATTGCGGATCACTAATGAAAGCACAGGCATGCCAGAGGGACTAGGTAGGTAGGGACTTACTGAAACCATTTTTATTTCTAAAGATTATACTTCTGGAAGATCGAAATAAAAACAAAACTGAGAAATTAGTAGGTGCGTTAAGTCTACTTTTAGTAGACCTAAAGCATTTGGGTGATTTACCTACAGGTGAATTAGTAACTTAGTGCCTTACCTATTGTAGCGGCCGGCAACCAAAGCATCTATGGAAGAACGTAAAAATGTGGGTCAAGGCGTAGCCGAGGCCAACGTACTTGAGTTCATAAATGCTTAGTTTCTGTCAGGGATTGTATACTACTTTTCTCAAATATATACCTAAGAAATATATACCTACATTAAAATTCTGTTTCAGAAAAAAACAGATACAATCGATGCAGGAAAACCTAACGTGGTCACATATAAAAAAGGCCACAGATAACGTGGTTGTAGTGACAAAGCTTTTTCTAAAACCATCATATAAGTAAAAAAATATATAAACTGTAACTATGTAATAAAACAATAATTGATACCAAGGAAAATCATAATTTTTAAATTAAAAAGTCACAAGCTGATTTAAATGTGTAGTAAAATCTGCAGAGTTATTGCATGTTTGTTGTATGTCTATCTGTCCATCTGGATTAGATTTAATTTGAAAGTTAATCGATTTAGGCTGTATGAGTTGAATGAGATCGGTAGGGAGCGTGATGGCATTTATGTGTGTGACTTCACTACGCCGAAAATACTGAAACTATTTTAAATGTCTTGAAAACCGAACTATGAAAACTAAATTTAGTACCAATTTTCGACGCAGGACTTGATTGGTGGTGCGAGCAAATTATCTCTGACATATAGAAAGAGTTGAAAGTATAAGCCGGCCGAAGCCGTCTGAGAACTCTCTCTACTCTCCGACTGTCGCTATCGGTGATTCTCTTTATATCGAGATCGTGTCGCCTTTTCATCGACTTTACGACCTACTGAAGATTGTCCGTCGCCTCCGTCTGCGCAAAAATTGGTTTAGGAAAGTGAAACTCTAACTCCATAACCTCTCTGAATAGACTTAGCCACAATAGTACCTAATACCATCGTCAATACCAACTACTAATACAATTTGATATCGATCCGACCCATTTGTCCTACTGTTCTTAAGTCCACTGTATGAATTTGTATGTAACATTTTGATTGCTTGTGATTTCGGTGGTCGAAAGAACTTAAGTGTGATGATAAAAGTTTCTGGGAGCCGAACCAAGTCAAGTGTAGAATTAGATGTTCTATTCACGTATCCTATTATGCCACCGACGGTAACGGGACAAGGCTTTAGCTGGCTACTGACTGGCGGTTAAAATTGCAGAGTGAGGGAGGACCCTGCAGAAATGTTTGCAATGGGTAAGGATTTATACTACCTTCTGCATCTAATCCATGATTCTGTCCAGCGGACTCTCTTAAGGTCTGGCAGTCAAGTCCCCTACATCGTACTCAGAGAGTGTACCACACGCCAATTACATAAATAAAAGTTTATTATTAGTTTGAAGTATAGATGTTAGATAAAGATACCCGGGAGCCGAGTATGTCCTAAAACTGCGACCAGAACCACCGAAGGATGGGCAGCAGCGTCCTAATAGTACACGGTGAACGTACTGCGATCCCCAAGCCGCCTGCCAAGCGTGGGGATTATGGCAACACCCCTCTCTATGAGGGAGGCCTCTGTCCAACAGTGGACGTTAATTGGCTGATGATGTGATGATGTTATTAGTTTAAAATAAAGTAAATCTGGAATAAACTATTTCATTATGGCCCAGAATATAGCGCGCCGTTATCTCACTGGCACATTTGATATATATTTTTAAACATAAAATTACTGTCTACTTTTGAAAAATGTGCATCGGTATTTTAAGATGTTAATATTTCAAAATATTCATATATTGTTTTTGGGTTAATATTTTTTTATGATGACCTCTAAAATTGGTATAAGCTAAATATAAATAGAGCCCATCAACGACAACAAAATAAAAATTTGTTTAAAAATAAATAAGTTATGAGTATTTTAATTTCAGAGAGCGCACTATAGCACGTGATGACGTCAAGCCGTGCGTGCGCCATACAAATGCTATCTAACACACGCTTTTTGAGGAGACAGAGCATCAGCTCTTTATCCCCACCTAAAACTTACATATCTCAGTGATTTGTCAGCCTATTTAATTTATTTTATTGGTAGGTATGTGTAATGTATTTAGTTATATCCTTAGTGGTATTTTAGATGTCAAATCATAGAAATAATTAAGTGGAAAAAAAAACAAAAAAACAACATTTATTAACCGACTAAAATAAAGAGGTCGCTAGTCCTCGCTTATAAAAAATAAATAAATCTTAATAGTAATAACAAACAAATAAAGCAATAAGTTTTTTTTCCATAAAATTCGACAAACGCGTAAAAAAGATTTCTTGATGAGCTTATTTTTAAAGGTGTGACTTAAATGAGAGTGTAGACTGACGGCTGCAGTGACGTCGTCCGGCACGTGATTGTAGACGGTGAGACCCATGGCATGCGTTAATATAAAGGACTTCACTGAGGATCGCGGGACAGACAACTTGTGCCTGGGTAGGTACTCGGGTTTAGTACGTCTCTTGGTTTACCCTGGCGTACACTGGCACTTGATTGAAACCACATCCGATATAGTGTGAAGCACGCATTTCCAAGCCTTCCACAGACCAAGGCTTTTGTTCTGTGGGGGCCACTTTAATCTATGGTCTTTATCAAACCCCAGGAATGTTTTAGATTCCTGCTCTCCAATTTTCACTCCATCCATGAGCACTGTCATAGTTCTCAGGCATCTACCTTACAGGCTATACTGAATGAAGTGAGTCTTGGAGAGGTTGAAGGCTATACCATTTTTGTGGAACCACCTCGACAGTTGGAGGCCGCGTCATTCAGCTTCCGCAATCCGCTCCAGCGCGTCAACCGTCGGTGCCGTGACTACTGCAGCCACATCATGCACCTTCCACCACATCGCTGTTAGAGGTAGAATCGGCGCGAGTGATATTGTAGACATTTGATGTCATGACAGTAATACTTGTTCGCGTTTTACCCATAGATTTAGGATATCAAAAAAAATATTTAGGTCTGTGGTTTTACCTACTTTTTATAAAGGTGCGTCCAGCCAGATCTAACGAATGCGCTGCGATCGCACTCGCGCAATCAGTTACATATTCTGTGAAACTTTCAACTGCCTATCAAAAGATACAGCCTATAAAAGGTAAGACAGACAGAGTAAGTTTAATTAATAGGTTCCCCTTAACACCCTTTTCCGGGATCCAAACATATAATTTGATCTCTTCGTAGTCACGCATTAAATTATTGTTTACTGTCATACCAAAAATAATTCATGATGATGATTTACTATGACTTATGACCTTAGGCTTAGCTTCGGTTCAACAGGCGCCGCGAGCAATCGTGCCCGCTAATGGGCGTAAAACTCGTCATGAACTGTGCTACTCAATTTACATACATATCTGTATACTCAGTGGCCCTAGTACGAGCACTTGCGAAAAAGTATTCGTTCCGTAAACGATAGCAAATGTATGTGAAACGCATATGTGAGATAACCGCTCCGTGAAATAGGGAGGTGGCATAACTTCATGGGGAGTCCAAGTCTTCACTGTACGCAGGTGGTTTTTTTCTTTTTATTTAACCAGCGTGAATAACTTTACTGTTCTGCGAGGATCTAATGAGGATCTAGTTGGCCGGTAGGAACTTTTTACAGATACTCGTAGATGTAGTTAGACATAGCGTAGTTTGTGTCTTTTTAACCGCAAACAGAGGGGTGTTAAGTTTAATGTGTGTATCTGGGTATTTACGCGATAGAATCCGGAACGAGGATTCTAGCCGAAGAACCACAGTCACCGATATAACTATTAAAATTTGAAAGAAAGAAGAAAGAAAATAAATTTTATTCATATAATTTTTTGTATAGATACTGTTTGTTGATCCTTAAATAAATGAAATAAAATAATAATAAAGGACACTATTACAATTTGCAAGTTGAAGTGGCAACGGGCAAGCCACATCGCTCGAAGAACCGATGGGGAAGTAGAAACCACGTACTGGAAGAAGCAGCGTAGGTAGGCCCGTCTTTCCCACTGGGCACTTGCCCAGGGCCCCGTGATTGATAGGGGTTAGTAGTTCCTGTCAGAACACCAAATGATAACCGATATTTATTACTGAAAAACATATTTATTTCGAAAAGATCAAAGGGTAATGACTGACAATACCTTTTTTTTTTTTTGTAAAATAGGCTTGCGCTTGGCCGCCAACTCGCCGGATGTTATGCGATGATGCGGCCTACGGTGGATCACGCTTGCCTAGAAGAAACCGATTCACTTTTGACTTGAAAAACACCCAGATTGTAACTATCGGGGAACACCCATTCAGGCAGCGCATTCCACATACTAGCAGTTCCCACAATGAAAGTGGAATCAAAGCGCTTCGTATAGGTTTTCGGAATGTCAACCATAAAGCGGTGTCGATTTTTCGTGCCCGCTCTGGCAGTCCGATAGAAAAAAGGGCAGAAGGGAATTAAATCATGCAGATCTGATGCGCACTCTCCAAAATGTATCTGATAAAAAAACCGATAGACTAGCAACGTTGCGCCGATGCTCGAAACTAAGAAGCTTACTACTTACCTATTTGCTTATTAGCTTTTGTACGCGTGCTATTCTACTCTCGCCCGAAAAAAGTGATCTGTCAAGGTCATAGGCCCCATTATCTTAATGTGCCCGGGGCCTCCAATAGGTTAAAGACTGCCCTGAGCGTAGGTAGGCCTCCCACTAGATGGACCGACGACATCGTGAGAATCGCAGGCAAACTAAAACTGTGCATCCCTTCTACTGTATGCAATGTAGGTAAGGGTGATCAAAAAAGGGTATCTTTTTTTATAGTATCTATATATCTTTGGTATCTTTTTTTTCTGAACGCTGTAATAAGTAGGTACCCATGTAGTATAGGTTGTATATGAAGGCAGCGGTATCACACTTATATCATTAATGAGAAAGTTTAGTATGAATGGATGGATGTTTGTTACTCAATCACGCAGAAACGGCTGGATGGATTTGGATGAAATTTGGAATATACATTGCTTATGTCCTGGATTAACACATAGGCTACTTTTAATCATCATCATCATCATCATCACCAATTTTCATCACCACGCGGTGAAACCGCGGAGCGCAGCTAGCTATACATATAACAAAAATATAGACAAGATATAAAAAAAACAACAGAGCGTCTTGAAATAAGCAGCTGAACACGATAAGACAGTTTTTATAAATTTTGTCTGTTTGTTTGTCCATGCACATCTCCTAACTAACAGCACTAGTTTTCAATATATGCGCTGCGAGTAATTTTTTGTTTGTTACCAGCATGATTAAAGATGGTCCAAGCATTTATTTTCTGTGATAGCTGCAATAAACTTGTTAAAATCTGAATGAAAAAAAAAACATGAATACTGATCACTAGGTTTTTGAACGTAAAACCACAGAATACATAAAGTACAAGTACACAAGATTCAGTCGCCTAGAAGCCTCACAAGAAGTTGCCTCTGTCTATCGCGTAACTCTTGTCGTGTTATCTCTGTATATCGCGCGGCAGCGGGCACGCAAGTCTGACAAGACGACTACTTGTAGCTTCATACCTAAAGTGCGGACTACGCCAGGCCTGCTACAAGTACCTTTAACTTTGCTGCGCGATAGATTTGTGACAAGACTCGGCTGGATGAAACGTCGGTATCATTATCAACTCTGAGTGACCTGGGTGTAGGCCTGCCTTTGTTTCTGCCACTGTTACCGGTCGCGTCCAACAGTTCTTTTGATGTCGTCGGTCCATCTCATCCTCGTCAGCCCGGGTTCCGCCGACCTAATCTCGACCACAAGCGGCTACTGCTGTACACCACTTCTCATCATCATGTCTGCCCATGTGTCGTGCCCACAAACGCTATATGTATGATCATTATCATCAGTCAGAAGACGTCCACTGCTGAACATAGGCCTCCCCCTTTAACCTCTACACTGAACGACATCCTGCCATCTGTTTCCACTGGATGCCCGCGACTTTTACAATGTCGTCGGTCCGGTTTCCTCAAAGACATGACATTTACTAACATGCACTGGGCCAGCATGGTGGAGAGCCTATCCACTCTCTGAGAGATCGTAAATTCACAAACTTAGTGCACACGATTTTCTATTTACTTTATCCTGTAGCGGATAAAAACGGCTTTTGCACTCAGACATCAAAGAGGAAAAATACTCTTTCCGAGATGAAAAGTAAAGTTTTTGGTAGAGTAAACTCTGTCCCTTTCCCACAAAACAAAAAAGTGACGTCATGCCTCTGTGCGCCATACTTGTCAGAATATAATTTACTAGCCGTCCGCCCCGGCTTCGCACGAGTGTAAGCTCGGCCTTCGGCCTCGCTACAAAATATAATATAGCCTATGTCACCCGGGGATAGTGTAGCTTCCCAACAGTGAAAGAATTTTTCAAATCGGTTCAGTAGTTTCGGAGCCTATTCATTACAAACATACAAACATACAAAAATAGGTACAAATCTTTCCTCTTTATAATATTAGTGTAGATGTGGCGTTCAGAGAAGTGACGTCATAATTTGCAGTTTCGCTCTCTGTCCAGCATGGTATTAAAATGCGTTATAAGCATTTTAATAGTTGCTTATTTTTGATTAGATTTATCATTAATCAGCTATATTTATGGTTACATTTTAATAGGACAATTTAAAAAAACAGTCATCTAGCCTATTATAAAGGTAATCTGTGCATTTAGTCATATAATGCAAGCTTAATTGTACATTTTTATAAAGGATTTTATTTAGGAGGTACACAAAACAAGATAATCTCAATTTAAGGTGAAACGTTGCACTTTGGCGGGAAATTCAAATTTCAAACAGTTTTTTTTTGTTCTTGTAGCTAGGCCGGGTAATTATTGTAAACGATAATGATGTTAGCGATAACTGATTATTATTCTTTACAAACTCGCGTAAAGTTATTTATCTCCAATGCACATTATTACATACATTTGTCAATAAACAAATTTATGCAGTTTCAAACGGTTTATTGCCAAATGTAAGTAATATGGTGAGTAACTAATTAATAGCTGTATATTATAATGTAAAGAATGACCAACAATTTTCGCGAACACTATGCCATTTCACAATAATTACCCGGCCTAGCTACAAGGACAAAAAATCTGTTTGAAATTTGATTTTCCCGCCAAAGTGAAACGTTTCACCTTAATTATACATTGTTATAAAGGCTTTTATTTAGAAAGTTAAATGATTATTTACGGGATATTTACCGTGGTAAGGTTGTGGAAGGAGCTCCCGATCCTTCCACAACCTTACCACGATAAATATCCCGTAAATAATCATTTAACTTTAGTGAACAACCGTGATAGTTTAAAACAGTGTTTTATTTAGAAGGTACACAAAACAGGATAATCTCAACTTAATCTAAACTTATTGCAAATATTACAGTCTCGAACTGGATTAAACTTAATTAGTTGTTGGTGTTTCTAAATTTATACAGCAGGGTTAGGCAAAAGGTTGTACTAACTGGAAGGAAGTCATTATACTCATCATTATGAACAACAGCTTTATGGTTGACATTCCGAAAACCCGTACGAAGCGCTTTGATTCCACTTTTATTGTGCGAACTGCTAGTTTGTGGAATGCACTGCCTGAATGGGTGATGGGTGTTCCCCGATAGTTGCAATTCGGGTGTTTTCAAGTTGCGAATCGGTTTCTTCCAGGCAAGCGTGCTACATCGTAGACCACATCATCGCTTAACATTAGGCGAGCTGGCGGTCAAACGCAAGCCTATTAATACCTACATTAAAAACATATTTTTTTATCGTCAGGATTCTCACGTTCACTTTCCTTTGTTACAGCACGGACGAAGACGCGCGTCAAGCGATGATGCTCGGTGGCGGCAAAATCAAGGAGATTCAGGTGAAGCTGCACCTCAGCTCTCGCTCCGAGATGCACAAGGTCATCGAAACAGCGCGGCAGACCGTGCCTTTACTGAGCCTAGCGCCCGCGCCCGTGGTGGCTCCCGCTCCGGTCCAGATTCCGGTTCCAGCGGCTCCCCCGGCCCCGCCACCACCTCCCGTTCTACCGGCTGTCATTACCCCTTTCTCCGCAGCGCTCGCCAACAACTCTCTAAATAGCTTCGGCATTCCCGGCCTGGGCAACCTACAAGAGATCCCACAGCCCGCCGTTATTGAACTTCCGCCTGCACACGTCAGCCCCAACGACAACACCAACCTTGAAGAAGAGAAAGAGGACGAGAAGATCGATAACAAACGTAGGGAAAAAGATAGGCGTCGCACGCGCTCTCGATCTAGATCACGCGACAGGGAGAGAAAAGATAGGAAGAGAGACCGTCGCGACAGGTCACGCTCTAGAGACCGCAGGCGGAGAGATCGCAGTCGTAGCAGAGAAGGCAGGCGTGAACGCAAGCGCGACAGGAATATCCGCAGTCGCTCCAGGGACAGGTCCCCGTCGCGTCGCTCCCGCGACCGCCGCAAGTCACCTAGCCACTCGCAGGAGAAAGAAAGCCCAATCCACGACGCTCCACTGATCAATCAGTTAAACTCCTTCGGAAATCCTGGAACTTTGCCGCCGCAATTGCATCAGATGTTGCAAGCCAACGCGATGCAAAAAATTCCCGTACCGCAAGACTCGCCTCGCTTCAATGATCCCTCTGTGTCGGAAGCGATTAGCAAAATGCAGGAGCTAGCCAAAAAGCGAAACCCGAACGCTTTTCAGGGCGATTACAATGGCGGTAAGCAGCAGCAAACACAGGGCGGTGGTGGTAGAGGCGGAATGAACCGCGGGCCGAGCTTTCAGCGCGATCGACGGTCGCGGTTTGGGCCCGAAGAAGCCGCACGCGACTGCTGCGTTGCCATCCGGAATGCGCCGAACCACACGAGCTATGGCGACGTGCGCCGCTTCTTCCCCTTCGTAATAGACAAGCATGGCATCAAAATGATTAACGACAGCACGGGCCGCCGCACCGGGAACATATTCGTCAAATTCACTGAGAGTCGCTCCAAGCAGCTATCGATGCAGCGGAAGAACAACGACCTGAAGGGCGCTCAGGTAATCGTCGAGGCCCTCGATGATGAAACGTATGAGTCGGCCGTCGACTCGTTCCTGCCATACCGCGACGATAACGACGGCGAGGATGCGGGTCTGATGCTCGCTGACTTGCAGGAGCGCGCGCAGCCACAACCCACCTACACTGTACTCAAGCTCACGGACATGCCGCACTTTATCAAGGAGCATGACATCATTAAGGCATTCAACGACTTCTCGCTGCTCTCCATTACCTTGAATGACTGCCGCGTCACGCGTTCCAAGATGGCCCTCGTGCAGTTCGCGAAAGCTGACGAAGCCAGATTGGCGTTCGAGAGAAGAGAGCGAGTCGCTTTCAACAGGAGACATCCCACTATAGTGCCGATGACGGACGATGAGTTTGAAAAGGAGAAGATTGCTCTGATGCCAAAGAACGATATTATCAGCAGGCCGCCGGAGGAGCCCCCGCAGGAGGTGGCAGCCCCGCGAGACCCGCGACAGCGCCGTTTTGACAACGGCGCAACGCAAGCCCCGTCCGCGCAGGGCCAAGGGCCGCAAGCGACGCCCTTCTTCGTGCCCTTCGGACAGAATTTCCCGGGCGGGCAGAACCCTGGCTTTCCGCCGGGCGGTCAATTCCCTGTGCCACAGTTTGGCGGATTCCCCGGGCCGTCAAACATTGACCCGCGCACGGCGGCCTCCAACTGGGCCAACAGGCCGCAGTTCCCCAACCAGATCGAGCAGATGGCGGGTCCGATTAAGAAGCAGATGGAGCCCATTCACGACATCGATGACGAGCCGCTCGACTGTGTGCTGATGAAGGGCCTGCCGCGCGACGCCACCGATCGGACCATCGTGAGCTTCTTGTCGGACACGGGCTCTGTGCCGGCTCGCATCCACCTCATGCTGGACACGAGCGGGCTGCCCTCCGGAGACTGCTTCTGCGAGTTCCGGTCCACGCAGGAGGCGCGCCTCGCTGCCGGCAAGCACGGGACCAATCTGGAAGGCTGCCGTGTCACCGTCGACATCGTGCCGCGCTCCGTCGTAGAGGAGGCGCTCGAGGGGCCCAAGCTCCTCGAGAACTCGATGCAAGAACCGGCCATGCCCAACGGCCCGCCGCAGTTTTTCGACGCACAGATGGCGCGTGGCGGCTTTAACAACAGGGGCTTCGACTCGGGGCGGGGCTTCCGCGGCCGAGGTGGCTTCGACCGCGGTGGGTTCAACAGCCGGGGAGGGTTTGACTCGGGCCGTGGATACCGAGGCAGGGGAGGTTTCGATCGCGGCTCACGCGGCGGGTTCGAAGGGCGAGGGCGAGGTCGTGGCCGCGGCGGCTATGACCACAGCGGCCGCGGCGGCTACGACCACAGCGGCCGCGGTGCGAGCGCGCCGGACGAGCACGATCCCGCGCTCGACGACTTCGGCGCGCCGGGCTGCGTCGTCTCCATGGAAAACGTGCCCTTCCGCGCCACCATCGACGAGATCATGCAGTTCTTCTCGGAGTTCGAGCTGACGCAAGATGACGTCATCCGGCGGTACAATGAGCGCGGGCAGCCCACGGGAGACGCGCGCGTCGCCTTCCGAACACCCTTCGACGCCCAACGCGCCGTGAAAACACGACACATGGACAATATCCACGATCGACGGATCAACCTCAACATCATCTAACATACGCTCTCTCAGTCCGAACGCTCCGATTCAGACTACTGAAATGGACTTTTGAATCACGCTTCGTTAATGATCATTCGAATCGATTGCGTTACTATGCGTTAAAAGTTGTGGAAATGAAATAGCGTAGTGCAAAATAAATTAACCAGCGCAGCGTACGATATTTTTCGTAGTAATCGTTTAATAAAGGTTAAAAATATATCAAGACACTTGTGAAGTGACATTATTATAGAAGTAAGTCAGACAGATTGGACATGATTTTTGCTTTGTGGCATTTAGTTATTATAGCTAAGTAATTTAGCTGTACCTATTTGAATTTATTTTGAATATAAAATAGGCTAGGTGTGTATTTGAATAAAAACAAAAACTGTACAGTTCCTGAAAAAATTGGTTTTTATTTTACCTGACTGATTACCTAGTAGGAACTCCAAATAGTTGATTATTACCATAATCTAAGAGAAATGTCCTCTCCTATCCTACCATCTAATAAATTATATTGCAAATATCAAGTTGAAAAAAAAAAAACATCGGGAGTCGCTTGTTCAAACCAAGGATATCCTCTATATGATCGTTCTTGTTCAAACGTAGAACATCTATTGGTCCACATCTACTTTTCCAGAATAACTTTTCAACAAGAACAATCGGTATCGTTCAGTTTTTTTTTACAATGCAGCTGTCTGACGCATTCTTTCACCGGCCCAGTGATTAAGTCTAATGACGCTATTACTAAGACATAAATGTCGCCTAATGGAGGGTAGAATGTAGATGATCAAAGAGGGTAGAGGTTACTCTCTCCATAAATAACAAACTACCGGCAGTCTTGCACATACTGGCAACATCATATTATCGTACTGTCAATGTCACTTTTAGTGCTTCGAAAAAGTTCATTCTTTTTGTGATCAGGGTTGCCAACTTAGCCTTTGCGTAGCTAGATTTAGATATTTTTATACCTGTAAACAATGATTTAGTCCCTAGCTTTTAATCTAACCCAAAATTTTATTATCCGTTAAATAATAAACTGGGAATAAACCTATATTTATTGTTATTTTTTAGTTGTTTTGTAGTTTTAGTTAATAAACTGCTTAAAATGATATTTTACCAAATTGATTTTTAATATTGTGATTCAACAAACAATACACTATATCCAAAATTCAGTATTTTACTTTTAATTTGTAATCTATACAGAATGTAGACAATTTATTTAGCAATCTAGTAATTAATTTCTAGATTAATGTTAAGGTCAATTTAACCCTAAAACACTGATATCGAGTTAGCAACACTGCCTATTTGCGCTGACTTGACAGTTGAGGGGACCGACTAGTTTATTAATTAACGTAATCGTATCTGTGGAGTGTGGACTCTGTGGTTGAGTTGAGTACTTTGAGTCGGCCGTACACTTTCATCGTTTCTTCTCGTCTTGTATTTATTTAATTAGTGCCTAATTATAACTACGCATTCTGTAGGAAATAAGTGCCAAAAATGTTGCGGCAGTTTGTCGACATATTTTGGAATGAACATGTGTGGTTGCCGCCGAATACAACATGGGAAGACATCAAGCCAGGGCCGGATAGAGCGGTGACTTACACTGACCACACGCACGTTTTTTACCCCATACCGTTAGCATTGGTGATTATGGTGGTGCGATGGGCTCTAGACAAGTAAGTACGAAGCTGTTTATCCAATTAATTTCATAGATTAGAATTCGTTCACCTGTAGACCAGACGATAACCTACATAACCTGCGATTACGGTATCGCCCAGAGTCGTTCACCTGATTATGGAATCCTCATTTAAAAAAGGTAAACAATCAGTTTAGGTCGCAGAAAGTACTATAATATTATTAGGAAACCTAGTTATTAGTTTTCGCGGTATAAAGTATTATTTTAGTTAATGTATTAAGACAGTAAATTATTAGCTTCAATAGCAAGTAGGCGTCAATGATTTAGCGGCATTTTTCCTGATTAGGAGTCCCGTCTTCCGTTTCCTGTGTTTAAACGTCGGCATTGCACGTGAAATGAAAAAGTAACTAGTTCTCTTTCATTGCATAGTTACCTACTTTCTCCAATAATAATAAAATTGGCATTTGTTGTAGGTAGCAAACGGGTTAAATTAGGCATTTTTATGCCTGTTGGTGACTATACCAATCTTGTTGAGAACCTCTCTTGTTATTATCGTAATGCAACTATTCTGAATGTTATTATTTATTCTGATTTGATGTGGTTTATTGGAGTTATAAATAAAATATTCCAATATTTTATTTGTCATGATTGTCTATAGATAGTATAAAGTAAAGTTTATTTCCAAAAAAAGTTAACATGTTAATGTAGAGTATACCAAGAGTTATTTAAACCATAATGCATAAGAACATTATATTACCAGTGGACCCCAAACTCGGCTATAATGCGTAGAGGTACATTGTATTACCAGTGGACCCCTAACTCGGCTAAGTCGGTCTCTTGGAGGCCCTGGGAAGATTTATACAAATAATAGATCATATAATAGTAGCGTTTTGGCTTCAGGAGCGATTCCCTTACACCAGGGGCTAACTGTTAACGCAGCCTTGAGACAGCGCAGTTAATTAACCACGAAAGAATTAGTTAACAGGTATTCGTAAGGCCCCTGGTTTAAAAGCAAATCAGTGACTGATTGACTCATCACAAAATCTTGACAATTACTTGCCTTATGAAGCTGAAATTTAGTAAGTAGGTTTCTTATGGTGTTGATAATAACGGATTTTGCAAAAGGGCCAAAGCAAGGGCTAAAAAGGAAATCTGAGGGTAGGAAGTTGCGGGCAACAGCTAATTTGTCCAGTTTCCTTTTCATGAGTTTCAGTAGAAATTTTCTAAAGAAGGAGTGTGTATCATTTACAATGGACATAGGATACTCATTATGATAGAAAATACAGGGAAAATGCAAAATGAAAAATCTCCTTACAGTGTTACTGCTGATTGTGAGTTATACATACCTATCAATGAGATATTTTCGATTGCTTACATTATACTCCTTAAATATAATCTTTTTGTATGATATGATTCATATCACAGATGACAAAATATCACTGATTCATGCAGCTCAAAGTAAAAGAAGTCAGAGACATAAGCCATTGCTTATTCAGGCAGGTTTATCTTCTGAGAAATTAGGTTCCTATTCAATTTTTTATTAAATAGATCTGTGGGGTTAGTTACCATTTCAGACCTAACCACAGAATACATATAGTACAATATCTACAGAAGGTTCACTCCGCAAAAGCATTTAAATAAGTAGCGACTCTTACTACCATATAATAACGTGCGAGCGCTAACTACCTACTGCTATATTAAACCTAGAAGTTGTCTCTCTGTCTATCGCATAACTCTTGTCGCGTTATCTCTGTCTATCGCGCGGCAGCGGGCACTTTTACCAGCCCTACTTTGATGCACTATCTAGTTCCAGATTTCCTTATAATGTTTCCTTCCCTGTATTTAGACCAGTAAAAAACCAATCATGACCAATTTTTTTAATTAAATAAATATGACCAAAGTAATAACACCAGTTTTGCTCATAAGTAAAGAGGATAAGAATACCATGTATCCTTAAAAAAGTATGGTTCTTGTGCAAATTTAGGTACTAATATTAGCGTTGTATACTGCAGAGTAATCGATGCATACAGAGTTGATTGATTTCAATCATGATTAAAATCAATTGATGTTTGATTAAAATTAGTGATTTACTTTAATCAAATACATTTTTTTTCCATAAAACTTCATTGATTAATTAAATTCATAATATTATGGGACTAAAAACTAAAAGTACTAATTAAAATATTTAGATTTTGTTTTACAAAATATTGTTTGCCTATATTAAACTAGCATAGAACCAGAGTCACCGACATTGCTATTAAAATTTGCAAGTTGAAGTGGCAATGGCAGGCCACATCGCTCGAAGATGATGGGGAACAAAGGTTCTTGAATGGAGACCACGAACCGGACGACGCAGCGTAGGTAGGCCTCCCACTAGATGGACCAATGACATTGTGAGAGTCGCGGGCATCTAGTGGATGCAGATGGCAGGATGTTATTCAGTGTGGAGGTTAAAGGGGGAGGCCTATGTTCAGCAGTGGACGTCTTCTGGTTGATATAACGATATTAAACTACAAATAAAAAATCTCAAAGTTTTTCAAACACAAATTATTTAAACATTATCAAATCAACAATTATGTAATGGGACATTAGGAAGGACATAAAAAAATATTTTTCATTATTTAGTTTTTAGATAATAAGTCAAAACACAGTAGAAAACACGACAAACAAAAAAAAATATATTTTTATATGAAAAAAAATCTGTCAGAAATAGACAAAACATGACTTTAACAATTCTAATGTATATTTAACCCCAACGCAAAAAAAAAATGTTATAATTTAACATCTGTATGTATGTGTCTGTGTGCCTATCTATAGCATCTTAGCTCCCAAAAGGCTGAATCGATTTTGATTTAGTTTTTTTTAATTTGAAATGTGACTTCCTTAGTTCTTAGCTATGTTCAAGAAACCCTGTTCACCTGTTTGAAGATTATCACTCTTATCGGGGGGGGTTTTATAAACGTTCAATCTATATTTTCTGAGCCTTAGTTACAGTACATAATGTCCAGTACATGTGTCCCTATTTTTATCTATAAAAGTAGTCTGATATAACGACAATCTGAATAATTGTTGCAAACACCAACAATGGATAGATTAAACACCGTAACCATTTCCTCTATCAGATATGAATCATATAACTTTATTGCTGATCGATAACCACTTCAAAAGCCTATGGATTGATAAGAGACAGGCCAAGAGTAACTTAATCAAATGATCTACAACAGAAATGTGAATTACTTAGTTGTCCAGAAGAAATGTACAATTTAAATTTACTTGTTATCGGAGTCATGCAAGAGTCCCGTTTTGGGGTATAATGTGGATTGCCCCGGCCAGCACCTACCCAAGCATTTCAAATAAATAAATATCTGAGACATTTTTTCACACAAAAGCGCGTGAACTCCGCGAAAACCCTCCACATTCACGTTCACGCTTGTTTTCGGAGCTTCACCGCACTAATGTGGAGCCGCCATCACATTAGCATGTCGGTGACGTGAAACCCATAAGTGTTACCGCTACCAAAAATCGCTTATCGCGGGTAAAGAAGTTTTCACTTCAAAAATCTTACATTTGTACGCTGGCACTTGATTTGGTGTATTATTCCTTTTTTCTGTAGATAATTATTTATTGAAGTTAGGCGCGTTGAGCTCTTTTTGGGTGAACAAAAATCATGGAACTCGCGTCATCGTCACGCTGTCACAGAATACATAATACACAATACCGACTTTTAAAACAGCGCCATCTCTCGTACAATATGTGAATTACTACTTAAGTTTTCATTTCTGACGTGCAGTCCTATGACTGATGTTTTTTTTATTTTTAGATACTTCCTGTCGCCGTTCGGGAGATCCCTGGGGATTAAAGACACAAGGCCGAGGAAGGCGCCGAACAATCCCAAACTCGAAGAGGTCTACCGACAGACGCCCAGGACGAAAAACGTAAGACAGTACAAAAAATAGTGCAAAAAAAATTATCAATATAAAAAACAGACTTCATAAAAATTTCAGAACTGGACCAAATTGAAATGGGACCACACGGGAAGCACCAGCTTTCAAATAAAAAAATAACCAGCCAAGTGCGAGTCGGACTCGCGCACGAAGGGTTCCGTACCATTATCTATAAAACCCGTTTTACCCTTTGGGTACGGAACCCTAAAAAAGAATCGTCAAAATCGGTTTATCCAGTCGAAAGTTCACAAACAAACATACAAAAAATCAGTTGAATTGAGAACCTCCTTCTTTTCGGAAGTCGGTTAAAAAGACAACATCAAGCCCAGGCGGTCACCCATCCAACTACCGAGCGCGCTCGACGTTGCTTAACTTCGGTGAACAGAAATTTGTCACTGATTCGCACTTGGCTAGTATTAGACGGTTGTACTTATCACCGTTTTTACATAGAGCATATACAAAAATATGTTTAAAAAAACGTTTGTTGTATGGGATGGTTGTATCCCATGGGACCCTTTAGTTTTTACTTATTGACTTGTGTATTGTTACTTCTTAGTTAATCAATAATCATGGCTCGATATTGATAACGGCAACAGGTTGACGCTTCAAATATTCACAGAATATTTAGTTATATATTCACTTAAAAAATAATAATTAAGGGTGCATACAACAAACGTGTTTTTTTCAATCTCCTCGATTCCGTCATCAAATACAATATTAATAACATTGCTTATTTATACCATGTGAAATGTCTGATGTGCAAAGAAATATTACGATTTGTTAAGAAGTAAAACTCAATTCACATCACATGACCATGAAGGTGGTGTTACTTGTACCACAGGTTAGGTAGTAGTACCTCCTCATGCCATTCCACGTGGGAGCTAAGATAAGTACGTATAATCATCAAATCAGAGGAGCACCTACAGTTTCCTTCATTTCCCTCCCACAGTTAATGTTGCCAAAGATATTTAAAACCATGGATGTCAACGGTCATAAATATCCAAACCGTAGACCACAACTTTACTGACTAGTTAAGTGAGTTCATGGTATTTGATGGCATAATAATTTATTTCGCCAGGTATGGTATGGCATTCCGAGACAAAGGTCACGTGGTTGACACTCACCTACGTCATCGATGCTGTGTTGCCAGTAACATGAAATCGTAACTCCGCAATCTCCGTGTATTACTTGTAGAAATCCGATAAAACTGTGTTTTTTTTAAAGTACTATGTTTAATATTTTAAATTCGTGCTTAACTTGAATTGCTTAGCGGACAAACAAAATGACAATTGAAATGCTTTTTGTATTTTTAATATACTAGCGACCCGGCTCGGCTTCGCACGGGTGCAATGCTGATACTAAATATACTACAGAATGTCTTTATATGCAACGCCCCCCGGCCGGTACCGCCGCAACCGCGTCTATGTCCCTGCATTTTAAATCTGTAATATCTTCGAAAATATTCATTTTAATTACATGCTGTAAAGGGCCACATTTATCTATTTTAAATGCACAATGTATTTAACAGTTTATTACTTAATTGGATAAGGATTAATGCTGTATTGCTTAAAATCACTTCGTAAATAAGCCATTATTTCTCGTAAAAAGTAAAGGACAAAAAATGGTTATTGTGGGTTATCCCTAAGAGATAAGACATATACCGTCGCGGACTTTTTTGTAGACCTTTTTAAGGTGTTCAATACTGTAGTACATTATTTTGATCTATCTCGAAGGGTTCAGCCAGTTAATGTTTTTATTTACGACAACTCACTAGAAACCTCTTAAATTATTATGCATGTATTATACATATAAACCTTCCTTTTCAATCACTCTATTTATTAAAAAAAACGAAACAAAATCCGTTGCGTAGTTTTAAAGATCTAAGCATATATAGGGACAGACAGAGGGAAGCGACTTTGTTTTATACTATATAGTGATGATGATATACGCGTATATACACCCTTTCCGCGTAACGCCGTATAAGTGAAATATTTTTTCTAAAATTTTTACTAGACTTCATATCCATTTGTTTGCAAATCAATGGTCAAAGTAACTTAACATTGGTCAACATATTTTCTCCGCGTGGATTCCAATGATTTTCGCCGTCATACGAGAATCGAATATGGACTGTTGCATAACTTACCAGTTCTTTAACGTTTTATTATTATGATACAATATAGGTAAGTCATAATCTGTGGTTTTACAACCTTGATCTTGATCACGATGAATACCACCTGCTACGATGTATCTCTAACTCTTCTCTGCATCACACTAATCACACTAATATTATAAATGCGAAAGTTTGTGAGTGTGTATGTTTGTTACTCCTTCGCGTTAAAACGGCTGGACGGATTTGGATGAAATTTAGAATAGAGATAGCTTATGTCCTGGATTAAAACATAGGCTACTTTTCATCATCATCATCATCACCGATTTTCATCACCACGCGGGTGAAACCGCGGGGCTCAGCTAGTATCATATATGTGAAAGTTTGGATGGATGGATGTTTGTTACTCAATCACGCAGAAACGGCTGGATGGATTTGGATGAAATTTGGAATATACATTGCTTATATCCTGAATTAACACATAGGCTACTTTTCATCATCATCAACACCGATTTTCATCACCACGCGGGTGAAACCGCGGGGCGCAGCTAGTAGTCTCTACATAGTAAGAAATGAAGTCGCTTTCCGCATCTGCCTGTCTGTATATCCGCTAACTCCTCCTAAACCACGCAACGGATTTTGATGCGGTTTTCACCGTCAGTTAAATAATATTTCACGGAATATATATAAATAACTAGTGCTGTTGCCCGCGACTTCGATTAGATTAGTAGATAACCCGCGTAAATTCTCATATAAACTTTCAACCCTTTCTTCCTCCCTTAATCTGGTCCTTACGCAAAATAACATAGCCTATACTTCAATCTGGTCATAGCTAAGCATATCCATGAAAATCGCATTTAAATCCGTCCAGTGGTTTAGGAGATGTGCATGGACAAACAAACAAACAGACGAAAATTCTAAAAAGTCTTAACGTGATCAGCTGCTTATTTAAAGACACCTGTGTGTTTTTTTTATCTCGCAATTACAGTTTTTTTAATCTCTACGTTTTTATTATATGTATAGAAGATGTATGGATTCTCGTAGTAAATTATTTTTTAAACACGCTCGAAAATCTGTAATCCTGAAGATCCTGGTAAGGATAATAGGACAAAGTATTTAAATTATTGCATTGTCATCGGTCCTTGATAAGTGTGCAAAGTTTCAAATCAATCCGACGTTTTGAAAGGGGTGTAAATCACGTTCAAAGATTCCGTTACATAGATGATAAAATAGACCTACTATTTACCTTGGTCACGCCATAACTTGAGAACGACTTTACCTTATGAATGAAATCCATTCATCTTTTTTTTAGTTTTCTAATACTTTGTAGAAGCTTCTTACGAAAAGAAAAATTAAGAAAACTGGAAATTTCAGAAAACATAACGACGAAGTAAGACAGGACAACGTCTGGCGGGTCAGCTAGTGTATAATAAAACTTAACCCGTAGGAAGCCGGGGCGGGTTGCTAGTTTAAATAAATAACTTTGTTGAAGGTCTCGGACTTAGTTCTGAGTTCTGACCGCTGTCCGTGTTTACGGCATAGCTATAAAATAGATATGCTGTGAATAATAATAGAAAACACGATGGCAAGTGCATTAGTTATTTACTTGACATCAATCAATATTTATCTCATGGTGTTTGATGTGTCCATTATTTAATGAACCTACTCTGAAAATAAAGATAGGTATTGGCGGTCGATTTTAGTCTTCTTCGATCAAAAAATACAATGATGGCACAATGACGCGCTAATCGCGGCAATACTCAATCTGGCTGGACTCAATACGCAGCCAGATTGGATCCACTGTCACGCGATAGTTGCACAAGCCGTAACACACCGTAAGAGCAGTACCAGACGCGTCAATATGGCTGATAAACCACCGTCTGACCAACGGGAGAGAAAGAGAAAATTGTGTCTTTCTCTCGGGAGAGAAGTTCCCACTTGCGATTCAGACATAATCGCTGTCTCGCTTGCTCAACGACGGTTCACGAGTTTTGACTATGTTGTGCAAATCAAACAGACATTAGAGAACTGAGCCGTAAAAGTATAAATATACGGTTGGTTTTAGTAAAATAGTTTTGTTTCGATATATGTACATAGTATACAACGATGTTTATATAGGACTGACTGTAATTTTCTACGCGTTGTGACTTCTATGTATAATTTTTCGTTCGTTAGTCTCCTTTAATATCCTGTAGGTAGGTACTTGCGTACAATATTTCAATGTACAAAGAGGTTTCAAAACGTATAGATAGATAGAAACTTTTTTAAAACGTATTTATACAAAGTTGTTCATAATGAAGGGTACTATGAACCCCTTTCATCTTAGTACACCCTTTCCGCGTAACCCAATATATACATGCATAAATACGTATCGTATTCCATACAAATTTCAGTTTCGAAGTTGAAAACTTGTATGGAATTTGATACGTATTTTGCGTACGTGAATATACTTATTTCGCCCTCTGCCTTACTAACGTCATGTGTCTCTTCCAGCTATCGTTAATCGCCAAGAAGGTGGACATGACGGAGCGGCAGGTGGAACGCTGGTGGCGGCTCCGTCGCAGCCAGGAAAAGCCCTCCACTCTCGTCAAGTTCACAGAGAACATGTGGAAGTTCACCTTCTACCTCTGCAACTTCACCTTCGGCATCTTCGTGCTCTGGGACAAGGAGTGGCTCTGGGATATCGACCAGTGTTATATCGGATATCCGCATCAGGTGAGAACACAGTTTTTTTTTTGTTAAAATTAGTACGGCTGTCATGATGCAATTGTGACGCGGAGTTCGAGACGTTGACATAAATAAGAATGTTCAATCAAGGTTTAGTCACAATACCTGGCGACAGTTTCCTTCACATTTCCGTTCTATATACTTCTCTTTTCTGTGGATGAGAACTAAAGCCGAGCTTCAACATGAAGCGTTTCAAAAATTGTGTCTACCAGTACATCTACCTCTCCGGGCTGGCAAAGCCCCGTCAACACCGCTAGTGTTGCAAGTGTCCAAAGGCGGCGGCGGCAGTTTGCTTACCATCAGGCGGAACACATGCTTGTTTGCCGCTCTTTTTATATAAAAAAATATCAATATAAAAAACAGACTTCATAAAAATGTCAGAACTGGACCAAGTGTAAAATAGGACCACAGGAAGCACCAGCGTTCAAATAAAAAAAGAATCATCAAAATCGGTTCACCCAGTCGAAAGTTCTAAGGTAAGAAACAAAAAAAAACAGTCTAATAAACTCCTCCTTTTTGGAAGTCGAATAATAAGAAGAACAAGAGCTAAGAACCTAAGCTCCAGGGTGGAAGTGTTAAAGGGCAAAGCGCCGCGAGTAGCTCTTAGTGCAGCACACCTCTCTATACTCTAAGCCACCCACGCCAATGTTGCCCTTCCGGTGCCAAGATACGGCTGCCTTTATGGGGAGCCCATTCAGTGGGTGGCAAGTCATCACCTGCCTAAATATATTTTGAGATGAGACAGGATAAGGCAGGTGCCGTTTCTCATTCTTTAGATCTGTTATTCCATCCACAAGTTGTTCACCACAATAGCCTAGATTTTTTTAATCCTATACTGTACAATAGTTTCATATTCAATTTTATGCACATTCCATAATTTAATTGTTTATATTCAAAAGGGCCTCTTGGTATTGGCTTCGGCTCCACCAATGCCCACCAAATGTCCGGGCTAGACCCGAGAATTGTTTGAAATAAAAACTAAGAATTAATTCTATCAGTAGTCCACATGCCACATGTAGCATGTTGTTGTTCATTGTGGAGGTTAAAGGGGGAGGCCTATGTTCAGCAGTCGTCTTCTGGCTGATGATGATGATGAGTCCACATGCACCATACAGATAGTTCATCATCATTAGCAGTCTATCGTTTTCCCACTGCTGGGACACAGGACTTCTCTCAGAGAGAGAGGATGGGCCTTAATCCACCATGCTGGCCCAATGCATCTCATAAATGTCTTTGAACTTTTAAGGTTTTTCTACATACCGGTATCCTCACATTGTTTTGTTTCACCGCTTTTGAACGATGATATCGAAACTGCACATAATTTATTTAAGTACTAAGTAAGTCATTGGTGCAGGGCCGAGGATTGAACAAGGTGCCGTCAGATTGTAAAGCGCCCATGCTACCGCTCAGCCACCATCGCTTTTACCACAGACTTTTACTGCATAGACCAGGGAGATGTAATAATGTGCATCGGATCTGCATGATCTAATTCCCTCCTGCTCATTTTTCTATCGGACTGCCAGAGCGGGCACGAAGAATCGGCACCGCTTTATGGTTGATATTCCGAATACCCGTTCGAAGCGCTTTGATTCCACTTTTATTGTCCGTACTGCTGGTCTGTCGAATGCGCTGCCTGAGTGGGTGTTCCCCGATAGTTACAATCTGGGTGTCTTCAAATCACGAGTGAATCGGCTTCTTCTAGGCAAGCGTGCTCCATCGTAGACCGCATCATCGCTTAACATCAGGCGTGTTGGCGGTCAAACGCAAGCCTATTTACACATTAAAAAAAAATAGAGATGTAGTCGTATAAGCGAACAACACTGCTTTAAAAACTAATGATCTTTAAAAGGGCCGGTTGAAAGTGGCCTTCATCCAACCCCGACCAGACAGACTACCTACTACTAGGAATATCTATGATACATTATATTAAAGACCTTGACCTTTTTTCAAGTGCCTAATATAATTTTACTGGTCCATCCTCACGTTGAAAGTTCAGACCGTGGGAAAAATGTCATGGGAATCGCGACACCTCGTCCATATAACAGCTATTGTTGTGGACATTCGTTTGAGACTAGGTCATGTTTGTAGTCCCGATTAATTTAACTATTTAAATACAAAATATTCTTTTTTTTAAAGGGCAAACTTATTTAGGCGCTTTTTGAGCACTTTTTGGGTGAACAAAAATCATGGAACTCGCGTTATCGTCACGCTGTCACAGAATACAGTGCAATCTCAGGTCTCAGATATTTTAAAACAGCGCCATCTCTCGTACAATAGGTGAATTACTACTAAGTTTTCACTTCTGACGTGCAGTCCTATGACTGATGTGTTTTTTTTAAATAGATTTTTGTTTGCCCAACATTTCGCCTGATGGTAAGCGACGGTGTGGCCGAGGATCGAACACATTGATCTAGAAGAAATCTATTCAGTCTAGCCTTGAAAATGCCTAGATTGTAGTTCTCAGGAAACAAGGAGGACGGCAGGGAGTTCCATTCTTGGGCAGTGCGTATCATAAATGACGACACAAATCGTTGAAAACGAATCTTTGGAATTTCCACGAGGAAGGGGTGATAGTGTGCAGTCCTTCTATTTGTGCTGTAATAAAAGGGGAGGGTGGAATAAAGTCATGAAGATCTTGCGCACACTCGCCGAAATGTATCCTATAAAAAATAAACAGACAGATTGATTACGGCGAACACGAAAAGTGAAGCCCCTTTTTGAAACATGTGTGCGTAGTCGTTTGATGTTTTCGGTATGATATTCACGTAGTTTTGAAAGCGATTTTAACTTCACTTTGACAGTACGCCGTAATCCATCTGTATTTTTTTATTTAATCTGAGTTTAGAACAATAATAGTCATGATGACTAATATTTTAATTATTACCTCATTAAAAAGCTGATCATCAATAGAGCCTATCAACAAAAACAAAATTTAAATTAGTTCAAACATAAATAAGTTATAAGCATTTTAATTTTATGCTAGATAGAGAGCGCACTATACTGAGCTATGACGTCAAGCCTTAGGCGCGGCACACAAATACTATATTGACACACACTTTGCGAGAAAGGGATGGAGCATCCCCTCTCTATCCCCACCTAAAACTTTTAATGCTCATATCTCAGAGATTAATCAGTCGATTCAATTTATTTTTCAGTATGTGTAATGTATTTAGTGATATTCATCGCTAAGCCTGTCATTTATAATAAATTAAACACTAGGCCACATGCCTATTATGTAATTGTGAAATGAAATTGTAGAATTTTGAGTAAGAAGATTTAGATGAATTGAGTGCATCTAAAAGACGGATCTGTACTTTAAGCTACATATAGGTACTCTTATCTCGGAAAATATCGTGAAAACTGGAAAACAGCGGGGCGCAGCCAGTTGCGTTATAAGAACAGTAATACATTCTGAATACGTATTATGTACCACCACAGAAAACATAATACCACATACGTCACTGAAATCCTTTCATACGTGAAACTGGGCTTTAGAAGCCCAAGGACAATAAGCAGTTTGGGGTCAATGACACAGTGTATCGAACATTCAGTAGGTAATCTGCCTTGTAAAACTGTGACAAGCGACAAGTACATACAAGTACATGCGAAAGTGGTCGTTTGTCATTAATAATCACCGTTTCCTGAGTCCTTTATTTAAACACTAGCTGCGCCTCGCGGTTTCACCCGCGCGGATTACTTCTTATAAGCAATCTGCTAGTAAAAGTCTCGTCAAAATCGGTCCAGCCGTTTTGGAGTCCATAAGGAGCACACATACATACACACATCGATTTTTATATATATTTTTTGAAGATAGATTATTTTAAAATATTTTAATGAAATAAAAATCTGAACATTTGTAATGTTTATTTTTTGTTCTTACAGCCTAGCTTTTACATATAAGTACATTCAATAATTTTATATCATCAAATATGTTGAAATGCTCGAGTGAGATAGAAGACGCACAAAACATGACCTCTTAAAAACAAACAGAAATTATTAAACTTTTAATAAGCACAAAGTGTCGGGACCCCTGGGTATGTCCTAAAACTGCGACCAGAACCACCGGAGGATGGGCAGCAGCGTCCTAATAGTACACGGTGAACGTACTGCGATCACCAAACCACCTGCCAAGCGTGGGGATTATGGCAACACCCCTCTCTATGAGGGAAGCCTTGTCCAACAGTGGACGTTAATTGGCTAATGATGAAACACAAAGTGTCTAAAAAGACAGATAAAAGTAATTTTTCCGAGGGACAATGTACCCAACTAAGTTCACTGCTGAGTTTATTCTGTGACGCACTTCAGAGGCATTATTTATGTATTTCCAAAGCAGCTAACAATAGAGTATGCCTCGGTCATTACAGCTCGTTATGGACGTCTTTCGTTAAAATAACTGTTATTTTCTATATATCGCATGACAGTGTTGCCAGCAAACAATCGAATATACTGTATTTAATTGGGTGGAACGAACTACTGAAGAGCGGTCAGGATAGCCACCGTCGTATTTTCTAAATAAACCGGCCAAGTGCGAGTCGGGCTCGCGTAGTGAGGGTTCCGAACCACCACATATACAAAAACCTCATTATAAAACAATATTTTAATTTTGCTGATTTCGCAAAGAAATACACACGATTTCAATTCAGGCTATAAGCTACTTAAATTATTACAAAAAAATAGTGCAAAAAGACGTGGTGCTCATTAAATAACCGGCCAAGTGCGAGTCGAAGTCGCGCACGAAGGGTTATATGATTATTCACGGGATATTTACCGTGGTAAGGTTGTGGAATAATCATATAACTTTAGTGAACAACCGTGATAGTTTAAAACAGTCCGTACCATTATCTATAAAAACGGCAAAAAAATCACGTTTGTTGCATGGCAGCCCCCCTTAAATGTTATTTTTATTTTAATTTAATCATTTATTTTTAAAGTGAATATATAACTTAATATTCTGCGAATATTTCAAGCGTCTGCCTGTTGCCTTTATCAATATCGAGCAAAAAAATCACGTTTGTTGTATGGGAGCCCCCTTAAATATTAATTTTATTCTGTTTTTTAGTATTAGTTGTTATAGCGGCAACAGAAATACATCATCAATTTCAACTGTCTAACTATTACTGTTCATGAGATACAGCCTGGTGACAGACGGACGGACAGTGGAGCTTTAGTATTTGGGTCCCGGTTTACCCTTTGGGTACGGAACCCTAAAAAGGGTAAATGTTCATAATAGTAACAAATTCGTAACTTGTATGAAAATTTATATGACGTTATTAATAGAATTTGATCGAAGCGGAATTCAGTCTGAATTTGTATGATAAAAAAACAGACATTCAAATTGGGTTGAGCGTATCTACTGCTCAAGGTCGGCAGATAATGAAAATAAATAATTTATCAGCGTAAAGGTGTCAGTTGGCATGTTGACTCAATAAGTTTGCTCTCAAATGATATATTAAACGGTGAACAAATAAGACACAGTGCGTGTTTTAAAGAACGGTCTATGAGTACATTGTATTATAAGCACAGACTAGGTATAGCTACTACTTAGCCCAGACTTCTAGTTACGATTATTTTCAATGGAAACAATTCAGTCAAATACCTGAGGGGCGGGGTGAGGGGCTACTAAATGTTAATTGGCCCATTCAACGTCAGTTCAAAATGTAAACAAAGCATAGTGATGGCGTACCTATGGTATTGGTCGGAAATGACGTGAGGTTCAGTGGAATTAGTGGGCGTGTTTTTTATATCAGTAGTGGTCAACTGATGTAGTGTTGAACATGTTCGCCCTGCATTAAATGTCTAGTTATAGAAAGTCTTTGATTATAAGAGACTAGCTGTCGCCCGCGTCGTACAAGTACAGAATTTTCATTCCGCAATATCATTAAAATAAGTAGCGACTCTTGCTACTACACAATAGGGTGTAATTCAGGTTGTGCGAGTGCTAACTACCTACAGCTATATAAACCTAGAAGTTGCCTCTCTGTCTATCACGTAACTCTTGTCGCGTTATCTCTGTCTATCGCGCAGCAGCGGGCACGGCAAGTCCGACAAGACGACTACTTGTAGCTTCATACCTAAAGTGCGGAGTGACCCAGGGCTGACTTCGTGCGCGTATATATTTTCAACCTACTTCAAAAAAGGCGGAAGTTCTATGTTAATTTTTTTTATGTATGTTCATCGATTTCTCCGCTAAGTATGCATTGATTTTGATGATTTTTTGTTTGGTAGACCATACTTCAGAGGTGGTCTACATTAAATTTCATCAAAATCGGTTTAGTAGTTTGGTTTTTAAATCAAAATAACTGAAAAAAATATGTCGAAATAAACGCAATTGCGTATTTACTCCTTTTGAAGTCAATTTTTTTATTGATTATTATCATATAAACTTTCAATCGCCCTTTTGCCTCCTTTAATTCGGCCCTTTCGCAAATGAAAAAAAACTGCTCACAGTACGCATGTTTTAGAGCTATTAAAACCACGGCGCGTAGCTACTGTGATCGTCTCTACATAATACAAAATAAAGTTGCTTTCCGCGGCTGTCTGTCTGTATATCCAGTAACTCCTCCTAAAGTAACGAATTTTGATGCGGTTTTCACCATCTGTTAGATAATTTTTCACGAAAGGTTTATATACTTATATAATAAAACTTGTACCCGTGTGAAGCCGGGGCGGGTCGCTAGTAAACAACAAAACAAGAACAGACAGTCCGTTTCTCTGAATAAGTACAAAACAACCCCCCCTGATCTCCCAGGGGATCGTAAATATGACAAACAAATAGATATTTTTGGCTTGTTTGTTTCAAAGCAGGATATAGCCAAGCCAGTATATTCTAGGCAATCGTGCTCCAAAGTAGACCGCATCATTGCACGCAAGCCTATAAAAAAAGTGATCCGAGAATAAGACAGGCAAATCCTGGCGAGTCGATGCCAACCATTATCATAGAAATGGGTAGCCCACTGATAGTTTGGCATAGTTATTTAAAATGTATCAGGTTTAAAACCAGTTTCGATAAATATGAATACTATGACGTAAGATTTTTTTTGGTGGCGGAATTTGTGGCCTTATTAAAAGGTAACATCTACATTGTTGGCGACGACTTTAGCTAAGCATTTCCGGTGTGGACTAGGCAACCAAGTTTAATTGACTTTGTTTTTTTAATTTATCAATTCCAATTCCCATGTATTCTCAGCAGATACATCGAGAATTAATTTCCGCGATATATCTGACTCTTCATAACCTATACCAAGTATTAAAAGGAAGCACACACACACGCATATCATCAGCGTATACGTCCACTGCTGAACGAATTCCTTCCTCTTAGAGAGGGGTGTTACCATGAATCCCACTCTTGGATGGTGGCTTGGGGATCGCAGTACGTTTACCGTGTACTAAATAATAGGAAGCTGCTGCCCATACTCCGGTGGTCTGGTCGCAGTTTTAGGACAAACCGGGTCTCAAGGAAGCACATCTGACAACTCGCTTTCAGGACCCTCTCCATCAAGTCCCACGACCTGTGTCAAACCAACAAGTTAGAAGTTCTAAACCCAGTAGGTCCATCGACGACCGCCACCCGCCTTGGTCAGTTCGCCAATCGCCACCATCATACCAGTCCACTACGTCGTACCGCTACGGAAATGGAGTCGCTTTCAGAGTCTCTCTGTCTGTATATCCTCTAACTCCTCCTAAATCATCCAACGGATTTTGAAGCGGTTTTCACCATCAGTTAGAAAAAAACACGGATAATTTATATAAATAATAAAACTTACATCCATGCGATGCCAGGGCGGGTCGCTAGTTTAATACAAACTATACTATTTTTACCTAGACTGTCCCACTGGGCATAGGACTCCCCCATCTCTTTCCAGACAGTGTGATCACCCGTCAGGTTTTAGCCACTTTGTCTGAAACGCGTCGAGGTCATCGCGCCAGTGTTTTCTCGGCCTGCCTTGGCTCCTTCGTCCATTTTCAGGCACCCACTGTGTGATCATCTGGGCCCAAAATGTATGTTATATATATAATTCCAGGGCATAACGAGTGACATCTGGTGGTACTACATGATATCGTCCGCGTTCTACTGGTCGCTGACGCTGACGCAGTTCTGGGACGTGCGGCGCAAGGACTTCTGGCAGATGTTCGTGCATCACATCGCTACCATCGCGCTGCTCTCCTTCAGCTGGGTCTGCAACCTGCACCGCATCGGCACGCTCGTGCTACTGCTGCACGACTGTGCCGATATATTCGTTGAGGTATATATCTAGGACACAAAGTCAGGGAGATAGTAGGCCTTCGATCAAAAAAATACAAAGATGCCACAATGGCTCGCTAATCGCAGCAATACTCAATCTGGCTGGACTCAATACGCAGCCAGAATAGGTCCACAGTCACGCGATAGTTTCACAAGCCTTAACACAACGTAAGAGCCGTAACAGACACGTCAATTTGGCTGACGAACTACCGTCAGACCAACGGGAGAGAAAGAGAAAATTGTCTCTTTCTCTCGGGAGAGAAGTTCCCACTTGCGATTCAGATATAATCGCCATTTCGCTTGCTCAATAACGGTTCACGAGTTTCTGACGTTTCGACGTTTACTGACTATAATTTACTACGCGTTGTGACTTCTATGTATAATTTTTCGAAGCAGGAGGCCTATACCCAATAGTGGGCCGATACACCATTCGATCACAGGGTCACGGACCTCAAGTGGAATGTGTACGCTACTTTTAATCTGTACTTTAAAATCACGCCGCCTCTTACTGAAACGTTATCGATAATTTATGTTCATGCACTCAATTCAAACTTGCAATTATAAAAAAGAAAAACAACATCATAATCTTAAAGCTACTGACAGACAGCCTTATAAAATAGTACGCTTCAGCTGTTCACATCTGCTTTGACACTTGATTTTTTTTAAATGGAACAACTGATATTTTTGTCGCGATTTCAGAGTTTTTTTTTTTTGTTTTTTTTTAATAATTGGTTCACTAAACTGGCCGTAACATATTCAGATACATTTTCTTAAGTTGCTCCTATAGTAAATGTTGTTCATAATTATGGATACTATATACCCCTTTCGGCTTAGTACACCCTTTCCGCATAACCCAGTATAACGTACATCCAATCCTAGCAATTATTAATCACACTAATCCACACTAATATTATAAATGCGAAAGTAACTCTTTCCGTGTGTCTGTTTGCTACATAATCACGGCTAAACGGATTAACCGATGTCGATAAAATTTTGCGAGGTAATAGTATGTATCATGAGGACCGACATAGGCTATTTTTTTCTGAAGAAATCGCGGATGAAGTCGCGGGTACAGCTAGTATCATATGTATATGTAAAAGTTTGGATGGATGGATGTTTGTTACTCAATCTCGCAGAAACGGCTGGATGGATTTGGATGAAATTTGGAATATAAATTTTTTCTAAAGTTATATGATTATTTACGGGATATTTACCGTGGTAAGGTTACGGGAAGACTGACGTCAGTCTTCCCGTGAACATGGTGCATGTAACTGCGCCAAAATATCGGGAGCTCCTTCCTCAACCTTACCACGGTAAATATCCCGTAAATAATCATATAACTTTAGTGAACAACCGTGATAGTTTAAAACAGTGTTTAATAAATTTTTTCTGTCCTAGATTAACACATAGGCTACTTTTCATCGTCACCGATTTTCATCACCACGCTTGTGAAACCGTGGGGCGCAGCTAGCTTGTCATAAGACTAAGCTGTGAGCCTTTATTCGGTGGGCTTCTTTATAGCGGTGGATTTTCTATAATCAATATAATATATTATCTATAAATTAATGGTAGGCTTGCGTTTGACCGCAACCTGATGTTAAGTGATGATGCGGTCTAAGATGGAGCACGCTTATTTGCCTATAAGAAACCGATTCACTCGTGATTTGAAGACGCCCAGAACACGCATGCTTTTAGGCCTGCAACTTCAACCAGGCGTTAAAACCATCGAGGTACAATACCTATAGAGTCACAAAACAGTCAAAAAACGTCCGAGCGTCGTTGTACATATCTAGACATCAATTATATAGTTCACAATGCCACATTTACTTCAATTAAGACGTTATGTCGGTTGCATAGTGTTCAATGTCGCTTATGCGCTAGGGCATCGCGCGGCATTGTAGTCAGATCGCGGTTGCCTTACATATAACCAAAAAGTCGGGCAATGCGTAGCGTGCGCAGAGTTTTAATTCGGACATTTTTTTGACCTGATTGTGACTACAGTTATTGTCTCAATCTCGATGGTTAAAACTTAAAAAATTGCAGCTGAAACCGTAAAGCACAGCTTGAAAACTGGTAATCAATGCTATGTTTGTTTCCAGTCAGTGAAAGCGGCCAAGTACGCGAACTACCAACGAACGTGTGACACACTCTTCCTGATGCTCATCGTCGTCTGGATATTTACCCGCGTCGGGATCTACCCCTTCTATATCATATGGAGGTAAAACAACTACTTCCTTTAACATACCACTGAGACATAGACAGATAGATAAACTCTTTATTGTTCACACTACAATTTACATACACAAGACACGATAAAACAGCTTAAAAACTAGTGCAACAATCGGCGGCCTTATCGCTAAGAGTGATCTCTTCCAGCAGGCCTAGCACGGGCCGTGGACAGATTGTCTTTCCACCGTTTTTATCCCGCTAGATAGAGACAAACGTATCCATATTCTAGCTCTGTCGCGTCTATGCGTGGATAAAAACGGTGGATAGACAATTTTTCCACGACCCATGCTAGGCCTGCTGGCAATCTTAGGATGGAGAGGACTCATAAAGAAGGTAGAAGGCGGGGCGTGCAATATTTAATAGTGTGATAAATAATTTAAACGTACATTCTAATAATAATACATACTAAATAGTGATACAGTAATACTTAAATTACTTACAATTACGATAATATACTAATACATTTATAAAATAGATAAATATGAAAAGTTAATTAAACACAATAACAGCGTCAACAAGGTAAGAGAAAAGGTGAGAGGAGTAAGATTCCAAACCAAAACTTGGTATACCTGTCACATAGGCAAATGTTAGTTAACATTTGAATACTAATACGCTGTATAATATTGACATGTGTTTGACAAATAAAATAAATAATTATCAATTTAAAAAACCAACTTCATCAGAACTGAACCAAATTGAAATGGGAAGCACCAGCTTTCAAATAAAAAAGAATCATCAAAATCGGTTCACCTAGTCAAAAGTTCTGAGGTAACAAACATTTATTAAAAAAACGGTCGTATTGAAAAATATAATTTCAAGTGATATTAAAAAATAATATATAAATTGCCTAATAAAGTTATGAGATCGTTTGAAGTTTTTGGTTAGATTAGGAAGGGATGCTCTGTCCCTTTCCCGCAAAGTGAGTGCCATTTTGTACCTAGTTTGTGTAGCCTACTTACAAGTGACGTCATCTACTGTAAGCCTAGTTAACTCTATGCTGGCTAGCAAAACTGTATCTTCTCGGACCTGGCGTCCCCTATACGAGACCTTATTACTAGCTCATAATGTGATCTCGGGTTTGGGGAGGTTATAATGTTCATGTTGACTGCCCTGGTGGCGCAGTTGGTAGTGAACTTACCTTCTGAGCTTGGGGGCGTGGGTTCGATTCCCACCTAGGACAAACATTTATGTGATGAACATTTGTGTTTGTTCTATGTCTGGATATTAATATCTATTGAAGTATGTATTTAAAAATATATATATACGTATATCAGTCTCTGGCAGCCATATTACAAGCTTTGCTTAGTTTGGGGTCAGATGACCATGTGTGCAATAATGTCCCAGATATTTATTTATTTTATCTTATTTGTTTTTGATCGATTTTTTTTTTGTTTTCGGTGATCGTCTCTGTTTATGGTCAGTTTTTTATAAGATAATAAAAAATATCATTCCGATAGTACGTCCAGTATATAATCGTGAAGATTAAAACAGTATTTCAAGACTATATTTTGAATTTCAGTACATCAATCCGCGCGCCCATGCTACTACCAATGTTCCCCGCATACTACATCTTCAACTTTCTTCTGTGCCTGCTGTTAGTTCTGCACGTGGTGTGGACCTGGCTCATACTGCAGATAGCATACATCACTATACAAGCCGGACAGGTAACTTGACCCAACTTTCCTAAATAACACATTAACACAGTAGTGCCCATGTTACTACCAATCTTCCCTGCATACTACTTCTTCAACTTTCTGCTGTGCCTCCTGTTAGTTCTACATGTGGTGTAGACTGGGCTCATATTGCTGATAGCATATATCAATACACTATTCAAGCCAGACAGGTAACTTGACCCAAATTTCTGAACGCTACATTGACATAGTAGTCCCCATGCTACTACCAATGTTCCCTGCATACTACATCTTCAACTATCTGCTGTGCTTCCTGCTAGTTCCGCACTTGGTGTGGGCCGGGCTCATACTGTAACTAGCATACATCCCTATACAAGCCAGACAGGTAACTTGACCCAACTATTCTGAACGCTACATTGACACAGTAGTGCCCATGCTTGTACTATTTCATTTCAGATGGAAGGTGACATTAGAAGTTCTAGCTCTGAGCTGAGCGACAGCCCTCACAACTCCAACCACAGCACACCCAAGGTTAAAAACAAAAAGTAAGTGCAAAGTTCTTCCTTCTCTCTCTTTCTTTTCCCAAATAGTGTTGGGGTCAGCCTTCCTTACTTCGCCCTATTCTCGACATCGTCTTCGGAACCCTTACACTCTCCCACAGATAGATAATTTGATGTGTACACCAGAAATAAAAATTACAAGCAGATAGAAAACACTTACGAGCTAGTGCCAAAAGTGGCAGCCTTCCAGGCAACCATTGGATGGAAAGAATTTACGTAAAAGGATCGACGATCATGATCTCATGTCCTTTGGAACGTCATCTTTCCACCTTGTCTTGGGTCTGCCTCGGATCTTCGACCGGGGATGGAAAGTTATAGTACTAGTTCTAGACTGCCTCGGTGGCTCAGTTGGTAGTGAACCTGCTTTCTGCGCTTGGGGGCGTGGGTTCGATTCCCATCTAGGACAAACATTTGTGTGATGAACATTTGTGTTTGTTCTATGTCTGGGTGTTATTATCTATTTAAGTATGTATTTAAAAATATATATGTATGTATATCAGTCTCTGGCTGCCATATTACAAGCTTTGCTTAGTTTGGGGTCAGATGACCGTGTGTGCAATAATGTCCCAGATATTTATTTTTTTATTTTTTAAACTTCACAAAATATAGCTTGTATCCTGGGACAGCTCTCAGAAAAGTAACGCCTATAAAGCTTCCGTATTTATGACGCTAAAATGTACGTTGTAAATGTACATTCTTTATTGGTGGTACGAATAGGGACGTTCCTATCATACTTGCCACAACACAAACTATGATATCGATCTTACAAACAACGTAAACAGATTTTCTAAAGTCAAGATCTAGATTTGCAATTTATTGTTATTGTATATTGGTCACGATGTTAGGTTTGACATAATAAGTGACTGCAGGAGCCTTACACCCAACACTAATCGCGGGTCCGATTAGGTGCAGTTTGCAAAATCACGTGAACCTTAACGAGCCGAGATACGGTTTGCGGTCGCGTGATTTTGCAATCGGGCCCGCGTTTAGAGTTGAGCGTAAGGCCCCTGAACTGCTCTAGCGATCCAAAATCCGACTGTGGGATCGAAGATGATTTGGGTTGTGCATCTTTATATTTATAAAAATATTATGAATGTAACCTCCTATTCCACACGTTTTATTTAATTACTAGCTGTGCGCCGCGGTTTTACCCGCGTGTTGATGAAAATCGGTGAGGATGCTGATGATGAAAATTAGCCTAGATGTGTTAATCCAGGACATAAGCAATGTATATTCCAATATCCAAATCTATCGTTTCTGCGTGATTGAGTAACAAACATCCATCCAAACTTTCACGTTTATAATATTAGTGGGATGGAATTCATATATAAATTCTTTCGATTATCCATTTATATCGATAATCGATTTTCAACATCTACCCAGCCCTAGGTATGTCACTTTGAGAACTGTCACAGGACGAGTGCTCATGTCAGATGGTCTCTTTACATGACCATACGATCTCGTGCTAAGTAAAAATGCTTGTTTCGTCCTTCTTCATATTGACATTTGTTTATTATTAGACACACTATTCATGAGGGTCAGAAGCGCCATGATAGAGCCTGGTTTGACAGGCTTGCTGAAAAAAGAGCGAGACGGCAAGACAGCGACACCGTTCCAACTCTCGCAACACACATCTGCACTAGATGTGGTCTAGACTGCTCTCGTAATGGTTTGTATGCCTGTTACCGGCAAAGTATATAATTCAGTCATTGTATAGAATACCTAGTAGTTCTATTCTATACAATACCGGGTTTATCCAGGCGATGTATAAAATGTTAGACCAATTTTATTAATACATTTACCTAGGTCAGTTATGCATTACATAGGTATTGTATAAAATTCCATATCTAATTTTCGTAGATGTTCCAAGAAAGGTATAAAATTATAGACAATATAATAGGGATGTGATAAAAAAAAACATCAGTTATCACTATGCCTACTGTTCATTTGGCATTGTATAGAACGCCTAAATAGGCTCGGAACGCTAGATAGGAATAATAGTTGTTTGTATAACAAAGGGACAAAGTAATATTTTGTTCGTCGAGGGCGTTATTTTGAATTCAGAGCGAAGCGAAGGATTCTATAGTAGAAGATTATAGTAAAAATCATGTGCGTAGCGAGGAATTCAATATACTCCGTCCGAGAACAAAATATTTTGTCAATTTTACATTACTACCCAAGAAGAAAATGAGAATATCACCATAGATAATTTGTTGTCAGGTTTTTTTTTTACTTTCAACCTTCACGCGTACGGCTCGAACCTAACTACGCTAAACTATCAGAAGAACGAATGCGGATCAATCAGAAGAGAGAAATCTCAAACTCCCATAGGAACAAACTCGAATTTGGTTCCCGCTATACTCTATCTAAAGCCAATTGTCGTTTTCCGAATAGGTGTGATGTAAATGATATTTTATACATTGCCTGATCGTTTTGGGCATTCTATAGAATGCCGAGGTATTCTATAGAATGCCGAGGTATTCTATAGAATACCGGATTATACAGATTGCCGATGTCCTTAACATCCCACATACTGTCTAAACTAAAACGTCTTTCAAAAACGTCTAATGCCACATGTGTATGTTTTAAGCTTTAATAATATATAGTTTGACTCTGCCTTAAACTCGAGCTAATACCGAAAAAAGTCTGCCAAAAACTGAAGGGGGCGAGGTAAACACGTATTGCACACACTGACATATTCTTACTAGTTCTACAAACGCACACTTCAATATCGGCATACAACTGCAAACGAGATGATCAAAATGTAAACGAATGAAGACCGATGTAAGTACTAAAGAGGAACTGTAGGTATAAATAACACTTTTTTTCTGTGGTTTTGAGACCAATTATGATCATCAGTCGAGATGGTCAAGACTTCTTCAGCAAGACTTATAATTAACCCTGTCAAATTTCAGTTTAAAATACAAAATGTCATCCGAATCCGTTCAGTCATCACGGAGTTGAGTGGAACAAACATACACATTATCACACACATACAAACTTTCTCATGCATATAATTTTGCCGCAACTTCCGATGTGTAGACTTTCATATTAATTTTCAACCTCGATTTGTCCCCCTTTATTGCGGCCCTTTCGCAAATTCGTTTCTTAGCGGTCCTTAATTTACTCTGTACGAACCCAAAACGGTTCGTGCACATCCGCGATACGCGAAGTTACGAAACAAAAAAAAAGAGGGTTGGAATTCCTACCAGAGGACGGCGGATGATCCTGTCACCTGTTTGGGCTCAAATCTCAGCTGCGGCTTTCCTCGTCCAGTGGCCGTCCTCGGATCCCAACACTTCACAAATAATGTTCAAAGTGGCCTAACACTGAATTTAACACTCGCGGGCTATACAAAACACACCCGAATTCGCGGTTTCCGATGATACCTTCAACTCAAGGAAAATATCCGATCGTGCCGTAACAGAGTGAAATTCCACACGTCTTTTAACGAAGTTCAATTCGCGGAGTCCAATAGTGACTCCGGTCTTCTCAAAACACACGGACTTCAAATCGCGCTGAGTCTTATAGCGGGCCCCGTCGAGACGTGCGCCCCCCCCCCCCCCCCCCCCATGCTTAATGCACCCACCCCGGGCGGGGCGTCCAAACCGGTTTTGGAACTAAACATACTCCATAGAAATCTACCTGCCAAATTTTAGCTCCATAGGTCACGTAGTTTTTGAGACTTCTTGATGAGTCTGTGAGTGGTGTATTTTGATATACGGATTGTTAAAAGGGTTACCATGTCAAAATTTGAAAAGTCCTGACCTAAAGCCAGATATTTCAATAAAATTCCGGAAATTTTAGCCACAAATTTAAAACACTTCGTATGTCGTTACAGTGGTAACAGAGCAGTATTACATCGCCCAAGCTAAAAAAAGCCGGACAAAGGTCTAAAAGTACGAAACTGTCTGGTAAAATCCGGACGGATAGTTACTAGTTACCCTGGTTGTAACTTAAAAGGTATATTATATATAAATCCTATCTGATTCTTTAACCGCGGATTGAAAAATCGGCCCTAAAAGGTATTAATCTACAACTTGCAACAAGTTTTCTAAATTCGAGTAAAAAATTATGGTGTCATCAGTTTCGCTGTCTGTCTTCATGCAAAATGACCGACACTCACTAAGGTACGCATCCACTCGGAATCGAAGCGTACGCATCGTACGGGTTTGATGCTTTGCAAGGGCATCGCCAGCCCACGGCCCAGGGGGTAAGGGGGGGCAAGTTAATATTATGGAGGATGAGAAAAATATGAATTGTAGGTACAGTCAAGAGCGTCAGTTTCTTTGCTGTTGGCATTTTTTTTTATCTCAAGGGCAGCTGCTCCTTCCTGCTCCCCCTTGGCGATGCCCTCGATGTTTTGTATTGATTTCTATGGTACGGCATGCAATGGATCGGCAAATCTGCGCCATAGAAATCAATACAAAGCAACGAATCCGAACTCTGCGTACGCTGTTTTGTAAACCACGTCGTGTGATTGGAGAATGCAAAAGTCATTCATTTAATTCGCGCCTAGAATTGGCCCGCTCGAAAAAGATCCTGAAAATTTAGTATCTTTTCATCACGGCGGGGTAAAGGATGACCTGTGAAGATTATATCGTCATTGGATCCAGTGGACGCGTATCTTTAAGCCGACGCGAGTCACTAAATTAGTAGGTCGATACGTGTTGACAGAAGCTCTCTCATTCCCGCAAAGTAAATGTCATTGTAGAGTTTGTATGGCGTGCTTACATGTGACGTCATTTATAAGTATAGTGTCTCTGTCTAACAAGACATTAAAATGATTATATCATCCTTAATTTTGAACACATTTTAATTTTGTTTTCGGTGGTCAGCTCTATTTAGTTCGCTTTTATATAAGACAACTAGCCGCCCGCACGGCTTCGCACGGGTAGAGTATTTTTTACATTCTAGTATAAAATATAGCCCATATTACTCAAAATATTTTTTTTGAAGAATTTTTTATATCGGTTTAGTAGTTTTTGTGTTAATTCGTTACAAACATACAAACATAAAAATCTTTCCTCTTTATAATATTACTAGCCGCCCGCCCCGGCTTCGCACGGGTGTAAGCTAGGCCTTCGGCCTCGCTACAAAATATAATGTACCCTATGTCACCCAGAGATAGTGAAGCTAACAGTGAAATAATTTTAAAAATCAGTTCAGTCGTTTTTGAATTATTTCGTTACAAACATCCAAAAATACAAATCTTTCCTTTTTATAATATTACTATGATTAGTGTTTATAAAAAATAGTCCGGTAGCCTTTTCTGCAACAAAATTTAATGCAACTTTACGATTATTTTCCTTAACTCATATATGATCAATGATCGAATCTAATCAGAATGTTATGTTAATTTCAGGGTTAAACCCAACAGTGAATGAAGACAAGACGAACCACTGCTGGGTAAGCTGTATTTTTAGATAAAAATTACAAACACCGATGTATACCTTTTCTACCCGAATGCACTAAATGAGGGTACTTTGTCGTTAATGTGAAACATTTCTTCCTTCACCTCGAATAGCGCCGTGTTCAAGAAAAAACAGTACATTTTTTTATTACAATGCTATGTTAATGATGATTTAGATGTCCACCCATGTAAACAAATATGGCGGACAGGTAACCAATGAGAATCGTTTGCGAAGAAATCCAGAGCTGCCATTGGTCGATATAACGCAATGTCTGTTTACATATTTTGACATCTAAAAAGAAACTGAGTGCGCGTTCTGTGTCCACGCTAATAGCGCTATATAATGAAAACCAACACCACATTCTTTTTTTATTTTTATTAATGAATTATAAATTGTCTTCGGGTCGCGTTGATTCTCATAATTGCTGTTGGTGTTATTCAGAACGCGCCTGACTGTTTGCATTAGACCAATTATTTCTACACCGTTGCTCTCATATTGTCTTAGGTTCGATGCCCACCTATGTGATATGACATGTGAGACAAGTTTCCACTTTCAAGGCGCGCAATTTGTGACACGTTTCAACAATCAATGCATTTATACAGATCAAAAGTAGCACAATGTTACGTCACATAAGTCGACATCGGGTCTAAATGAGAGATGACGAAATAATATATATATAGCCTGGAATTATAATTCAATCGAGATACAATCTTAAATTAAGCAGAATACTAACCATATTTAACCGTCTTCAAAAAAGAAGCACGGTTTTATGTTCATATGTATAAGCAATTTGAACTTTGCACCTATTGTTTTTGTGATTCGCCATTCTGCGGCGGCGTTTTACTCCTTTCTGTATGTGGTTTTATTTAATGTAATTTATGAAATGTTAGCGCCAAAAAGTCTGTCCGGAATGTAATATATTATTAACAAGAGCTAAGCAGGAAAAAGCATTGCAATTGTGACTTTATGTCATATATGTACAGCAGATTTTTAAGTGACAAAATTTTGTCATGTGAAAATCTGTCATATATTTTTAATTATTTATTTTAATGAAATTTAGCTTTTAATCAAGATTGAACATAATTCAATGCTTTTTAAAAACATTTTCAATTCCATTGTAAATTTAATCAGGGGGGAAATGTTGAAATTAATATTTTCTATTCTTCCCCCCTCCTTCTTCCCCTCAGGGGGAATATTTGTGGGGATAGATGGAGGCGATGAGCTACCTTCTGCGGTGTTTCCGAGAAGCTACAACATGGGATTCTTCAAAAGACGAGTTAGTAGAGTCTTAATGGGTCGGCAACGTATTTGTGATGCCTCTGGTGTTACAAGTATCCATAGGCGACGGTGACTGCTTACCATCAGGCGGCCCGTCTGCTTATTTGCCACCTTTGGCATAAAAAAGGCCTTACTCTCATCTTCATCACGACTTTTGATCAATTAGAGGTATCCTAAATGTTAATGTTTTAAAAATATATTGTTTATGGACTTCGCGGCACATTATGATAAGTTGTATTTAAGCTCAATGTGCTTTGATTTAGGTCTACGATTGAATTTTAAGACCTAAAGCTTTAAAATGTAGTTTTTGTAGTCGCAAACATTAATGAGAAAAAAGGGAGTGGACTATATATTGCAGCGATGGCAGAAAGTCGAATTTAGAAGGAAAAAATGTTGGGATCCATCTGTCTGAATGAACGAAGACCAGTGAATATACTCAGTTCTGTTTTTTAACTTTTTATGCTCAAGGTGAAACGTTTCACTTTGGCGGGAAAATCAAATTTCTAACAGTTTTTTTGTCCTTGTAGCTAGGCCGGGTAATAATTGTGAAATGGCATAGTGTTCGCGAAAATTGTTGGTCGTTCTTTACATTATCATGTACAGCTATTAATCAGTTACTCACCATATTACATACATTTGGCAATAAACCGTTTGAAACAGCATAAATTTGTTAATTGACAAATGTATGTAATAATGTGCATTAGGATAAATAGCTTTACATGAGTTTGTAAAGAATAATAATCAATTTTCGCAAACATCATGATCGTTTACAATAATTGCTCGGCCTAGCTACAAGAACAAAAAAGCTGTTTGAAATTTGAATTTCCCGCCAAACGTGAAACGTTTCACCTTAAAGAAAGAATTTTTATACTCACAAAATATTCTTATTTCGACGAGATTGTCATATCGGGTCGATTCGAGCAAAGTAGCGAATTTCTATGTCGATTTCCAATTTAAGAATGAATATATCCGGGACTTCGACTGGGAATGAATGTAAGCTCTGTAAGTGCGTTCCGAATCACGCCAACAGCGCTTACGAGAACCAACACTGCACTAAATCAAATCAAATTCATATTTGTTTATTGACAATTAATAATACAAAAAATTCACGTCTTGTCTATTTATATACAAACAATAATTATGTCTTCATACACTTTATCTCTTAGATGCCTATGCTAAGTTTAAACCTGTGATATAGACATCTGCGCTTTCATATTACCTGTTTTAAGATTGTACCAGCTAAAACAGTCATATGAATGAATGAATATGGCAGAATATAACAAAATTTATTATTGACTATTTAACAAGTTTGATGAAAAAAATTAAAATACAAACACAATGAAAAAAATTATATGTTCTTGACACCGCCATCTTGATTCTCATTACCGATTGGCGTTGATTCGGAACGCGACCTTTGTCGTGTCTCGTAGTTCCGTTTGATCAAACGCTGCGCGACTTTCTTATTTGAAATAGCGCTATACATGGCACGACATAGGGTTTACATTCAATGTCCCGAAGCCTGATTACGTTAGCTGTCAATCATAATCGCGATGATGTTTGAGCTGGGCACATACGGTCACGCCCTTTCGCATTACTCCGATCTGAACAGTTTTCAAAACGGGGACCACGTTGGAATTATTTTCGTACGCTTTAATTTGGAGTAGCGTTTGATAATGTTACCATTAAAAAAATTATTTTAAAAATAAATTTGTAGAACAAATTTTTACGTAATGTGCCAGTGATATTGGTGTAAGGTCACCGCTGACGTTTCAATTTGGTACCGGAACGACATCGCCTCAACTCAAGATAACTGAGACATTTCAGGGTGACGAGCGCAGTGCATTTCTGTGCAGGGTTTAGAAATTATTTATTTATTTTTTAATTATTGAATTGGTTTATTCTACACAAGCATGATCGTAGACCGCATCGCGCTTAACATCAGGCGAGATGGCGGTCAAACGCAAGCCTATTCCTAAATAAATAAATAAAAAAATTATGACGGCCCGCGCATCGCCCTTTCGTAACCGAGCCGACACACTTTGATTACGATGCGATGCCGATCCGGTCTCGAGTTGATACGTGTGCGGTGACCATTAGTTGTTCGACATTGTTGTAAATGTAAAACCGGAGTATCGTTTGTTTGTTTGATATTCAGTTATTTGATTGTTTCATTTGTTAGCTTGTAATGAATGCGGTCAGAAGAAGAATTAAGCTGTCTTATTATCTCTTTACAGTTTAAGAGGGACAAATATAGTATCGACGTTTCATTAGCGCCGTTGACTATCTTAATAAGATCACTCGGATTCTTTATATCAGTTTCCATTTAAATTACTGCAAAATGTAACCTTATTACGATGAATGAAGGCTACGAACAAAAAGTCGTTCTGGCTTCCTTACTTGGGCATTTTATTGAGGTTTTTTACTAACAAGGTCGAACAAAATTAGTTTACAGGCGAGTGCTAACTGAATCTTATAAGAAATGTGCATTAGAACAGAGATTACGGGAATAGGGTCATGATAGAAAATGTGGGTAGTTTGATATTTATTTTTAGCTTAGTAAATCGATAATTTTGTGCGCGGCGTGCTTATATCTTTGCGTGTACCTCTAGCAAAGACTATTAAATCTTTGTTATGTATTCAATTGATAATGTATGTATGTCTCGCTATCAGACGTGAATGGAAACAGCATTTTTCATACATTTTCTATGGAATACGTAACGTTTTTAAAATAGGTTTTGTGCTGCTGAGGTTCTAATGCGTATGCCCTTCACTACTGACGAAATAATTTGGTAAATTAGACGAGGAATGGCGACGAACCTTGTTGCCGAGATTTTCGTCCATTCCAGAAATGTATTTACCAATAATTTTGAGATAGGAGTCACTCGATGGGTGTGTCTTTCTTCTAACAGTCTAAAGGGGGTTTAAACTTTACGATATATCTAATTTCTATTTCCCTTGTCGTGGGTATTATCTTTATAAGATTGACCCGTTATTTAATGGCAAATATAGATCAATAACAATACGTCTGATCGCTTAACATTTTAACGTATGAAATTATTAAGTATTTGAATGATTGTTTAAAAATCGTTATTAATGATAAATAATTAAAGGCATAATTGAACTTTTTTCCCGATTTGCCTTTAGAATCAGTGATTTAATGAAAAATGAACAGAAGCATTCTTATTGTAGTGTGTAATATACATGATTAATATAAAATATGTAATTGGTGTTGCTTATTATTAATTCTAATGTAAAAAGATGCTATTCCTGATGTTATGCGGGTTATATTTTATTAACGTATATCTAATTTTTTTGTAGTCTGCACTTGGTGATCTTGGAAATGATAAAATAGGGAAATCTCAACATTGGGAATAAAATTTATTAGGAGGAAATTATAGCCAGGAATGCCTGTTGATATTCCACGTCTAAGGGCGGAAAATTAAATGAATCCCATTAATTGAATTTCAATTGAAGTAAAATGTTATTTCTTTGGCAGGTTTCCAATTTGCATCTGTACAAAATGACTTAAAAAAAAAAAGTTTCAGATATGAACTTAAATGTTGAATGATTATTATTTTTATACATTTTCTGTTATATCATGTTCTAAGATTATCTGGTGGTAATATAATAGAATATATTTAATAGGTGTTCTGCCCAAAACCAAAAAGATTTTCTACAGCCTTTTTAATGTTGTTATATTTTTATATTTGTATATCTAACCTAGTAATGTGTAGAGGCAAGCATAGAATTGCTAATTCTTTAGTTTTCTTTCTTCTACCATTCACCTGCATTTCTCATACCAAGATGCCTTTAGTGTTTTTTTTATTCTTTGACTGTCTATTTTCCAATGTATTTTAAAACTCATCTTCATATAAATAGGGCTCAAATTCCTGCCAAAACTTTGCAGCCTACATAAATTTTGTAATTATTTCTTTATAAATATGTAGGTAAGATGTACACGCTTATTTCTTACGGTGAAATGGATTTTAACTTCTAAGTGTTGTTCGTATGTTTTTTTTTCATGCTACAGTGTAAATTAAATGATAATTAACTATTAATTTTATGTAGTGTTGAACATGTGAAGATAATGTATGTATATTCGAGTCACCGGCTTTACACTTAGAGCAGCCTAAAACCGTATAACCCGAACAATTTAAAAAGGTGCGCATCATAAGATCGCGTAAGTGGATGCAAAGAACTGCCGACCGAGTTTAGTTGCGTGCATTAGGAGAGGCCTATGCCGGATTTAGAGGTCTGGAGGCCTCGGGGCAACAAAAAAGTGGAGGCCCCCTGGTTTACTAGTGTGAATTAGTTTTTTTTTTCGAAATCTATTGTGAGGGCCCAGGGGCTGTAGCCCTGGTTGCCCTCTCCTAAATCCGGCCCTGGGAGAGGCCTGTGTTCAACAGTGTACAGTGAAAAGCTGATGGTAATGATAAGGTCGTGGACCAGCTCGGTAATTAGACCCCAAGACAGGCTGAGCCGAGTTCGGGGCCCACAGACAATTTATGTACAGTGCTGAAATTTTATTGTGTTTTTTTTACTTTGATGAATTCTATGAGCCTGACACATCAAAAACGCCGGCAGCAACACATCCGCAAATAAGCTCGTCCGGCGTGTTATTCACAGCTCCTTCTATAATAATTAATTTTATTAGAAAATGCGCTTCCGAGGTCAAGCCGTGCTGCTGCTGACTCGTTGACACTTTTTTTAACCGACTTCAAAAAATGAGTAGGTTCTCAATTCGACTGTTTTTTTTAAATGTTTGATACCTCAGAACATTCGACTGGGTGAACCGATTGTGATGATTCAATTTTTATTTGAAAGCTGGTGCTGGTGCCGTGTGGTGTCATTTCAATTTGGTCCAGTTGTGACATTTTATGAAGTCGGTTTTTTTATATTGATAATTACTTTAAATTATAAATCGCCTTGTATGCGCTTTTAAGTTCAAGCTGCGCTGCCGCAGGCAAGCTTATTCCCAATAAATGGCTTACCCTTGACTGCCATCTAGCCTGATACATCTATTAGGTCAGTGTAAGGCTTTGAAGTTTATAACGCGCGTCGAACTACACAGTGATGGGTGTACGGTGTTTCGGCGAGAGTGTACAGCCGGGATAACATTTTGAGTTCGAACATCACACTATACATTTTTCTAGTGTTCGTTGTAAGATAAAATGTAATCATTGTGTATGCCTTAATCATGTTTTTTTATTATTACATTTTTTTAAATTATTTTCCAATCATGATTGATCTCTAATTTTGTAAACTTTTTTAAACTATCACGGTTGTTCACTACAGTTATATGATTATTTACGGGATATTTACCGAGGTAAGGTTGTGGAAGGAGCTCCCGATATTTCGGCGCAGTTACATGCACCATGTTCACGGGAACTCCTGCAACCTTACCACGGTAAATATCCCGTAAATATTCATATAACTGTAGTGAACTTTATTTCTCTAATTGCATATATAAACTTTGTAAGTAGAGAAAAAATATATATTCATAGTTACAGATCTTATTTTTGGATTGCAATATTTTTTTCCATTTACTTTTACAAGTATTTTTTTGCGTCTCATACTTTTTTTTGTTAAGATTTAATGGACACTGACCTGATTAAATAATATATTTATTTGTTGACCAAACAATTTGTTTGGTTTTAGCTATAAATATGTTCACAAATAATAGGAAATGAGTTCATAAATAAATAAAATACAAACTCTATTCTGTTGTATCAATTTTTTTCCATTTACTTTTACAAGTATTTTTTTGCGTCTCATACTTTTTTTGTTAAGATTTAATGGACACTGACCTGATTAAATAATATATTTATTTGTTGACCAAACAATTTGTTTGGTTTTAGCTATAAATATGTTCACAAATAATAGGAAATGAGTTCATAAATAAATAAAATACAAACTCTATTCTGTTGTATCATTCTCTAATCCGACGGCACTTATGGGTCAATTTGGCGCTAGCATAGCTGGTACAGTGGCGTAGCTGAGTAACCAAAGGCCCCGGTGCAAAAAATAATGGGGCCCTATCTAACTGGGTTAGGTTTTATCAAGTAGAAATATAAATACTAGGTACAAAGCTACTTTATCATGCTCTAAGCTACTTACTACATGACTTGTGTGTATGAAAGGATTTTTTTTCACAAGTTCAGTTGATGTTTGCTGGTCAAGGCCCAAGGGCCCCCTGAGCTTGAGGGCCCCGTGCATGGCACCGCCTAGCCCTTCGAAAGCTACGCCACTGAGCTGGTTCCTTTTGTTATGGAAATTTTGCCACTATGTCATTTTCCAAACATGTACTAAATATATATATATAAAATATATAAACAAATTTTCATCCAAATCGGTCCAACCGTTTAGGAGTTAGGTGACAAACACACGTACAGAAGATTTATATATATTAAGAAGATAATAAAGTTACTAGCTATCCCTAACGCCATCCGTAAAAAGTTTCTACATTAACAAAGAAATGAGAAAAAAAAGGAAAAACAAACGGGGGTGTGGGGACCTCTTGAAACAAACGTATTTTTTGTTAAATGAAAAAAATATTACTGCTGTCATTGATTTCGTGGTTTACGTTGTGGCGGTGACGTCACAGAAAGACAGACGTTGCCAAAATGGCGGCGTTTTAATCACTCGAAATCGGTATAAGTCCGCGTTTGACCACCAACTCACCTGTTGGTAAGCGACGATGTGGTCGAAGATGAAGCACGCAGACTTAGAAGATACACTGGCCACAAATTGGTTTGGAGATATAATATTATAGAGATATTTTAAAATCGTAAACAACAAGTAAGTATATACAAATTTATGAAATTCTAATAACTGACCTTGGGCTTTTTTTACAATAAATGCATTTATCTAGTACTAATTAAGGGCCGATTTTTCAATCGTCAGTTAAAGAATCAGATAGGATTTATTCCATTGATAGCATAATTTCAAATTTTCAATAGGCATCTAGAGGTTATCTGCGGAGTAAAACCTATCAATTTATTGGACAGATAAATTTATTGATTTGTTAACTATCTGACCGTTTAACAGCGGATTGAAAAATCGGCCCTGAGTGTTATAATATTTGTCATGATTATTATTATCTAGTAGGTACTTGTCGGTGCAACTTTTCGTCAGCGCAGTAGTTGTGAGTAGATCTGCCTATCGCTATTCGCTCCGCTCGTTGCGACCTTTCGCATTATCGCTAATAACTAATTTATTCAAGCTCATATACCCGTTATTAGGTATTACAATTATATAAAACTTTACGGTTTGAAAACGACCACCTTTTCGTTAATTAAAAGTGACAAACCAGCGACTAGATGCATAGTTTCGTTAATTAATAGTGATAATGTTGCGTACGGTGTTAAACACATTTTGGAGTGAAGCAGTGTGGTTGCCACCAAACACAACTTGGGCCGAGCTGGCGCCGGGGCTCGACAAACCAGTGGTTTACTCAGACTACAGGCACCTCCTGTACCCTCTTCCCCTGGCCCTGGTGCTAATAGTCCTGAGGCAATTACTTCAAACGTAAGTCAACCTACTTTCTGCAGTTGTAATAATTCTATGGATATTAGTATTTTGGGCAAAAAGTATTATAACTAGGTATACCAAATGATTTTGGAACAAGGCACGGTTCTCTTTAAAAAGGATGAGCATTCACGCATTATCTGGCGAAAGTATGATAACAATGAATAAAAATCGCTTGCATGTATGCGTGTTACGAATTTTTTCACCTGCTGAAATAATTTACTTCAAAGTAACTGAAGTTTTTTACCGACTTCCAAAAAGCAGAAGGTTCTCAATTCGACTGTTTTGTTTTAAATATATTTTTTTAGTTTAGAACTTTAGACTGGGTGAACCGATTTTGATGTTTTTTTTTTTTTATTTGAAAGCTGGTGCTTCCCGTGTGGTCCCGTTTCAATTTGATCTAGTTCTGACGTTTTTATGAAGTCTGTTTTTTTATATTGATAAGTAATTATTGAAATGAAAACTTCTTTAGCCGCGTTGAGCTATATTTGGTATACCTATAGGAGCAAAACTTATGGGTTTCGCGTCACCGACATGCTAACGCGACCTCAAAATTTATTGGCACTGATTACGTTTTTCATAATATATTTTTAAAGCTGTTCAACTATTTTCGTTTGGTAATCATCATCTCATATGTAAGAGCTGATGATGAAGCGTACAACTTCTCAACGGTGAGTTGAAAGAAAATTCTTTCAAAACAAGTATTTGCGTCTGATAATCATCATCTCATATGGATAAGCTGATGATGAAGGGTACAACTCCGCAATGGTTAGGAGTTGAAAGACAATTCTTTCAAAATTATTCGAACATATGGACCGATTAATATTGTATTCATTCTGGCTATTAGAAACGACTTCAAAAAAGGCGAGAGTCTAAGTCGGTTTTTAATGTGAATTATGTGCTCCACGTGTTTAAGTGTTAGTGTTTGTCTCATGAGTTTTTTCTGGTATGTTGATATCTGAAGAGTATAACCTATGAGGCAGTGAAAGAATAGTTTAGCATCAACGCAGCATATCCAGAGATACCTATCCATCCAAAAGTCAAATATAGATACTCTTTTAATAAATATTTTCTATTAAATGGAAATGAAACTCCAGCCTTTTTGAAGTCGGGATGGTTTGAAGATAGTAACAGAAAAGAGAAAATAAAAGTTACTAAGTAGGTATACTGATTAATACTTACAAAAAAAAATGCGTCTGCAAAATGTAGCATTTGACACTTTTTTTTTTTTACTGAGTGACGAGACGAGCGAAGTCGCTCGCCTGATGGCTCTTCACGCTTGCCCATAACAGCTCAACGCCACTCAGAATTTTGAACTTTAACAGTTCAAAACCCTGGATGGCAATGCACTGCGCTCGTCACCCCGATATATAAGATGTCAAACCTCTGTGTGCCCTGTAATTTCGCTGGAAACATTGCCCTTCAATACGGAACACAGTAGTGTTTGCACACTACTGCTTGGCGGTTGAATAACTGGCAAAGGTGTGGTACTTCCCCAGGCGGACCCCTGCAAAAGAGTCCTACCACTACTCTGAGCATGAAGACAAATCTAACGACACCTTACACATCAAAATGAGTCAAGCCGCTTAGGCTATATATAAAAAATACATACGTTCGAAAATCATTACCCTCCTTCTTAGGCAAGTCGGGTAAAAACTAAAAATATATCATGAACTTATTTATTAAGGTAGATAGGTACTTTTTAGGGTTTTTAGTAAAATATTAAAAGTGAAAGCTGCATTCATCCAATATTGTCAATTTAAATAAGTATATAGGTAGGAAACATTAGAGAGAAAGAAATATTTAATTATAATTGGCAGTCGGCAGAAGCACTTAACTAAGTAGGTATAGCTTAATCAATGTTTAGCTTAATGTGAAAATGTAGAACGAGAGAGTTGCAGACGTAAAAACCCCCCTTTATTTCATTATCATCAGCTAGAAGACTTCCACTGCTGAACATGGGCCTCCCCCTTTAACCTCCACACTGAACGACATCCTGCCATCTGCATCCACTGGATGCCCGCGACTCTCACAATGTCGTAGGTCCATCTGGTGCATGGGAGGTCTACCTACGCTGCGTCTTCCGCTTCGTGGTCTCTACTCGAGAATCTTTCTTTCCCATCGGTTATCGGTTCTTAGAGCGATGTGGCCTGCTCATTGCCCCTTTCAACTTGCAAATTTTAATAGCAATGTCGGTGACTCTGGTTCTTTGGCGAATATCCACGTTTCGGATTATATCGCGCATAGATACTCCGAGCATAACTCTTTCCGTTGCCCGTTGTGTGACTGTGAGTTTTTCTAAAAGACCAACAGTTAAGGGACACGTCTCAGTACCATATATCATCACTGGTAACACACACTCGTCAAAGACCCTTGTCTTTAGGCACTGTGGTATCTTGGACGTGCAGATGTCACGCAGTTTTCCGAACGCTGCCCAGCCATTCATAATCCATATCATCCATCCATGTATACCTAATCTAACTTGTTTCAGGTATTGTTTCGCCCCCTTCGGCAAGTCATTAGGTGTTAAGAACACAAGACCACAGAAAGCACAAAGTAATCCTAAACTAGAGGCTGTTTACCTAAACTCTACGAAGATTAAGCACAAACAGGTATGTAACAATATATCTACTTATTTTATTATATTCTATATTATTATAATAAGTATATGTATTATGGACTATAGCTATTGCCCGCAACTTCTTAAACGTTCATACAAATGTTAAACCCCCTTTTGCCTCCCTTAATTCGGCTCTCTTACAAAATCCTTTCTTAGCGGACTTCTAAGGCTAACTTTAACAGAAATGGTTTTTTTCCCTAAACATGTTTTTTATGGTTGACAGGCTAGGATCTGATGTTAAATGGCTGTGTGGTCGAAAATGGTAAACAGGCCTAGCCTGGAATGGAATTTGGTGATGCTGCCAGAACATACCGCTAGGTGCTTGGCGACAGATGTAGTAGGGTAGCAAGACAGCCGGAAATTAGATATTGTCCTACCACCATGTCTATGGATTCCTCGCGATTTCCTGTCCTGTAATCTGACTAGAAACAGTAGAAACATTGTACTTCAATTCGAAACAGTAATGTTTGAACAGCGGTTGAACAACAGGCAAATGCGTGGTACTTCTCCAGGCGGACTCGGCAATAGATTCCTACAATCAACATACGAGTACAATGAAAATAACTAATTAGTTCAGTTTAAGATATATTTATTTCTAAATAGTTTTAGTTCCTTTCAAATTTCATATAATTATGTTTTGTATGTTTTTCTTATACTTGCAGTAGCCGCTTTATAATCACAAGCATTTAACAACTATGCACTTTTTTCAGCACTTTTGTAAGGATTGGATACGATGTTATCAGTGGTATCATTACGTTTATCAAGGATCGCCTTATGAAATTCGTAGATTGTCGTGATACCCAGTGATAACTTTGTTCGGAGTTGAAATTTGCGTCACGTTGTGAGAATGGTCTCACAACGCGATGCGCTTACACCAAACAAATTCAAATCACAGTTCATCATCATCATCAGCCTGGAGACGTCCACTGCTGAACATAGGCCTCCCCCTTTAACCTCCACACTGAACGAAATCCTGCCATCTGCATCCACTGGATGCCCGCGACTCTCACAATGTCGTCGGCCCATCTGGTGCATGGGAGGTCTACCTACGCTGCGTCTTCCGGTTCGTGGTCTCTACTCGAGAATCTTTCTTTCCCATCGGTTATCGGTTCTTAGAGCGATGTGGCCTGCTCATTGCCACTTCAACTTGCTAATTTTAATAGCTATGTCGATGACTCTGGTTCTTTGACGAATATCCACGTTTCGGATTCTATATCGACGACTATTCTATAAAACGAGTATCACATTGCAACAGTTTATACAAACATTAGCAAATTAACTATACCTTGGCATTTAAATATCATACATACCTTTTTTATGTAAATTATTGTTATTTGCCGAATTCATTACAACGCTTTAATTATAGCGTGAATACTTGTCGATTTGACTGCCCCGGTGGCTCAGTTGGTAGTGAACCTACTTTCTGTGCTTGGGGACGTGGGTTCGATTCCCATCTAGGACAAACATTTGTGTTTGTTCTATGTCTGGGTGTTAATATCTATTTAAGTATGTATTTAAATATATATATGTATGTATATCAGTCTCTGGCTGCCATATTACAAGCTTTGCTTAGGTTGGGGTTAGGGTAGGATGACCATGTGTGCAATAATGTGTCCCAGATATTTATTTATTTCCATATGCGAATTTCATTTTAAATTTTTTTTTTTAAGGGATGTAATTCCAAAAATAATTTTACGCGCGAGAATTTTCATACTATGACTGTTATAGCCATAGAAAATAAAACCGGCCAAGTGCGCGTCGCAGTCGCGCCCGAGGGGATCCGTACCATTATCGATAAAAATGGCAAAAAAATAATGTTTGTTGTATGGCAGCCCACCTTAAATATTTGTTTTATTCTAATTTAATTATTTATTTTTACAGTTAGGGATGGGTTATTTGATTAAACATATTTTTTTTGTTTGTAATTTAAATTTAATTAGTAGTTATTTTGGAAAGGTTTTAGTTTTTAGTTATTAATTTAAACTTAGGTAAAATAATAAAAATGTTTTATAAGTTATGAAAATAAATCCATTTTTAAAGTAAATATATAACTAAACATTTTGTGAATATTTCAAACATCTACCTGTACCTGAACGAGCAAAAAAAAACATGTTTTTTTGTATGGGAGCATTTATTTTATTCTGTTCTTTTGTATTTGTTGTTATAGCGGCGGACGGACAGCGGAGTCTTAGTAATAAGGGTCCCGTTTTACCCTTTGGGTACGGAACCCTAAAACGAACCCCTATTACTCCTGGTCACGCTATAACTTGAACGGCTTTACCGAACACATTCTTATTTTTTTAAATGTTTTCTAATACTTACTTCGTAGAAGGTCCTTACATTTAAAAAATGGCAGGACCGATTTAGAAGTAATTTTGTGTTCCCGGAGCGGAACATAGTAGCGAGGCCGAAGGCCGCGCTTACAGCGAAGCTGGGGCGGGTCGCTAGTACATAAATAAACATTATCTCACTGCTTAAACTAACAGATAGTTATCAGGTACTCAACTACTGTGTCGAAGACATGGCGGAATTTGAAGTGAGCTCGGACTCTCCGCTGGATCACAGGAATAGTTTAAAAGCTCCTATCCATCTTAGCATGGGTTGTGAACCTCATAAATAACATAGTATAAACACAAATAAGACTTAATAAGTAATATTTGTATTATTATGTAACTCAATGGGGATTTCTAAACATATAATTTTTTCGATTCCTGGTTTCCTTCTTAAGGGGATTGTCAAGGGGGATTTCTGGACATTTTGTTTCCATTACCTTTTTCCCCCTGAGTGTGATTTTCAGGAAGGGAAAGTGGAATAAGGAATGCAGGACTGTGCCACAGAATACATACAGTACAAGTACAGAAGGTTTACTCCGCAAAAGTATTTAAATAAGTAGCGATTCTTACTACCACACAATAAAGTCCCAACTCAGATGCGAGCGCTAACTACCTACTGCTATATTAACCTAAAAGTTGCCTCTCTGTCTTTCGCATAGCTCTTGTCGCGATATCTCTGTCTATCGCGCGGTAGCGGGCACGGCAAGTCCGACAAGACGACTACTTGTAGCTTCATACCTAAAGTGTGGAGTGCGCCAGGCCTGACTGTGCTAACTTATTATCTTATTCTCGACACCTCTCTCTTTCAAACCTTAGAGAGTATTTTTGTATTTCTTGCTCCTTTTCGAAGCTCAATAGCATGCCTCTATTTCTAGTTATGTGGCCTAGCCAAGCAGCTGGACATGACGGAGCGGCAGGTGGAACGCTGGTGGCGGCTCCGTCGCAGCCAGGACAAGCCTTCCACTCTCGTCAAATTCTGTGGATGCATGTGGAGATGTACCTTTTATTTGTACAACTTCTCGTACGGCTTGTACATTTTGTGGGACAAGGAATGGCTGTGGAATTTAGACTACTGTTATATCGGGTTTCCACATCAGGTAAGGACAAATGATTGACGCAGCGAAATGTATCTTGGCTTCAGACATACTTACTTACTACTTGTTACTTGTGTAGCGGGTGTTTTCCGCAATAAGGCCATTTACAGCTATACATACAGACATTAAAAGGCTCCGAGTTTTGCGACATTGTGCAACCTCAGTTAACTTGGAGTTTCAAGAAAATAATTATAGACAGCCAAAGGCATTCGATATTATAGGCACAAAACACAGCGAAAAGACAAACCTTGACAGAAAAAGTATTTGAAGTGTTCTTATTACGGTACATAGGTATTAATTAATTTTAATGTTGTAAAATCGAGAAGAATAAGAAGAAATGCTTCTATTTCAGGGTGTAACAAATGACATCTGGTGGTACTACATGATATCGTCCGCGTTCTACTGGTCGCTGACGCTGACGCATTTTTGGGACGTGCGGCGCAAGGACTTCTGGCAGACTTTCGTGCATCACATCGCTACCATCGCGCTGCTCTCCTTCAGCTGGGTCTGCAACCTGCACCGCATCGGCACGCTCGTGCTACTGCTGCACGACTGCCCCGCAATATTCGTCGATGCGGCAAAAGCATTCAAATATGCCGCCTACCAAAAACTTTGCGTTTTCATATTCACAGTGATGACACTCTCGTGGATCGCGATGAGACTGGGATTATATCCGTTTTACATTGTTTGGAGGTAGGTGTGAATTTCGTCGCCAGTAATGTAAAATTGGCGCCCAACGTGATCTTAGCACATATACCACAATACATTTTTAGTAAAGAAACAAGCAAGTCATTCCCCCGCCCCTTTTTTTTTATACGTGGCAATCAAACTATGGGCCACCTAATGGTAAGTAGTCACCGCTGCCTATAGACACCTACAATACACGCGGCACTGTCAGTGCGTTGCCTACCTTTAAGGACTCTATTCACTACTCGTTTGATGCAGTACAAATTACTATACTTCGGAGTAAAAACTGAAGGTGGTAAGCCATTCCACAACTTAACAGTCAATTAAATCGAACAGAGCGAGACTTCCACTTATCAATAATGTGTGGATGGCATTTCTGGCGATGACGGCTAGTTTGGTGGTAAAATCGGGATGGAGGGCTAAGGTCAAAAAGTTCATCAAAGCATTTCCCTGTGGTAAGCGCCACACCATAATTGGCAGCGCCACACACACACTATTGAACTTAAGCGACATTGCACTGCACTTACCACCCAAAATATAAACTCAAATATTTGTACTTATGCCCTTTTCACTGGAAATATTTCTCTTCCATCCAGAACACTATATAATATGACTGTTTGGCTGCTAATTAACTGGAAAATGTGTGGTAATTTCCCAAATGGACTCAGTAAAAGGGGTTTACTTTACACACAGATACATTTGAAATATGAAAAATACTTCATTTATTTATAGACGTTCAACGTTCTTGGTTTCAGTACAACGATCCGCTCACCAATGCTAATACCTATGTTCCCCGCATACTACATCTTCAATTTGCTCCTGATCTTCCTGATTGCTCTGAACTTCGTGTGGGGCTGGTTCATACTGCAAATTGCGTACAAAACCATCCGGTCTGGACAGGTAACCTAGTTTTTTTACTTGGTTTTTGTTTCGTTTTTGTGTACCTACCTATCGATCGTTAGTTGCATCAACGGGTACATGATATAGTCAAGCAAATACACTTTCAAATGCCAAACTGCTTGGCTCGGTAGATTAGTAACAAGTACCTATATTATTAAAAGGAAAAAAAAATACTGCAAAATGTAGCCTTTGACACGCTGAGCATAGCTAAAGACTTAACGACAAATTAAACATTAAAATCAGTCATACAGTTTTATGGTATAGGAGATAACATAGAAACTTTCAAAAAACTAAACAAAATACTTACAAACATACATACGAGAAATATATAATAATCATACTGTCCGAGAAACAGTTTTTGCACAGTCGGTTAAAAATGAAATATGTTATGTTAGGCAGAAGTACGCGGTAAATGAACCACAGTATCATTATGTACCCATTGCCGTAGAAACTATGGTCAGTTGGGCACTGAGACTAAGAGGTGATCTCAGAAGTTGGCCGCAGAATACGAGACAACAGTGGTGGCGCAAAGTGGTGCAAAGCTTTCCTGATGCAAAGATTGGCCATTGCCATTCAGCGTGGGAATGCTGCTAGTATTATTGTCGCTGCTTCGAGCTTCCAAAAAGTCGCGGCTGGTGTCTGTATGTGCGCTGAGTGTAGCGATCGGTCGCGACATCTAGCTTTCGAAAAGCGACTGAATCGCCAATCGCCTCTGCTAAAAGTCGCCGTAATCATTCTTCTGAGTACAAAGCGCGTGGGAAACGGGAATATATAAATGGTGGGCAGTAGTAGGCTTATTTTTGAAAAACATTTACTGTTTTATTCTTCAGATTCAGGAAGACACCAGGAGCGCCAGTTCAGATATGAGTGACAGCTCGCACCAATCAAACGGCACTAGCCAAGTCGGATTAGGTAATAAAAATATCATATAATATTAATTAAGTGAATACCTGGTTACTTTTGTTAGAGTGCGTAATTTTTTATCATGCAATCAGTATGATTATTGGAACATCATATAATTTCACAAATATCTACATTTTTAGGGTTCCGTACCCAAAGGGTGTAATATTTCTAAGCCTGCTGTCTGTCTGTCCGTCTGTCACCAGGCTGTATCTTATGAACCGTGATAGTTAGACAGTTGAAATTTTCACAGATCATGTATTTCTGTTGCCGCTACACGCTACCGCTAACAAATACAAAAAAACAGAATAAAATTACTATTTAAAGGGACTCTATATATTCAATTTAATAATAAATAATTAAATTAAAATAAAACAAATATTTAAAGAGTGCTTCCATACAACAAAGGTGATTTTTTTGCTCTATATTGATAACGGCAACAGGTAGACGCTTGAAATATTCACAGAATATTTAGTTACTATTAGTCTAACAGCCGGTGAAGATCTACCTTCACCGATCTGATAACCAGATGAGACGTATTTTTGATCAAATAATATTAATAAACAAATATGCCTATGATAACTTGCCTATCAAAAAGTGTTCATAGCTATTTTTAATTAAATTAATTTTAATAATTTTTCTTTCATTACCTTCACTCTTTTGATAACCGAATGAGTTTTATCTCAACTGATAGTTTTTACTTTTTAACACAGAATATGCCTAGGTAAGCTTGCCTACTCATTTCTGTGCATGGCTACCCGGCAAGCCAATTAGAACAGGTAAGTCAATATAGGTAACTACACTGATCTGCTAACCAATCGAAATTGATATTATAGGATACATATTTTAATTACAAAACCAATCATATAGGCTTGCCTGCAAAAAATCGTACATAAAATATTTTTACCAAGCTAAAAACTTGCTTTGAACACTTTTTGATAGGCAAGTTATCATAGGCATATTTGTTTTTAAATTATATTTGTTAAAAAATACGTCTCATCTGGTTATCAGATCGGTGAAGGTCGATCTTCCACTTCCACGTCTCCTCTACTATATACATTCACTTTAAAAATAAATACTTAAATTAAAATTTTTTTTTTTTTTTTTTTTTTTTAATACAAATATTTATATTTAATATTTATTTCCCATGCCACAAACATGTTTTTGTCGTTTTTATAAATAATGGTACGGAACCCTTCGTGCGCGAGTACGACTCGCACTTGGCCGGTTATTTTAGATAATGGTACGGAACCTTTCGTGCACGAGTCCGACTCGCACTTGGCCGGTTTTATTTTAGTTAATTATACAAAAAAAAAAATATAACATATTGTTATGTGTTTGTTTGCTATTCCACTTTGATCATCTGGGTGTTCATAGACGACTCCAAACAAACTATTGTTTCGGTAATAATATTTTAAGGTGAAACGTTTCACTTTGGCGGGAAATTCAAATTTCAAACAGTTTTTTTGTTCTTGTAGCAAGGCCGGGTAATTATTGTAAACGATCATGATGTTTGCGAAAATTGATTATTATTTTTTACAATCTCACGTAAATCTCTAACTTTCTTACATACATTTGTCAATAAACAAATTTTTGCTGTTTCAAACGGTTTATTTACAAATGTAAGTAATATGGTGAGTAAATGATTAATAGCTGTACATGATAATGTAAAGAACGACCAACAATTTTCGCGAACACTATGTCATTTCACAATAATTACCCGGCCTTGCTAAAAGGACAAAAAAAAACTGTTTGAAATTTGATTTTCCCGCCAAAGTGAAACGTTTCACCTTAATTGGAAATGAATCTTAAAAATAATGCTGCATCCGATAGTGGTCGCTTGATTCTGAAATAAATGTTTGGTACTTTTATATTTCTTGTCCTTATTTTTTGTTTATGATCTTTTCTTTTTGCTTCATGATCCAATATTTTTCCGATTCAGAGCTGGAACTTCTTAAATCTCCTGCTTCCTGAACAAAAAACAAAGCATCAAGGGACAACTAAGAGCGCACAACAATTTCGGTTATGCAACATAAAATCACCGAGCGAGTATTTTTTTAAATCGATTGGACATTATCTTTAGAATGACATTGTAAATGCCAAGCAATTTTCTTGTTTATATTTAATAGAATGGCGGAGGAGAAAAATAAAACAGGCCAAGTGCGAGTCGGACTCGCGCAAGGGTTCCGTGCCATTATCTATAAAAACGGCAAACAAAACCAGGTTTGTTGTATGCGAGCCCCGATTGTATCCCCTTCAACATATGTTTTATTTTAATTTAATTATTTATCTTGTTTTAGGGTTCCGAAGCCACAGGGTAAAATGGAACCCTATTACTAAGACTCCGCTGTCCGTCCGTCTGTCTGTCACCAGGCTGTATCTCATGAACCGTGATAGTTAGACAGTTGAAATTTTAAAAGATGATGTATTTCTGTTGCCGCTATTACTCCCATACAACAGACATGATTAATAATCCCGTTTTATAGATAATGGTACGGAACCCTTCGTGCGCGAGTCCGACTCGCACTTGGCCGGTTTTTAACCTGTCCCGAAGCAGCGGCCTTGTACAGGACCTTGAATATAACCCAGGTCCAGATGAGGTTCAGCATCAACACGAACCACAGCATCAGGTTCAGCAGGCGGATCATCGGTTCATTGCACACAAATGCTTGGACACTGAAATCATGGACTAATTTATAAATGCGAAAGTTTGTTAATTTCTTTTTAACTCAGCAGTACAGGAAGATCCTGAAGGAGTGTCCGAGCAAGTGAAACTGCGGAGCGCAGAATTATAGTGGGCATGACGACTAATAATTTTTATTACCTCATAAAAAAGCTAATCATAAATAGAGCCTATCAACGAAAATAAAATTAAAATTTGTTCAAAAATAAATAAGTATTATAATTTCATGCTAGACAGAGAGCGCACTATAGCAAGCTATGACGTCAAGTCTCAGGCGCGGCATACATATGCTATACCTACCGGGCCTAGCGCACTCCGCACTTTAGGTATGAAGCTACAAGTAGTCGACCGGTCGGACTTGTCGTGCGCCCGCTGCCGCGCGATAGACAGAGATAACGTGACAAGAGTTACTCGAAAGACAGAGAGGCAATTTCTCGGTTAATAGCAGTAGGTAGTTACCGCTCCCATGTCCTAAATTGGACTTTATTGTGTGGTAGTAAGAGTCGCTACTTATTTTACTTTATGTATTCTGTGGCTATACTAACACACGCTTTGCGAGAAAGGGATGGAACATCCCCTCTCTATCCCCACCTAAAACTTTAAACGCTCATATCTCAGAGATTTATCAGCCAATTCAATTATTTTTTTCAGTATGTGTAATGTATTTAATTATATTCATCGCTAAGCCTGTTATTAGTAATTAATTAAACATTAGGACACATGCCTGTTACTAATTAAGTAGTAATCAGGACAACCCTATACACATTTGCTATTTCCTATTACGTATGCCATTCTCTAGATAAGTAGTTTCACAACAGCAGCTTACACAAGTAATATTTGGCTTGGCTGCAGTACAATTTTATGCAATTTCGGGCAAGTTCGGACTCACAATGCACTCGCATGCCTACTTAGTTTAGTGTTTTAGATCGCAGATTTACACTAGGTATACTAGTTTTTGTATTATTTGCAGAATACAGGTTGGTAGGTACAGAATTGGTAATTAATTAACAAAACGGGGCCAGCATTTTGGGGACGATTCCCACTGGTAGCGGTTTAATAGATAAGTTTTGTAGTTTTTTTTTTTTTTTTTGAATTGTTACCAAAAGCTGGCCCCATTACCACATTGTATGGCAATGCTCACTCTGAGCAAAGTAGAGGTCGGCATTTTGGTCATAATTTTCTTGCGTAAATAAATTAAGACTTTATATTTTAATAGGAATTCATGTGTCCACTCACGTTGTCCTTGTCAGAACCCAGTACGGAAATAGGATTAGTCTCGAAATAATCCAGACAACAGCGAACAGAGAGAAGTGAACCGTGGGTCTTCCTAGTCGGGCCAACTTCGTCGCCTTCCCGTACTCCAGCATGAAGTCGGAGGAGTCATGTAGTAGCAAAACCACAGATCCTACCCTGTCAATAGTGATACGTAGGTAAATCTGAAAAAGAAACCGGCCAAGTACGAGTAGGTGTACGGCCGTTCACTGATGGCCCATCGTACCGCCACAAAATACAATAAAACCGGCCAAGAGCTATTCGGATTCGAACATGAAGGGTTTCGTATCTATAAAACGGCAAAAAAATCACGTTTGTTGTATGGGAGGCCCCCTTAAATATTGGTTTTATTTTAATTTAATTATTTATTTTTAAAGTGAATATGTAACTAAATATTCTGTGAATATTCTTATATGTAACTAATTATTCTGTAAAGATTTCAAGCGTCTACCCACCTGTTGCCGTTATCAATATCGAGTAAAAACGAGGAAAAAAATCACGTTTGTTGTATGGAAGCTACCTTATACATTTATTTTTATCTGTTTTTAGTATTTATTGTTATAGCGGCAACAGAAATACACCATCTGTGAAAATTTCAACTGTCTAACTATCACGGTTCATGTGATACAGCCTGGTGACAGACGGACAGCGAAGCCTTAGTAATAGGGTCCCGTTTTACCCTTTGTGTGCGGAACCCTAAAATAGAGTACCTACTTATGTACGGGTAACTGTACGGGTTTTTTGGTCTGTCAAATTGAAAGGGGATCTTCTCTCCAGACCCCCTGGGGGTTTAGGTGGAACAGGCCTCAGTATCGGCACTTTAACCGGCAACATTTATCGAACCTGTGAACATTAGCGACCCAGCTGAAGGAGAGCAGCGCGATGGTAGCGATGTGATGCACGAACATCTGCCAGAAGTCCTTGCGCCGCACGTCCCAGAACTGCGTCAGCGTCAGCGACCAGTAGAACGCGGACGATATCATGTAGTACCACCAGATGTCATTTGTCATTACAGATGTCATTACACCCTGAAAAAGTAATAGGCCTTAAATAAAATTGGTGTGAGTTCTGTTGTAGAAACGCTGACGTCTCTGCATGACGTATCTCGTGTGTCCTTTTTAGGGTTCCGTACCCAAAGGGTAAAACGGGCCCCTATTACTAAGACACTGTTGTCCGTCTGTCTGTCTGTCCTTTGGCCACCAGGCGTTAGTTGGCGGAGAAATCGGTGAATATTAATTTTTTAACCGACTTCCAATAAGGAGGAGGTTATGAATTCGACTGTATTTTAATTTCAATTTTTATGTTTTTACCGCAGAACTTTTGACTGGGTGAACCGATTTTGATGATTTTTTATTTATTTGAAAGCTGGGCTTCCTATTTGGTCCCATTTCAATTTGGTCCAGTTCTGATGAAGACAGTTTTTTATGTATATTGAGAATTATTAAAATTCAAAAACTATTTAATCTTATACCTACAGGTTTACGCAGGGCGTACTAAGCTGAAAGGGGTTCGTTATTTTAAAAACATAGAATCGTCCTCCTTTTTTGAAGTCGGTTTAAAAGTAGTGAACATATCAGTAGATTTTTGATTTCTTCTTTTATACACGCACATAAGTATTTCAGGTTTCTAAAATACTTAGCTGTAATTTTATAAAGCTGCCTGTTTCTCACCAAATTTACGCCTTTAGTTATTTTGTCCATGTCCCAGAGCCACTCTTTGTCCCACAGTACGTAAAGGCCAAAGGAAAAGTTGTACAAGCCGAAAGTTCCTTTCCACATGTTCTCTGTGAACTTGACGAGCGTGGAGGGCTTGTCCTGACTGCGACGGAGCCGCCACCAGCGTTCCACCTGCCGCTCCGTCATGTCCGACTGCTTTGCCAGGGACACTGGCTGTTGACCATTGAAATTCGTAGAGGATTTATCCTCGTCTTTAATTTTAAAGTAGGAATTTAGTCTTTTTCATTCAATAATTGGCTTGCAATATAATATAATACCTTGAGATGTATTTTTTGATCGAAGGATAATAACCCAATCTGGATGTTGAAAATATACCTATACAAAAGACTAATATTTGTACCCCGTACCTGGCAAGAAAATTATATACGTTTCCATTCATACAACCCTGTCCTGTATGCTACTTTATTGCAAATATGTACACTTTCTTCTTCTAAAAGCTAAGTTGAGTAAGTACTTTGTGTAATTATCCTGCATAAAGGGTGCAGCAATGGTTTATGTATAATAGCTGGATTATGTACCGTACAGCTTACGTATGTGTACCTACCATGATCTGACAAATAAATTATTGATGAATCCAATTTATAAATCAAGATATAAAAGGGTCGCAATGCACTCATTGCGACCTACTGGGACTAAGGACTTACTGCTTTTCAAAAATGCAATATTCGTAGAGATATTATCAGCGCACCTATAAGTATAAGTAGGTACCTACGTACATATTATATTATTGTATTGAACAGGGGCCTTACCCCTAGCTCGAAAAGTTGACCCGCATAGGTGTTATTTGTCTAAACGATACAATCAACTACGAAAAGCGGTAGTTATTTGATAGCCGCCAAGCTTTGCTATTTTCACGCACACACGCATAGTAAAACGGATTTTCGTTCATGCAAGTTAGACGCTTTTAAACGATGCAGCTTAAATGAGTTGGTAAATTTTAGGCACCTATCAGGTACCTACTAAAAGTTGGCTCGCAAAAGTGAAGCTAGGGGTAAGGCCCCAGGTAACTATTACTTGTTTTGCATACCGAATTGCGGGTTATAAAAAACACACAGGGCGTCTTAAAATATGCAGCTGAACACGAGACTAAGACAGTTTTTATAATTTTTGTGTTTGTGCACGCACATCTCCTAAACCACTGGACGAATTTAAATGCTGTTTTCACGAATATGCTTAGCTATGACTAGATTGAACTACAGACTATGCTATTTTGCGAAAGGGCCGGATTAAGGGAGGAAAAAAGGGTAGAAGTTTATATGAAAATCTACGTAGTCTTTCTATCGGTGAAAGGATTTTCAGGTATTTCGAGAAAATTCAGTTCAATAGATCCAAGGAGTTCCTCACAATATAGTCAAGTAGCTACTTACGTCTTTACAGTTTGTTGATTTGCTGTAGGCTGCTTCCAGGACGCCATTGTGTGGTACAGATTTTCTTTTCGAATCGCTTATTTTGAACCATCTACCTAAAGGCCTGAAGCAATACCTGAAAAAACGATTTTCACGTGAACCTTGATAATGATCAAGTTTTGTTTAGAAACACGTAAATCTGTGGTCCGGTAGATTCCTCATCACATCTGCCACACCAAATGTTAATGAAATTACAAATTTGCATCCATAAAAATAAACAATGACAAAAAAAATACATACTGTTTTATACATACGGTTTTGTCATAATTTTTAATGGATCCTCACACGAGCTTTGATGAAGTCTTAAACATTTAATAAATAAATAATAATAAATATCTGGGACATTATTGCACATATGGTCATCTGACCCCAAATTAATCAAAGCTTGTGATATGGCTGCCATAGACTGATATACATACATATATATTTTTAAATACAGACCTACTTAAATAGTTTTTTTTTAACTGTATATTAACTGTCAGACATAGAATAAACACAAATGTTCATCACACAAATGTTTGTCCTAGGTGGGGATCGAACCCACGACCCAAGCGCAGAAGGCAGGTATACTACCAACTGAGCTAACGGGGTTGTCAAAAATAAAGGTACCATTGCTGACTTACTTTTCCAAGATGTATCTAACGGTTAAAATAGCTAATGTCAGAGCCACCTGACTCCATAGATCTTGCGATGTTGCGTACACGATGTTTTCATCAGCACCAGGGCCAAGTATCAAACTGCAAGTTTCAGAAATAAATTAAAGAGAAATTTTCCAATCATCCACCTCGACTTTGGTACAATAAGAGAATGAAAACGTTAGTCAGGTATCAAAAGCTAATCAAATACTGCACTGACTGACTCAGCATGAAATCTCAGGAAAACTTTTAGACCTACAAAGCTGATTTTGGCCAGTAGATTCCTTATAGTGCGTAGTGTAGTGACTTAGTGCCACCGTTCCGTCTAACCACATAGAGCTATCAATACATACCTACTTATAATGACAGGAAGTTCGCCATTTTCTTTCATCTATCATGTCTGCAAGCATCTGGGTAGACGGTATCTTATAAGCAGAAAAACAATTTTATTCGTCTTATTTTGCAGAATGTTGTTGTGAAAACTGAAATATAACTTTACAGTTGAATTTATTGACTATCAGTTCAGATTTTATGTGGTACTTATCACAAAAATAATCACACAATGTATAATAATAGAATGAATGGATGTTTGTTTATCAAAACGGCCAAATACTTAGACTTGGATAAGATTTGACTGAGAACAAACTTTACTGGACATACCTACAGGGTTATGTATTCCTAATAAGTTAATGATTCATAAAAAGCATGATTATAAGTTCTCAGAAAAAGAAATGGAACTGGAATGCTATACCTAGTTTCACCTTTAGTACGTAGGTAACCCTTGGTCGTCCATTTGGTTACATTTTGACCATCTCATTTGCAGTTGTGTGCCGCTCAATATTGAAGTGTGCGTTTGTAGAACTAGTGATAATATATCAGTGTGTGCAATACGTGTTTGTCTCGCCCCCTTTAGTATTTGACTTTATTTTGGTACAAGGTCGAGTTTATGGCAAATCTTAAACTATAGCTATGTTATAAAACTAAGTGTATGCTGCTTGCAACTGGTTTTATATTCCAGTATAAAGTGGCGAAAACCTAACTGGCGAGTGAAACTTCGGCGCGTAAATAGCAATGTAATAAAAAGGTAGCAAACTGATTTTATAGCAGCGTAATATTTCCTTGCTAGGAATAGGCATGATGACAAATATTTTTTTATTACCTCATAAAAAAGCTGATCATCAATAGTGCCTATCAACGAAAACAAAATTTTAATTAGTTCAAAAATAAATAAGTTATAAGTATTATAATTTCATGCTAGACAGAGAGCGCACTATACTGAGCTATGACGTCAAGCCTCAGGCGCGGCATACAAATGCTATACTAACACACGCTTTACGAGAAAGGGATAGATCATCCCTTCTCTATCCCCACCTAAAACTTTAAATGCTCATATCTCAGAGATTTATCAGCCGATTCAAATTATTTTTTCAGTATGTATAATGTATTTATTCAGTTATAATATTCATCGCTAAGCCTGTTATTTATAATAATTTAAACATTAGGCCACATGCCTATTTTTGTATTATAATCATCGAGACACACCTACAGAGTCACAACCGTGCCAAAAAAATGTCCGAACCAAAACTCGCGCAGACTTTTTGGTTAGTTGTAAGGGAACCGCGATCCGACTACAACGCCGCGCGGTGCCAGTGCTACGATGCCCTACCGGACGCGACGTAACGTCTAAATTGAAGTAAATGTGGCATTGTGAACTATATAATTGATGTCTAGGTATGTACAACGACGCTCGGACGTTTTTTGACTGTTTTCACTTGGAGATTGTTACTCTATAGGTTTTGTATCTCGATGATTATACTACTGTATTTTAACCAACTTCAAAAAACCAGGGGGTTATTAATTCGTTTGTATTTTATTTATTTATTGTCTCAGAACTTCTGTCATTTATAAATCAAAATGGAAAATTCTTAAGTTTTTATTTTTATTTAGAAAGGTATATCCTTTCTAAATAAAAATAAAAACTTTAGATTGGTCCTTTAAAAATTACTAATCATTTTTTACTCTAATTGGTAAAGCTGTTTTTGAGTTAAGTGAGACTAACGAATAGCCACTGAAAAAAAAGCCTTCTCTTTTCTGTGCGAACAGCAATTGATTTTTATAGAGTAAGAAGACATATTAATGAAAATAAAGCAGATTTTTACAATCACATTTTTAATACGTCTTTTTAAATGTGTACGTACAAACTAATAGGAATTATAAAACAACAAATTGGAATATTTTTCGTAATACTAAATAATAATTAATCTTTACAATTTATAACTTTAACACAATCTTGATAATACACAGGGTGCTCATTTAACATTAAGGTGATACGTTTCATGTTTGGCGGGAAATTCAAATTTCAAACAGTTTTTTTGTCCTTGTAGCTAGGCCGGGTAATTATTGTGAAATGACACAGTGTTTGCGAAAATTATTGGTTGTTCGTTAAATTATCTTGTACCTACAGTTAATAATCAGTAACTCGCCATATTACTTACATTTGTCAATAAACCGTTTGAAACAGCAAAAAATTGTTTATTGACAAATGTATGTAAGAAAGTTAGAGATTTACGTGAGATTGTAAAAAATTATAATCAATTTTCGCAAACATCATGATCGTTTACAATAATTACCCGGCCTTGCTACAAGAACAAAAAAACTGTTTAGAATTTGAATTTCCCGCCAAACGTGAAACGATAAAAAGTTAAAAAACAGAACTGAGTATATTCACTGGTCTTCGTTCATTCAGACAGATGGATCCCAACATTTTTTCCTTCTAAATTCGACTTTCTGCCATCGCTGCAATATATAGTCCACTCCCTTTTTTCTCATTAATGTTTGCGACTACAAAAACTACATTTTAAAGCAATGGATTACACATAATAATATTGTCTGGGCAAAGTTTTTAAGCATGTGTTTGTTTTACCACTTCACAATGTTTATAAACACCCTGTGTAAAATAGTATAGTCTGTAAAATAGACTACACCATGTACGAGAGAAGTACCTTAAAGTATTTATATGAATTAGTTTATATAAGCTAAAACATTAAGCATCTTTGGGTGAATTCGATAGCATATAAAAGTGTATTTTACTAACCTAGTGCGATAATGTACCTACTAATGACACGATATGGATCAGTTAAAGTCCCATGAAGAAGGGAACGATTGGTTCATATTTATTACTATTAAGATAAGACAATTAAATTGTCTTGCAGCAATAAAGGATATAAATTGTCATTTGCTTAAATTATTTTAGGTTTTTAACATTAAGTACCTTTTAAAGCATCGATAAAAGGAATAAGTGTTATATACTAAATAATACATATGTTATTAATGTTTCTATATGTTTTACTAACTATCTCAATCACCATTACAGCACCATATGTATAAAGTTATTTGCTGTTAAGGGCCGTTACAAAATGCACCGTTAAATTTTAGGTATTTGGATTTTTGGGAATAAAACGAAAAAAAAACAATGCCGTAATTGTTAATACTAATATAAAACAAGTTAAACATAACATTAAATTTATTTTTTAAGTCTGTAACTAAACGAAATCCACTCTCAAACTTTCTGTCCGAGAGTTTTACAAAAATCTAATTTTGTAAATTGAAGATAAAATAATATGTTAGTTTTTCCAAAATTTGAAGCCGTTACGTTCAATAAAAAGTATAGATCTATTTAATACAGCAACTGAATTTTCTATAGATATTTCTATTTGATAGAATCAGAACGCTCCATCCAGTTTTCATTGCTTTTTTTCGGCAAAAAATGTAAGGCCCTTAACGTCCCTCGCAATACTAACCTAGTTATAAATGCACGCAGTTTAGGCACTATATTATAAAATAGAAAACAAGTCATGTACCATTATTATTATTTGCGAACGTATTTCGTTTCTCTTTAAGACGGAGTCAGGCCTGGCGCACTCCACACTTTAGGTATGAAGCTACAGGTATTCGTCTTGTCAGACTTGCGTGCCCGCTGCCGCGCGATAGACAGAGATAACACGACAAGAGTTACGCGATAGACAGAGGCAACTTCTAGGTTAATATAGCTGTAGGTAGTTAGCGCTCGCACGTCCTGAATTGCACTTTATTGTGAAGTATCAAGAGTCGCTTCTTATTTAAATGATTATGCGGAGTTAATTTTCTGTACCTGTACTTATATGTATTCTGTGGTTTTAGTTAAAATAACTTTTTTATGGACCGATATAAAATTTAAGTAGATATGTATATAAAATTTAAGTAGATATGTACTTTTTATAACACTTGTTCATATACTAATTTAAACGAATCAATCATAACATACCAATAAATATTAACAGACATTTTATGATTATGAACTAGGGCTATATTTTTTTACTATAATTTTTATTTAATAATATATTAAACTTTACATATTTTCATTATCAGCTCTTAATAAAACAGGAACGTAATTCAAGTCAACTTTGGTCGCAAATCTAGCACAAAATACTTTCATACAAAAATATAACAATTTTTATAATATAAAAATAACACTTTTTTATCCGTAAGCTACAAGAACATTGAACGAAAAAATTTGTCTCTTGGTAACAGCAAATTGGTTAAAACTTGTTAAATGTTTATTTGTATAGGATATTCGAATAAACGATCGGCATATCGATATCAGACTGTATCTTTGCAAGGACATATCATTATCAAATTAAATCTGCAAGAACATATCAGTATCAGACTATATCTTTGCAAATACATGATATAAGTATAAGATTATTTCTTTGCAAGAACATATCAGTATCAGACCATATATTTGCAAGGACGTATCAGTATCAGATTATTTCTTTGCAAGATCACATCGATATCAGACTGTATCTTTGCAAGAACATATCAGTATCAGACTATATCTTTGCAAATACACATAAGTATAAGATTATTTCTTTGCAAGAACATATCAGTACCAGACTATTATATTTGCAAGGTTGTATCAGTATCAGATTATTCCTTTGCAAGATCTCATCGATATCAGACTGTATCTTTGCAAGGACATATCAGTATCAGATTAATCTGCAAGACCCATCAGCCCCATACTATATCTTTGCAAATACATTTAAGTATAAGATTATTTCTTTGCAAGAACATATCAGTACCAGACCATTATATTTGCAAGGACGTATCAGTATCAGATTATTTCTTTGATCTCATCGATATCAGACTGTATCTTTGCAAGAACATATCAGTATCAGACTATATCTTTGCCAGGGCATATCAGTATCAGATTATATTTTTTTCTTTGCAAGACATCGCTTTTTTAATCAATATCTTAATTTATATTCGAAGTTTGGATATTGGGACCGGTTTTTATAGATTTCATCGAATTATTTGTTAGTAAAATCTACTAAATTATAGGGAAGCTAAAATGTTAACTTTCGACTTCTGTGGCCTTAGTATGAGGACTTGAATGATGAAAAATTGAACAGCGCCTCTATCGGATGTGAAAGGAAACTGAATTTTTCATACATTTTACTATCGTTTACATAACGATAGCTTTTTCGCAACTGCTCGTACTAAGGCCACAGAACACATTTCATTGATAGCGGTAGGCATGTGAACTATTAGTTTAAAACAAAGACAACAAAAACTTATTTCTAAAACTAATTTTACTAAAGTAATACAGCAGTTCATAAGATTAAGTAAACGCTAAAATGCTATTTCGGTGTAAAGCTTTAAACATTAAAAATAAAATTACCATAGACCATAGGCCTTTAAACAAAAAAAAACAACATTCAGTAAAAATAAAATTATAACTAACTTTTGATCAGTTTTTTAATAGCATACCGTTGTATTTAAATATTAATGTGTATAAAGTTGATGTATTAGTTTGATATTAATTATGCCAAATTTGGCTTTTGGGATGGAATAATTAATCTGGCTCTAATATTTTTATTTATATAATTTATTAATTATCTTTACCTTGTAGGTTTTTTATATTTATCTATTAATATTAGTGAAATCGTGCCTTAGTGTGTATTTAAAGTGTAAACTCAGCGCGTAATTTTCACACAACTTCGAACCGAAATTCAAAACAACCTCTGAACAAACAAACAAAACAGGAACACCTAAGTTTTAGCGGAATAAAGTGAAAAGTAAGTACTAAGTTAAGTCTAATCTAAGTTTCGTGCAAAACGCATGAATTAACTAAACTTTTACCATTCATTCATTGAATGAATCTTTTCAAGTTCCATGGCTGGCGGGAAGACATTGACATCTCGACTTTTGCGACTGCGAGATATTTTATCTAGACAAGTCGAGATATCATGTTAAGGTAAACAGGATTATTGTTTTTTCTTTCTTTGTGATATGTACTCGTATATGTTCAGAAATATCCGTATGCCATAACAAATCTATATTCGCGGCAACAGATGTGATTCTTGTTATTTATTAAATATACAACCTTGTAAGCGTATTATAAGAATGAGTATAATATATTGACGGTAATATATGACCCGTTCCAACAAACAATTTAAAATAGGTGGTGCTCACCTCTCACTCGCTTAGTATAGTGTGCGAATGAGCAGGCATATTTTATTTATTATTTCTTTTGTGAGGATTTTGGCGTCGCACTCTTGTGCAAATGTCAAGTATTAATTATTATCAAGTTTGATGAAATGTAGTCAAACAAGTCACAGTCAGAGTCAAGCAAAAGTCGAAGTCAAGTCATAGTCATGCCCTGGTAAAGTGGTGGAAATTTTATAAGACGCTTCTATGGAGCTTTGGAATCAACATGAAAATACATGTTTCACCTCGTTATAGCACTCACCCACACTCGTTTTTTTTTTATAAACCACCATTATTATTATGAATACTATGTGTTGCCACAACATTGGCGACATTGACAATGTCGTCTCAGTATACCCATATTAAGGTGAAACGTTTCACTTTGGCGGGAACTTCAAATTTTAAAAAATAACAGTTTTTTTGTTATTGTAGCTAGGCCGAGTAATTATTGTAAACTATAATGATGTTCGCGAAAATTGATTATTATTCTTTACAAACTCGCGTAAAGTTATTTATCTCCAATGCACATTATTACATACATTTGTCAATAAACAAATTTATGCTGTTTCAAACGGTTTATTGCCAAAAGTAAGTAATATGGTGAGTAACTGATTAATAGCTGTACATGATAATGTATAGAACGACCAACAATTTTCGCGAACACTGTGCCATTTCACAATAATTACCCGGCCTAGCTACAACAAAAAACTGTTATTTTTAAAAATTTGAATTTCCCGCCAAAGTGAAACGTTTCACCTTAAGCATTGCCATTTTTAAATTGTTTCTTTATTGGCACAGATTATAATAATAATATTGTTACGGGCATAGCACACTGCTCTAAGTCAATCGAATCAAAGCACAGCACTAAAGTGAGCAGAACATCAAATGACAGAAAGATAAATATATTATTGAAATACGAAGAAGGCGGGATAGAAGTTTTATTGGCTTTTGAGGTAATTTAATTTTCGTCTTGTAATTTTTTTACAACATTTTAATATCTAAATATATATAATTATTTTAAGATATGAAGTCATAAGAGTTAAGTAGTTAAATGTCAATTTACTCAAATTCACTCAAAACAACACGATGATTGGACAGCTCATGACAGCTGAGTTTGACATTTTTCAGATGACAGAGTCGGATTGTCATTTAAAATTCGTTCTAGTTCTCCTTTTGGCCAAGTCCACTCACTTTTTGAACAGACTCTATCAAGCTTATCTCATTCATTCAAGGTTCATTCAATGAAATAACATATTTGTTCACTCATTCGTTTCGTTCCTAAATGGTGCGTTTATTCCACGGAAAAGATAATTAAATAGAACGGAAATGAGAAGGATACTCTGTCGCCAAGTATTGTGACAGATGAACATTCTTATTTATGTCAACGCGTCGAACTCCGCGTCACAGTTGCTATGAGTTTATATGGGTGCAAGTGCAAATGCCTTGACAGCCGTTCTAGTATAAACAAAAAAAATATCTGTGGTTTATTCATTGAGACATCATTTGTTCACTCATTCAAATATCATTCATTCATTCTCAATCGTGTGACTTAATTGTTCAAGTATTTGTAAGGAATACCAAAAGATTGTTCATTCATTAGAATTGCTTTCCTTGGAGACACAATAGTCTGGAGGGAGTGGGGGTGCGGGAGCGGGACCGGTGGCGGAGCCCAGGCCGCCGGGCGCGGCCCTATGTGTCTCTGAAAAAGGAGAACAGCCCTGTTAAAGATTGATTATAACGATAAGGCTGGCAGATGTAGCACTTATTATGACATACAAACTCCTTGTGCAAATAACTCTTCGAGATTTCGAGATATTTTTATTGGCAGTTTTCGCTTCAGTCTTTCTTTTCCTCGTAGTCATGGTATAAAGTATAGTATGCAAACTCTTACTATAAAACAGATTTATGTCGAGGGCCATGAATCACTCGCGTCACTCAAGATTCTAACACTTGAATCACTCGCTACGCTTGTGATTCAGTCGTTAGAATCCTTCACTTGGTCGTGATTCATCTATGGCCCTCGCTTTAAATACGTCCTTTATTCACTAAGTGCATAATATACCATTATAATGATGAGTACAATTTTTTACAGACTTTAAAAAGGCAGAGGCTTTATGTTCCATTGTATATATTTAGTTTTTGCATGTTGCATGCACCGATTTCTCCGCCAATTATGAATTGATTATAAAGAAAGAAAGAAAGAAAGAAAAAACATTTATTTTACGCACAAGACACTACAACATCAACATTACAAAACAGAATTAAAATAATTTAAAAATAACAATAATACCTACATGTTCAGTTGTCATTGTAGTGTCCAGTACGACAAAAAAGGTCAGTGCTCAGCTATAATGCTACAGATTTCTCTGCAGCGCTGATTTTCAGTACTGACCTCCTGAGACGCACGGGACTTCAGAGGAAAAAAAAAACAAGCATTCGTAGAATAAACATGCAAAAAATATAAAAACAAAACATAAAAGGAAATATATATGTATAAAAGCACATAGAGACATTAATATATACTTAATAATTAGTGAAAAGTTACATGTTAGACCAGATAAAGTAAAGTGGAATGCGGATGACACTATGCTGGAGGAATAAAATAAAATATATATATATACATAAACATAAGTAATATTAGAAGATGGAAAATACAAGAAGCATTTACTGAAATGAGTTAGAAGATATTTGCCTTCTGCAACTCCAACAAATGCTTCTTGCACTTCAAACTAAACTTACATTGGAGCTCCCGTATGGGTGGCGGAAGAGAGTTCCAGCATTTAGTGGCATTAAACCTGAAACTACCACGAAACGCGGCAGAGCCATGTCTCGGTGTGCACAGCAGCAACTTGCTGGTAGTCCTAGTCGGGTAACGCTTGTTATCACTGGTCTTGTAAAACGTTACGATGCGTTACAGGGGCGGGAGGGGGTGTTTGAACTACGCGTTACGTAACATTGTTGTTGTTTTTTTCACCCTTCAGAACGGTCGCGTAAAGAGATTCTCTCGCGCATTTTTTATATAACAAAGGTATTTTAACGACTTTTCGGTACTTGACGCCGCATGATTGTGACTGTGTATTATATATTCTGTGCTTTTAGGTAAAGATGGTCACATGGTTGTTATGTAACGTTTTACTAGGGGGGGGGGGTACAGAAAAACGTTACGGCGCGTTACATGGGAGGGAGGGGGCGTCCAAAATCTCGAAAAATTGCGTTACGTAATACTTGAACACTCTCTTACTCAAAAACTTACTTTTTATATTTATTAGTCCGGCTTGGAGTGCTGTTAGATTGGTGTGAGCTATCACTCACGTCTGAACTGGAGCTCCTAATGTCTCCCTCCATCTGAAATAGAATAAAATAAATGGTTGTCAATAAATAAAAAACCTACTTCATAACAAATGTCAGAACTGGACCAAACTGAAATGGGACCACACGGGAAGCACTAGCTTACAATTAAAAAAGGGTCATCAAAATCGGTTCACCCAGTCGAAAGTTTTAAGGTAACACACATAAATAAATAAGAATATAATTCTCAATATAAAAAAACCGACTTCATCATTACTGGACCAAATTGAATAGGAATTGAATAGGAATACCAAATGGGAAGCACCAGCTTTCAAATAAAACTAATAATCATCAAATCGGTTCGCCCAGTCAAAAGTTCTGCGGTAACAAAAAAACCAGTCGTATTGATAACCGCCTCTTTTTTGAAAGTCGGTTAAAAAACAATAACCCATATCTATAACGTTTATTTGTTTTGCCATTAGATTCCGCTCTCTGGTCACATGCCAGAGTTTTTGTTGTTTGAGTTTTCAGGTTTTTTTAAATGTATGCTTGTAACAAATTTATTGAAACGAGGGAAGCGAGCAAATTAGCGTTTGAATGTACATGTATTTGTTTGACGATAATACGCGTACCGTAGATGCTATCTACGATCGTACAATTCGTACACAAAAACGAAGTGGAAAGTAGGTTACCTGTCCAGACCGGATGGCTTTGTACGCGACTTGCAGTATGAGCCAGGTCCACACCAAATGAAGAGCCAGAAGGAGGATCAGCAGCGAATTGAAGATGTAGTACGCAGGGAACATGGGTAGTAGCATTGGAGCGCGGATCGTTGTACTGAAATTAAGATATATATATATATAAAATCATTTCAGCCATAGGACGTCCACTGCTGGACATAGGGTTCCCCCATCGATTTCCAAAAGGGCCGTTTGAAAGCGGCCTGCATCCAGCGTTTTCCTGCGGTCTCTTTTAGGTCGTCTGTTCATCTTGTGGGTGGACAAGATATATAGTATAAAGTCATACATAAAAAAAAAGTTTTTTTCAAGTTATTGGTAAACCTCTTTTACTAAGTTTGGGGAAGTACAATAAGTTTGCCATTATTTAGCAGTCAAACAGTCTTTTTTATTGTTTTATAATTACAAGCTTGCGTTTGACCGCCACCTCGCCTTATGATATGCGATGTTGTGGTCTACTGGATCACGCTTGCCTAGAAGAAACAGATTCACTCTCGATTTAAAGACACCCAGATTGTAACTATCGGGGAACACCTATTCAGGCAGCTCACTCCACATACTAGCAGTGGAAATATTATTAAGTTCTGGATTAAAAAGAATACTTTCAGTGATGAGCGCATACAAATATTTGAGTTTATTTCTCAGGGTGGCAAGTGCAGTAGAATGTCGCTCAAGGTTTAAATTCAACATTGTGTGTGGCTCTGCAATGGTGCAGCCCTTTCCACTAGGTAAAAGAGTTTCTTGTTTTTATTACTTCAGTATATTGAGGAACAAAATTAACTTTTATTTGTAGTATCTGTGCTAAGACCACGTTGGGCGCCAATTTAACATTATTGGCGACGATATTCACACCTACCTCCAAATAATGTAAAACGGATAGAATCCCAGTCTCGTCGCAATCCACGACAGTGTCATCACTGCGAATATGAAATCACAAAGCTTTTGGTAGGCGGCATATTTAGCCGCTTTTGCCGCATCGAGGAATATATCGGCGCAGTCGTGCAGCAGTAGCACGAGCGTGCCGATGCGGTGCAGGTTGCAGACCCAGCTGAAGGAGAGCAGCGCGATGGTAGCGATGTGATGCACGAACATCTGCCAGAAGTCCTTGCGCCGCACGTCCCAGAACTGCGTCAGCGTCAGCGACCAGTAGAACGCGGACGATATCATGTAATACCACCAGATGTCATTTGTTACACCCTGAAATAGAAGTAATTTTTTTGTGCATCTTCCTCTCTTCTACAACCAAACAAGTATGAAATTATATAGGGACGCTCCCCAGCTTTACCGGATGGGAGAAAGATTGTTTAATTCCAATTTTCAATCCAAATAGGTACCTGCACTTATACTATGATAATCTAAAGGAATTTGCTGTGCTTTTTTTGTGAATGCCTTTTTAGGACTTACTTGGGACTATCATATCGAATGCCGTTGGAAGTCTCAAGTAAAATAATGGAACTCCAAGTGTGTGCTTGGCTGACCGCAAGATCGTGAAGCATGACGCCTTTTAATGTCTGAAGCCAAGATTAATTTCACTGCGTCAACAATTTGTCCTTACCTGATGTGGAAACCCGATATAACAGTAGTCTATATTCCACAGCCATTCCTTGTCCCATAAAATGTACAAGCCGTACGAGAAGTTGTACAAATAGAAGGTACATCTCCACATGTTCTCGCAGAATTTGACGAGTGTGGAGGGCTTGTCTTGGCTGCGACGGAGCCGCCACCAGCGCTCCACCTGCCGCTCCGTCATATCCAGCTGCTTGGCCAGGCCACATAACTGGAAAGAGAGAAATGTTATTAGAGCTTCGGTTTGAAGCAAGAAATCAAAGATTATTTCTAAATCTTGGAAGGTACCGAGAATAAGTTAGCACGTAGGTTAGACAGTTCTGAATTTTGTTAAAAAGAGCCAGGTGTTAGGGCCCAGGGACATTTATTCGACATTGTGTTGCTAGGATTTTGCAACTGCTGATCTAAATTATTTGCTTTGTAAGCGCGATGCGCGAAGTGTAGCGTCACATATTATGTATATTTTTTTGCTGGAATAGAGTAGATAAGAAATAGCCGTTGCAAAATTAGTAACTGTAACTTGAAACTCAATCTTTTTTAATATTTCTTTAGAAAAAAATATGGTTATTGTCACTTCGGTTATTAAATACTAGCCGTCCGCCCCGGCTTCGCACGAGTGTAAGCTCGGCCTTCGGCCTCGCTACAAAATATAATATAGCCTATGTCACCCGGGGATAGTGTAGCTTCCCAACAGTGAAAGAATTTTTCAAATCGGTTCAGTAGTTTCGGCCTATTCATTACAAACATACAAAAATAGGTACAAATCTTTCCTCTTTATAATATTAGTGTAGATGTCTTCGCACGGGTGTATGTTTTATTATATATTATAAACTTTACGTGAAAATATATATAACTGATGGTGGAAACCGCATCAAAATACGTTGCGTGGTTTAGAAGAATTAGCGGATATACGGACAGACACGGAAAGCGACTTTATTTTATACTATGTAGAGATTAAAAATAATCAGTCAGTAGCCTATTTTATTTTAAAGGTACCTTTTAGTATTCTAAAAGCACTAAATTGCTAAAAGAACATACTATCTACAACAGATTTTCAAAGTTTTTCGCTGGCTTTCGTTAACCCTCGATTTATTATACCTTGAAGCAGTGAGCTTTCTTGAAGTTCATTAGAGTGTCACAGATTGAACTTTTGTAATATTTACTAAGGATTCATATTCAAGTACATGACGAAGGACAATGCCCAGCGTCCTTGGTAAATCACAATCATTATAGAATGGACAGAAGGTAAAAATCGATCATGGCATGAACAATAAATTAATGTGAACACATTAATGGCTAGTGATTGTTAGGCCAATTACTGGCATCGAAACATAAAGTAATGTCCGTTGCAGACGATGCGCAATGTTCGCACCGCGCACCGCCTGCAACTAGCCACAACACTTTCTGCTTGGTGTCAGAGGCTTCGATCAAACAATTACAAAGATGCCACAATAACACGCTAATCACGGCAATACTCAATCTGGCTAGACTCAATACGCAGCCAGATTGGATGCACTGTCACGCAATAGTTGCACAAGCCGTAACACATCGTAAGAGCCGTAACAGATACATCGACATGGCTGACGAACCACCATCTGACCAACGGGAGAGAAAGAGAAAATTATCTCTTTCTCTCGGGAGAGAAGTTCACACTTGCGATTCAAACATAATCGCCGTCTCGCTTGCTCAACGATGGTTCATGAGTTTTGACATGTTGTGCAAATCGAACAGACATTAGAGAACTGAGCCGTAAATGTATAAAAATATGGTTGTTTTTGGTAAAATAGTTTTGTTTCCATATAAATTGTAAACTATGCTATGTTTATATATGAAACTGCGGACATTTATTGAGTATAATTTTCTACGCGTTGTGACTTCTATCGTAGTTTTTCGAAGGTCAGGGGCCAAAAGTGATGCAGCTCGCCCGACGCGCAGCACTCGAGCGAGCACCACTGGCGTGAGTTTACTGCGCATCGTCTGCAACGGGCTTTAAAGGCTTGGGTTGACGCGTAGTGTGATTGAAGGCTCTATGGCATAGGTACCTAATAGTACCTATTTTGAATGATGTAGTAAAATCCTTTGGTACCTTAGCAGATCGGATAATAGTTTTTATTGTAGGCCCTAGTGTTTGATGAAGTATTTCAACAATGTTGAAACTCGAACTATAATTTCTGACGATAGATGGTCTGGTTTGCCGTTCAGTTTCTACGAAATCCGTTTTATTAGTGCGCGTGCGCATACCAGGTACATGGAGAACTGAACTAAGCCTAAAGAAGGTCATTATACTCGCTTTTATGAACCACTTTTACTACGGGACCAACCAAGAAATCGAGAAAAAAGTTGTACTTAGTTCATTGGAAAAATGTAACTTGACTAGATTTACAGTGATATTTTTCCACGATTTTTAGAATGGTCCCTGCAACCATGAAAATGTCACTCGAAATATATGGAATGGCTAATATAAGCTTCGTAATTTTAGGAGTGGTCTCTTCAACCATAAACAATGTCACTCGAAATGTATGCAAGAGCTGATAACTTTTTTGCGTTTCTAGGGTGGTCCCTCTATCCCTGTGTGTTTTCTTTTCTGTTACAAGAACACACTAGTAAATGTTACTTGCAAAAATAAGGAAGTAATTATACAGGTCTTCACGGAAAGTGGTAATCAAATATCAAAGAAAGAATAACAATTTAGGATGGGCAGCGTTCGGGAAATTACGTGACATCTTCTCGTCCAAAATACCACAGTGCCTAAATACAAGGGTTAAATACCAGTGTATGTGTTACCCCAGTGAAGACATATGGTACTGACACGTGGTCCTTAACTTCTGGACTTTTGGAAAACAGCGGGCAATGGAGAGAGCTGTGCTCGAAGTTTCTTTGCGCGACAGAATCAGGAACGTGGATATTCGCCGAAGAACCAGAGTCACTGACAGCTCGCGGGCCGCTTGCGGCCCAGCGAACCGCGTGACATCGAAAGTTTTTTTTTTACTTGTTTGTACGTCACCTACTTTGGACACCCGAAATCGCGGGCCGCTTGCGGCCCAGCGAACCGCGCGATATCTAAAGTTTTTTTTACTTGGTTTGTACGTCACCTTTTCTTGACACTCGGACTCGCGAGCCGCTTGCGGCCCAGCGAACCGCGCGACACCGATTTTTTTTTTCTTATTTGTACGTTATCTTCCCTTGACACTCGAACTGGCGGGCCGCTTGCGGCCCAGCAAACCGCGCGACATCGAAAGTTTTTTTTTTTTACTTGTTTGTACGTCATCTTTCCTTGACACACGAACTCGCGGGCCGCTTGCGGCCCAGCGAACCGCACGACATCGAAAGTTTTTTTTTTACTTGTTCGTATGTCACCTTTTCTTCTCGCGGGCCGCTTGCGGCCCAACAAACCGCGCGATATTGATAGTTTTTTTTACTTGTTTGTACGTCACCTTTGCTCTGACAGAGTCAGAGCTATTAAAATTTGGCAGTGGCAATGGGCAGGCCACTTCGTTCGAGGAACCGATAACCGATGGGCAAGAAAGGTTCTTGAGTGGAGACCACGAACCGGAAGACTCAGCGTAGGTAGGCCTCCTCCTACTAGATGGACAGATGACATCGTGAGTCGGGGGCATCCATCAGAGGATAGATGGCAGGCTGTCGTTCAGTGTGAACTTCTAAGGGGGAGGCCTATGTTCAGCAGTAGACGTCGTCTGGCTGATGATGATCAATGAAATTTTCAATAAGATTTGTTTGTTTGATATGAGCGCATGGTCTCGCACGTGAGGCGATTTTTAATTCGGAATAGATAAGTTATCACTAGGTATCACGACAGTCCACGGATTCGATAAGGCAAGCCTTCAACACGTAATACCACTGATAACGTCACAGGCAATCCTTAAAATAGTTCAAGATACATGTTTATTAGTCCAAACATTGTGTGTGCAGGTAAAGATCTAAAAACATTTAACGATCAACATGTTTTTACCACATAGGGTGTAAAAAATCGAGAGGGGAGTTGGTTGCTCCTAATTATTATTACTAAACGTACCTAGTTCACATATGGGCAACTATTATTTTAACTAGACACATTCTCGGGTCTACCCCAGTCCTTTGAGAGGCATTGGTGGGGCCGAAGCCAACACCGCAAGAGGCCCTGTTGAGTACAAAACACAATTATGAGGTGTGTATAAAATGGAGTAGGTTTTATTTAAAAGGATCAAACGTTCAGATTGGTCTCATAGAAATTTCATAAAAATCGGTTCAGTCATTTGGTTTTTAAATAAAATTAGAATAAATAAATATCTGGGACATTATTGCACACATGGTCATCTGACCCCAAACTAAGCAAAGCTTGTTATATTTTTAAATAGATACTAACACCCAGACATAGAACAAACACAAATGTTCATCACACAAATGTTTGTCCTAGGAAATCAAAATAACTGGAATAAATAATTATGTCATCCAAGTAAACTAAATTGAGTATTTTTAAAGTGGGTTTTTTAAATTAATAATTTATTTGTGTATAATATTTAACCCATCATTATCCTGTACCTATTAGCTGGTTTTCCTTAACGTTACCGATAACGCATACGACTTGCGTCAATAGGAAGTTTTTTTTATCTTGGCTGTCCCTTTGGATGTAGGGGCAATTTTGCCATCAACAGTAGGGGGGGGGGGAATAGTGAAATTGTTTTAGGACGAGGTACTCCTGGTTGATGACACTACTACAGATAATAACAAATGGAATTAGCTAATGACAAAAATACACTTTTTTTGTTTGTTTGGGAATGAGTAGAGACAGACAGCGTAGAAGTAATAGGGTCCCATATACCCTTTGGGTACGGAACCCTAAAAACGTGATAAAAAGATGTCAAATACTACAAACGATGCGGTAAAAGCTTTTTTCAGCGAAACTGTCAATATATTTATACAAGTATTTAATTAGACATAAGTCATGTTACGATTGCATAGATATTCCAGGTTATGGATAGATTTTAATACGACATAATGACAGCGAATTTATCTAAATTCGCTGCATAATGACGATAGATACTGCATAATGACGTTTTAGATACTAAGTTATCTTGAACGAATAAATTATTATAAAATTTTAAAAAGATACTAGTAGGTATAGATATCGTAGCATAGATGATAGATTACACAGTAACTTACATTTAACCTCTACCATAGTTTCACAAAAAGAAACAGAGCGTAGCCACCACCTAGATGCTATGAGGCAATATGTTGCTATCCTTGGTTGTAAATATCGAACGCACCAATCGATATTATAGCATCGGAACTTCATAAAGCATCCAGGTGTAGAATATTACGTACAGGTGGAGACAGTACTCTAACTTGCACGGTTTTGATGTAGGCTGTGGTACTCAACTAGGCAGTCAAGAATGTTCATTCGCGTCGCTCCTAGGTTAGATGACCGAAAGCAGCATTTCATCATCATCAGCCAGAAGACACTAAAATCACAATTCCTCTGCTAAACATAGGCTTCCCCCCTTGACTTCCACACTGAACGACATCCTGCCATCTGCATCCACTGGATGCCCGTGACACGATGTCGTCGGTCCAACTAGTGGGTCTTACGGCTGGTGTCGATGTTGAGTAAAATAATAAACACGCGCCTAGCCTTATACATAGCCTATTTGACAGGAACACGGCCAGGCATAGAGATACAATACCTATAGAGTTACAATCTCTAACTGAAACCAGACAAAAACGTCCGAGTGTTGTGTGAGTAGCTACATACCTGGGACATCAAATTCTATAGTTTACAATGCTACGTTTACTTCAATTTAGACGTTATGTCGCTTGCATAGTGTTCAACGTCGCTTGTCCGTTATGTCATCGTAGCACTGGTATCGCGCAGCGTTGTAGTCCGTTCACGGTCACCTACAACTAACCAAAAAGTCGGCACAATGCGTAGCGTGCGCTGAGTTTAGGTTCGGACATTTTTTTGGCACGATTGTGATTCTATTGGTATTGTATCTCGATGCCTGTACACTGACTACGTTATCTATACTAATATTATAAAGAGGAAAGATTTGTATTTTTGGATGTTTGTAACGATATAACTCAAAAATTGCTGAACCGATTTTAAAAATTCTTTCACTGTTGGGAAGCTATCTATCCCCGGGTGACATAAGCTATATTATATTTTAAAGCGAGGCCAAAGGCCGAGCTTACACCCGTGCGAAGCCGGGGGCCCGCCCCAGCTTCGCACGGGTGGCCTACGGCTAATCGTTTATCAAGTCGCTTCCAACACGAACCCGGTGAACCTGATTCACTGCTCGTATTTCTTTATTTTAAAGGTGTAAAAAAAGGAAGTGGGTCAGACGAATCAAGGTCAGATTTGGTGCGTTGTGGCTAACAGTATGGCTGATTGTTTTGCCACGGAAAATATCCAAGTTCCTAAGAACAATGCTTGATAATGTTATGACGTAATAATTATAAGTATGCAAAATACCTTTAAAATTCCTCTGGGACAATCTGGGACATCTTGGACATTTTTACACAAACTGTTATCTGACCCAAACTAAGCAAAGCTAGTTGGAAGTGAACCTGCCTTCTGCGCTTGGCGGCGTGGGTTCAATTCCCACCTAGGACAAACATTTGTGTGGTGAACATTTGTGTTTGTTCTATGTCTGAGTGTTAATATCTATTTAAGTATGTATTTAAATATATATATATATATGTATATCAGTCTCTGGCAACCATATTACAAGTGTTGCTTAGTTTGGGGTCCATGACCATGTGTGCAATAATGTTCCAGATATTTTATTTATTATTAACTAACTTTGAAAAAATTATATTACTGCGTTACAAGGTCAAGTTATAAAATTTTAATGAAGTGTCAAATGTGATCAATTAAATTGGCTCTCCTTCAGAGCTCTTAAGGGAAATACCACGTAGGTGAAACGGCGGGGCGTAGCTAGTGTAAGAATATTCTGTTACACATGTTATAAAATAACGCTGCGTTTTAGAAGCTCAACAACTTGAAAAAACTGTACCGAGAACCAGTTGTCTGGATAAATCTAACATAGGTTTTAAGACAACTTACTTACTCAAAATGTAACGTACTATGTGTTTTAAATTTAAAAAAAAAAAAAAAACACATCAGTCGTAGGACTGTACGCCAGAAGTGAAAACTTAAGTAATAATTCACCTATTCAACAAGAGATGGCGATGTTTTAAATACACCGTCGTCGGCCGTCATAGCAATATGAGTAAATAAAGTTATTTATCTTTATCATTATCTGACAGCATAAGCTTGCGGAACGGTATACATTTAATAAATAATTTTACAAATGCTGGTAGTGGCAGCTCACCCAATGTTTACAGTCCAGCCGTTGACATAATGCGTCTGATAGATTTCAAGTTTCGCAAACATTTCGCACCCGCCACGCCACCTTACCATATCTCCCTCGTTTATCCGATCTGAGGTTGAAACCTACTGACACGAAGCGTGCCAATTTTCGCATCTATAGGAAGCTAGCAACCGAAGGTGTGCTAAGTACAGGTGAACCATGGCATCAGGGAAACTGGGTCAGCGAATCAAGGCCGGGCTCGTGGCTAGGGCGATAATTGTACGCCAATCAACGCATATTGTCTTATATAGCCGGCGATGGACGACTGCCCCTGTGGCTCAGTGGGTAGGTAACCTACCTTCTGCGCTTGGGGGCGTAGGTTCGATTCCCACCTAGGATAAACCTTCATGTGATGAACATTTGTGTTTGTTCTATGTTTGAGTGTTAATATCTATTTAAGTATGTATTTAGAAACATTTTTTATGCCATAGGTGGCAAACAAGCAGACGGGCCGCCTGATGGTAAGCGATCAGCGTCGCCTATGGATACCTGCAACACCAGGGGCATCACAGATACGTTGCCGATCCTTAAAGACTCTATTAACAGCCCTTTTGAAGAACTCCATATTAAAGGTACTCGGAAATGCCGCAGGAAAAGAAATGCGGAAGCTCATTCCACAAATTGCAGGTGTAAGGCAAAAAAGAACGCGTAAAACGCACAGTGTGCGATTCAAACATAAGCTTGCAAAGATCTATGACATGTGGATGAACTTTCAGGCGGTGGCGGCTGGTGCGATGATAAAACCGCGACGCCGGCATCAGATCGAACGTATATACATATGTACGTATAGTCTCTTGCAGTCATATTACGAGATGACCGTGTGTGCAAAAATGTTCCAGATCTCCAGATGTACATACATTGCACCTAAATACATGATATTCAAGCATGCATAGATTTCTTTGATCATAATAGGTCGGGGAAAAAGTCTTTTCGTATTTTGTATGTATAAAGTTGTAGTAAAAATCTTATCCGTTGTACTGTTTGTATCTGGCTGGTTTTGATACCATTAAAAAGATGACATTTTAAAAAAGGAATACAAAACGTAAAAAGCAATTTCCCGCCATTTTTCAATTGTTTTTTTGTTCGATAAAATGAGTGAATCTAACGAACAAATTCGATATATTGTGAAATTTTATAACAAAAAAGGCAAAAATGCGACACAAGCCGCGAATAAAATTTGTGACGTTTATGGACCTAATGCAGTGTCATCAAGAGTAGCACAATGTTGGTTCAAGCGTTTTCAGTCCGTGAATTTTGATGTCAAAGATGCAGCTCGCTCTGGTCGCCCTGTTACGGATAAAGTCGATGCCATTTCTGAAAAAGTGGACCAAGATCGGCATATTAGTAGTTACGACGTAGCTGAAGAACTGGGGATTGACCACAAAACAGTTTTGACCCATTTGAAAAAAACTGGGTATACAAAAAACTCGATATTTGGGTGCCACACGAGCTCACTGAAAGAAACCAAATGAATCGTGTACTCATTTGCGATTCTCTATTGAAACGTAACGAAACCGAACCGTTTTTGAAAAGATTGATCACTGGTGATGAAAAATGGATCACCTACGACAAGAATGTGCGCAAAAGATCATGGTCAAAGGGCAGTGAAGCACCACAGACTGTAGCGAAACCCGGATTAACACGTAATAAGGTGATGTTGTGTGTATGGTGGGATTGGCAGGGCATCGTTCATTATGAGCTTTTACCGCCGGGCAAAACCATCGATTCGGATCTCTACTGCCAACAGCAGATGAGACTCAAACAAGAAATTGAGAAAAAACGGCCGGAATTGATCAACAGAAAGAGTGTGGTCTTTCATCATGATAACGCCAGACCGCACACATCTTTGGCCACTCAGCAATAATTTAGAGAGCTTGGTTGGGAAGTGTTAATGCATCCACCATATAGCCCAGACCTTGCACCCTCAGATTTCCACCTGTTTCGATCTCTTCAGAATTCTTTGGGTAGTGTTAGATTAACATCAAGAGAGGACTGTCAAAACTACTTGTTGCATTTTTTTGATCAGAAGTCCCAAAAATTCTACAGCAACGGGATCATGTCACTACCTACAAGATGGCAACAAGTTATCGAACAAAATGGCACATATATATTATAATTAAATGTAATTAAACTTGAAAAAAATATGTCTTGAATTTGTTTAAAAAATACGAAGAAACTTTTTCCCCGACCTTATATATAGCTTGGATCGAACAAGTTACCGAAAAAAGTCTGCCAAAAATTAATGGGGCGAGGTAATACAAACAATGGCATATCCTTACTATTTCTACAAACGCACACTTCAATATTGAGCAGCACACAACTGCAAACGGGAAATCGCGCAATACAAAAAAAATACCAACCTTACCACGGTCAATATCCCGTAAATAATCATATAACTTAAAAAAAACTTGCAAATGAGATGACCAAACGGACGACCAGGGACCAGGGGGTATAAAAGCTAAATGAGAAATTGTAAACACTTCCATTTCTTTTTCTGGGTTAGATTGCGTGTGTATGTAAAGACAGTGTAGACCGAGTCATCATTCTCATCATTAACCAGCCCAGCCTTTCATGTTCCCACTGCTGGGACACAGGCCATCTCTTAGAGACAGAGAGAGAGAGAGAGAGAATGGGCCCTTTTCCACCATGCTATGCTGGTGCAGTTCATTTTCTTTGAACATTTGAGGTTCTTGGACATACCGGTTTCCTTACGATGTTTTCCTTCGCCGTTTTTCAGCGATGGCATCGAAATTGTACATATTTTTATTTTAATACTAAATAAAGCATTAGAGCAGGGCCAAGGATCGAACCGGCTGAGTGGCTAGACCTAATGTCAGAGAACAAATAACTGGGACCTATAATTTACTGAACTGTTGTGGGCAATGACGATAGAGGATCTTTGGTTATAGACGGGAAAGCGTGAACGCTTAACATGAGGCGAGCGACTTACTCGTATATGTCGAAGTAATCGATGTACATAGATATCGGTGTACACCCTCCTTAAGTCAGTTACAAAGATCAACATTGTTCATCAGACAAAGTAAGACTTTTCCGAGTTCAGAAGATAAGGTTTACTGCATGGTATTTAAGACTCGCGTGACAATCATGACTGTCATGAAGAGTTCATTTAGATTTTACGGTTATTGCTGTTAATTACATGTTGTATTGTAATCCAGACTCAAGGCTGACTGAGTGCAGTCTAGATAACATGAATCCAAAAAATATACTTAAATTGTACGGCGTTGTTAATGGAAACGCGGAGGGTCACGCGTGGCTTGTACCTCCGCGCGGCAAACAGAATGCCTATCCTGCAGGCCTAGCATGGGCCGTGGAAAAATTGTCTTTCCACCGTTTTTATCCGCGCGTAGACGCGACAGAGCTAGAATATGGATACGTTTGTCTCTTTCTAGCGGGATAAAAACGGCGGAAAGACAATCCATAGCCCGTGCTAGGCCTGCTGTAGTGCGAGTTTTTTCAATTGCGTTTTCCTACTTGTGTGATGGTGGCCGAACTATCATGTACGCTTTGCAACCTGACGGCACCTGGTTCAAGCCTTGACCCTGCACCAATCACTCATTAAATTATGTACAGTTTCGATGGCATCACTCAAAAACTGTGAAACATCGTGAGGAAACCGGTAATAAATATAATGTAAACATAGTATTGTGTATGCGTTTTTAATTGTCTAAGATTTATTCGATTATGCATATAACTTATCTACACAAAAACAATAAAAAAGGCAACATATACCACTGATTAAACAACATTAGCCCGTGTCCGTATAACACAAAGTTGTGATATTAGAAATAGATACGATAGTAAACAGACAAACATGACTGCTTTCTCCACTTTACGATGCACAAATATTGAAAAGTATTAATGTGTTTATCTCCTCGAGTCATAACTCGAGACACAAACATTTAAAAATCTAGAGTTACACCAGGGCTCTCAGATAGGTGTATAATCACAGACAAGAGAAATAAATAGAACGGAAATGAGAAGGAAACTGTCGCCAGGTATTGTGACAGATATGTGATTGAACATTGTTATTTATGTCAACGCGTCGGACTCCGCGTCACAGTTGCTAACACAGTTGCTATGGGTTTATATGGGTGCAAGTGGCTATAACAATATTCTTCTTACAAAAATGCCTTGACAGCCGTTCTAATTTAATCCAAAAAAATAATATTTTCTGTGTATATAATCTACCAAAGCCAGGGCTACAGCATACAAAAAGGTTAAGCTTTGACAATACATTTCTTAGTCAAAGGGTGGGGTGTAGCCAGAACGTCTTTAGTTTCATTGTCTCCCTTGAAAAGTAGGTCCATAGATGTAATTTCTTGTGTAAACAAATTTTTTTGGCCAAAGTTGGGTATAAGTTTGCGTTAAAGTTGCTGTTGGATTGAATGACTTAGTAAAAAAAAATATTATAGGTAGTTGATAATTCAATAGCTTTCGCAGGGATTTGCACCTATGCTAAGATTGTTCCATTTCTACATTACATTGCTTACCTTTCTTCCATAATTGATTGATTAACGCATGAAGTACAAATGCTAATTAATCACTTATTATTTATTACTACAGAGCATGAAGTGGCACCGTTGCTGTTACAGAAATAGATTTAATTATTGAGAGTTGTCGTGAAGTGGTAGTAAGGAATCATCATTACTTTCGAGGCATTATTTATTTATCCACATCAAAAGAAACAGGTCACGGCTGCACATTGCGGTTCATCAGCGCCAGCGCACAGCAATGACGATTAATATTATATTTGGCGCAGACGCCGACTTCATTCAATCTGTTTCCATAACACTTGCCGCGTGATTTCATGACTGCATGCGTCTAGCTTTAGCAGCGTGCTCTTGATTTGATTTATTGGTGGTATGGATGTTTAACACTTTTCAGGGCGCATCTACGAAATTAGAATTCGGAACGCAATATATGGTATACCTACTCAATAATTTTGTGCATATTACGAAATTCACATACAGATCTGAGGTAGCATGTCACACAATGATCCTGGATGACCCTGATTAGGAATTACAATAAAGAGCGGAGCGGATCGATTTATTCCATAATTGATTTGTCTTATAAGTGCTCTGCTATAATACAATTTTGTTTGATTATCGTTTTCTGACTTTTATCTCCGCTCGTAGTTTTTTGTATATTTTTGGTGACGGGTTCCTTGTCGGGCTACGGAACCCTAAAAACGCAGTTGGTAAGGTGGCTGTGCGCAAGCGCTTAGCTAGCTATCCATGAAAACATCACATCTAAGTGTTCTGTACGGTAATTGGTATTTGAACGAACCTTGTGTCCGATTTTTGCGGTAAACATCGTAATAGTTTAACAATAAGGCTTTTTTCGTCTCAGAGGTCGTTTCACGCTTGCTTCAGTGATTTGACCTTCGACTTTAAGAAAACCGATTTAACGGTTTTGTATTAAAATAGTAATATCGAACAAAGATGTTGCATTTTTTGTAAGTATATTTGTCATCATTCATGTTTTATTTGCTTTTCGTGTCAGGGTGACATGATAAATAACACTATTAGCCCTCAGATCAGACCAACAAGATATATAAATAAATAAATAACCATTAGTAATAATAAATAAATATCTGGGACATTATTGCACACATGGTAATCTGACCCCAAACTAAGCAAAGCTTGTAATATAGCAGCCAGAGACTGATATAGATACATATATATTTTTAAATACATACTTAAATATAACACCCAGACATAGAACAAACACAAATGTTCATCACACAAATGTTTGTCCTAGATGGGAATCGAACCCACGCCTCCAAGCGCAGAAAGTAGGTTCACTACCAACTGAGCCACCGGGGCAGTCAAATAATGATTCCCGCGATTCAGGCCTAGCCTAGTGCGGGAATACCCGTTATAATTTATATTTACCTAACTCACAAGCATAATCATTACTATATTGTTCGTTAGATGTATATTCCTTATTTTAGGGCTATGTTTACGTTAATAAATATATTTTCATTATCATCTATAGCACATAATACATATATACAAGTCTATAGGCAACATTTTCAACAGCACTTCAAGAGATTTGAGTCATTACCATAATCCCTATTTACGGCGCAATTTATCCATATCGTACGTAGATAACTCCATAACTCCTCGACAAGGTGATGTGGTATACAGTTAATCCCACACAAACTAAACGAAAAAAATCTCTCTTCTGTGTATAGATACGTCAAAACAACTTTTGTTCTACAACTTAACAAAATTCGCAAAAATCAAAAAGGTGTTTGTTCTGATGTCATGAGGCTGCCCTAACTGATTAGGACCAGTTGCCCTTTATATACCAATAATAACATAAGCATAGAACGCATAAAAACCAGCCAAGTGCGAGTCGGACCGCGCACGAAGGATTCCGTACCATTATATATAAAAACGAGCAAAAAATCACATGTGTTGTATGGCGCCATCAATGCCATGTCTCAGCGCCATCTATCGATGGTTGCAGAAATATGTTCCTAGAGTTGTCAGAAAACCTCCCATTCACCTTGGACATATGGTACAGTTGCTTGACAGACGTAGATATATTTTAATGACAGGGAAAATTCCACGTCAATATTTTACTTTCTATAACTTGTTTTTTAACCGACTTCCAAAAAGGAGGAGGTTATCAATTCGACTGTTTTTTTTAATGTTTGTTACCTCGGAACTTTCGACTGGGTGAACCAATTATGATGATTCTTTTTTATTTGAAAGCTGGTACTTCTCGTGTGGTCCCAATTCAATTTGGTCCAGTTATGAATTTTTTATGAAGTCGGTTTTTGTATTGTTTATTTTAAAGTATGTAGTAATGTCCATACCATTAACAAATAGAATAGAAACATTGTGTCAATCTTCAGATTTAATATTGGTCTCAATTAACAGACCAATTGGACTACTTTTGTTAAATATGATTTAAATTGTATCAATTGAACGAAGAATTTTTATGGAATAATGAGCGACTGGACATGACTTTTCGCATCTAGTGATCAGTACCTCACTTTAATTTTATGGCTCTATGATCTTTAATTTTATGGCTCTTCAGATCAAATAAAAATATCTAGATGTATTACGATTTACAGCAAACACGATAATTGAAGGCATTTTTTGGAACATGTGTGCGTAGTCGTTCGACGTTTTCAGTATGAAATTCACGTAGTTTTTAATGCGTAGGTATGTTTTAGAGTCCGTGTATTTATACTGGGAATTCACGGAGTTTTGGAAGTGATTTTGACTTTATTTTGGCATTACGCCGTCTGTATTTTTAGGGTTCCGTACCCAAAGGGTAAAACGGGACCCTATTACTGAGACTTCGCTGTCCGTCTCTCTGTCCGTCTGTCACCAGGCTGTATCTCATGAACCCTGATAGACAGTTGAAATTTTCACAGATTATGTATTTCCGTTGCCGCTATAACAACAAATACAAAAATAAATATTTAAGGGGGCTACCATACAACAAACGTGATTTTTTTTGCTCGTTTATGCTCGATAGTCGATATTGATAACGGCAACAGGTAGACGCTTGAAATATTCACAGAATATTTAGTTATATATTCACTTTAAAAATAAAAATAATATTTTAGGGGGGGGGGGGGGCGCTCTCATACAAAAACGTGATATTTTTTGGTGTTTTTATAGAAAATGGTACGGAACCCTTCATGCGCGAGTCCAACTCGCACTTGGCCAGTTATTTTTTTTTTACAATTCGTTCAATGAAACCTACAATAAAAGGAAGAGACATTTTTTAACACGGCTAGGCAAGCCACACGTATGTAATAATACCTACTAATTTATGTTCTGTTGTAGAAAACAAGTAGGTACTTAGTTATCAAACAATAACCACAAAATACTATACTATGTACGAAATAAAATAACTCAAAAACAAGTGACAGTCATGTCAGCCAGTTACATATTGTCAGTCTATGAGAATAAGCAAGTTTTTCAATTGACCTTTCTTTGTCTGTGGTTTTGCAAAATCTTCATAGCCATGTGTCAACGCCATTTATTGAATTTTTATGTTTTTTATTTTATTTTATTGCCTTTTGGAAAACTTCCCATTGATTATAAGCTTAAAAAGCGCAAATTATAATCAGTTTTACGCATAAATTTAGTAGCAAAATAAAAATAGGCGAAACCTATGGTTTTACGCACAGTTTTTTTGAATTGTAACTACTGTCAAGGCATTTTTGTAAGAAATTTGTTGTAGCCACTTAAACCAGAGCAACTGTGTTAGCAACTGTGACGCGGAGTTCGACGCGTTGACATAAATAAGAATGTTCAATCATATATCTGTCAAAATACCTGTGCGACAGAGTTTCCTTCTCATTTCCGTTCTATTCACTTCTCTTTTCTGTGGTTTTACGCGTAGGATTATAACTGGTAGCTGATATGCAACAGTGAAATATGTTTTCATTCAGCTTTTAACAACGCAGCTGGACTGTGTAATAGCAGATAAAGTAAGAAATGATTCATATTTGCAGAACTAAAACAATGATGCCACTGTATTTAAAAGCACAAGCCAAATGCAACAAAGTACATAACTCAATGGAATAAAATGTTTGTAGTTTTTTTTTTATGATACTGAGTAACGAGACGAGCGAAGTCGCTCGCCTGATGGCTCTTCACGCTTGGCTATACTAGCACAACGCCACTCAGAATTTTGAACTTCAACAGTTCAAAACCCTGGATGGCAATGCACTGCGCTCGTCACCTCGAGGTATAAGATGTCATATATCTGTGTGCCCTATAATTTCGCTGGAAACATTGCCCTTCAGTCCGGAACACAGTAGTGTTTGCACCATACTGCTTGGCGGTTGAATAATGTTTTAGAGTTGCGTTTTCACAAAGTGGGTCCCGTCCAGCGTTGCCAGACGTCCCGATTATGGCGGGACGTCCCGATTTTTTAATCAAAATTAAATGTCCCGGGCGGGACAGGCTTAGTCCCTTTTTCGGGGATAACTCGACCGTACGTGCAGGTAGGGTAAATCTAATTTAAAATATCATATTTTTATTAAAATACATATTATATATGGCTATTTTTGCTATTATTGTCACGTAAACGTAATTTGAACTCAAATAAATAGATAAATATTTGAAAACTTTTGATCATGTACGTTTTTTACTATGTCCCGCTTTCCGACGAAAGAATCCCGCTTTTTTTCACTCGAAAAGTTCCAAAATCTTGACTTGGAAAATAATGCAATGCTGGTCAATTAAACCACTAATGAAACCCTATAAAATTTCAAATATTTTAAGTATCTTGAGAAGTGGTTGGATAGCACATACAGTTTCATGGCACAATCTATTTTACAAATTTTGTACGAACTATGAAACCACCGATTTATCGACACTTGTAGTATTTAAATATACAATTTAGAACTACGATTGATAAGATAACATTGGTTATACACTTAGCCAAGGCTGACGCACATATTTTCTCGAAAGATTATGACAAAGTTTAATTTAAAATAAATTATCAAAATCCGGCTTGTGAATTATTTGTCTGATTTGAGTTTGTGTATATATATGTTTATACATCCTTTTTTGAATTATCGAATTATTAATTTTAGGTACTGACAAAGTCAGTGACGAATATTTATCGTAATTACTATGTCCGTACTCTGTATTCATACCTATCAAAAAAATTACGTAATATCTAATTACGTACGTTTAAATTTTTATGCGTATTCATTTTACACCTGTGTGGAGATAATCAAAGTGATAAGAGTTTTTATCACTCATTTATATATTCTATCTATTCCATAAAAGCGAAATACTCTACTGCACTCACTGACTCAATATGATATCTCAAAAACCACTTGACCTAGGAGATTGAATTTTGACTGGTAGATTCCTTGTATGGGGTGTAAAGGCCCTGTTAGAAAGAATTTCACGAAAGGGCTGAATTAGGAGGGCAAAAGGACTATGAAACTTTTTATGAAAATCAATGCGTACCGACTCGCACTTGGCTATTATTTATTGTTTTACTTTAGAGTGTTTACTATAATCCAGCCAAGATTGACGCTTGTAGTGTACGTATTACCGTTTTTAGTTAGACGCTTGTACGTATTACCGTTTTTTTACACTTTACCTACTATAATTATGCCAAGTTTGACGCTTGTACGTATTACCGTTTTTTTACACTTACCTACTATAATCATGCAAAGTTTGACGCTTGTACGTATTACCGCTTTTTTACACTTACCTACTATAATCATGCCAAGTTTGACGCTTGTACGTATTACCGTTTTTTTACACTTACCTACTATAATCATGCCAAGTTTGACGCTTGTACGTATTACCGTTTTTTTACACTTACCTACTATAATCATGCCAAGTTTGACGCTTGTACGTATTACCGTTTTTCTCTAGAGCAAATACAAAAAAACGTTTGTTGGGTGTATTTGTTCTTTAGTTTTTACTTTTTGAATTTATTATTATTTTTTAGTTAATCCGCCGTAACATTACATATACTCTGTGAAAATTTCAACAGGCTATCTATTACGGTTCGAAAGATACAGCCGTTTAAAGGTAGGACGGACGGACAGAAAAACAGACAGCGTAGGCTTAGTGATATGGTCAATACAAAAAAACCTACGAAGTTGAAATTTGGGAGGTATTTTTCTTATAGGGTGTCGAGGTCCCAAAGAATGGATTTTGCAAAAGAACTGAAAGGGTTGATAGTTTACGCGTACAAAGTCGCAGGCAACAGCTAGTTCATAATATTGTTACATACCTGTTTGTGCTTAATCTTTGTAGAGTTCAGGTAAACAGCTTCTAGTTTAGGATTACTTTGTGCTTTCTTTGGTCTTGTGTTCTTAACACCTAATGACTTGCCGAAGGGGGCGAAACAATACCTGAAACAAGTTAGACCGATTAGTCAGACGGTTGGTGGTGGTACTTGGTGGGTTTGTTGATGTATGGTGAATTGATGTGTGGTTGATTGGTTGGTGTAAGATGGGTTGGAAGATGGTTGATGTGTGGTTGGTTTGTTGATGTATGGTGGGTTGATGTGTGGTGGTTCGTGTATGGTGGGTTGGTGGATGGTTGTTGGTTGGTTGGTGTATGGTGGGTGGGTTGTATGTTTTAAATGTCTATCGGGACTTTTCGCGCATTATTTTAGTATGTTAAAATAGTTACCACGCATAGACATAATACTTGTTTGAATAAAGTAAGTCGTCACAACATTCATGTTGCCCATACACAAGTAACAAGTAAGTAGGCACTATTAATAGTTACCAATTACGTATATATATATATATATTTATTGTTTTTTATTAAATGATTAGTTATCATGTAAAAATTCAGTATTACTTAATTTAATCGCGTTAAAAAAATATTTAAAAAAATACCTACAGTATTCAGTTAAATTTATAACAAGCCAAATTATTTTAAACTCTTTTTGATTGTAAAAATACATATATCATGTTTAAGTTTTGATGAACAATGTATAATATACAAACTTAATAGTGTAATTGCTCCATTGCAATATCAACTTGAGCCTGCTTAGATAAATTGTATTTTAGTAAAACAACAATCAAAATTTTGAATACAGAGAGATATTAAGTTAATTAACAAAAAGGAAACGGAATAAATAACAGGCAAATTCGAAAGAAAGAAAGAAAAAAGAAAGATATATTTATATTGTAACAACAACTTAACATCAATAAATATAATAATATGGTCCTTATAGGTAGTGAATTATGTTAGTAAAATCTCATAAAAATTCACCAATTATTATTACTAGTTATTTAATTTTTTGTATTTTTTCACTTTTGTTGTATTAAACAATTTTTAGAAATTGTATTTTTATAAGTATTTTGCTTCATCATAAATAATTAAACGGTTAATGATAGTAGTCTAGATAGTGGATACATGTTTGAGCCTTTTGGGGTCGAAACTTTAGGTCCGTGGGGGTCGGGTGCCAAAATTATCTTTAAAGATTTATCCAAACGCCTGGTCGAAGCATCTCGTGACCAAAATGCTGGCCGGTATCTTGCGCAACGTGTTAGTATTGCAATCTAACGTGGCCAGCATTTTGGGCATGTTGCCTACAGGCAGCGGTTTTTTAGATTAGTGCAGTTTAATATATTTAATTTATTTTATAATAATTAAGTCTGTTTCTTTATTTTAATTTAGGTTAGTTTATTTAATTGTATTTACTTAGGTAGTTTTTATTTTTAAGTACTTGTTTCTTTACGCGAGTAATTCTGTTTTGTATGTTTATTGAATAAATCCTATTCGAAAACCTTGTTAATGATTAGTTGCGGTTGAAATTAATTAATGTACGAATAAAGGAGTATTTTTTTTTTGTGTTTGTTTTTGACTTCTGGATAAATATCTCTGAATATGTTGGGTCGATACTAAAAATTCTTTCACTACCTCATAGTTTACTCTTTAGGCATCAATATAGGCTACTATTAACATTAATAAAGTAGATAGTTATGATAAAAAAAAAATGAAACTTAAGAGATAACAAAAATCAGTAACTTTGAAGCCAAAACTGAGGTCTATAATATTTATTACAGCATATAAAAAAAATCGTAACATAGGTACGTGCAGGCCTTTTTTATTATCATACTTTCGCCAGATGGATAATGCGTGAATCAGTGCTCATCATTTTCAATAATCAACCAACCGTGGTCTCGACATACCGACATCCATAGAATTATCACGACTGCAGAAAGTAGGTTGACTTACTTTTCAAGTAATTGCCTCAGGACTATTAGCACCAGGGCCAGGGGCAGAGGGTACAGGAGGTGTCTGTAGTCCGAGTAAACCACTGGTTTATCGGGCCCCGGCGCCAGCTCGGCCCAAGTTGTATTTGGTGGCAACCACACTGCTTCACTCCAAAATGTGTTTAACACCTTACGCAACATTATCACTACTAATTAACGAAACTATGCGTCCAGGAGCGGGATCGCCACTTATAAATTGTAATTAACGAAATTAACACTTCATAAACACACCCAAAATTAATATCGGTACGTCCGTCCACTACACGGCTAACGGCTTGACAGAATTTTGATTTGATATTTGATAGGCCACAGATACAAATCAGAAAAGAAAATATGTAAACTTTTTCAGTAAAGCCATGTGTATAATGACAAAAACCGGTAAAATTTATGTTGAAAAGCTTTTTTATCGGTTTTTATTTCAAGCACTATAGTTGTTCACTCTGTGTGAGCAAGAAAGAAATATAATCCAGCGCACAGCGCACTCGTGCAGTGCAAGTGAGTAAAAGAATAACCTCAAACTCAATCAATTGTCTAATGTCTTGTTGACAATAATAAATTCGTAAAAAATAAAGGTTATTATTTAATTTTAATGTAAAAGACATGCCGTTTCTACGAAAAAGAAATGCACTTAAACGCGAAAAGATGCTTTCTTTCAATGTCTGACTGAAGCTGTTGGCCTATTGCACCCTATGAAGCATATTTGCGCTAATAAAGATAATGTTGTTCTGTCCAACGTGTGCTAACTTACTTATGGTAGAAGAGGGTCCTGAAGCGGCACTAAGATACGCCTGCAACTCGTGCCCATACGTCTACAATATACAATCGAAGGTGTCTGCAAGGACATTCCCTAAGTTGAAGGTAATTTTTTCAACCAGCTAAATCTACCTCTGTTGTTGCATCATACATAAAAGCTCTGCATCATTCACTTGGCTATTACAAGTCGACCAACATACTCTAAAATATGTTTTGTAAATTCCAGGAGTTGGACTATATTATGGGTGGAGCTGCCGCCTGGGAGAACGTAGATTCAACCGACGCTGTATGCCCCAAGTGTAGCCACGGCAGAGCCTACTTCATGCAGCTGCAAACCCGGTCAGCTGACGAGCCCATGACTACCTTCTATCGATGCTGTAATCATAAGTGCGCCCACAATTGGAGGGATTAAACTTAGCCAACAAATTATAAAACTTCAATAGTAAACGCTCGCCTAAGTTTGTTGTTCGTGATTATGAATTTATTGAAAAAGCATGTGTTTAGTAGATCTTTAGTTCGTCATAAAAGTGCTCCAAAGATGAAGTTCGATAAAATGGCGCCTGTCATTAAGTGTGATGAAGAATTGGCATCAGCAAAAGCTGCAGAGTATCTGGCGAATGGTCTAGTTGTTGCCGTACCCACAGATACTATATATGGGTTAGCTTGCAGTGCAAATTGTCCTGAAGCAATCAAAAAGTTATACACAATTAAAGGAAGAGATTCAGCTAAGCCTGTCGCTATTTGTGTGACCAACATTTCCGATGTACGTAAATGGGGAGAAGCAAACCATTTGACTGACAATTTGCTTTGTAACTTACTGCCTGGACCAGTCACAGTAGTATTAGAGAAGACAAAGCTATTGGATAATCCGTTTTTGAACCCGGCTACAACCAAAATAGGTATTAGAATACCAAAACATAACTTTATAAACACGGTAACCAAGATATTCGACATGCCTGTTGCGTTGACAAGTGCCAACTTCAGCAATGAGCCATCAACATTGTCTGTGAAGGAGTTTGAACACTTGTTTGGACATTTAGGTGCCGTCTTTGATGGTGGGTTATTAAACCAAGGAATGGATCGGAGTAGGACAGGGTCTACGGTTATAGACTTGTCTGAAAGTGGACTTTATAAAGTGATCAGGGCTGGGATATCGTACGAGAAAGTGGTTGGGATCCTGGAAAGTTACGGCTTGAAAAGTTTTAGATAGGTTTTTGCAAGATCCCGGTGATAGATAATTTGTGAAGTAATAAGTATTGTTAATTTATCATTTTGGTGTTTTATTGTACCTTTACTACTGCAATACAAGTTGTTTTTGTTTCAAATTTTCATCACATCATTTCAGCTTATCACATTCCTACTACTGGGACATAGGCCTTCTCTCGGAGAGAGGATGGAGCCCATATCCACCGTGCTTGCCCAGTACATGTGGTAAATGTCATGTCTTTGAACGTTTGAGGTTATTGGATATACCAGTTTCCTTCACAGATTTTGAGCGATGGCACTGAAACTGCATATAATTTATTTATTTATTTACTAAATAAGTCATTGGTACAGGGCCGAGGAAAATACAATGTGCCATCAGATTGCAAAGCACACATGCTACCGCTCGGCCATTATCAAGTTTTATGTAAGTTATCTGACAAAATGGCAGTAAGCAATAAAAATAAATGTTAAAAGTTGTCTAAACTTTATTTAGGAATAGAAATCACAACAGGAACTCACACATTTCAACCTTAAAATTATAATTTTGATATTGCAGTTTACTCAGCCCTCAACAAAGTTTGATAACACTTTACAATATTTTCACATTTTTAGTGCACAATTTTGTCTTTCTATGACAGCATTTTATGTAGGTAAAAGTACAATAGGATAGACTAGCAGAGAGATCAAAGATAAACCCGATGTAAACAATATCAGAAAATATATTTACAATCACCACCACACACTGAGAAAAGATAAAATTTGGCTAGAAAATGAGGATTCGATAGCAGCGTTCTATCAAATAAAAACACTTGAATTACCTATTGCTAATTTATACACAATTAATTCTAAGACATTGTACTAAAGTGGACTGCTCAAAGGTCTCCTGTTGGCGGGAACTTTTGCTTCTAGGGCTTGCCATCGGTTTGGAGGCCACACGATAGCGACAGCCTTAGCATTCACTAGACCTAGCGACACTGGCCCAAATGTGTTGCTGTCCAGTGTATGGCCTGTATGGTCACCTTCAATCCAGCAATGGCCTTCTGGAACCTTCACGTACTGGTTCTTGTAGCCCAATGTGCTTACAATGTCTCCCTGGAGCCCTACCACTCGCTTGATTATCTTTTGATGAGGATCCTTTGGCGACACCACTGATATAACATCACCTCGCTTCAGGTTATAGTCTCTGACCGCCCATCGTGATAGGAACACGTAGTCGGTGTTACGTGACTCGGGATTGAGCACCGGCTGCATAGAAACACCTTCTACTCTGGCAACATAGCCCACGGTGTCGAGAAAGGTTATGCCGATAGGTACACCAAAGATCACGGATCTACCGAAGCCTCTGAGAAACATGAATGTGCCGTTCCGTGACTTTGTACAAAAAAAGCACCCGACATAGTCGGTTCACTGCATAGTGTTAGTTTTGTAATTTATAAATTTGTATTCATTTTTTTGCTAATTTTGTAAAAATGACAATCCAATCCAACCAAACTGAAATTCGTTTTCGTTCGTGTTCGCTAATCGCTTCGACTTTGATTTGACATGATAAAATTCTGACGTTGACATTTCAATCACGTTTTTTTTTTGTTTGTAAACGTTTTTAAAAACTGATGCTGTCTGACTTTTGGTAACAACGTTTCACCATCTCATGAATCTCATCATACGATCACTTCATTAATTCAAATCACTATTGAATAATAATCCACTAGTATTGCACATAAATACTCAAAAATACACAAGTTTAGGAAAATAATATAATGAGGCGACATGTTTTTTTCACGTTGACGCTAAAATTTTCAAACACAACGTTGAATTTAACCTTTTCATGAAAAAACATGTTACATTTCTTTGTGATAGTATTTAATGATAATTCTATCGATCTTCTTTCAGTTGTGAAATCGTAATTTATTAGTTACGACGATTTCACAACTGTAAAAGTAGCTGCCTTTATAATTATTCTTCTAATTTCTAAATTACATGGGCAACATTAGCCGTCTAACATCTGTGGCATTTTACATTTTCTGAACGACAGTAATCCGTTCACTTCATTCAAGAAAGAACGGTCATAGACTGAAATTCCGGTCTTTACAAATACTCAAAAAAGTGTTGATGCTTTCTATAGTAAATTACAACCAACCAAACAGAATTTTAGACATTTTATTTGTGTGAAACGAGGAATATCTATTGAATAAAGGTGAATTAACACATACTTCTATCGAGGAGACCTTGAGAAGAAAACTGAAAACTTATATCGACAGATGGAAGTGCTCCGTGGTCGAGAAAGAAAAACTTACAATCTGCATAATCAGCTGTCAGTGAGAGATCATCTGTCCCTGTAAATATAAAAGCTAAGACAATCACAACACGTTTCACTGTAGCATGTGTAAATGATGAAGTAAACAAGCAAGCAACGATGTGACCCTGGAAGCGCTCGCGACGAGCACCGATCACGGAGCAGATATGGGGTAATAACCTATCAGGGGAGCGCGACTGTTTACGCTATGGCGGGGCTCCCGTGAGCTCTTGAGACGATTCCCCGGTCTGATCATCAGGAAACTGCGCATCATGTCCGGTGACTATCCGTTCTCGTCGAAGATAGTGAGTCCCGCAAAGTGCAATGAGAAACCGTGGGACTTGTGGATCGGCGAGATCGGGCACCTGTCGCCGCGGGCGGACGACGATGCGTTCGTGGCGCCGGCGCCGGCGGAGGTCAAGGGAGGTGCGTCGCGTCGAGTGCATGATGCGCACCCGTACAAGGGCGAGCGGGCAGCAGCCACGCGCTACCGCCGCTCCGGCCTGCACCGCCTGCGCCACTCCAGCATGAGCCTGCACGGCCTCTTCCCGCAGATGGACAACCTAAACGCCGCAGTGTGCCACATGTGTGGGGTCATAGTGAAGTGCAGTGCCGCGTATAGACACTTGGTGGAGGCACACGCGGGTACAGAGCCACTGCTGCTGCCACCGCCGTCTGCAACACTCACCACCAGAAAAAGTCGACATAAAAAGGAACACCTTCCACCCTCCCCCGTAGAGTTGCTTCCGATGAAAAGAGAGATGTCCCCGGCTCTCATAGCAACACCTCTCTCGAGGATAGCGTTACCGCAGCAGGAATTGCAGTACTCAGAGGAACCAAGCCCTGCACCGATCTCGGCTGAGGTCCAAGTGTGCGTGGAAAGCGGGGAGCTTCCAGTCGTCAGCATACAGGACACAGAGGAGCTGCCCCTTGGGGAGAACCTCACCGATGATATATTTGACATCATGAACTCGGAGGGCATTCAGAGCGCCGACGACATCACAAACTCAGCGGATTGGAAAAATATTATTAGAGATATAGGTAATTTGCAAGATTTTACGCAGCCCACCGAGCCGGTCCAGCCGGCTGACCTGTACGCGCCGGCGCTCCACACGCCGCTATCAACGTACGCAATACCCGAGACAGAGCTTGCGAGTCTGCAGTTTGCGGCCACAACACCACCACTACTGCCCGTGCTCGACGCGGCTGTGCTCCCTGGGCCGCCCCTCAAGCCGGTGCCCGCACCCACCACCCCCACCGCGAAGCACTCGCGCAAGTCCAGCAAGACTAAGTTCAACCTGCGCGAGTATGACCCCAACAAGCACTGTGGTGTCCTCACCGCCGACCTGAAGCCCTGCACGCGGTCACTCACGTGCAAGGCGCACGCACTTTCTCTAAGAAGACTTGTCGAAGGTCGGGCTAAGTCTTTCGACACCTTGCTAGCGGAACATAGAGCATCTAGAGATGCGACTGTGAACGCAGCGGCGGCGGCGGCGGCGGCTGCCTCGGCTCCAGCTGTGCCGCCTCCGGTGTCCCTCCCGCCGCTGCTAGTCAACACCCAGCTAGATCTGAGCGCGTTTAACGATTTGACGGCGGAGCAGCAAGTAAACAACATTTATGCGAGCCTGCTGAGTGCTGAAGACCCAGTCCTACCTGATACATCGACTATAACGTCCCTGCTCAGCCAGCCGATGGAGTTTGTGTTACCAGACGAAGCAGAGCTGCCGACGCAGGTGCCCATCATCAGTATAGCGTCGCCTGAGAGAGCGACGCGGCCGGCCGCGCGCCCTGACGACGCCCCGCCCACACTCGTCCCGTCCGACGTGTGTTGGTACTCCTCCTGCCCGCGCCCCCTTGCTCTCTGCACATACAATGCGTCCCACGCAGGAGGCGCCATCACCCTCGGCAAACGCTATGCCACCGTCCGGAGCAACATCAAATCCTCCCTATCCCGGTCGTCCAAAACCTCCGGCACCTCGAACAATTTCTACTACGGTCAGAATGCGCTGACGTTATCGAAAAGTGTACATATGAACGCTAGTAAAAGTAACAAGCCGGAAGTGCGTAAACTGATAGTGACGTGTAGTGATAGTGGGGGGAAAGTGCAGCAGACTCTGAACGAGCTCTTCGGGGGGGATGTGAGGCACGCCATTAATGGACATGTGAGCAAAGCGCGGCCGCCGCTTAAGCATGGTAAAGCTTCAGCAACCAGCCTGGAGCTGGGCTTCCTAGATCCCCTGCTAGCCGAAGAGAAGTGCTGAGTTCTCGCCGTTCTTAGCAATTACCGGTTGTGTAGTCGCATTACGTTTGTATAATTTATTATCTGTAAAGAATCGAATCGGACTCACTAATTATTAAAAAAAATGTAAATTAATCACGAATTTCTCCCAAATGGAAAAAATGTTATGATAATGTTAAATCTCAGTTGTTTTTGACGAGGCGCGAACTAAATAGTGTTTGTATTATTTTGTATATTACTTGTAAGATTTTTTTTTAATCATTCTGATGCGGTAATGCAGTCAGACCTTGTGTTGCAATGAATTAAACAAATAGATTTTATTGCAGGATGGTTGTATTTTTTCAAACGTTAGTCACATTGTTGATACTGAATTGAATACTGATAAATGGCCTAGGACTAATAATGGTTGATTGTGATGAAAATTTCCATGTAAAAATATAAATACTATTAAAAATAAGTATATCCGTAATAGATAAATCGCCTCCTTTTGAAAATAAAGGCAAATACCTCAATTACTATGAGCTGGTTTTAATTGACGTGTTGGCAACATTGTACCTACCGCGGAATGTAGGCCTCCGCGGAAACAGGTTCTTCGGCGGTTCCCACGCTGCAACACTTTCATTATTTATGTTCATTAGCAAATGCATCGGCCAGATATTCATTGGTTCCTATCTCTCATTAAGTCATTACTATGATGAAAGATAATGGCGCTTTTCCACTAGACGACACGGCAGCCAAGGATGCAAAAATAATATAATTATCAATATAAAAAACCGACTTCATAAAAATGTCAGAACTGGACCAAATTAAGAATCGTCAAAATCGGTTCACCCAGTCGAAAGTCCTGAGGTAACAAAAACAAAAAAAAACAGTCGAATTGGGAACCTCGTTTTTGGAAGTCTGTTAAAAATACATGACGCGCTTTTCACTGATCGACGTGACGGCGACGGTGACTCGGCACCGGTGACAGTCTTGATCACATACAAAATGTCCATCTAGGTAAAAAGGTAGGCTAGGTCAAGGTTGGTACATCTTGCTTGCCTGACTCCTTAACAGGTATTATTATCATCATCATTTCAGCGATAGGACGCCCACTGCTGGACATAGGCCTCCTCCATCGATCTCCAAAAGGGCCGGTTGGAAGCAGCCTGTATCTAGCGTTACCCTGCTGTTTCTTTTAGGTCATCTGTCCATCTTGTGGGTGGACGTCCTACGCTGCACTTACCAGTCCGTGGTCTACATTCGAGGCCCTTTCTGCCCCATCTGTTCTGTGTGATGTGGTAATAGTGTTCCGTGGAGATGAGCCCTGCCCACTGAAACTTCAACACGCTAAACCGGTGGGCTATGTCGGTAACTTTCGTTCGTCTACGGATCTCCTCATTTCTGATTCGATCTCGTATAGAAACCCCGAGCATAGCCCTCTCCATAGCTCGTTATGCGACTGAGTTTGCTAATGAGGTCCACGTTTCAGTTCCGTGTATCATCACTGGCATCACACACTGGTTGAAGACTTTCGTCTTAAGGCACTGAGGTATTTTGGACGAGAAGACGTTGCGAAGTTTACCGAACGCTACCCAGCCGAGTTGAATTCGTCGATTTACCTCTAATTATTTTAGGCCTGATGCGTTCGCACCCGCCATGCCACCTTACCATATCTTTTTGGTTTAACATTAAGCTTTGTTTCGATCTTAACGAAATTCAAATTAAGATCAAAATAAGAATATTTTTGATGTTGTTGTAAAAAATCTGGTGGGTGACTTCAAATCTCGAGTGAAATAGTTACTAAGCAAGCGTGCTCGTCGTAGACTGCCATCAGGCAAGATAGCGGTCAAATGCAAGCCTATATTGGTCATTCTATTTTAAGTTATGTTTCCATGGTTAGCTTAAAATTATAAAAATAGTATCATATCAAAACTGAATGTTTTATCTAGGAAACAGTGATGACCGAAACAATATTAAGGACACTTCGCTCGATAGAAAAAAAAAGTTACACTCAGTTGAGCTTTACTCCCTATTTTTTGGATTCATTTAAATACCTATTTACTAAATGACGTCTACGATATCTCAATATACGGATTGCATAGTTATAAAGGGAACCGTAAAGGTACATTTAACAATAAAGCTATATTTTTTTGAAAAAAAAAATGGATAAATCTGAAAAATAGAAGTAGCGAAACACGACTGTGTAAGCGCCAAGGTTTTGCACATATACTACACATTGCACAATATAATAAAAAATATAATAGCCTTAATAGCTTTATGGTCATCTGTAGTAACAAGCGTAGCCTAAAAGTAGGGAATCTCGCCTTAATAAAAAATAAATAAAGGCGAAATCAGCTTTATAGAATTTACGCAAAATTGGTCATAGAGAAAAAGTCTAAACCGTTTAAAATCGGTAGTTGTATTGATGGGGGAAGGGCTCAAGTTATTTGTATAGAGCATTCTACGATACCTATCAAGAAATGACAGACTTTTTCATCACCTTTCACCACATTAAATCACTAATACTATTTAAACACAATAAGATTCATCCTAAATGAAACTTTATAAAAAGAGTGAGAGTCCATGGCAGATAATTGTGACTAACCTATTTTCGAGTGGGTATATTAAAATAAATAAAAGATTGTATAATTTAATTTATTCAAAACGTAGTCCTATCAAACAGTCAACAAATCAATATAAATATTACTTATGCACTTGCAGACAATAGATAACTATTCAACAATTAATCAGCTGACAGTTATACGACAAATCAGTTATTGACGTGCAACGGCCTTATTACGGAAGCCAGATAGCACAGACCTTTAGGATAGATACCGCAAAGCCGCCTAGTCGTATGAAAACCTAGCGTGCCACATCTTTGTACTTACTATGACGTCACCAGATCAATTTAGCCGTATTACAAAATGCATCGTAAAATTGAAGTTGTCTGGATTTTCAGGCATAAAACGTAAAAGTTAAGCAGCCTTTTTCAAGAATATAAAAAAAAGTAAGCCATAACATTAGAATTGTTTTGATTTAATGTCAGTAATTTAACTAAATCCAAGAATGGAAATGCTGAGAAGAAACGAAAAAGCTTGTTCTTAAAGTTTTTTTTTTTTTAAATTAATAATATATTTTTTTTTTTACCTTATTATAGCCGTAACAGACGTATCGAACTTGGCTGACGTTCGCCGTCTGACCAACGGGAGAGAAAGAGTGAGAATATAATTCTCCTCTCTTTTTCTCTCGTCGGTTGACGTCAGCCATGTTAACGTGTCTGTTCCAGCTCTAACTTAACAGAACACAGAATCCTCTTTTAGTCGGCAATGTGCGTCATATGCGAACATGAATGAATGCGCATTTGCGTAATGCATGAGTCACACGCGAACTGCGAAGTTGAAATCGCGGGGTCTAACCTGCTAGAGGTCTGTCTGATAGTGATATCGTCCTGCTGGTATCAACTCACACGCGCGAGTGATAGCGGGCGATTACTATTACTTACGTCATAAGGCCACAGGTCGATTTATTTAAAGTCAAATCAAATATTCTCCGCTTGAAGCGAACAGATGAACTTTTAGTCTAGTTTAAGTAAGACTTTGTCTATTATATTTGTAGCCATGTGAGCAAATCTTAACTATACATATTGGATGCCAGCGTTTAGTAATAGGCTACCGAACAGATTTTTTTACTTATAAAAGCAGACTAATGTATGGAACTAATCTTCGAAAAGAAAATTAAAAAAGTATTAAAAACTAGCTGTTACCCACGGCTTCGCCCGTAATAGGTGTACCTGTACATACGTACATTAAAAAAAAATACAGTGGAAAATAGAACTGAGGCCTTACCCCTAGCTTAACTTTTGCGAGCCAACTTTTAGTAGGTACCTGATAGGTACCTATAATTAACCAACTCATTTAAGCTGCATCGTTTAAAAGCGTCTAACTTGAATGAACGAAAATCCGTTTTACTATGCGTGTGTGCGTGATTATCGTTCATTCAAGTTAGACGCTTTTAAACGATGCAGCTTAAATAAGTTGGTTAATTTTAGGTACCTATCAGGTACCTACTAAAAGTTGGCTCGCAAAAGTGAAGCTAGGGGTAAGGCCCGTGTCCTCTTTTTTTGAAGCCGGTTAATAAAGTCGCATGCCGCGTCTGTCTGTCTGTATATCCGCTAACTTCTAGATACGCTAGACGCTTAGATAATTAATTTTTCACTGAAGGTTTATATATTTATATAACTAGCTGTGCTCCGCGGTTTCAACCACGTGGTGATGATGCTGATGATGAAAAATACTCTAAGACCTATTGTCATATACCTACCAAATATATAAAAAAATATGGTCAAGACGTTTTGAGGAGTGCGACCACAAATACCGTGACACGAGATTTTTATATATCTATATATATATAAAAGAAAGTCGTGTTAGTTACACTATTTATAACTCAAGAACGGCTGAATCGATTTGGCTGAAAATTGGTGGGGAGGTAGCTTAGAACCAGGAGACGGACATAGGATAACGGCTGGACCGATTTTGATGAAATTTTGTGTTCCTGGAGCGGGTCATAGTAGCGAGGCCGAAGGCCGAGCTTACACCCGTGCGAAGCGGGGGCGGTCGACTAGTATATAGATAAAACTTACACCCGTGCGAAGCCGGGGCGGGTCGCTAGTTTGTAATAAATCAAACAAGTGTTCGATAGCCTACTAACCTGTACTTTTTTATTTTATTTAAATAGAGTATCTCATATTATAAATGGTCTAGCTTTAATCTAGCAGTAATTATTTCTTCTTGGGCTTGATTTTGACCCCTTTTGTTTTAGACTTGACTATGCCCTTAAACTGTTTCGATGTGGTTGCCTTTTTCCTGTAAAAAATGTACATAAATAAGTTACATTCTACTGAAATTGATCATCATTATCAGCCTATAGACTGCCTCGGTGGCTCAGTTGGTAGTGATCCTACTTTCTGTGCTTGGGGGCGTGGGTTCGATTCCCATCTAGGACAAACATTTGTGTGATGAACATTTGTGTTTGTTCTATGTCTGGGTGTTAATATCTATTTAAGTATGTATTTAAAAATATATATGTACGTATATCAGTCTCTGGCAGCCATATTACAGCTTTGCTTAGTTTGGGGTCAGATGACCATGTGTGCAATAATGTCCCAGATATTTATTTATTTTTTATTTTTATTTATAATATAATAATATATCTGGGACATTATTACACACGTGGTCATCTGACCCCAAAATAAGTAAGCTTGTAATTTAGCTGCCAGAGACTGATATACACACATTAAAAAAACATACTTAAATAGATATTATCACCCAGACATAGAACAAACACAAATGTTTGTCCTAGATGGGAATCGAACCCACGCCCCCAAGCGCAGAAGGCAGGTCCACTACCAACTACTGTCGGGGCTGTCAATCTGGCTGTATCATGTTGCCACCGCTGGAACACAGGCCTTCTCTCAAAGAGAGAGGATGGCTACCATGGTGGCCCACTGCATGTTGAAGAATGTCATGTCTTTGAACTTTTGAGCGTTCAGGTTAAAAAAAACCTTTTCCCAAAATGTCCCTGGGTTCCAAAATTTTTCTTGCCTAAAGTGTTCCCTATCCCAAAATCACTCTCCCCAAAATGACCCTATCCCAAAATGACTCTCCCCCAAAATATCCCTTTCCCAAAATGATTCTTCCCCAATATAATAAATCATCATCATCATCAGCCAGAAGACGTCCACTGCTGAACATAGGCCTCCCCCTTTAACCTCCACACTGAACGACATCCTGCCATCTGCATCCACTGGATGCCCGCGACTCTCACAATGTCGTCGGTCCATCTAGTGGGAGGCCTACCTACGCTGCGTCTTGCGGTTCGCGGTCTCCACTCAAGAACCTTTCTTCCCCATCGGTTAACAGTTCTTCGAGCGATGTGGCCTGCCCATTGCCACTTCAACTTGCAGATTTTAATAAATGCGAATGTTTATTTATATGTCGAAAACAACATTTTAGAAAAGGGACATTTTGAGGGAGGGTCATTTTGAGAAAGGAACACTTTGAGAAAGGGTCATTTCGGAAAAGGGACATTTTGGAACCTAGGGACATTTTGCTCCTGAAAGTTTTTGAGCGATGGAATCGACACTGCACATAATTTATTTAATTACTAAATGAGTCATTGGTCAACTGCTAGTCTGTGGACTGTGCTGCCTGAATACTGTTCCCAGTTCTACAATTTCTTCTAGGCAAGCGTCCATCGTAGACCGCACCATCGCTTAACATCAGGCGAGATGGTCAAACGCAAGAATACTAATTTTAAAAAATTAGGCTTTGAACTTTTTGAGGTTCATAGACCTGTTTTTAATCAAAGCCAATTCTTAAGAACCTCTTTTTTGTCAGTTAATAAACTTACCTCTTGTTAAGGTTGGACCTCGACAGCGGTAGATATGCGTACGGATCGTGTTTGCCTTTCTTCTTGACGTCGCCTTTCGCTTTCTTCGATCTGAACTCTGTGCCAACTGTGGAAGCCACTGAGGCCGCCGAGCCGAGCGGTCTGCAGAAATAACATGCAATTTTGTATAGTCTGTAGTGATAGCTTTTGCAAAGTCTTTCTGCGGAAAGAACATGTTAATTTGGTATAGTGGACGATAGTGGAAAGCTGTGCAGGATGTCGTCATATGACATCGGACAAACCACAGAGAAGAGAAGTAAATAGAACGGATATGAGAAGGAAACTCTGTAGCCAGGTATCGATTTGAACATTCTTATTTATGTCAACGCGTCCAACTGCGCGTCACAGTTGCTATGGGTTTATAAGGGTGCAACTGGCTACAACAAATTTCTTACAAAAATGCCTTGACAGCCGTTCTATTTTAAACAAAAAAATATCTGGGAAATCATTGCACACATGGTCATCTGACCCCAAACTTAGCAAAGCTTGTAATATGGCTGCCAGAGACTGATATTCATACATATATATTTTTAAATACATACTTAAATAGATATTAACACCCAGACATAGAACAAACACAAATGTTCATCACACAAATGTTTGTCCTAGATGGGAATCGAACCCATGCCCTCAAGCGCAGTAATCAGGTTCACTACCAACTGAGCCACCTGGGCAGCACATATTTTCTGTGGGAGTAACTGACCTGTGTATACCCTTCCCGCCTGCCTTATACTTGGAACCGACGGTGACGGTAGACGCGCGACTTCTGGACGACTTGCCGCTTTTCACGCTCAGTATATCATCGTAGCGTCTCTTGGCGCCCGTCTTGAGAAGTTTCGACGGCTTGCTGTCCACTTTCTCGTCATCTAGGGAGATCATAATCAATCATCATCATCATCATTTCATCATTTATTCGAGCATAATTTATGGTAGGTTATAGTAATGAACCCAGAGGCTCCCGAACTAGTCAGAGACTGTGACGGGAGCCAATGGTTTCTCCTATTAATGTATCAACTAATCAGTTTTACCAAAACAGAAATATAGCATTTTAAAATTAGGTAAAAATAATAATTACAACAATTTATAATTTCGATTACCATGCCAATAAGTAGCCAAAAGCCAACGTTATTTATTTAAAGTTATATGATTATTTACAGGATCCGATATTTCGGCGCAGTTACATGCACCATGTTCCCGGGAAGACGTCACGACGACAACGACGAGTTCACGTCTTCCCGTGAACATGGTGCATGTAACTGCGCCGAAATATCGGGAGCTCCTTCCACAACCTTACCACGGTAAATATCCCGGAAATAATCATATAACTTTAGTGAACAACCGTGATAGTTTAAAACAGTGGTTTTTATTTAATACTTTATTGCAGACTTACAAAAAATCGCTTACATCTATACGCAAAACATGATTTATGACTCCACATGCAGCGACAAAATGAAAATAGTATACGCAAAATAATCAGCGTCGATATTAGCACTAGGGTACAGCGCATCATCATCAATAGCATCATCAGCGATGATGAGTCTACCATCGGAAGCAGTCTTGTTATTATCACTAGTTCTTAACCAATATCATCAGCAGCAGTGTCGATATCACCGCTCAGATACGGCGCATCATCACCATGATCATCATCACTGATGACGCTAGTGCTACCTACCATCAGAAGCATTCTTGTTATTATCACTAGTCCTTACCAGTATCGTCAGTATCAGTGTCGTATCACCACTCAGATACGGCGCATCATCACCATTATCATCATCACTATCTTCATCAGTGATGATGAGTCTACTATCGGAAGCATTCTTGGTATTATCACTAGTTCTTACCAGAATCGTCAGCAGCAGTGTCAATATCACTGCGCAGATGTGGCGAACCGTCACCATTATCATCATAAATGATGATGAGTCTACCATCAGAAGCATTCTTGTTATTATCACTAGTTCTTACCAATATCGTCAGCAGCAGTGTCGATATCTCCACTCAGATGCGGCGCATCATCACCATTATCATCATCGCTTACGTCATCAGCGATGATGAGTCTACCATCGGAAGCAGTCTAATTATTAATAATAGTTCTTACCAGTGTCGTCAGTGTCAGTGTCCATATCACCGCTCGGGCGCGGCGCATCATCACTGGCGTCATCAGCGATGATGAGTCTACCGTCGGGATCAATCTAATTATTAATAATAGTTCTTACCAGTGTCGTCAGTGTCAGTGTCGATATCACCACTCGGGCGCGGCGCATCATCACCGTCATCATCATCACTAGCGTCATCAGCGATGATGAGTCTACCGTCAGGAGCAGTCTTGAATCCGCCGTCTTTCTTCTTCTGTTTCACTTCCATTGTTTTTTGTTGGCGAGTCGGGTCGGTGGCTGAAGAAGTAAACAATCAGTTATTTCATGTAGCTTAAGGGCCTATACACTAAAAGCGATGCGACACGATGTCGTCACGCTATAATCGGTGACATCAAACGTCGCTACCTAGGAACATTCGCCGAATGTTCTTAATGTCGCCACCCAGGGACATTCGACAAATGTTTTTGGTGTCATCACCCAGAAACATTCGACGTATGTTCTTAATGTCGCCACCTAGGAATATTCGACAAATGTTTTTAGTGTCAACACCCAGGAGCATTCGACATTATGTGTTCTTAGTGTCACCACCCAGGAACATTTCATTATGTTCTTAGTGTCGCCACCGAGGAACTATCGACGATTGTTCTTGGTGTCGCCACCCAGGAATATTCGACAAATGTTTTTAGTGTCAACACAACACCCAAGAGCATTCGACATATGTTCTTAGCGTCACCACCCAGGAACATTTATGTTCTTAGTGACGCCACCCAAGAATATTAGACGAATGTTCTTAGTGTCACCACCCAGGAACATTAGACGAATGTTCTTAGTGTCGCCACCCAGGAACATTCGACGAATGTTCTAAATGTCGACACCCAGGAGAATTCGACAAAATGTTTTTAGTGTCAACGCCCAGGAGCATTCTACAAATGTTCTTAGTGGTTACTGAGGTTATGTGTGTTTAATGAATGATTGGAAATCTTTTTTTGTTATTCTTACTGATTATACCAATTTTCACTCACAAACCTTCGACAAGTTGATATTAGCTAAATCTGCTTTGTCATCCTGGATCAAATCTGGGCCAAGAGAGATGGCATAGCAAGAGGCATACACCCAGCAGTAGGATAATGGCTATGGATGCTTTGAACTTCCCGCTGACAAGAAATGTAAAACTCGAAAACGAGACAAAGCAAATATTACCTAAAGCAATCACACTAATATCATATATGTTAAAGTTTGGATGGATGGACGCAGAAACGGCTGGATGGATTAGGATAAAATTTGGAATATACATTATGTCCCGGATTAACACATAGGCTACTTTTAATCATTATCATCATCATTGTTACCGATTTTCATCACCACGCGGGTGAAACCGCGGGGCTATGTGAAAGTATGGATGGATGTTTGTTACTCAATCAAGCAGAAACGGCTGGATGCATTTGGATGAAATTTGGAATATACATTGCTTATTTTATGGATTAACACATAGGCTACTTTTCATCACCATCATCATCATCACCGATTTTCAAACCGTGGGGCGCAGCTAGTAGATAATAAGAGAAACATTTAACTATTGTAATATATGTAAGTCAGTACCGGTAATCTTCCTAGAAGCGGACACATCAGCCAAGTCCACGATATTATCCGGGTCGTCTTGGATCCACGCTTGAGTCTTCGCTTTCTTCGCCTTCAAACGGAAAAAAATTGGAAACATAAATTGCAATGTTCTTTAAGATTGTTCGATGTTTCATTTGTATTATACGTAGATAAAATATAGTGACTTTACTTGCGCATATAACAAGACGGCCACTTGTATGCACGCATAATAAAATATAATAAAACTATCATTATAAAACACCGACTTCATAAAAATGACAGAACTGGACCAAACTGGAATAGGACCACACGGGAAACAACATCTTTCAAATAAAAAAAGATTCATCAAAATCGGTTCACCCAGTCAAAAGTTATGAGATAACAAACATTAAATAAAAATACAGTCGAATTGATAACCTCCTCCTTTTTAAAGTCGGTTAAAAAGACAGCCATTTGTGATTCTTGCCGGCAGAAAAAACTGGTCAAGTGCGAGTCGGACTCCGTTTCCGTACCATTATCTAAAACTTAGTAATAGGGTCCCGTTTTACCCTTTGGGTAAGGAACTCTAAAAACGGCAAAAAAGCACGTTTGCTGTATGGGAGCTCCCTTAAATATTTATTTTATCCTGTTTTTAGTATTTGTTGTTATAGCGGCAACAGAAATACATCATCTGTGAAAATTTCAACTGTCTAACTATCATGGTTCATGAGATACAGCCTGGTGACAAACGGACGGACAGACGGACAGCGGAGCCTTAGTAATAGGGTCCCGTTTTACCCTTTGAGTACGAAACCCTAAAAAAGACAGCCAGTTACTTGAGCGTCCATAAGTTTTTTTCTAATTTGTGCGATTTGGGTGCTTTGAATGACTCATGTTATGCTTACTTTAGGTTTCCTGGGTCGCTGGTCTTCATCGTCGTCCAGGAATTCCATCTCAGAGTCGCTGTCTTTGAGGATGTCTTCCAAGGTCTTAGAGGTGCCCTTGATTTCGTTGTCAGAATCAGATCCCGCTTGTTCTCTGAAAATGAAGGTTTAATATTGTAGTCCTACACCAAACGGCTGGCACCACATTCTTCACCCACGCACTTAAGGCGAGATGTCCTAGCTTCTATTGGACACACACAAATATGGTTAATGAGCGAAACGTTCTTCAACGACTTGCTACCCTACTCGTACAGATCAAATTCAAAATTCTTTGTCAGATTTTTTAATTTACTAGTGTTTGGCCTCTCCTGTTAAGTTTTACAGATAATCTATACATAATTATTATAATCACACTAATCTTTCTTTCACATCATATATGTGAAAGTTTGGATGGATGGATGAATGAATGGATGGATTTTTGTTACTCAATAACGCAGAAACGGCTGGATGGATTTGGATGAAATTTGGAATATACATTGCTTATGTCCTGGATTAACATTCAAGTATTACGTAAGCAGATTTATTACAATTATTTACCCCCGTTCCCCGTCCCCCTTGTCAGCAAAAGTAAGCAAAGCTTTACTCCCTCCTCCCATGCTTACGTAAACATTGGTATATGCATTTTTCTTTTAATTTAATTTAGTAGTGTGATATAAACCCTCCCTTAAAAATTATCTAACAGATAGTGAAAACCGCATCAAAATCCGTTGCGTGGTTTAGGAGGAGTTAGCGGATATACAGACAGACAGACGCGGAAAGCGACTTCATTTTATAGTATGTAGAGAGGAGATACGCTGGTATGTTGTGCTTTAAACGCTTTAAATGAAGAATCCACCAGATTTTCTACTGAACAGTGTTCAATGTACCCTACAAGCTATTTTAGTGTGGCATTTAGTTGCAACGTTAAGAAATAAATATGTAAGGCTTGTTTGCACCATCATTATCATCAGCCAGAAGACGTCAACTGCCTCCCCTTTTAACCTCCACACTGAACGACATCCTGCCATCTGCTTCCATTGAATGCCCGCGACTCACACAATGTCGATGTCGACCGCAAACCGTATCTCGGCGGGTTAAGGTTCGCGTGATTTTGCAAACTGCACCTATTTGGGCTCGCGTTTGAGTTGGGCGTAAGGCCCCTGTATGGATTACCATAATTTGTGATTTGTACTCACTTATCGCTGTCCCGCATCCGTTTCTTCCTGTTGTCCATCTTCCTAATATTCCGGAGTCGCCTGAGCATCACGTCGTCGGTCTGAGGTATTAGCTTTTCAACCGTGGCTGCGCCGTACTTACGAACTATCCTGTATATAATTATCAATATAAAAAACAAACTTCATAAAAATTTCAGAATGCGCCCTCTATCCCATAGCGCGTGCATTAATTAAGCACTATCGGTTTTAGAAAACGCATGCCTGATTTAGTACTGAGGTGTTCCGACAGATGTCTCTTATAATATTTTTTGTGTGGAAATTACTAATTCTTATATTGTAAAAAATATATATAGTAAAACTGGACCAAATTGAAATGGGACCAAACGTGAAGCACCAGCTTTCAAATAAAAAAAGAATCATCAAAATCGGTTAACCCAGTCGAAAGTCCTGAGGTAACAAAGAGTTTTAAAAAAACAGTCGAATTGAGTACCTCCTACTTTTTGGAAGTCACAATTTCACCTTGGACAAAAACGTCAATGCCTTTGTTTGCACATTTTGTCTCTTAGACGTAATATTAACAACATTTGACTTAAATAATAGTTAGTCCATAATTATATATATTTTTAAGTTACTTTATATATAACTAGCCACCCGTCCCGACTTCGCACGGGTGTAAGCTCGGCCTTCGGCCTCGCTACAAAATATAATATAGCCTATGTCACCTGGGGATAGTGTAGCTTCCATAGGCAAGCGTGATCCACCGTAGGCCGCATCATCGCTTAACATCAGACGAGTTAGCGGCCAAGCGCAAGCATATATTGCAATTAAAAAAAAAAAACAGTGAAAGAATTTTTTTAATCGGTTCCGTAGTTTTTGAGTTATTTCGTTACAAACATCCAAAAATACAAATCTTTCCTCTTTATAATATTAGTACAGATTAAACAAGCAGATTTTTTCTCTCTCATTAATCGCACTTCATAGCAATTATTTTAATCTAAAATTTTAAAACCACCACACACATCACATCATCAGCCAATTAATGTCCATTGTTGGACAAAGGCCTCCCTCATAGAGAGGGGTGTTGCCACAATACCCACGCTTGGCAGGCGGCTTGGGGAAGTTGTGGATCGCAGTACGTTCACCGTGTACTATTAGGACGCTCCTGCCCATCCTCCGGTGGTTCTGGTCGCAGTTTTAATACATACCCGGGTCCAACCACACAAAACAACCACACAAACTTATGTTTTAATGTTTATCGGGACTTATCGCGCAAATATTTTATATATGTAAACCTTTCACAAACCTAGTTAGAAAGTATCCAATCTCGAGTCTGGAGTGTCGCTTGCAGTCTTCGTTCATGGTGGACAAGGTTTTGAGGATCAGCGGCAGACTGCCGGCGAGCACGTCGACCGGTAGAACTTTAGTGTACACCTGGATTATAATATTGACTGTTATAGCCACAGACTAGGTAAAGCTACTACACAGCCCAGACTTGTAGTTACAATTATTTCCAATGGAAACAATTCAGTCAAATACCTGAGCGGCGGGGTGACGGGTCACTGAATGCTAATTGGCCCATTCAATGTCGCTTCAAAACGTTGACGAATCGCAGGCTTGGTCAGTACTGACGTGACATTCAATGTCTTCAGTGGGCGTGTCTTTACATCAGACGTTTTCATCTAATGTAGTGCCTGAACATGTTCGCCCTGCATTAAATGTCTAGTTCTAGAAAGTCTTATAGCAAAGATAATATAAATCGTCATTGGTTATAGCAGTATATTTAGGTCTTTGGGGTCATCCTTTAATCACGTGAAGTTTTCTTGCCCAATTTTTCACCCCCTCCCCCTCCTCCCTTGGTGAAATGTTCTGTTAGGTGATTTAATACGTGACATTTTACAAAATATTGCCATGTATGTGATCATCCATTTCCTAAGATAAATAGAACAACACTGATATATTCGTACTTGTACATGAGTGAACGATAAGTCAATCATTCAATCATTCGTTGATTCTCACCTAGGCGAAACTCATCGACATGTGATCCATCTATTTCCTCAAATAAATGGAACAACGCTGATATATTCGTACTTGTACATGAGTGAACGATAAATCAATCATTCGTTCATTCTCACCTAGATGAAACTCATCGACATGTGATCCATCCATTTCCTATAGATATCCAAGATAAATGGAAAAACACTGATATATTCGTACTTGTACATGAGTGAACGATAAATCAATCATTCGTTCATTCTCACCTTGAGGAAACTCATCGAAGCAGCAACAATCTCCCTGTTGCCGCTGAGCATCTGTCCTGATACAGTCTCCAGTAGTCCTTGCACCGTCTCCAAGCCCATATCCTCAGATAAGTAGAATAGTGCCGAAGCCACGGAGCGAAGAGTTGCACTAACTACTCTGGGTAAAGGAGCCGATAGGCCAGAGACTAGCATGGTGACGTAAGCTTGCATTCCTGGAGAAAAATACTGATGATAAGCAATGGCTGTAATACAGCACTTAAACTAAGCACAATGTTTTTTTCGCAAATAATATCCGCGTTTGACCACCAGCTCGCCTGTTGGTAAGCGACGATGTGGTCGAAGATGAATCACGCGACTTAGAAGATACCTATTCACTCTTGACTTGAAAAGGACCAGATTATATCTCTCAGGAAACCAGGAAGCCGGCAGGTTGTTCCGATCCTTGGCTGTACGGATTAGAAACGAAACGTCTGGTAGGTATCCAAGGAAAGTCCACAATTTGTGGGTGGTAATGGACCGATTTCTTAGTTTTCCTCTAGTAGAAAGGGGATGGTAGGATAAGGTCATGTAGCTTCGATGCACATTCTTCGAAATGAATACTATAGAAAATTTACAGACTCGCTACTTTACGGCGGTGTTCTAGATTGAGAAGTTAAGATTAAAGGACATTGTCGCGTTAAAAATGACTAAAATTCTGCTAACGTAACTAATACCAGATTGCTGAATGGTTTCCTAAAATTGAATAAATTTAGAAACTTACCTCCTTCCTGCGTCTTGAGTACATTCCCAACAGCATTGATGACACTGAACGCGCACTGTCTACATTTCGAGTTGATGTCCTTAGTACATATCACAGATTCGGCTATCGCACTCTTCAGCAGCTTGCTTTCTGCGTTTAGGAACGGTGTTGCCATTATTAAGTATTCTATGCATCTGGAAATAAGGTTTAAAATTTCAACTTGAATGATTCAGTTCTAAACCTTTTAAGATAAACTCAAAGCATTGAAACATGAGCCTTATATCGCGTATAGAAGAATTTAAAACGACAAACTTTAATGTATGCCGTTTAATTCGTTTGGACCACGCGTCACAGTTTCTCATTTGAAATTCTGCTGTCACCTGATATAGAAGCATTCCAATCTCAAATCCGAGAGCTATGCTCGGAGTTTCTTTGCACGATAAAATCCGAAACGTAGATATTCGCCAAAGAACCAGAGTCACCAACATAGCTATTAAAATCTGCAAGTTGAAGTGGCAATGGGCAGGCCACATCGCTCGAAGAACTGTTAACCGATGGGGAAGAAAGGTTCTTGAGTGGAGACCGCGAACCGGAAGTCGCAGCGTAGGTAGGCCTCCCACTAGATGGACCGACGACATTGTGAGAGACGTGGGCATCCAGTGCACAGAAAAGAGAAGGGTACGAAAAAATTCTCACTTCAGTGATCCAGTGGATGCAGATGGCAGGATGTCGTTCAGTGTGGAGGTTAAAGGGGGAGGCCTATGTTCAGCAGTGGACGTCTACTGCCTGATGATGATGATGAATCTCAAATCTTCCAAACAAGGTAATATGCTATGGTGGGGTGCGCGTGCGGATCAGGCCTAAATCAGGATTGGGCTCTTTTGTACACAAGTTTATTTTAATGCCATAGTTGGCAAACAAGCTGACGGGCCGCCTGATGGTAAGCGATCACCGTCGCTATGGATACCTGCAACTCCAGGGGCAATACAGATACGTTGCCGACCCTTAAAGACTCTATTAATAGCCCTTTTGAAGAACCCCATATTAAAGCTACTAGGAAATGACGTAGGAGGAAGCTCATTCCACATATTGCAGGTGTAAGGCAAAAAGGAACGCGTAAAACGCACAGTGTGTTAATTCCAGCGATCTATGACATGTGGATGAACTTTCAGGCGCTGGCGGCTGGTGCGATGATAAAACCGCGATGCCGGCATCAGATCGAACAGTTCTTCAGAACATTTCCCGTTGTAAATGCGATAAAAGACACAAAGAGACCCAACGGCTTACCTCAATCTAGCTGCCTTGCTGCTATCAGCTACCTTATTCAACGAACTCATCAGCAGCCTCTTAACCTTCTTATGATTTTTCGTCAAGAATTCATCACAACTAGCGTTATTAACTTTGAAAATCTCCTCCAAAATCCTATACGCTTTCTTATGTTCCATTTCTAACAATTTCGCTTTCTCCTTGTATTTCAAACTGGGTTTCTTTTCGCTTTCGTCCGCTTCCATCGCTTCGGACAGTTTCGCTTCCGCTTTTCTCGCTTTCTTGAATTTCCTCGGGTCTTCTAATACTGTTTCGCATAGTGGGTAGACCCATTCGTCGAATAGTTGAGCGATTTTTTCGCTACTTTGGTAGAGAACGAGGAGTCTAATGACGTCTAATATTGATTCACGTTGTTGGTGGTTGTCTTTGGAAGATTCTAGTTGTTGTAAGGCGTTTGTGAATAGTTCTTCTATTAACGTTTGATCGGTGATTGTCAGGTATACCTGAGAAAGAAGAATATGAGGGTAGTTCATTATCAACAGCCAGAAGACGTCCCCTGCTGATAGGCCTCGCCCTTTAACCTCCACACTGAACGACATCCTGCCTTCTGCATCCACTGGATGCCCGCGACTCTCACAATGTCGTCGGTCCATCTAGCTTTACGTATGCGATTGCGTATTTACTCATTTTGAATTCGGTTTTTTAAATTGATGCTAAGTAAGGGCCAAATTTAAAGCCCAGAATATGCAGCTAACCCACTCGCAAATAAGATGGTTTAAAAAAAATAATATATAAAATGACTGTGTTTAAAATAAAAACACAATTTTGGAGGCCTATGTTCAGCAGTGGACGTCCTATGGCTGATGACGATGATGATGATGAAATATGCAATTTCGTTTACTTGGATGACATGTTTTTTTTCATTTATTTAGATTTTAAAAACCAAACTACTCGATCGATATTGATGAAATATATATGGGACCACCTCTGGCCTACCAACCAAAAATGGAATCATGAAAATCAATTCGTAATTGGCGGAGAAATGGTAGAACAAAAATAACCGGCCAAGTGCGAGTCGGACTCGCGCACGAAGGGTTCCGTACCATTATCTATAATAAACAAAATAGTACCTATTTATTAAATTTTTGTATTGCCACGACATTTATGAGCGAGTAGCGATAATAATACTCGAACGCATTAGGAGACATCTAGTGTTGAGTAGCAAAATCAAGGTACACGAATGTTAGAAATCACGTTTCTTTGTATGGGATCCTTAACTATTTATTTATTGTTATGGCGGCAACAGAAATACATCATCTGTGAAAATTTCAACTTTGAACTATCACGGTTCATGAGATACAGCCTGGTGACAGACGGACAGCGGAGCCTTAGTAATAGGGTCCCGTTTTACCCTTTGGGTACGGAACCCTAAAAAAGGCTTTTTTGAGGTCGGTTAAAAAGGAAAATGGTACTACACACCTGTATAGTCTCCAAAGCCGCCAGCCTCTGTCCTTCCGCGCTACTTCCTTTAGCGGGCGTCATGTATACATTGAGCAGGATGGGCAGATAATTCTTAGCGAACCTGGCCAGCTCTGCCTTATCTTCTTCTGAGTCGACACCGCTGATCAGTTTCCTTAGCGCTTGCATTACGGACATTCTAGAATAGAATATAAATACTGAATAGAATATGTTGAAGTTCAGAACTCTGAGTGGCGTTGAGCTGTTATGGGCAAGCGTGAAGAGCCATCAGACGAGCGACTTCGCTCGTCTCGTCACTCAGTATTATTAAAAAAAAAAATGAAAAAAAAACTTTTATATATATTTTTTTATTCTTTTTTATTGGCCTTATAACATTGTTAGTTAAATTGGGCAAGTCAAATTTACAATAGTACATTGTTATCCTAGGGGTGAAAGTAACTTATTTAGTCCCGAGACGGGGGTTGTCAATCAGTTGAAAGTTATTTTCCCTGGGGCAGAAATGTATTACTTTCAACCCGCTTCTCAGGCAACTCCAGACCTACTATCCGAGTATGAGTAATGCAAAAATATTTGAGTATATCACATTTAAAATAAAATAAATAACAGGCCAAGTGCGAGTCGGACTCGCGCACGAAGGGTTCCGTACCATTTTCGATAAAAACGGCATAAAACACGTTTGTTGTATTGGAGCCCCCCTTAAATAACTGTTTTATTTTAATTTAGTTGTTTATTTTTGAAGTGAATAATATAACTTAATATTCTGTGAATATTTCAAGGGTCCACCTGTTGCCATTATCAATATAGAGAAAAAAAACAGGTTTGTTGTATGGGAGCCCCCTTAAATATTTATTTTATTCCGTTTTTAGTATTTGTTGTTATAGAGGCAACAGAAATACATCATCTGTGAAAATTTCAACTGTCTAACTATCACTTTGCATGAGATACAGCATGGTGACAGACGGACGGACAGCGGAGTCTTAGTAATAGGGTCCCGTTTTTCCCTTTGGGTACGAAACCCTAAAAAACTAACAAACATTGCAAGTTAAATATAAGCATGTAAAAATATGGCAGATAACAGATAAAATACGTACCGAATTCCATAACTATTATTTCACACATTCTTACATTGTGTAGGCTTGGGCGACGTCAGAAGCAATGACTGGGCGTTCGCTGATCACGTTATCAGGGAACGCCCAATCATCGCTTCTGACGTCATAGTCCCGTCAACAGTGATTGGGCAGTCTATAATGTGTGGGCTTTTAGAACTATACAAACTTTTACCTTACCTAAATTCAGGGTTATCCTTCAACACATTTCCCAAAACTCTCGCCACAGCTTTGAAATTGTCTTTTATGTCCTTTGGGCTATTGCAAAAACTTGGCAATAGAGCCCACAGTTGATTACATAATAGCTCATATGTATGCGATCCTGGTATGTCCTTAGCTTGGGATAACTCTTTAGATTTCTTCCTGGCAAATGTTGCCATTTCTAATATGTCCGTGGCAAAGAATTTTAAGTGCGAGTTGTTGATTTTTTCCTTCATAACTGGGAGTAGCCAGCTTCGGTCCAAGTTGATGTGCTCGGAGTTGTCGCGAAGAGGTATTACTGTAAATAAATAACAGTTTAGTTATATCATTATTAACAGAATATTTACCGTGATAAAGTTGTCATAAGTCAAACGTAATTTATTGATAAAATGGCAATATACAAGTCAACAAAATTTCTCTTAATAACTGGCCAAGAGCGTGTCGAGACACGCATATGGTAGGGTTCTGTAACCAAAGCCATATAATTATAGTCATAGTTCAGAAATTGATGGTTATAGAAAAATTCGAACGAACGAAGCTCTGTGGACTTAGGCAAATTTCAGAGATGTACCATCCCGACATAGCATATACTTTTTATGGTTTAACTATAGAGGAAACTGATTGAGAAACATTCTTTGTAAAGATCATTTTACAAAAAGGTCAATGACCTTTGAGCTAGAACGCCTTGAAGTTATTACAGTTTTATCGCTGTTACTCGAAAAGTCATAATCAGATAATGCTCTATATTGAATTAAGGTTTCAAAAATATGACCTATCCGTACTGTAAGTTACTAGTTTCTATATGAATTCTGATAATTTTAAGCTAAAATACAAAGGTTTAATATATGAACTACAGAAAAAGAACATTGAAACAACTTTTAAAATACATAAAATACCGCGTTAACACTACACTCACATCTCTCACATTAACACACACACTTCTACACATTCACTCACACATACTACATACACAAACCTTTCTAAGTACTCTAATAATAGTTATAGCAATGTAATGTTTTCAGTGAATTCGTTACTGGAAACAATTAGTTGGTATTGTTTTCTATTCATTTATATTTTCATTTTTGTTGTCAAATTAGTTGGTATTGTAAAACCCGCCGTCGCCTAATGCTCACATACCATCTTTTTTTTCTGAGCGAAGGGGTATGCTGAAAACCAGCCCTGCGTAACCCTTCGAGACCTCGCAGTACGGCGCTGAGCATACCCCTATTGTCAAACATTGTTTTTACCTTATGTACCTATTCATTGTTTTTGGCAATATAATAAATTTTATTCTTAAATCTTATTATTCTTATATCTTATAGTTTAGGGGGGGACCAACTTTTTACCACTTTGGCGAGTCATATTTCACAAAGACAGACGCGTTCTAGGTATGACGCACATTTCCACCAGATTGGTTTATCTGTTCGATTTTGTTTGATAGATAAACTTCGTTGTAAGAGCGTACCTGTGAGTACAAAGTCGGGTCCAAGTGATTTGATGGCGCATCCAGTGGCGTGTTCGACCTCTTTGTCGTTGTGGAAATTGTGGCTTTCGCGACGCTCGTTCAGTTTCCTCAGGAGCGGCGCGAGGAGGTTGCTTACTCGCGAGTTGGCGATCTGTGGAGCAACAACTTTTTAAACAACCATATTTCACAGCTTTTCTACATTCTCTCGGTATAAAAAGTTATATAAATGAAATCTGGGGGAGATAAGTTATGAAGACAAGAAATATTCACATTTTATCTTTTCAAATCTGAAAAGATAAAATTTCAAATTATATTATCAAAACTAACTTTTCAATGTTCCGGCTTGCAACTATAGAGGAAGAACAGTTTGTCGTCTGCCACTCTAAAAGGAAAAGGTAACGGTTTATTTATCTTATTTTTTCCTTGAATTAGCATTTTGTGTCTATTCTTAGGTACTCATATAAAGTTAGTCCTATTATACACTATTTGTCATCATCATTATCATAATTATCAGCCATAAGACGTCCACTGCTGAACATAGGCCTCCCCCTTTAACCTCCACACTGAACGACATCCTGCCATCTGCATCCAATGGATGCCCGCGACTCTCACGATGTCGTCGGTCCACCTAGTGGGAGGTCTACCTACGCTGCGTCTTCCGGTTCGTGGTCTCCACTCAAGAACCTTTCTTGCCCATCGGTTATCGGTTCCTCGAACGAAGTGGCCTGCCCATTGCCACTGCCAAATTTTAATAGCTATGTCCGTGACTCTGGTTCTTTGGCGAATATCTAAGTTCCGGATTTTATCGCGCAAAGAAATTTTATCATCAGCCTATTTATTATTCGTCCACTGCTAGACGCGGCCTCTCCTAAAGAACGACACAAGGCAGAAACTCTTGATTTACGCCTCCACTTGGGCGTCCTACTCTATGATTACCGACACGCGGTTTCCACTCTAGAACCCATCTACCCTAACGGTTGTCGGTTATTCTAAAGATATGGCCAGCCCATTACTACTTAAGCTTGCTGATCCTTTGAAATGTGGATTATTTTGGTTCTCTATCGGTTAATCTAATTTCTGATTCTATCTTTCAAAGTAATGGCCATCCAGTGCGTGGGCGACCGTCTCCGGGAGCGCGCGTATTCCTTGATGAAGTAGCTCTAATGGCTCGTCTCGACCGATAAACATAACGTGAGTGTAAGAGTTTAAGCCACGTTTTGTAAGTTTATAATAAATCGTCACGCGAGTTTTGACCTATGATATCCTTACTGGGACATACTGTCTCCGGCAGAGGCATGATGACAAATATTTTTTTATTACCTCATAAAAAGCGTCAAGCCTCAAGCGCGGCATACAAATGCTATACTAACACACGCTTTGCGAGAAAGGGATTGAGCATCCCCTCTCTATCCCCACCTAAATTTTTAAACGCTCATATCTCAGAGATTAATCAGCCAATTCAATTTATTTTCTCAGTATGTGTAATGTATTTAGTTATATTCATCGCTAAGCCAGTTATCTACACTAATATTATAAAGAGGAAAGATTTGTACCTATTTTTGTATGTTTGTAATGAATAGGCTCCGAAACTACTGAACCGATTTGAAAAATTCTTTCACTGTTGGGAAGCTACACTATCCCCGAGTGACATAGGCTATATTATATTTTGTAGCGAGGCCGAAGGCCGAGCTTACACTCGTGCGAAGCCGGGGCGGACGGCTAGTTTGTAATAAATTAAACATAAGGCCACATGCCTATTCAACTCCCTTGCAAGTATGTATGATGGATGTTGAATCTTACCTCAAAGCAAACGGCAATAGTCATGATGACATGCCGTATCGCCTGGTTGAAGGGGTTATCCAGCCCTGTGCCGATGTTCTTGAAGATGCCTTCTACATGAGACCTGTGCTTGAGGAATGTCTCGTCGGAGTCGATCGCTGGCTTCACGCAGTCTATTAGTATAGCCTGGAAGGATATACATTTATATCATCGCTAGCTGTTGCCCGCGACTTCGTACGCGTGATATATATATATATATGATATATATATATCGACTGCCTCGGTGGCTCAGTTGGTAGTGATCCTACTTTCTGCGCTTGGGGGCGTGGGTTCGATTCCCATCTAGGACAAACATTTGTGTGATGAACATTTGTGTTTGTTCTATGTCTGGGTGTTAATATCTATTTAAGTATGTATTTAAAAATATATATGTATGTATATCAGTCTCTGGCTGCCATATTACAAGCTTTGCTTAGTTTGGGGTCAGATTACCATGTGTGCAATAATGTACCAGTTTTTTTTTTTTTTTTTTTAATATATATCTATACATATAATAAAAACGTAGAGATAAAAAAATCTGTAATTGCGATATAAAAAAAAAAATATCACATAGGGTGTCTTAAAATAAGCACCTGAACACGTTAAGACAGTTTTTAGAATTTTTGTATGTTTGTCCACGCACATCTCCTAAACCACTGGACGGATTTATATGCGGTTTTCACGAATATGCTTAGCTATGACCAGATTGAAGTATAGGCTGTGTTATTTTGTGCAAGGGTCGGATTAAGGGAGGAAAAAAGGGTTTAAAGTTTATAAGAAAAACGTACGAAGTTGCAGGCAACAGCATTAGTTTCATATAAACTTGCAATCCCATTTTGCCGCCCTTGGGCAAAATCCTTTTTTTAATGCCATAAGTGGCAAACAAGCAGACGGGCCGCCTGATGGTAAGTGACGTCACCTATGGATACCTGCAACACCAGAGGCATCACAGATCACATATACGTTGCCGAATAGTGCTCAAAGACGTGTCGAACTTGGTTGACGAACCAACGGGAGAGAATGAGAAAAAAATATATTTCTATCGTTAGTCAGACGGTGGCAGTCAGCCAAATCCGTCAAGTCTGTTAGAAAATGTTTTTGTGACAACCCTCAGCGACTAGACGTCAAGACAGCCTTGTAAGTATTTTACGGTACAACAAAAGAGTTGACTCACTATTAGTATTTATTACACATATTGACAACCCCGTTAGCTTAGTTGGTAGTGATCCTGCCTTCTGTGCTTGGGGCCGTGGGTTCGATTCCCACCTAGGACTAACATTTGTGTGATGAACATTTGTTTGGTCTACGTTTGGGTGTTAATATATATTTGAGTATAAATTTAAAAATATATATGTATGTATATCAGTCTCTGGCAGCCATATTACAAGCTCTGCTTAGTTTGGGGTCAGATGACCATGTGTGCAATAATGTCACAGATATTTATTTATATGGTAAAGCGTACAAGTGTGCGCGCAGAGCAGGCCGTGACAAAAAATTTGCTGTTCCATAGAAAAAGGCCATTGACACTCGATAAAATGTAAACAGCTGATATATTTTTCGTGATTTCAGAGTAGGTCTTATAGTAAAAGTTGTTCATAACGCTTAGTATCACGGACCTCTTTCGGCTTAGTACACTCTTTCCGCATACCCTGTATAAATATATGACAACGAAGGTGCGATCTAGACGCGTAACCCAGCGGTAACATACCTTCAACGCGTTAGTAGATGCCGAATTGATATCAGCTACGTCAGATAACCACAGCTCTGAGACGCAGATGTTCACAAAGAGAGGCAAGTTGGGCAGGCAGAGATTCATATCCAAACTGAAATAAAATATTGACATAAATAAACTTGTTACAATTTTTAGTTTGGGAACAGGGCTTCATCACCAACTGATCATACGGATCTGACCATATGTGTGGCCAGTTAGTGAAAAGCTAAAGAAATACGTCGAAGGGGCTTCTCACTCTACTCTAGGTTGGTACCCACAAAAACAACCTTTTTTAACTGACTTCCAAAAAGGAGGAGGTTCTCGATTCGACTGTTTTAGGGTTCCGTACCCAAAGGGTAAAACGGGACCCTATTACTAAGACTCCGCTGTCTGTCTGTCCGTCCGTCCGTCTGTCACCAGGCTGTATCTCTGAACCGTGATAGACAGTTGAAATTTTCACAGATGACGTATTTCTGTTGCCGCTATAACAACAAATACTAAAAAACAGAATAAAATAAATAGTTGATTGAACAACTACACTTGAAATTTATCAGAAAAACAGTTTTTAGAATAAAATAAATATTTAAGGGGGCTCCCATACAATAAACGTAATTTATAACATTCGAGTACCTTGATTTTGCTACTCAACACTAGATGTTTCCTAATGCTTTCGAGACAAATTGTATTATTGTCGCTACTCACTCATAGATGTCGTAGCAATACAAAAATTAAATAAATAGGTACTATTTTGTTAATCTTTACATAAATTATAGTCGTAATCGTATTTTTTTCTTATTATTTATTATTGTATTTTGTGGATCGGAACCCTCAGTGCGCGAGCCGGAATCGCACTTGGCCGGTTTTTTTTTTTATTTTTTTTATTATTTATCTCAGTGTATAAAGTACATGCTATGTATATACAACTCTGCCAAACTGCGTAGCAGTTTGTAGGCAGATATCTACTCTCATTACAACATTGCCGTATTAAGTAGAAACATTTTTAAAATTTTATTTTTTAAGGAAAATGCCTTTACTAATTGAACAAAATACAAAAAAAAATACTACTGCTGCTGCTTTAAAAGCTTGTTACCTCAGAACTTTCGACTGGGTGAACCGATTTTGATGATTCTTTTTTTAATTGATCTCTCGTGTGGATATTATCGTGTGGTCCCATTTAAATTTAGTCTATTTGGACGACGGATGATAGGAATAAAAAGTTCGATGTCCCCTCGTTGGGAACACGACTTTTCCCCCTGTTTGTCTCCCTGAGAAGACAGACAGGAATAATTCAAAATAACTCGGTCGAAATAACCACATCCTTTGAAATAGCCACATCCTGGTTGTGGCGAAAAGTGTAAACCCGTAACAGACGTATCGAACTTGGCTGACGAACCGCTGTCTGACCAACGGGAGAGAATATGTGAGAATATAAATCCCCTCTCTTTTTCTCTCGTTGGTTGACGTGGTTGACGTCAGCCATGTTGATGTGTCTTTTTTTAATGATACTGCAGGCGAAGTCGCTCGCCTGATGGCTCTTCACGCTTGCCCATAACAGCTCAACGCCACTCAGAATTTTGAACTTCAACAGTTCAAAACCCTGGATGGCAATGCACTGCGCTCGTTATCCCGAGATATAAGATGTCACATTTTTGTTTGCCCCGTAATTTCGCTGGAAACATTGTCCTTCAATCCGGAACACAGTAGTGTTTGCACACTACTGTTTGGCGGTTGAATAACTGGCAATATTGCGCGATAAGTCTCGATAAATATAAAAAAACATGTGTTCTAATCGGGAAAGTTTAAAAATTACTATTGCTAATCGATACGGGCCGGAGGTTGCAAATAAAATCCGTCACCTGGAATTTCTTCGAAAGAAACGGGCGCGTCAAAACACATCACTGATATTTTTAATAAAATGTCGTGATTGGGACTTAGTACCTACGTGTGTTCGTATACGGCCGCGTAGTGATATTGCGCGCTCCGGAGGAATTCTGAGAAATGCGAGTGTCCGTCTTTTAAAACAGTTAATACGAAATTGTCACTACGACATCGACAATATTGCGCGATAAGTCCCGATAAATATAAAAAAACATGTGATCAAATCGCGAAAGTTTAAAAATTACTAAAAGTGTGGTACTTCCCGAAGCGGACCCCTGCAAAAGAGTCCTACCGCTACAAAAAGTCTGTTACGGCTTTAAGGTTTTAGGAGTAAAGTACTCACATAGCTAAATAAGAGTATCCTTGTTGCAAGACCGCGCACCAAGCGAGCACTTGTCCCGCGTCGTTAGCGGGCGGTCGAGCCGCCAGCAGAGCCCGAGTCAGCTGAGCGGTCAGCTGGCCGGTCAGGTTGTTGATCTCTCGCGGGGCGGAGAACAATGCGTGCAGTGTGTGCAGACAGCATGTTTTGATGTACACGTTGTTGTGGGTCATTAGGGAGAGGATCGCTTCACAGGTTGACTGGAGGAAAAGCAATTATGTTTTAATTGATGCACTTCACGGTTTTCTTAAGATCACTCTCACTTTTTTTGGCAAAACAAGTAGTCTCAGTAGTTTGACTTTTAAACCTAACTGGAAAATTTTGTTACTTGGATGACAATGTAATCATGCAAGTAACTGAATTTGCCCATTTTATGCAAATTTTGTGTAGTCGGTTTTTTAATTGATATTTATTAACCGACTTCCAAAAAGGAGGACGTTCTCAATTCGACTGTTTTTTTTTGTTACCTCAAAACTTTCGACTGGGTGAACCGATTTTGATGTTTTTTAAATATATAAAAGCTGGTGCCATCCGTGTGGTCCCATTTCAATTTGGTCCAGTTCTGACATTTTTATGAAGTCGGTTTTTTAAATTGTTGTATTATACACGGCCATTCCCCTATACAGCACACTCTCGCTGCGTTTCATCGCCTCCTAGCCAGGACGCCTGAATGTGATGTGCTAGCGGATGAATGAGAGTGTTTTATCGATGTGTCTGGAGTACTGCGAGGAGAAGGTGCGCAAGGTGATAGACGCGGAAGATGAAGAATGATATATTGACCTTTTTATATTAATATTAGCTGTAATATTTAACACAACCTTAATTTACCTTATTTAATATTACAATTATTTTTGAATTGATTTTGTTTATAGTCTGTAAGTATTATTACTTATTAATCTTGACATTGTGTATATTTCATTATTTTAATTCTTTTATTTTGACATTATGTGACATTTTTATTTTTATTTAATTTAATTTATGTATTTTAACTAATGTAATTGGTTATAACCGTTTTAGTTAATAAATAAATAATAGTTATATTGATGATTATTTTATTTTTTATGCATATTTATAATTTGTGAGATATTTATGTAATTGGCTTGACCGTGTAATACTCGTATCTCAATAAATAAATAAAAATCAGGAGGTGTGCAGGATCTTGTCATGTCTAATTTGGAGCGAGATTAAAATTGACTTACCTTGATAAACTCCTTGCTGAAGACAGGCAGTACGTCTCTAAGCATCGTCAGCGTGTGTAGAACTGTGCGGTGTCCTGACAGTAAGGCTTCAGCCTTGATCTGTGACAGACAGTACTCTGCCACTCGGTTGGAGGCTGGGTGGATCCGTGGCACCTGGTCATTAGATAATAAATATCTGGGACATTATTGCACACACGGTCATCAGACCCCAAACTAAGCAAAGCTTGTAATATGGCTGCCAGAGACTAATATATACATATATATTTTTAAATACATACTTAAATAGATATTACCACCCAGATAGTAGAACAAACACAAATGTTCATCACACAAATGTTTGTCCTATGTGGGAATCGAACCCACGCCCCCAAGCGCAGAAGTTAAGTTCACTACCAACTAAGCTAACGGGGCTGTCAAATGTTAATGTATACAGGGCCTAATATTAAGCATATACCCTTTCCCTTCACTTTAAGATCATCATATGAATGTTTGCCCTACGTGGGAATCGAACTCACGCCCCCATGCGCAGAAGGTAGGTTCACTACCAACTGAGCCACCGGGGCAGTCAACATAAAGGCCCACCATATAGTTGTGTTGTGCGGTTGCCAGTGGCCACCCCAGTGAGAAAGTAAGTAGTACCCTATATACATCGAGATATAATACCTATAATATAGCTAAGTGAAATAAAAAAACGTTCGAGCGTCGTTGTTCATACCTAGACATCAATTATATACATAGTGTACAATACCACATTTACTTCAATTTAGACGTTATGTCGCTTGCATAGTGTTCAACATCGCTTGTCCGCTGTGTTATCTTAGCACTGGCATCGCGCAGCGTTGTAGTCGGATCGCGGTTACTTTACAACTAACAATGAAGTCGGCGCAATGTGTATTTTGCGCCGAGTTTTGCTTCGGTCATTTTTTTGGCACGATTGTGACTTTTTAGGTATTGTATTTCGATGCTTATATATGATACAAAATCTATTTCACATTTCATAAGTATGATATTATATTACCTTATTTCTCTGGTCTTCGGAAGGTATCATGAAACAGCTGCCTCTTAAGATCGAAGTAAGAGCGTGATGCGCTGCTTTTCTGACCTGAACAAAAAAAACAATAATTTTGGAGATGTATTCCGCAGACTTACTCACTACAAACTTTTTTAGATGCTTTATATTAGCTTCATTATTAAGGTGAACAGAGGGCAAAAGAGGCGCCCTCATAAAAAAACATAGCAATTATACTTCAAGATAAGTAAATAAAAATTCGACACCCACAGGTTCTCGAGAAGGTAATGAAGTATTTATAAAAAATAAAAAAAACTGACAGAGCCATCTAGCGGGAAAACGCTAGTCATGCCAGATGCATGACATGGTGTCGACTCCCCTCTACCGTCTCACCTCATCTCCAAGCATGGGGCCATATTTTTTTTGGGGCATACACTAGGGATACAATTTTTTGACGCATTTCATGAGTTACCTTTTTTTAGGGGAATTTAATAGGGGGAAATTCTTTTGCCGTAAATTAGATAATTGATTGGATTGATGAATAAAATTTTATGAAGGTGTGTAATCTCGTAGACAATAGCAGAGAATTTTGTTAAAAATAGTCTAGGGTGATCTTGAGTTGACGTTAGGGGGATTTCGAGATGAGGCTAGGGGGAGACGCTTAATCGAGGGTGGAATCACTGTCTCCTATTGCACACGAGTCAAAGAGAGCGTGTTTTTTTATTTTAGTTCTAAGTTTCTACTCACTTTAGGTTTAGAATGCAGTGCAAACGCCAGAACTGAATCGAACACCTTCATTGTATGTGAATCACCCCACAATGCATATTCCTGAGCGCGTAGTAACACCGACAAACAACCTATAGATAAAACAATAAAAATTATTTCAGGATCCTGATCGCGAAAGTCTGTTATTAATCGAGTTAAAAAATATTAAATATTTATTGCTACCAAGGCAAAACCACATATTTGCTACCAAGGCAAAACTACATTTTACTACCCAGGCAAAACTACACATTTGCTACCAAGGTAAAACTATATAATTAGTTGTAACCAAAGCAAAACTACACATTTTCTACCAAGGGAAAAATTACATATTTGCTACTAAGGCAAAACTACACATTTGCTACCAAGGTAAAACTATATAATTATTTGCTACCAAGGCAAAACTACACATTTTCTACCAAAGGAAAAATTACATATTTGCTACTAAGGCAAAACTACACTTTTGCTACCAAGGCAAAATTACATATTTGCTACCAAGGCAAAACTATATATTTGTTACCAAGGCAATATTACATATTTGAAACCAAGGCAAAACTACATATTTGTTACCGAGGCAAAATTACATATTTGCTACCAAGGCAAAACTATATATTTGTTACCAAGGCAAAATTACATATTTGCTACCAAGGCAAAACTACATATTTGAAACCAAGGCAAAACTACATATTTGGTTACCAAGGCAAAATTACATATTTGCTACTAAGGCAAAACTACATATTTGCTACCAAGGCAAAATTACATATTTGCTACTAAGACCAAACTACATACATTGCTACAAAAGGAAAACTACATATTTACTACCAAGGCAAAATTACATATTTGCTACTAAGGCAAAATTACATATTTGAAACCAAGGCAAAACTACATATTTGAAACCAAGGCAAAACTACATATTTGTTACCAAGGCAAAATTACATATTTGCTACTAAGGCAAAACTACATATTTGCTACCAAGGCAAAATTACATATTTGCTACTAAGACAAAACTACATTTTGCTACCATAGTAAAACTATATATTTTGCTATCAAGTCAAAACTTCATATATGTGAGCAAAGTTTTCATACCTATGGCAGCTCTCAGCAAAGCTCCATTCTCACTAGTAGCATTCTTCTCCAGGATATCCGTAAAGACGGTGGATGCATCAGAGAATTGCTTACGGAGCACCGCTTGCGGCACGGCCTTGATACCCATGGAAAGAAGGGTTAGGCTTGCCACGAGACTGTCTTCTAGTTTGGAATCTTTAAGGGTTTCCATCTGAAAAGATTATTGATTTGTTAAATTTTGAAGGTTTAAATTATTTAATTTTATTTCTTATTAGGTTCCATTAGTTAATTTCTCATGTGTATCGTTTTAAAGGAGCGATGGTGGCCAAGTGGTAGCAGTGTGCTTTTCAATTTGACAGCGCTCGGTTCAATCCTCAGCCTTGCACCAGTGACTTATTTAGAGCTTAAATAGTTTACAATACAATATCACTTTATTATACACCATATAAAATAAAATGTTACATAAAATTTATACAAAAACCGGCAGTATAATAGGCGGCCTTATCGCCTTAACCGATTTCTTCCAGGCAACCTTTGTATGGACATGAACTGAAAGAGGAGTAGGGTGGGGTAGGGTATGTGCAGTTTCAATGCCATCGGTCAAAAACGGTGAAGGATAACATTGTGAGAAAACTGGTATATCCAAGAACCTCAAAAGGGTTCACAGTCATAATAACATTCAGGAATGCGCTGGGCCAGCATGGTGGATTAGAGTCTCTCTCTGAGAGAAGGCCTGTGTCCCAGCAGTGGGAACATGATAGACTGATAATGATGATCCCCTGAAAAAAGTTCTCCAACTTGCATACCCCCAGTGCCGTAAATAAGGCTGTGCCATCGGTGCCCAGGCACAAGGCGTCGACTCTGGAGAGGCGCAGAGATAACCACACCAGGACCAAGTTTTGTTTTCAAGGACACAGTTATAGAAGCTCGCACCGGGCGCATAAAAGGCTAGTTACGGCACTGCATACCCCTAATATGTAACCTGCACCTGAAGGATGGTTTTACCAGCCATCCTTCAGGAATCGTTCATTATTCAGGGACAAAAATGTGTTAGTCCAGGATATAAGCTTCCATACCATCAGCTAAATCCGGTCAGTTGTTACAGAGTTGAGTGAAGACAAACATACATACTTTGATTAGAGTGAAAGGGATATATGGAACAGTTGTACACAGCCGAAAGGAGGTCAAACATTGTCCATTCACATTGAAAAATCAATGTGGTTATATATTTTTAAAACATGTTTCATGGCAGTGGTTTGATCGAAATCTGTCTAGTGATTTAAAAGTTACAAGCTCTATTCCAATTTGGTTGTGGGTTTTGAAAAAGAAATAAGTCCACCCATGCGAAGCCGGGACGGGCGGCTTGTCATTAATATAACCGGCCAAGTGCGAGTCGGACTCGCGCTCGAAGGGTTCCGTAGAGTCAGTTAAACATAGAATCACTCGCATTTGAAGTCACAGGTGATTATTTGCATATGCCTACGAGCGATTCAATAATTATCAATATAAATAAAAGCGGCCAAGTGCGAGTCGGACTCGCGCACAAAGGGTTTCATACCATTATCTATAAAAACAGTCAAAAAATCATGTCTGTTGTATGGGAGCCCCCCTTAAATATTAATTTTATTTTAATTATTTATTTTTAAAGTGAATAATATAACTCAATATTCTGTAAATACTTCAAGCGTCTACCTGTTGCCGTTATCAATATCGAACCAAAACAAGCAAAAATATCACATTTGTTGTATGGGAGCCCCCTTAAATATTTATTTTATTCTGTTTTTTTAGTATTTATTGTTATAGCGGCAACAGAAATACATCATCTGTGAAAATTTCAACTGTCTAACTATCACGGTTCATGAGATACAGCCTGGTGACAGACGGACGGACAGGGGAGTCTTAGTGATAGGGTCTCGTTTTACCCTTTGGGTACGGAAACCTAAAAATCACTAATTTTGTAATAACATTTCTCGACTAAAAGTTTTTTGATCGCCAGTTGACATGTTTTTAGATCCCTTATTCAATTCAGTATGGTATTGTGAATTTACCAATAATACAAGTTTAGAAAGGTTCTTGAGTGGAGCCTACAAACCGGAAGATGCAGCGTAGCGCGCCTCCCATTAGATGGACTGACGACATCGTGAGAGTCGCGGGCCATCCAGTGGATGCAGATGGCAGGTTGTCGTTTCAGTGTGGAGGTTAAAGGGGGAGGCCTATGTTCAGCAGTGGACGTCTTATGGCTGATGATGACGACAATTTTAGTACTTACCAAAGCAGCAAAGTATTCGGTTGTAGACTCCTTACCACCGTGTTCCTTGAGAACTTCAGTGACTGCGGCTAAAACTGCCAACATGTCCTTGTGCAATGCATTGTTAGAGTCAAATCTGTTTAGTAATCTGTAAAAAAAATTAACAGTGTGTTAATATGTATGACAGCATTGCCAGACATTCCGATTTTTTATCAAAATTAAATGTGCCGCCTGGGACAGATTCAGTCCTGATTTTCGGGGATATTTTTTTATTCGTAAGATGAATAAGACTCAACTATTTAACGATAGGGTAAATCTGATTTAAAATATCATATTTTTGTTAAAATACATTTTCTATGGCTATTTTTGCTATCTATTGTCACATAAACATAATTTGAACTCGAATAAAAAGATAAGTATTTAAAAACTTCTGATTATTTACGTTTTTTTACTGTGTTCCGCTTTTGACGAAAGAATCTCGTTTTTTTCACTCAAAACGTTCCAAAATCCCGACTTGACAAAAAAAAAACTGGCAACGCTGGTGTGAATCAAATACAAATCATTTATTCGGGCATAATTAATGGTTAGCTATAAATGCTTTTTCATGACAAGTATATTTTTTTTTATGCCATAGGTGGCAAACAAGCAGACGGGCCGTCTGATGGTAAGCAGTCACCATCGCCTATGGATACTAACTCCAGAGTGGAGTAATACTAGAGGCATCACAAATACGTTGCCGACCCTTTAAGACTATTAACTCGTCTTTTGAAGAACCCCATGTTGTAGCTTCCTAGGGGTAAACATGTCTTCGTATTGGGCATGCTTGAATCCCAAGTGTTATCAAGGATTCTATTCCTAGCTCTAAACTCCCTCGCTACACTTGGGATCAATCTTTTGTAGTATTTCCACAAAATATTCTACCACTTCGTGTGAATAAAGTCTAAAGCCGCTAAAAGAATGCGTCTGATAGTTGCCATAACATTGTAAAAAGCTGAACAAAAACAGTAAATTTCAACCATAAGATTGTACATGGTTGTCAAAATTCTAATGTTTTAATTTAGATTTTTAAAATGTTAATGCAGCTGTCAGAATCTTTCTCTCAGAGAACGGACTGTATTGTGTTATACTGACTTGCTAAAACTGATATTCGAACACTGGCTCCAGTCCGATGCAAATGTTTGAAACGTCTTGTTAGTCCCGGATCTCATACTCGCCGTATATTCTGATTCACTACCCTCATCCAACGTTTTAACAGACATGTTTTCAAACTCCTTGGCAATTGTCAGCTCATTCTCAGCTTCAGACTTTTGCTTGTTGTGGCTGTAAGTTATCATGGCATCGTGCTTGAGGACTGCTTGCTGGGTTAGACCAGTATTGCCTAAAATAATGAATATAAAATATCAAATGTTAGTAGGTAGGTGATTACCAAATAAGTTAAAAAAAATGTGATAATGTTCTACGTGAAGCTAGGACTCATAGAAAAGGAGTTTTCGTGGTATAGTAGTTTAATTAGTGGTTAAAGTTAAATAAATACAAACAAACCTAAATTCTCCTGAAAAAATCGGGATTTCGCCATCTCCCGGTATTTTTGTATCTTCGGGTTGGAGTTGGAAGATTGTCCTTTCTGCCATCTCTTCCCCTTCGATTTTCCTTTGAGTTTAGACCTGAATTTCCCCATTTTCTTATTTCATAACACTCTTTTATTTTTCAGAAAAATACACCGCACGTGGTATAAACGCGTTTTTCAAAATGAAGTTAGCCGCGGCGCCCCTGCAATGACAATATCACTGTCAATGTCAAAATTACAGCTTCACTATAGCCAAGGTTGCGTTTACGGCACTTATCCAGACTAAAACTTATACTAGATGAACGATAAAACACCCGTTTTGGGACTCCACGAGGTGAAAAATTATACCGGCGAAAATTTAAACTGCCCGTTTACGGGCGTCCGCTGGTATAAGTTTTCGCCTGACTAGATTACATTTTATCTACCTTTTGAGGTCGCTAAATTTTCGCCTGCTGTCAGATTGACAGCTGTTGAGGAGGTTAAGCCGTTTTTGATATTATTTTGTTCGAATCTTTTTGGTGTAGATGTTTTTATTTAAAATAATTTTTTATATCTATATAATGATAGATTGATATTTCATATTTTACTATTATATACCATTTTATTTTACTATATTTTACTTGACATTTATTTATTATTGAATTTGACAGCTAGTATTGACATATATGACATAGAGCTATGACGCCGTTCAGCGAACCTCCGTTAGTTTAATTTTTCACTGGTGAAAAATTCGCCGAGTCCGTAAACGCTCCCCAACATAACAATGAAAAATAGGCAGAGTTGCTATGTAAAAACTAGTGTTATTAAAGACCCTATGTAGTACAATTCGTTCCTCACTACGCAAAACTAGTCATTGAAAAATTTTACGTTCCGAATCATACTTACATGCTTAAGGATGCCAACAGTGCCAATGAGACAATGCACTGACCAAAAAAAAAACATCCTAGATATGAGAATCAACTTGGCAAAAAGGTTTTTTTGTTATAACCGTAATAGACACGTCTACGAGGCTGACATACCGGATGACTGTCAGCCAAGTTAACATGTCTGTTGCGTCATTTACCATTAGCAAAGTGGGCGTCGGTCGCTTACGCTGTTGGGTTTGATTCGGTACGCGCATAAATGGGAACTAAAGAACATAGTTCCTTAGAAAGAACGGAACGTAATTCTTCAATAAAATTATTTTTCATTCACCACTCGATTATTTTCATTGACGTTTTTCTTGTTTGTAAATAATAACCGCTGGAAATAGTAAGCAATGCGAAAACTCGCATTCCTCGATTAACCGCACATTACGTAAACGTAACATATTGCTCGTTAATGAGTCAAATGGCAATGGTATTATCATAACCTATTCCGATTTTGTTTGGACCTGTAGTGATGGTGTAATTAAGCTATGAGACATTATAATGCCTCCGTTTTTAAGAAAGAAAGCGACCAAATCCTTCCCAGTTAAAGTGTGCACGCTAGACGCGGAATTGGAGTTCAACCTTGAGGTAAAATGCTATAAATACATTGTTGTTGTTTAGGTGTACCTAATTGTGTGGTGTAAGAACAACGATTCCCCTGTGAGTCACAGGGACAGATTAACGCATAGTACAGGTCTTGGGGCCAGTGTGCTAACTTGATAATTTGTTAAATTAGCACCACTAATACAGTTATTGTACATAATTAAGAGCTGATATGATACACATGCCTGGCATTCTTATAATATTATATCTACACTAATATTATAAAGAGGAAATATTTGTAGGTTTGTAATGAATTAACTCAAAAATTACTGGACTGATTAAAAATGTTCTTTCACCTTTAGAATGCTATATTATCCCTGAGTAACATAGGCTATATTACTATACGTTGATCCCAAAACATGTTTAAAAAAAACACCCGTGCGAAGCCAGGACGGGCGCCCACTATACAACAACAACATATAAAAGGCGATTTGTGTATGTTCTCTATAGAATCCGAAACGGCTGGACCAATTTTGATGAAATTTTCAGGCAATCTTCAAGTAGCCCAAGGAGTGGCAGGGAACAAGGATACATACATGCACACATCGCCTTTTATATAGATAATTTAGATATATACAAACAACACTAGCTCATTGTAAATGCTCTGTGACCCTAGATAATAAGTCAAAGTACCTACCGACAATACATAAGTATGCATAATGTATATCGTTGTACTTGCATACCTTCTTAATGCATAATGTAACACTTTGACTGACAATTATGGGTATTTGGACTATTTGTTACGACTAACATAAGAACTGAATAATTGAAAACGGCTTCAGTTACATTCTATGCATAATGTCATGTTATGTACATATTGCATGTCATTCAAGTTGAACTATATAAAACTTTTATCAAGATAGACACCGCAAATTCACCTACGTGGCTTGCCTTAAGCTGGATCAATGCTCCAACTAGCATGCCAACTAGTATGCCAATCATCTTGCCGTAGCATGTCAGATGTCAATTCATAAAAAGTTAACTATTCTCGGAAACTCCGAGAATAGTTTTGCGCTATAGAATCCGGAATGTGGATATTCGCCAAAGAACTCGAGTCACCGACATAGCTTTTAAAATTTACAAGTTGAAGTGGCAATGGGCAGGCCACATCACTCGAATAAAACGATAGGTAAGAAAGGTTCTTGAGTGGATATCACGAATCGGAAGACGCAGCATAGGTAGTATTCCCACTAGATGGACCGACAACATCGTGAGAGTCGCGGGCATCCAGTAGATGCGGATGACAATGTTCAGCAGTGGATGTCTTATGCAGTTATGGCTGATGATGAAACTATAAAAACTCATCAAAGCAGTTGGCCGTGTGAATGGTATTAAACTATTTAGACTAAACTACTCTAGATTATTTACAGTAGGTTACAAAAAAAATATACTGGATTTTTATATAATTTGACATGCTTGCGGGATCTATGCAGATGAAGGTTTGTGGACTATATTCTGTCCTCTGTTGTAAACGTCAATCATGCATGTCTGTGCATGTCTTGCAAACATCATAAATACTTGTATAATTGTACGAGTGAGCACTTTTATACATTGGTATCGGACAAACATTTGTGTAATCCCTCCGATAGGCCAAGAATGTGCACAGACATTTGTTGTTTTTTTTAACAACTGCAAAATAGGAGGAGGTTCTAAATTGTTTTTTTTTTTTTTCGTTACCTCAGAACTTCGTCATTTATGAACCGATTTGGAAAATTCTTTTTTAACCGACTTCCAAAAAGGAGGACATTCTCAATTCGACTGTTTTTTTTAAATGTTTGTTACCTCAGAATTTTCGACTGGGTGAACCGATTTTGATGATTCTTTTTATAATTTTAAAGCTGGTGCTTCCCGTGTGGTCCAATTTCAATTTGGTCCAGTTCTATCATTTTTATGAAGTCGGTTTTTTTTATTGATAATTATTTATGTTTGTTACCTCAGAACTTCGTAATTTATGAACCGATTTGGAAAATTCTTTTTTTAATTGAAAGAATATATGCACTTTCTGATTAGTGCTATAGAAAGATTATCAAAATAGGTTCAATAGTTTTAAATGGGCTTTTAAATCAAAACACAAATTTTTGTTACATTTTGTATGACAGTGTGATCATCCAAGTAATCGAATTTGTGCATTTTATACTAAGTAATTTTGTGAAGGCGGTATTATAATTGATAATTATAGCTGTACAATAATGAAACAGACGTATACATAATCATAATCTTGTCACTTTCTTGCATTACAATTATTATAAAGTATAATAAAAAATAAACAGAAAATGGGTGAAATTCAATAAACGGGATTCATCCCCTAAAGTCCCACTTTAGAGGTGGAATATTCTTCAAATTTAAATAGAACCAACCTAGAGATATTATGGCTCTTATGTCAACTGGTGCCACTCCATACTGATCCCGCGGGATGAGCTGACAATTTCATTAATTTTAATATTTTTAACCGACTTCCAAAAAGGAGGAGGTTATCAATTTGACGGTTTTTATTTTTTAAATATTTGTTACCTCAGAACTTTCGACTGGGTGAACCAATTTTGATGATTAAAAAAAAATTAAAGGGTGCTTCCCGTGTGGTCCCATTTAAATTTAGTCTATTTGGACGACAGATGATAGGAATAAAAAGTTCGATGTGTGTGTGGTGTCGTTGGGAACACGACTTTTCCCCCTGTTTGTGGGGAACCACAACCACAACCCCCTGAGAGGACAGACAGGAATAATCCAAAATAACGCCCTAGCTCGGTCGAATTTACCTTTGGAATAGCCACATCCTGGTTGTGGCGAAAAGTGTAAACCCGTAACAGACGTATCGAACTTGGCTGACGAACCGCCATCTGACCAACAGAGAGAAAGAGTGAGAATATAATTTCCCTTCCCCTGGTCCCATTTCAATTTGGTCCAGTTCTGACTTTTTTATGAAGTCGGTTTTTTTATTGATAATTATTAATAAAAAAAAAACAATTTTAATTTCAAATCTATGTAAGTACAGACGTGTAGAAAATTATTAGAATGAATTAAAAAAAACCCGTAACATAACAAAAAAAAAAACAACTAGTCGAATAGAGAATCTAATTATGTGATGTGAGTTAAAGAATATCAACAATGTTTTTCCGCAGTGCCAGAGGCCGGTAGCCTTTTTTTTAGTTTGGGCTAAGTCCAGTGTTTTTAAATGTATCGAAACCGACCTTATTAAATTCAAGGAATATAGAGTTTAACTAATGGCTGTCAAATTATACCTTCGTTTCGGGGGAGCAGTAATCCGCGTTTGCAGAATACTACCCAACTTAAAGGTAACATTTCAATGTTAAGGTGTTATGTTTCATCTTTGGCGGGAAATTCAAATTTCAAACAGTTTTTTTGTCCTTGTAGCTAGGCCGGGTAATTATTGTGAAATGACACAGTGTTTGCGACAATAGTTGGTTGTTTTTTAAATTATCATGTACAGTTATTAATCAGTAACTCGCCATATTACTTACATTTGGCCCAATCCGCGGTAATCGATACCAGAAAGTAAAAAAATAAAGTAGCGAATATGTATACCAAAATTGAAAATGAATAGGCTTTATGTTATTAATTTTCATAATTTAAAAGAAATTTTTCAATATTTTCGCCAATTTTCGTAATATTTTGTTCAAAGTCTGAAGAATCCAAAGTCAGTGAAGCAGCGAAAAAAAATATACTTAAATGCTAACACGTTTTTTTTAGTCAATTACATTGACAGCCTGTCATTTTAATTTGCTCTCGATGCTGCGACTCATTATTATTTGTTGTAAAAAAGTTGGATTTAATCAGGTAAGTAGGTAGTAATAATTTTATTGATAAAATTGTAGCCGCAAGTATTGGTGTAACGCCCGTCACAAAATGCATAGAAAAGTTAATGCTAAATGAGCATACTAACTTTTATTTTGTAATGGACCTTGCGAAAGTAAGGATATGTGATTAAACAATACCTGAAAAGTATTTGTGTGCTTTAAAAAGACTTCACATTAAAATACAGGCTGGGTTTATTTGTGTAACACCCGTCACAATCTCTCTCACTAATGTTATACTTTTTTTAGTGCACAATAGTAATGTAATAAGTTCAGATGTAGACAATATTAGGCTTAAATGTTGATGATAATGTCCTCGAGGTGTGCCTTGCCGCAACAATTCATTATTTTTTTGCAAAGCCATTGCTTTGGAGTGCTTGGCTTATCAATAATTTATTTTTGCAGTGTGGATGTAGTTGGACTGCAAGTACAGCACTATTTCAGTTACTTAGGAAGAAACTACATTTCATATGGTCTTATAGGCAGTTCAAGCACCCAAAAATGTATTTTGTTCAAAGTTACATTCAAAGGTTATTTACAAAGTGGAGATAACCAACAAAGAAAAGAGCAGAAAAAAAATGATAAATTAAAAAAAATAACAAAAAAAAGCAACGAAAATGATTGGAAACGTAAAAAGAAGAAAAACATAGATGAGACAATTACAGAAAATTATAGTTCAAGAAACCAGATATTAGATAGAGCAGAGAGTGTATAGTTTAGAGAAGTTGCCTTTTCCCACTCTATTTACAATAGAGAACATGTTTATTTTATAAATTTGTCTCATAGGTTGATGATAATGGCCAAAAGTCATATATAAAAATAGTTATTCCAGTTTTTAATTGTTATAATAATAAATAAGTCTCAAAATTTACAATTTTGTTTGTTTAATTTGCACTCGTAACACCCGTCACAAATCTTGTAACACCCGTCACAAGCTTTTCTTGTAAAAAAGACATGAAAAATAATATATGCACAAAATACTTGAAGTTATCTGAAAGGAAGATTCTTTAACTCTCTACTTACTCGTAGCTATTAATTTTTCGACAAAAATTTCTAATTTAGCTGAACTTTTAATGATTGACCAACAAGGTAGCATATTTTGCAAAGTACTCGTAACACCCGTCACAGGGCTTAAATCTATTGTTGCATCTAAACGCTTGAATAATTTCTTGTTTATTTGTTTTAATTTGAAAAATAATTAAAATTTATTTCACTATATTCATAACGCAGACGTTATTTAGGAATTATAACAGTTTGAATGCGTACAAATGTAACACCCGTCACCGCGGACTGGCCCATTTGTCAATAAACCGTTTGAAACGGCAAAAATTTGTTTATTGACAAATGTATGTAATAATGTGCATTAGAGATAATAAGCTTTACGTGAGATTGTAAAGAATAATAATCAATTTTCGCAAACATCGTTTACAATAATTACTCGGCCTAGCTACAAGAACAAAAAAACTGTTTGAAATTTGAATTTCCCGCATAACGTGAAAAGTTCCACCTTAAGGGGATGAAAACTTAGTCGTTGGTGAAATGATCATCCACATAAATATCATAGATCGGTGGAAATCGCACACTGTGTTTTTCTAACCGACTGCTAAAAAGGAGGAGGTTCTCAATTCGACTGTTTAAAAAAAAAAGATTTTACCTCAAAACATTCGACTGGGTGAACCAATTTTGATATTTTTTTTTATTTGCAAGCTGGTGCTTTCCATGTGGTCCCATTTCATCCAAGTATACGAAATTGCGTATTTACTAATTAACCGACTTCAAAAATAGGCGGAGGTTTTATGTTCCACTGTTTACATCTACTTTTTTAATATAATGTTCAGTGATATCTCCGCCAACTGTTGACCGATTTCAATTTTTTATCTTTTGTTCGGTAGGGTATACTTCCAATTTGGTCCCATTGTCACCAAGTCAGGATCTGATGATGGCATCCCAGGGAAATCGAGGGCAACCCTCGAATTTTATAGGCACTTATAACTTTTTCATATATTTTTGAAGACAGTTTTTAATGTGATCCACTTGTTAAATTTAATTTTTCATTATTATTTGTTTCTAGTGGCGTGCTACAGGAAGAGACTTATTTGACTTAGTATGTCGGACCATAGGGCTGCGAGAGACGTGGTTCTTCGGACTGCAGTTCGAGGATACGAAACACTTTATAAGCTGGCTGAAGCTGGATAAAAGAGGTGAGTTTTGTGACCCCGTCGCCACATCAGCTAGACTGCTTTTCATTGTCATTATGCACAATTCCATCTACGTCACTGGAGCCACTGTGCCAGCGCCCAGGGCTTCAATCCGATACTTCAAGGAGTTGGGTTGGCTCGTGTAACTGCTGGTAGGGGGAAATGCACAATACACTCCAAGCGGGACGTCATTGCAGGACTCATCGCTCTCATCTCGAATAAGAATAAGGTTTCTCTCAGAGAGAGAACGCCTGCCCCGGTGGCCCAGTTGGTATTGAACCTGCCTTCTGCGCTTGGGGGCGTGGGTTCAATTCCCACCTATAGGGCAAACATTCATGTGAATAACATGTGTTTTTATTATATTACTGGGTGTCAGTAGTTCAAAAGGATAAAAATCCCCCGGAAAATCTATTACTCTACTTTATTGTAATTTATCTCCCCTTACAGTGCAAGACCAATGTGTCTCCCAGATGCCGGGCACACCGTTCATGCTGCTCTGCAAGCTATACCCCGAAGATGTGGCCGAAGAGCTCATCCAAGAGGTGACCCAGCACCTGCTGTTCCTTCAAGTGAAGCAGGCTATACTGACGATGGACATTTACTGTCCTCCAGAGGCTTCGGTGCTGTTAGCGAGCTACGCTGTCCAGGCCAAGGTAGATAGATTTGTGGTTAGTGGCCGTTTTGATACTCAAATATTATGAAATGCTACTAAATACATAGTCGAACCCACAGATCTTTATCAGGTTAGAAGCCGCGACCTAGTCAAATTGTATGCAATTTCAGCGTACCGCATTTTTTGTACGTCGCGAGAGTAATTAAAACCATTTCTATTTTTAGTCATCGCTTAAAAATTGTGAAGGTAAACATCGTGTGGAAACCGGTATGTCCAAGAACCTCAAAAAGGTTCAAAGACGTTCACCAACATGCACTAGGCCAGCATAGTGGATTAGGGACCCAGACTCTGAGAGAAGACATGTGTCTGAGCAGTGGGCACATGGTAGGCTGATAATGATGAGAGTGATTTACTGATAGTTAACTATACACGTGGCTAATTGCTTTCGGAGAGTTTTTACATTTTACTACGGCCATCGAGATATAAATTTTATAGAGTCACAATTGTGCCATAAAATGGCCGAACCAAAACTCGGCGCACGCCGACTTTTTGGTTAGTTGTAAGGTAAGACTACAACGCCGCGCGATGTCAGTGCTACGATGCCCTAGCGGCCAAGCGACGTTGAACACTATGCAAGCGACATGACATCTAAATTGAAGTAAATGTGGCATTGTGAACTATATTTTGGTTATACATTGGTATTGTATCTCGATGACTACGGCGCAATTTGTCATTTTTTTTATTGGCGTTTAACTGCCAAGACGACATAGATCAAACTGAATTAAGTTGGTGCATTGATCCAACTTAAGACAGGCCATCATCCGCGAAGTAAACTCGCAGGGTCTAACCTGGTAAAGATCTGTGGTTACATTAAGACCAAGCACACGACCAAACATTTTCTGTATGTATAGAAACACCGCTAATGTCTTTGTTCAATTGAAACTTCTCAGTGGAACATTTGGCAATGAGTATGCATCAGGATTAGGGCTGTGGCTGATGCATCCAGAGACGTCTATTGTCTAGGCCTCAGGTCATTGAAAAAAATATATTGGTTTGTTGTACAGAAAAGCAATGGAAGCGAAAATGCTTGAAGTGGGTACTCTACTAAAATATTTTTATAATTAAGTAAAAAACTACACATACTGAAAAAATAAATTGGCTGATAAATTTCTGAGATATGAGCGTTTAATATTGACTGCCCCGGTGGCTCAGTTGGTAGTGAACCTGCCTTCTGCGCTTGGGGGCGTGGGTTCGATTCCTACCTAGGGCAGACATTCATGTGATGAACATTTGTGTTTGTTCCAAGTCTGGGTGTTAATATCTATTTAAGTATGTATTTAAAAATATATATGTACGTATACCTATCATTCTCTGGCAGCCATATTACAAACTGTGCTTAGTTTGGGGTTAGATGACCATGTGTTCAAAATGTCTCAGTTTTTTTTGGTGGGGATAGGGTGGGGGGAATGCTGTGTCCCTCTTCCGCAAAGCGTGTGTTAGGGTAGCATTTTTATAGGGCGCGCACGGTTTGACGTCATAAAGTGCTATAGTGCGATCTCTGTGATCTTTTTTCGTTTTTGAACAAATTTTAATTTTGTTTTCGTTGATTGGCTCTAGTTATGGTTAGTTTTTTTTTATGAGATAATAATTATAAATAGGACACATACCTATCCTATGGAGTCGTCCATTAATCACGTGAGGCTCGAAAGGGGAGGAAATATATCACGTAATTAAGCTCTGTAAATAACTAGATTATACTTGTATTTTATTGTCGCGGGCATCCAGTGGATGTTGATGGTAGGCTGTCGTTCAGTGTGGAGTTTAAAGTGGGAGGCCTATATTCAGCAGTGGTCGTCTTCTGGTTGATAATGATGGTGATGATACTTGTATCAAAGTTAATACTGAGATGCCTATGTCCAGCAATGGGATAAGGAAGGCTGTGGATGATGATGATGACTCTGTTTTTTTTAATACTTTGTACCAAAAAACAAAAAAATACAATTAATTTTGGAAAGGCTTAAAAAGTTGCTAAAACATCAAGGCCCTGGCCTTAACCGCTAAAATGGAGACCCTTAGATTGTATATAATATTCCAAAGATCGTAAAGGATCTTCTCCGTTGCCCCCAGTACGGAGATTACGATGAAAGCGCGTACAAGCCAGGCATGCTGGCTAGCGAGGATCTGCTGCCTCAGAGAGTGATCGACCAGTACCAGATGACGCCCGAGATGTGGGAGGACAGGATCAAGATCTGGTGAGTGAAGAGCCTTAAGGCTCAGAATATTGCGCGCTGCTATCTAACTCACATTTGACACTTTTTATTTTTAACCGAATAAAAAAAAAGACGGGTGCTCAATCCGTATTGAGAACCCCATCTTGTATTTTTTGAGGTGAAAACTTCTTTAGGCGCGTTGAGTACTTTTTGAGTAAACAAAAATCATGGAACTGGCTTCATCGTCACGCTGTCACAGAATACATAATACAGTGCATTGTAAAACAGCGCCATCTCTCGTACAATAGTTGAATTACTACTTAAGTTTTCACATCTGACGTCCAGTCTTATGACTGATGTGTTTTTTTACTAGGGTTCCGTAGCCAGAGGGTAAAAACGGGACCATGTTACTGAGCCTACGCTGTCTGTATGTCTGTCCGTCCGTCCTACCTTTAAATGGTAGTAGCTTTCGAACCGCATTAAATAGCCGGTTGGAATTTACACAGAATATGTAATGTTATGGCGGATTAATTAGGTAAAAACAAAAATAAATAATAATAAAAGGGGGAACAACAAATGCGAGTTGGCTGCATCCGGTATTCTGGCCCTTAATACGTATCTGATTTCTCTTTCAACAGGTACGCAGATCATAAAGGCATGTCTCGAGATGAAGCAGAGATGGAGTACCTGAAAATAGCGCAAGATCTGGACATGTACGGTGTTAATTACTTCGCTATAAAGGTACATATATTGAAATTCTACCTTTTTTTACTTTCTTAACACCATCGAGATACAATAACTATAGAGTCACAATGTCCGAACCAAAACTCTGCGCACGCTACGCACTGCGCCGACTTTTAGTTAGTTTCAAGGCAACCGCGATCCGTCTACAACGCCGCGCGATACCGGTGCTACGATGCCCTAGCGGATAAGATTTCAATATGTGCAATAAGGATGCCAACACAATTTTAGAGCCGTGAAATTTTGTTAAGTTTAAACAAAGATTACATGAGAATCAACACCATTGTCTTGTAGATCTTATATGCAGCATCACTTTGTCTGTAAATTGGCACAGTATGAAGTTTAAACAATGATACATGAGAATCAACACCATTGTCTTTTAGATCTTATATGCAGCATCACTTTGTCTGTAAATTGCTACAGTATGAAGTTTAAACAATGATACATCAGGATCAACATCATTGTCTTGTAGATCTTATAAACAGCATAACTTTGTCTGTAAATTGGCACAGTATGAAGTTTAAACAATGATACATCAGAATTTACACCATTGTCTTGTAGATCTTATATGCAGCATCACTTTGTCTGTGAATTGCTACAGTATGTTTTTTTTTTCTACCTTCCAGAACAAGAAAGACACAGAGTTGTATCTAGGTGTAACAGCTCTGGGTCTCAACATATATGAGAAGGATAACAAGTTGACTCCAAAAACAACGTTCCCTTGGTCGGAGATCAAACACATTTCGTTTGACGACAAGAAATTTGTCATCAAGTTTGTTGACAAGTCCGTCAACAATTTTATATTCTTCTCGCCTAAGGGGATGAACAAACTGGTAAGTGCTAATTTATTCCGACTTCAAAAAAGGAGGGGGTTCTCAATTATTTTTTAATGTTGGTTACATCCGAATTCTGTCATTTATGAATTGATTTGAATTTTTTTGACACGCTTTTGTTAGCTTGGTAATGTATCTATGTAACGGAATCTTTGAACGTGATTTTCACTCCTTTCAAAACGACGGATTGATTTGAAACTTTGCACACTTATAGGACCGATAACAATGCAATAATTTTAATAGTTTGTCCCATCATCCTTTCCAGGATCTTCTAGATTAGCAATTTTAAAGCGTGTTTTTTAGTTTTTTTTAAACCACGAGAATTATTTTTATTGAAAATGGTCCCATATAAATTTCATCAAAATCGGTTTAGTAGTTTGGCTGTCAAAGTAACTAGAAAATTCGGTTACTTGGATGCTTCGAAAAATTATACATAGAAGTCACAACGCGTAGAAAATCATAGTCATAGTTAGCGCTTCTCAATTGTTAACTAAACCAAACTCTTCTGTAACTGCTGTTGGTAGGTAGGTACGTCTGTAGGTTACCACACTTTTGCTATCGTAACTTTGGTTACAAAACCTGTTAGATACCGTAACATTGTTACAGATATTAGACCTATGCATCGGCAACCACGATCTGTACATGCGCCGACGGAAACCGGACACAATGGAAGTGCAGCAAATGAAAGCGCAGGCCAAAGAAGAAAAACAGGTATATTAAGAGATAACTAAGCATCCAATCTGTGGTTCCAAAATACCCACCTAATTCACTATCATAAGTAAAACGCCAATCAGAGCGCATGACGTCACAATATTTAAAATGTAGCCCATAAATATAGCTGATTAATGAAAACATAATAAAAATCTGACCAGAAATAAGCAACTTATAAGCATTTAAATATCATGCTAGACAGAGAGCGCGAAACAGCAAATTATGACGTCACTTCTCTGTACGCCATATAAATTATATTCTGACAAGTATGGCGCACAGAGGCGTGACGTCATTTTTGTTTTGTGGGAAAGGGACAGAGTTTTCTCTGCCAAAAACTTCAAACGCTTATATATCAGAACATTATATGTTCTTATTGATACCGCACTGCATCGATTTTAAGCAATCTTTAGAATGTAGGCCCTGCGACACAGGCGTCTCGCCTTGTGCAGGGACTACAAGCACTTGTAAACCTACATTAATTTACCTCGTTCCCCCATGCCTTAATTCACTTTTTATTTTTTAAATTAAACTTTGTAAATCGTCTAGTTGATTAGGTTAGTATGCAAGTGCATTGGAAAATAAAATATTTGTATAAATTTGTTTTATTAACGGAATTAAATTATTCTTGATTATTATATTCTTCATTCTTCTTATTCTTTCAATAAACATATTATATTTACTTAAATTCTTCATCAAGCTATTGGTTTTAACCACAGAAAAGAGAAGGGTACGAAAAAAATCTCACTTCAGTGGTTTTAGCGATATAAACATCAGTCATCTACCCTATTATACATCGATTTATAGACATTTAAAACATGTGTTCATATAGCGAAAGTTTAAAAAGGAATAGGGGAATATTTTGGGGGTGTAATAGGGAATTATGTTTTCAGCGTCGTCAAATCGAGCGCAACAAGCTGGCGCGGGAAAAGCAACTTCGCGAGGCGGCGGAGCGCGAGCGAGCTGCCATGGAGCAGCGGCTACTGCAGTACCAGGAGGAGATCCGACTGGCTAACGAAGCGCTGGTACAAACAGTCTCTTTCACGAATCTCTAGTGCATTTCCGCTTGAACGTCGAAGGGTACAACGGAACCCTACCCTATTACTAAGACTCCTCTGTCTGTCCGTCTGTCTGTCTGTCCGTCTGTCACCAGGCTGTATCTCATGAACCGTGATAGTTAGACAGTTGAAATTTTTACAGATGATATATTTCTGTTGCCGCTATAACAACAAACAATGTAAATATTTAAGGGGGCTCCCATACAACAAATGTGATTTTTTTGCTCGATATTGATAACGGCAACAGGTAGACGATTGAAATATTCACAGAATATTTAGTTATGTATTCACTTTAAAAATAATTAATTAAATTCAAATAAAACAAATATTCAAGAGGGCTCCCATACAACAAACGTGTTTTTTTTTAGTTTTTGCTCGATATTGATAACGGCAACAGGTTAGACGCTTGAAATATTCACGGAATATTGAGATGTTATTCACTTTAAAAATAAATAAATTAAAATAAAATTAACATTTCAGGGGAGTTCGACGTGTTGACGTAAATAAGAATGTTCAATCATATATCTGTCACAATAACTGGCGACAGAGTTTCCTTCTCATTTCCGTTCTATTTACTTCTCTTTTCTGTGGGTGCAACTGGCAAAAACGAAATTTCTTACAAAAATGCCTTGACAGCCATTCTAATTTAAACAGAAAAACACCTTTTTCTATGCTTCCGGGCATCCATCATGTTCATAGTGTGGTGATGATGTACTTGTATCCCCAGCGTCGTTCTGAAGAGACGGGCGAGCTGCTCGCGGAGAAGGGTCGCGTGGCGGAGGAGGAGGCCTCACTCCTGGCGCAGAAGGCGGCTGACGCTGAGCGTGAGAACGCACGCCTCAGGCTCTCTAGTATCAAGCAAGAAGAGGAGAAGGTATCGTTTTTTAACCGACTCCCAAAAAGGAGGGGGTTCTCAATTTTATTTTATTTATATAATTTATTAAATATCTTTACCTTATAGGTTTTTTTTGTGTTTAAAAAATAAAAAAAATGTGCAATCGTGTCTTAAAAAATCTTGTAAACTCAGCGCGTAATTTTCACACAACTTCGAACCGAAATTCAAAACAATCTTCGAAGGCATACTTGCCAAGCCGCTTGCTTTCCGTGTGGTCCCATTTCAATTTGGTCCAGTTCTGACATTTTTATGAAGTCAGTTTTTTTTATATTGATAATCTTCCCCATAGGTTCACTTAGAACGGAAAACGCGCGAAGCGGAATATTTAACAGCGCGTTTGGTAGAGGAATCGGAAAAGCGCGCAGCGGAAGCGGAAAGGTTACGCGGCGAATTGATCGCAGCGAGAAACGCGGAAAAACATGCCAAAGAGAAGCTGTTGAACTTCTTGACTAGGACGTCGAATGGTTCGCTGCCACCGCCTTCAGTTACTAATGTAAGTATACTTCTCTATCTCTCTTATTCTCTTTCTCAATCTCTGTCTCGCTCCCTCTATTATACAGGGTTGTTGGTATCTCCATGCAGTGGCGTAGCTATCGGAGGGCTAGGCGGTGCTGTGCACCGGGGCCCTCAAGCTCAGGGGGCCCTCGGACCCTGACCAGCAACCTCAAACTGAAGTGGCGAAAAAAAAACCATCATACACATTCAGTGTACTTACTAGCTTGAGCACAATAAAGAGTTGATGATAATGTAGCTTTGTGCCTTTAAAGTATTTATATTTTTACTTGATAAAACCTAACCCAGGTTAGAGAGGGCACAATTTTTATTTCACCAGGGCCTTTGGTTACCTAGCTACGCCACTGTGTCCATGGACCAGGGTATGTCCTAAACCCGGGTTCGTTAAATAAATCAAATAAAATAAAACTGCGACCAGAACCACCGGAGTATGGGCAGCAGCGTCCTATTAGTACAAGGTGAACGTACTGCGATCCACAAGCCGCCTGCCAAGCGTGGATTAGCTCTTCCTGTAAATTGCATCTTGCACGTGCAAATTTGTAAATAGCGGCAAGGATTCATTTTCTATATGATCGTTCTTGATAGCGGAAAGTATTTTCTTGTCTAATTCAAAAAGTGTAAAACTAGTTTTTCTTGTTTCAGTCGTCAACAGTCCCCTCAAGTCTCTTCCCCTCAACGTGTTCGTTGCCGGCGGAATTGGGAAGCGACGGCACTAACGGCGTTAACGGAATTAACGGCATTAACGAGACGGAACACGACTCGTACCAACTAGTGCCCGACGACGACCCCCACATACATCGGCTCTCCATCGAGATTGAGAAAGAGAGGTGTGTATTCTGTGTATATGTGCGTCCCTTTCATACACATTTGGAAGGGATTAACAGACTTGTAATGATATCTTTCTATACAGGGTTACACATTAATCCTGTACTAAATCGAAACGAGATCATTATATATATTTTATCGCGAATAAGCCCCTTTTGACCACCAACTCGTTTGTTGGTAAGCGACGATGTGGTCGAAGCGAACGAAGATACCTATTCACTCTTGCCTTGTAAAGGCCCAGATTATGTCTCTCAGGAAACATGGAAGCCGGCAGGTTGTTCCAATCCTTGACCGTATCAGAAACGTAGAATCGAAACGTTTGGTACGTATCCAAGGAAAGTTCACAATGTATGAGTGGTAATGGGCCGATTTCCTACTTGTCATGTAGTAGAAAGGAGTGTAGATAAGGTCGTGTAGCTCCGATGTACATTCTCCAAAATGAATCCTATAGAAAATTGACATAGTCGCTACTTTACGGCGGTGTTCTAGACTTGAGAAGTTTCTTAGCCACTAACTTCATCGCCCATAAGTCGAGCAGCACGCCGATCTACCGATTCAAGAGCTTCGATCTGGTATTTCACCATTTTGCTCCCTCTTGCTGGTATACTCATCATTATGGACAACTTTTACTGTGGGACCAACCCTGAAATTGTGAAAAAATACCAGCTGTTCTTTATTTATTTTGTTGAGTGGTAATTTCTTTATTTATTAATTAACAAAATGCTTACAGTTGGACTAAAGCTCAAACCATTCAAATATAATAGAATATAACTAATTTACCTACTTAGAAATAACACTAGATATGTGGCAATTGAATTAACATGTCATAAAAAATGTCGACATGCTGGAATTCGTGCGCAAACGCATTGAGTAGTGCCACAGCCCGCCGCGTGGGCGCGTTGGTGTGACCGTTCTATGGAACAACTGATTTTGCGATTTCAGAGTTGGTCCCGTAGTAAAAGTTTGTCATAATACAATACAATATAAATAATATAAACCAATAGCTTTGATGAAGAATTTAAGTAAATATAATATGTTTATTGGAAAAATAAGTTTTAATTGGTTATTAATGTTCTGATATGCAAGTTTAAAGTTTTAGTAGAGAAAATTCTGTCCCTTTCCCGCAAAACAAAAAATGACGTCACGCCTCTGTGTGCCATACTTGTCAGAATATAATTTATATGACGTACAGAGAAGTGACGTCATAATTTTTTGTTTCGCGCTCTCTGTCTAGCATGATGTTTAAATGCTTATAAGTTGATTATTTTTGATAACATTTTAATTTCTTTTTCATTAGTCAGCTAAATTTATGAGCTACATTTTAAAAGGACAATTTAAAAAAGTCATTATGGGTACTTTTTTATATTTTTATATATTTGTACCTCAGAACTTGTGACTGGGTGGGTGAACCGATTTTGATGATTGCTTCTTTATTTGAAAGCTGGTGCTTCAATTCATCCCATTTCAATTTGGTCCAGTTCTGACAGTTTTATGAAGTCAGTTTTTTATATTGATAATTATCACAATTCTCGCTTGATTTTCAGGGTGGAGTACTTGGCCAAATCGAAGCACCTCCAGCAGCAGTTAGACGAGCTGCGCTGTGAGTTCTCCGTGCTGCGAGTAGACCAGACCGCGTCTACCCTGGACAGGCTCCACGAGCAGCAAGCCCAAGCGGGCGACACCAAGTACTCAACACTCAGGAGACTCAAACAGGGCTCCGCTAAGACACGGGTCGCATTCTACGAGGAGTTATAAGGTCAGTTTTTGACAAAAAAAATTTTTTTTTTTAGTTTTTAGTTAATATTTTAATCTTCTGTTTTATAATTTCTGCATTATAAAATATAGGACATGCTTTTAACAGTAAATAAAAGTTTAATTTACAGAATTTTTGTCTTTCAGGTAAATCAACATTATAAATTTCGTGCCGCACAAAACAATAAAATGACAATATTATTACATTTATAAATAAAATAGTCATAATATTATTCCTATAGATAGAACTATTAAAGTAGCTATGTTATTTTATAATTCATTATGTCAAGTTTTATAACTAGTAAATACTAATACAACTTCAAAATCACAGAAATTTAAATGTTACATAATCGAAGTAGTTTTAATACACAATAATAAACTCTAAGTACACTGTAAAAACATCGATATAAAATACTTATAGAGTCACAATCTCTAAATGAAAACAGTCAAAAATGGCCCGAGCGTCGTTGTACATATCTAGACATCAACTATGTAGTTCACAATGTCACATTTACTTCAATTTAGACGTTATGTCGCTTGCATAGTGTTCAACGTCGCTTGTCCGCTGTCATCGTAGCACTGGCATCGCGCGGCGTTGTAGTCGGATCGCCATTGCCTTACAACTAACCAAAAAGTTGGCGTGTGCCGAGTTTTGGTTCAGCCATTTTATTTGGTACGATTGTTACTCCACCTCGATGAGTAAAAGAGACAAATTTGCACAAAATTTGGTAGTAAAATTTATTTCAATGAAGCTTCGCATATGAACTAATCAGAATTCTTAACATATTCACGCATAATATGAGTACATATAATCGTGCGTAACGGAACTAACATTTGTATTTTGTCTAGAGTATTTTATACCAAATATAAGAATGTTATATTCAAGGCGTCGCCAGACCATGGTCTGGGGGTGGGGGCAAATTAATATTATGGAGGATGAGAAAAATATTAATTGTAGGTACAGTCAAGAGCAGTCAGAGTTTCTTTACAATTGGCTACATTTTTTAATCTCTGGAGGGGGGGGGGGGGCAGCTGCCCCTTCCTGCCCCCCCTTGGCGACGCCTTTGGTTATATTGGAAAATATATATTTAAAGTGGACTGGAATCTTGTTCCTAAACAAATATTTATAAAAATAATAAAATCCCCCCTATTTTATAATTATAATTCTATTGATCTCTAAAATGGAAAAATAAATTGTTTATGTCATATTATTTCCCTTGTGAAACTGTTGTAGTAAAACCAAAATTAAGAGACAAACTAAGTTAATATGGAAAAACCTTTTTGTACTAACTATAATTGTATTATTTAACTATATTTTGTAATATTAAGATCTGCATATATTTTTCCATGTTTTATAGGTTAGATTATTTTTTATTTATGTTGATTAACTAGCTGTTGCCCGCGTCTTTTTGCGCGTAGACTTTCATGTAAAATTTGAACCCCCTGCCCTTCTTTTGAATATCTTAATTCGGCCCTTGCTCGAGATTCTTTTATATCGGACTTCTACACCTGGTAAGAAATTTACCTCCCTCATATTTGTATAGGTCAAGAAGTTTTCAAGATTTCTTGATGAGTATTTATGTATGTACTCATAATTATGAACTACTTTTACTATGAGATCAAACATGAAATCGCGAAAAAACAACCAGATATATATCTAGAAAACGGTTCGAGATTTCTGGCTTGATCCCATAGTAAATGTTTGTAATGATGAGTACATATACCCTTCAGTGTTAGTATTACCACACCTTGTTGTACTCGGGTGCTACTACGTAGATAGATTACCTTCCGTACCTTACTTTTACCTTCACATATATGCTACACCATCTATCGCATTTTATGAACACTTTTTTTTGTAATGAATAAAGATGGTCAAAAGAAGGGCCCCCTTCTTTTGACCATCTTAATTCGGCCTTTGTCCGAGATCCTTTTTTATTGGACTTCGAAATCTCGTAAGAAATCTACCTCCCAAATTTCAGTTTCGTAGGTCAAGAAGTTTTCGAGATTTCTTGAGTAGGTGAGTGTGTGAATGATTTGAGAACATTTTTTTTATACTGCTTTTTGAAACCTATTGACTATTTAAAAACTTGAGATTTTATAGTTGACAATCTATAAAGTCTGTGCAAAAAGAGAACCGTCGTCGAGGTATAACTGTGAACTAACATTTTAAGGGCGCCCGCACCGATAAGCGGGCGTCCGGCGCGGACGCTCGCGGCGGATACTGCCTTGTGTAACTCGATAGAGCAGCGATAGAGTCGCATGCGGCGCGGGCGACGACGGAGCACAGTGTGGATGGCGGCGACGAGCGCCCGCACCTGATGCCCGTTTAACTGTGCGGACGCTCTAAAAATGTTAGTTAACCGTTATGCCACGACGGTTCTCTTTTAACACAGACTTTAGATAGTCAACTATAAATTCTCAACTTTTTAGATTGACAATGGGAGGTTTTCCAAAAGGCAATCATATATTTTTTAAATAAAAATACGATAGATGACGTTTTTTGAAGTGAAAACTTCTTTAGGTACATTAAGCCATTTTTGGGTGAACAAAAATCATGGAACTCGCGTCATCGTCACCGAACGCTGTACCGTGTATTTTAAAACAGCGCCATCTCTTGTAGAATAGGTGAATTAAGTTTTCACTTCTGACGTGCAGTCCTATGACTGACTTTTTAATGTTAACTGGTACCTCCCGACTTGTTAGATGGTCAAGTATACATTTATAACTTTTTACATTGTCATCACGATATATTGTGTTAATAACTGTTAAACTAGGCTTGTATATATAGTTCAAATATTGTACCAAACCATTCTATGACGTACCTTTCACTATTTAACTTTAAGAATGTTACTGTGTAATCAATAAATGTGTATACGCGTATAGAAATATATAATTTTTATCGGTAGAATCATAAAAAGTCTATTTTTTAATTAGCAATACTGACTATAAAATAATTAACCATAGAATTTCTATGATTTTACCGATTCCATGCTCGGTAAAGACTGGCGCATAACAACAAGGTCTACGTTGCCTGTCATAGTATGCGATGGCCTTTAAATACTGATATAATAATCATTCAAGTTGTGGGCGATTGTGATAACAGTATGACCACGTCGAGTATAAAAACAATATAATTTTGGAGGAAAAATGGGCATATTAAAAGTCCTACCTAATTTTTATTTTATAAGCGTGACTTCGTAGGTACGTCTAGACTATTTATACATTTTCTTACCCCTTTTTTCCTCCCTTAATTCGTCTCTTTCGCAAAATCCCATCACACCGAGTTTCTATAATAAATAAAGAACCTACTGGCCAAATTTCAAAATTGTAGATCAAGTAGTTTTTGAGATGAGTTTTTTTGTAACAACCGCTCGGCGTGGTCAATCTGTAATTTGGCAATTCGAAGTGCCTGTGACCCTTTGGGGTCAACTATTGTGATGAACGTTATGGTGCATCAATATCTAGGCCAGTGTGCTGCGCTGAGCCATGCTACATAAGACTATAATAAAAGAGGTCATTGATACCATTAAATAAGGCTATTTTATTTGTCTTCTGGTAAAAATAAGACAGGATAAAGGGAACAAAGAAATGTTTATAATGTGTATATCAATTTACAACAATGTACCTAAAGGCTTCGACCAAAATAAAATGAATGGACGGGCCCTAACCATTGAACTTGATCAGTAAAAACGATAATATATAGTTTGGATCTGCCTTTAAACTCAAGTTAGTACCGAAAAAAGTCTGCCAAAAACTGAAGGGGAGAGGAAAACACGTATTGCACACACTGACATATTCTTGCTAAAGTTATATGATTATTTACGGGATATTTACCGCGGTAAGGTTGTGGAAGGAGCTCCCGATATTTCGGCGCAGTTACATGCACCATGTTCACGGGAAGACTGAAGAATGCGGGTGGTTGGTGAAAAAGTTCAAAGTTAGGTACATACAAAACGATCTACTAACTCGTAAATAATCATATAACTTTAGTGAACAACCGTGATAGTTTAAAACAATATTCTTGCTAGTTCTACAAACACACACTTCAATATTGAGCGCACACAACTGCAAACGATGTGATTAAAATGTATACGAATGGACGACTGGGAGACGTGGGTGCAAAAGGGGAAACTGTAGGTGTAACGCTTCCATTTTTGTTATTATTTTAGATTCTAGCAAATAAATTTTGTATGGAAAAATTACCAAGTATACTATTTCGTATTTCGTCTCCATTTCAATAGCAATAATGATTATATATTTACATATGTAGCATGGTTCATCGCCACACAATGCTGCTTTGAGTATATCGCTGCGGTACCTTTAGTATAAGTCATGTTTACCATTTTGTGCCTTAATGTTAAATGTACTATACCTTTTTATAGATGTAATTTTGTAAATATATTTTTAGAAAAAATACTACTTTGTAGTTTAATTAAAAATTCCGCCTCGAACATGGGGTAAATTACAGGCCTTATAATGGAACTTCGCTTTTAATTTCAAAAATATACACCGTAATCTTATAACAAGTTAAATATATCTAATCAAACATTAACATAGACGTTGCATTATTTATTTACAATCTTTAAATTAATTTGTTTCTACTTATTTTGGTGTTTTTGTAAGGACCCGATCAGCTTCATCTACATGGACGAGCTTTTGCAGTAATAAATTTAGCAAATAATGGAAGCCAGATTTCTCCAAATGGTCTCGCTCACAGAAAAGAGAAGTAAATAGAACGGAAATGAGAAGGAAACTGTCGCCAGGTATTGTGACAGATATATGATGAAAACATTCTTATATATGTCAACGCGTCGAACTCTGCGCCACAGTTACTAACACAGTTGCTTTGGGTTTATATGGGTGCTAGTGGCTACAATAAATTTCTTACAAAAATGCATTGTGACAGCCGTTCTATTTTTTTTTCTTTTCTGTGGTCTCGCTCGTCCATTTCCTAAATAAATGAGACAAATCAATTGTCAACGTCAATCACGTCGACTTGATCACTTAATAGGCTCTCCAAATCGCGCCAAAGGTTGACTTCCGGGCATCGCGGCCAATCGCAGCCGCGCGTCCGACTCATGCGTCTAACGCACGCGGCTCATGCGACAAGACGCACTATGAAATTGGGCGCCGCTTCCAAGATCTGCGTCAGACGACTGGTTTTCAAATCGTATCAGCCGCATGCGGACGCATGCGCCCTGCGCTGCGATCGGCCGCGGTGCACTGAAGTCTACCTTTAGACCAAAATAATATTGTATGTAAACAATTATGTATACATCAAATATATGGTTTTGAGCGTTCTATACGCGCTTCGTAATGCGCCTTATATTGCAGAGTACCGTCTAGTGTGGTGTAGTGAATGTGAGCGAATGCGCTGCTTTTCATTTAGTTTGACAGTAAATTCGAATGTGCTGAGTCTCTTTTTATTTTACCTGAAATTATAGAGACGGAGTGCATACATCCAGTTCCATTCAGTTTGCTAGGTCTGTTTTGTACACAGAATTAAGTAATTGACATTTTTAATCAATGTCTTGCTTATGTTTAAGGCACCCTACACATAATGCAAACTAATCTGCGCGCGCAACTAGGATTAGTTTATATTCACATCACCATTGTATGCGCAACTTAACTCTTAAACCAGTTTCAAACGCGTCGCATCACGTGTGAAGAGCCTCACTTGTCCAAAATTGTAAACAAAAATGGCGGAGAACTAAAGAGCTGTTATTGGTTGCCATTTTTTTTTATAAGTTAGAAAATACAGATTATAATCATTCTACTTAGGTAATGTAGTTATTACAGTTATATGATTATTTACGGGATATTTACCGTAAAGACTAAGAATGAGGGTAGATCGTTTTATCTGCTCCTGACTTTGAACTGTTCGACCAACCACCCGCATTCTTTAGTCTTCCCGTGAACATGGTGCATGTAACTGCGCCGAAATATCGGGGACTCCTTTCACAACCTTACCATGGTAAATATCCCATAAATAATCATATAACTGTAATGTATTTCTTATGCTAAAACAATGGTTATAACATTAATACGCATTTCCTTGAAGTAGCAATAGCTACCTGTAATACTTTTAGTTAATTACTAAATAAAACATATAATATTCTAAACTTTCTTCAATTAAGAATTAGAGATCAAGATGATAGGATGACAGTTTTATAAAATCGCCCTTGGAAGGCGTATTTGGGTCTCAAGTACATCTTGTTAAGAGACTTAAAAATAGGTAAAGCAATATTTTTCTTAAATCAAAATAAAAGCCACGCACAGTTGCCGTAAAAAGTAAAAAAAAAAAGTTGTGATGGATGACCGATAAAACTAATGATTGATATCTTGATGAATAAAACTAATTGTCTTTTGAAAACAAACCTTATTCCACAGAAGGATGCTTCAGTTTTAAACAACCACATTTGTGCGATACATAGAAATTTTTAACTACATTCATTGTACTAATTGTAATGAACAAATTACCCAGTAACACAGTCATTGGCAGTCAAGTCATAGCATGTCCAGTTTCTATAAACTAAAACTAATCGATTTGGTAGATCAATCGCTTAAATTTTGCAACATTTTCCATTAAATGTGACAAAATTTTACAATATGTATTTTTTTTTGTAAATTGAGTAATAAAATAATATGTAACTCAATTATTGAGTTATACCTCAATTTACAAAATAAGTCAGTTAGACACATCCAAATAACCCTCTCTTCCTATCAGGCCTCAGGTGTGATGTTTTAAGCTTCAAGGCGAAGCAATCCTATTTCAAACCAGACATATATTAATGAAAGAAGCAGTACAAATCTTTCAAATGCATACTTAATCAGTCAGCATATCAGTTCTGCCAATGAAAGCACATATTAAGGCATTGAACCTAGATATTATGTTCAAGGTTTGTTATACAGTCTACGGTAGCTAACTCCATTATCGCAGAACTCATTCATTATAATCCTACATAGGAATAGATGGAAGACGACAATTAAGACAATGATAGATATCCAGAACAGAGGATTAAGCCCACCCCAACTATGCCCATGTTTGTGCAACGCTATAACATGGTTTTCATGCGCTGGTGCCTCTATAACCTCTTGAACGTGAATTGCATGCCTCAAATCCTCCATGTGTAATTTATCTGCTGTAATGTACAAAATAGCAGTCAATGGCTCGGTTAGCTTGACAGGAAAATATTTCCGATATGGCCCTAACTGCACAGGGGAGTCCAAACAGCCAGCATCGCAAGCATAGTACGTCTTGTCTGACCGATCTAGTGCGACAAATATAGCAGCTTTGTTGTCATCTTGTACGATAACGCTTATGTTTACATGTGTCATGTTGCCGTAATTAACTCGACGGAAAAGGAAATCTCGGTGTAGTTTTGAAGGATGGATGTTATATTCCAAGTGCTGGTTGCTGAAGCGTAAAGCGCCAAAGCTTAATATCATTGCTTGATTTACTCCACTCGCTCCAGCTTTCAGTAAGTTATGACAACCCTGCTTTTCTAATGTCAAAAGCCAGGCACTAGCTACGGCATTTAAGTTAGCCAAATTGTTCAAAGGTTTCCATAAGTTGAATGCGTTTAATGTAGAGTGGCCACCGTAACAACCTTCCGAGTATGTCAAATTCTTTAATATCTCCTGTTTCGTCTTTGGTTTGATATGCTCTTCGTGTTCAAAACTACGTACTTGAGATAAGATAGCATAAATTGTGGCGTTTATTCTATCTCCATTTATAATGCCGGTAGCTTTTGAATCTGAAATGTAAAAGCCGGTGAACCAAAGTCCTTGCCAGACTCTAGAGTGGTTTTCTTGAAGTTTTCGTAATGCGGGTCTATCTGTAGTTAGCCCGATAGCTTTCTCCATTTCATCAAGAGCATTCTTTTCAATTATATCGGAGTGTCTAGCATAGTCAGACTTTTTGATAGGTTTGCTGTATTGGACAGTGGTAAGCACAAGCAGATCTAGACCATCTCTAGCTTCTATGACCACCGATCTAGGGAGTTTCCGACAGACAACTGTGGCTGCTATTACCATTTCACTATCTGGTATTGGAATCATGCCAGTTACAACTTCGTAGTCTTTTGTATCGACTCCTTGATGGAGTTTAATGACTTGCTGTACAGCACTAGTCCAGTCAAGGATTTTAGGTGTTATTAAGTTTAGCCTTTTATTTGAATTTGTCGGATTGTTAATCAATATTTCCTGTACAAAGAGAGATGGTATTGTTCTGTGGGCGTAGTACTGATATGACACTTGTAAACCAGTATTAGAACACTGAAATCTGTTAACAATACCATTCTTATAGTCAGCTACTGTAAACTCTTTAATTTCATAGTCATCTACAAAGTATAGAGGATGATAGTTCAAAGGCAGTGATAGTGTTCGTCCAAACTTGATGTTTAGATGTGAATCATGTTCTAGAACTAGGCCTAGCAGTCCATTCCCAACGTAAGGCACGTAGTTGTGGCTCTCTGTCTTCAATGTGGCTGATGTTTCATGCCTGAGATACACATCGTATTCGTTCAAAGCCGCTTCGTACGGCGATATGAAGTTCTTCTGACACATGTTCTGGTGAGACCCGGTGTCAGCACTGAAGAACCAGCTCATCAGAGTGGGTCCGACGTACAGTATCAAGAAGACGATGATAAGTACCAATAACACTATCTTCTTTCTGGTCATGGGACCGTCGGCGAATCGGTTAACCCGTCGCATTAATTCTCCGGCGCGGCGATTCATGTCGCCAAAGTCAGTTTTCACCCTTTCCATCACAATTCTGCGCTAATAATTAAGCTGCACAATATAACGGATTATCGAATTACGTGGCAACAGTAAATACCATTTTAATTAGCGTAGAATTCGGCTTTTTGTGAAATATTGAATTAAAATCGAAAAATTGACGAAATTTGATTGAACAGCAACAATTCATGACACTGATGACAGTCACATTCACATCACTTGACTGTTGACAGTGATGGACGCATAACATGACAGAGACAATTGACAGCTACTTGCCTAATTGAGACTTTTTGATTGTTTTTAGGGTTCTCCAAAGGGTATAAATGGGACCATGCCTATGCAGTCTGTCTGTCCTACCTTTTAACGGCTGTCTCTTTAGAACCGTGTTGATTACCAGTTCAAATTTTAACAATATTATGTAATGTTAAGATGGACTAAGAAATAATAATAAAGTAAAATAAAAAACTAATTACGGAGTCACACATACAACAAACGTTTTTTAAAGTATTTCCTGAATTTGTAATAATATAGAAATGGTAAAACGTACAAGCGTCAAACTTGGCATAATTAATATAATCATCACACACCCTTAAGTAAAATAATAAATAATGGCCAAGTGCGAGTCAATCACAAATTACTGTTCACCACCAAGTTATGCAACGTCGGGTGCGGGTGGTTTTTGGATGTGTGACCACCTGAGGGCCTTGTGCGAGTTATACTAGTGGCGTTTATTTATTCGATTGCATTACCATTTACTACGATTTGTATGAAAGAATAGCAATTAAGTACATTTACATGCACTAAATGGCGCTGTTTTTATTCCATACAAATTGTAGTTAAGGTGATACGTTTCATGTTTGGCGGGAAATTCAAATTTCAAACAGTTTTTTTGTCCTTGTAGCTAGGCCGGGTAATTATTGTGAAATGACACTGTTTGCGAAAATTGTTGGTTGTTCTTTAAATTATCATGTACAGTTATTAATCAGTAACTCATCATATTACATTTTTTTTATATTACACGGGAATTACTCACGTAAGATTAGGCCGGTTACTCATCATATTACTTTCATTTGGCAATAAACCGTTTGAAACAGCAAAAGTTTGTTTATTGACAAATGTATGTAATAATGTGCATTAGAGATAAATAGCTTTACGTGAGTTTGTAAAGAATAATATATAATTAATTTTCGCAAACATCATGATCGTTTACAATAATTACCTGGCCTAGCTACAAGAACAAAAAAACTGTTTGAAATTTGAATTTTCCGCCATACTTGAAACGTTCCACCTTAACGTTGACGCGATCGAGTAAGTAAATCTTATTGGAAAAATTTAAACTAGGCTTTTCTGAGCGTGATTGATTATTCATTTTTCCCTTCCCTTTTGTATTTTGTGGTGGTACGGAACCCTCAGTGTGCGAGCCCAATTTGCACTTGGCCGATTTATTTTGTCCTTTCCTGGGCAGGCTAAAGCCACAACGCCCCGCTAGACGTATCCGTTGATAAATAATTCGTATTGTAGGTCTGTAGTGTGTGGTCATGTCACGTCAAAGTTAAACAGTGGCACTGGCACTAGCAACTGGTCAGCAAGCAAAGCAAGTGCCAAAGTAGAGTGGTGCCGTGTCGGGTGCGGGGTGAATCAGTGTTTTCTCATTAACATTCTTATTGTTTTCTAAACGATATGATCCTATTGTAAATGATGTTAAAGTCGACCAAGTAGACATTTCGTTTCTACCCAAGTTTAGAGTTCGTAAATAGACTGGGCGCATGATATTCTACCGAACAAACAACTGACATGGGTTCCTACTTTCACACGTATATATTTGTGTTATTTTCGTTATTTATTAGCGAGTGCGCGCTCCGTTCTATAGAGGAAGATGACGAGTCTTTCCTCAACACTCAAAAGTACACTAAATACGAAGATTTAGTGAAGTTAATTGATAATTATGAGAAAACATATACAGACTTGGCGAAGGTGTATTCTATCGGAAAATCCGTAGAAGGACGGGAGCTTCTAGTGCTGCAGATAACTGAAGGTGTAAAGCAGCATCATGCTGAGCGACCAGCGTTTAAATACGTGGCTAATATGCACGGGGATGAGAGCGTGGGGAGACAACTTGTGGTATACTTGGCGGAATATTTGCTGCTTAACTATGGAAAGGATGATAGAGTGACTAAGCTCGTTAACAACACCGATATTCATCTGATGCCATCGCTTAATCCCGACGGCTTTGAACATAGTCAGGTGAGAAGTGAATATTAATGTTTCTCAATATTAACTTTTATTACTTATGGGAGTTTGCTGGAGTATCCCATTAGCACCAGCAAACTCCCTACCCCCAACCCAACCAAATAAAAAAAAAAAAAAAAAAAACACTTACCTATGCCCTTCGACTCCATCTGCAGTTATTCTTGAACTCTTCATTATCTTTAAGCTGTATCAACACTTGTGACATTAAATGTTCTCTCTTTAGCTTAGCATTCCCTTTAGCAATTAATTATATCATTATACTATATTCTCTGACTTTTTCTGAGAGTCAAAGTCAAAGGTTACAAAAGACCGAAAAGAACTTTTAAATATTATTTATTTATTTTTATTTCCAAACCTACAACTACCTTTACAGGTATATTACCTAACGCGATAGCGTAGCCACATTCAATTAATATCTAATTACAGAAATAACACAAATTCCTTAAACCTATCTTTGTGAATTCATTCAGAGCACAACCAAATAGGTCTACTTCAACAGCAATGACGTAGAGAGTGCGAAGTGCTCGTGTAAAAGGGGCCAATAAATAATTATGTCTTTGTTTACTTACTATGCTGGGTTCAACAATATATTTTCTGTGACAGCTGCAATAATAATTGCAAAAAGCTGAATAAAATAATTTTCTTTTAATATTGCACAGAAGTATATCGGGTACCTGCTACAATCTTATGTTAAAAAACCTAGCAAAAGTGATCAGAATTCATGGTTTTCATTTAGCTTTTTGCAGCTGTTTCAGCAAATAAATGCTTGGACCGAGTTAAGTTTCCTATGACTAGCAAAGTAGTACAAACCAGGTTCACATTTTAATATAACATACAACTATGAACAGGTAGCATGATAAATTTAATTATTTACTAAGTGCTGCTAAATTGTAACTTGGGGCTGAACATAAATACTGTTTTAATCAAACAGTATTTTTGTCTCCTTATAAAAAGGTAAAATTTTCACTAAAGCTTCATATCGGGAGCTCCTTCCACAACCTTATCACGGTAAATATCCCGTAAATAATCATATAACTTTAGTGAACAACCGTGATAGTTTAAAACAGTGTTTAAAATATTCACTTCACTGAGTGGCTTCAATGGAAGATCAGCGCTGTTTGACAAACAGCTTTATGCTGAGTTGAGGCCATTTTTGTGACAGAACTTCACTATCTAAGGACTATAATTATATATACCTACTATGTTGTTTATGTTAAGTTGTTAGTACAAAATCAATATTTCTTTTTTTCTTTTCTAATAAACCATTTTAGTAATAAAAAAATAAGTTTTTTAAAATGTTTTTAGGTTTCCATACCCAAAGGATAAAACGGGACCCTTTTACTAAGACTTCGTTGTCCGTCCGTCTGTCTGTCTGTCTGTTGTTCTCTTTCTTCTTCTCCTTCTTCACCAGGCTGTATCTCATGAACCGTGATAGTTAGACAGTTGAAATTTTCACATTAAGATGTATTTCTGTTGCCGCTATAACAATAAATACTAAAAACCAATAAAATAAATATTTAAGGAGGCTCCCATACAACAAACGTGAATTTTTTGCTCATTTTTGCTACATATTGGTAACGGCAACAGGTAGACGCTTGAAATATTCACAGAATATTTAGTTATGTTTTCACTTTAATAATTAATTTAAATGAAAACAAATATTTAAAAGGCTCCCATACAACAAACGTGATTTTTTTGCCGTTTTATCTATGAGATCAAAAAGTATAGTTTTTCGAAGCGTTTTATAGATTATAGTACTTCATGCGCGAGTCTGACTCGCACTTGGCCGGCTTTATTTGTTTTTGTCTCCTTATGTAATAGGTAATTTTATGCTTATCAGTTTTAGATAATATTTTTTGTAATCCAGTCCAGAGACCTTAACAGTACAATGAAATAGAAAGGTGCTCTCAAGGCTAGTCAGGTGAACTGCCACAAGACAAGTGGTCTCAATCAATTACTTCCTAAAAGGTACACAACTGTGTTAACTGTAGCATTACTTTTGAAACTGGTTATAAAAGTAGGTTAATTATGTAGATATTGTGTACAAAAAAAAACAATCTCCAATTAAAATTCAATAATTATTTTTTTATTGGATACTAGCCGCCCGCCCTGGCTTCGCACGGGTGTAAGCTTGGCCTTCGGTCTAGCTACAAAATAAAATATAACCCATGTCACCCGGGGATAGTGTAGCTTCCCAACAGTGAAATAATTTTTAAAATCGGTTCAGTAGTTTTTGAGTTATTTCGTTAATAACAATACCGAAAAAATTACTCGTATTAACCACAAATTTTTTTTTTCATGTTACTTCTATCTCGCCGCCAATTTCAACACTTTTTAAGATATAAATTATTGAATGTACTAATCATAAAATTTTCATATGACACCATTATTATAATTTTAAAACTAGAATGACCAAAATTGCTAAAAGTGAGAAAAGAGGACCTTAAGGCATCACCAAGCACATGTTTACAGTTCAAGTACCTACCATGCTATCTTATCACATCGTGACCTTAGTTCATGTCGCCTGCAGTCATGAATATGTCGCTGACACCAATACCTTTGTACTTATATGTAGTTATTGCATGTATGTATATGTGTTTAAAAGAGACCGCAGGAAAACTTGGATGCAGGCCACTTCCAACTGGTTGTTTTGGAAATCTATGGAGGCGGCCTATGTCCAGTAGTGGACGTCCTATGGCTGAAATGATGATTCTTATTCTTATTCAGGATGGGGGCGATAAGTCCTGCACTGATGTCCCGCTTGGGGTGTATTGTGCATTTCCCCCTACCAGCAGTTACCCGAGCCAACCCAACTCCCTGAAATATCGGAGTGAGGCTCTGGGGCGCTGGCTCAGATGGCGTAGATGGAATGATGATGATGATATGTGTTTGACTAACTTGTGATGTATACCTTTGATCTGGTTTTCATTTTCTACTGCCACGTTGGCCCAGTTGGTAGTTATATATGTACGTATCAGTCATCAGTCTCTGGCAGCCAAATTACAAGCTTTGCTTAGTTTGGGGTCAGATGATTGTGAGTGCAAAAATGTCCCAGATATATTTATTTATTGGTGATACCGCTGTGTTTCTTCAATTGATTCTACTTCTATTTAGTAAATAAAACTTCTGTAACCAATTTACCGATAAGATTTTTTTATGTTGTTTTGTGACACATGAAATAAAACAAACAATTACAGTATATGAACATCTCATATCAGTTGAGGAATTTCCCGATATTTATCAAAAACCTTATCAATGTAAACATGGCCTGCTTTTTAACGCAACTGTTGGAGTCTTCTGCTAACAATACGATAAACTATCTTTAAAATAAATGCAGTGAGTACCTATTGAACCCGATTTTTATAACGAGTCAATTTCCTCTATCTTTAAAAACCCCCGCGATATACCTGCAAATGTAAGCGGTAGGTGCAAAGATATTTAAAAACACTGTTTGAAACTATCACGATAGTTCACTACAGTTATATGATTATCATTGTTATGTTTATTATCGAAAGCTCCTTCCACAACCTTACCACGGTAAATATCCCGTAAATAATCATATAACTGTAAAGATATTTAAAACTAAAAATACATTCTTCCAAGGTAGGAACATATGGAATAGTAAAGTGGTATGTAATCCCCAGTAAATTTTTTCGAATTACCCTCAATTTAAGATTTTATTAGTACTACGTAGTTTGGTAACACTATGTTTTAAGTACGGCCGCTGAAAGAATGTATCTGACAGTATAATAATATTGTAAAAAACTGAATGAATACAGCACATTCTGATAATTTTGACTAGCTTTTCAAATGTAAGATTGAAGTCATATTACTCAGTATCTATATCTATCTATACATAATATAATAAAAACGTAGACATAAAAAAAAACTGTAATTGCGAGATATCAAAAATAAATAAATAAACAGGACGTCTTTAGAAGACAGTTTTTAGATGTTTTGTCTGTTTGTTTGTCCACGCACATCTCCTATACCACTGGACAGATATAAATGCGGTTTTCACAAATATGCTTAGCTATGACCAGATTGAAGTATAGGCTATTTTATTTTGCGCATGGGCCGGATTAAGGGAGGCAAAGGCAAAAGGGTTGAAAGTTTATGTGAAAATCTACGCATATGAAGTCGCGGGCTACAGCACTAGTATTAGAATAAAATGTTTTCATTCAGCCCATTACAATGTTATTGCAGGTGTCAGAGCAAATAAAAGCTTGGACCGAGTATAAGGGTGAAAAATTAGAGGATGAACATTTAACTTCCCGTGAATTATTTTGAAAAAAATATATAATTTATTATTCTTTTCAGGAAGGAAATTGCGAATCCCTACGAGACTTCGTAGGTCGGAACAACGCTAAAGGCGTGGACCTAAACCGAGATTTTCCAGACCAGTTCGACAAAGAAAAGTCCAACGATGAGGAGTATTTCTTCGGAGGACGCCAGCCAGAGACGGCGGCGCTGATGAGATGGGTCATGAAGAAGCAGTTTGTGCTCTCGGGGAACCTGCATGGGGGAGCTATTGTAGCGAGCTATCCTTACGATGATTCCAAGTAAGTGTGGTTTTTTTAAATCGCGAATAAGTCCGCTTTTGACCACCAGCTCGCCTGTTGGTAAGCGACGATGTGGTCGAAGATGAAGCACGCAGACTTAGAAGATACATATTCACTCTTGCCTTGAATAGGCCCAGATTATATCTCTCAGGAGACAATGAAGCCGGCAGGTTGTTCCAATCCTTGGCCATACGGATTAGAAACGTAGAATCGAAACGTTTGGTACGTATCCAAGGAAAGTCCACAAAGTAGAGATGATAATTTTAGAAAACCATCATCCGTGACCATAGCGTTGATGAAATAGGTGATGAAGAAACAGATTGTGCTTCGACCATTTTACTAGTAATAGTTTTATATAGAGGTTACCAATTCGACTGTTCAGGTAGTGAACGAAAGTGAAAAAAGGCTGACCCCACCAAAAAGTTTCAAAATATTATTTCTTTGTTGGATACTGGTTAGTTAAGATAACTAAAAACTTAATTAAAATACCACAATAATAATTATCAATATAAAAACCGACTGCATAAAATTGTCAGAACTGGACCAAATTAAAATGGTACCACACGGGAAGCACCAGCTTTCAAATAAAAAAATAATCATCAAAATCGGTTAACCCAGTCGAAAGTTCTGAGGTAACAAACATTAAAAAAAAAAACAAAAGAAAAACAGTCGAATTGTGAACCTCCTCCTTTTTGATAGTCGGTTAAAAATAACACTTTTTTTTTTAAATATCTGGGTCTGCCTCTGGATTCTGTGGAAACTTTTTCAAAACAAAGTTATATGATTATTTACGGGATATTTATCGTGGCAAGGTTGTGGAAGGTGCTTCCGATATTGCGGCGCATTTACATGCACCATGTTCACGGGAAGACTTACCACGGTAAATGTCCCGTAAATATCATATATCATGAATAACCGTGATAGTTCAAAACACTGTTTTTCAAAACAGTTTCCAAATATTTTTTTATTTAATTTTCATAGCTTTTTGCAATAAACTTTCATCCGCACCTATAGAAAGTGCCTATTAGTATTGCGTGAACTGAGGAAAGGTAATTTAATTACATGCATAATAAATTACTAACACATCAATGTAATAACAACCATGCATGCGACCAAAGCCTTCACGCCGCGTTAAATCACGACAAAGCGTTTTATATAACAATGATTTAATCATATCTGTACCATGATTCGTTAATGGAAATGAAAAATCGTACCTATTATAACCGGTACTATCTTATTCGTGGTGAAAGAAAAGTGTAATTATACTTAGGGAGTTGATCTACCCATGAAAGTGAACCACTTGCGGAAGACAAGTTTACTAAATTGGAGAAAAATAATAATTGTGTTATCATCGAGATATGTATTCTGTGACAACACCTCACAAGTGTGGTACCTCTGTAGTGGTAGGACTCTTTTGCAGGGGTCCGCCTGGGAAAGTACCACACCTTTGCCAGTTATTTAACCGCCAAGCAGTACTGTGTTCTGGATTGAAGGGCAATGTTTCCAGCGAAAATACAGGGCACACAGAGATTTGACATCTTATATCTCGGGGTGACGAGCGCAGTGCACTGCCATCCAGGTTTTAGAACTGTTGAAGTTCAAAATTCTGAGTGGCGTTGAGCTGTTATGGGCAAGCGTGAAGAGCCATCAGGCGAGCGACTTCGCACGTCTCGTCACCCAGTATCTTAAAAAAAAAGTGCCAAAAAAATGTCCGAATCAAAACTCGGCGCACGCTACGCATTGCGCTGACTTATTGGTTAGTTGTAAGCCAACCTCGATCCGACTACAACGCCGCGGCGATGCCAGTGCTACGATGTCATAGCGGACAAGTGACGTTAGACACTATGTATGCAACATAACGTCTAAATTGAAGTAAATGTGGCATTGTGAACTATACATTGTATAATTGTCTGGGAATGTACAACGACGCTCGGTCGTTTTTTTGACTGTTTTCACTGAGTGATTGCGAGTCTATAGGAATTGTATCTGAATGGTTCTCATACAATATTCAAAATCAGTTTTATTATATACACATAAAATATAACATTACAGTTTTTTTTTATTATAAATTAGTCTTGCGCTTGACCGTCTACTCGCCTGAAGTTAAGCGATGATGCGGCCTACGATGGATCACGTTTGCCTAGAAGAAACCGATTCACTCTTGACTTGAAGACACCCAGATTGTAACTATCGGGGGACACCCATTCAGGCAGCGTATTCCACAGACTAGCAGTTCGACAATGGAAAGAAAATTTGGAAACGATGGAAAGAAAATATGTCCACCACCCATGCTAGACCTGCCGTGCAATTAAGTTTAATTAAAGTATGAAGGGACTGACAAAATTAAGAATTAAAAAAAAATATGACAAATATGACCGCCAATGCCACTTCAATAATTTTCCTAGTTTAATCAAAACTGTCTATACCAGGTCCCTCAAGGAGTGTTGTGAAGAAAGTCTTACCCCAGACAACGCGCTGTTCAAACATCTGGCGGACACCTACGCGTCACGTCATAGCGACATGCGCGCGGGCAACAAGTGCCCTCCAGAGAGCTTCAAAGGAGGCGTCACTAACGGTGCCATGTGGTACTCTGTGCAAGGTTAGTGCACTTCCCCTCTAGTTTAACTAGAATGCGTGATGCGACAAAATAGGGTATTTTTTGACTGTTTTTAGGGTCCCGTACCCAAAGGAAAACAGGACCTTATTACTTAGACTCCGCTTTCCTTCCTTCCGTCTGTCCGTATGTCACCAGGCTGTATCTCATGAACGGTGATGACCATGAGTCAGACAATTGAAATTTTCACAGATGATGTATTTATGTTGCCGCTATAACAACAAATACTAAAAAACAGAATATAATAAATATTTAAGGGGGCCCCCATACAACAAACGTTTTTTGTTCAGTTTTTCTTCATGTTGATAAAGGCAACAGGTAGACGCTTGAAATATTCACAGAATATTTAGTTATATATTCACTTTAAAAATAAATAGTTAAATTAAAATAAAATAAAATTTTAAGGGGGCTCCCATTCAACAAACATGATTTTTTGCCGAGTTTCGAGCCCGCGATAAGAGGTAGCCGTAAATCGCGAGGTAATAAATCGCAGAGGGGCTGACCTTCAGCGGTCAGTCGTCCGAATGCGATTAGACGCGCAGAATAGTTTTGTTTAGCCTAAACTGCTTACAGAAACATTCTATAGTTTGTGACACACAAAGACCAAACAATGTAGCCGCTACCTGCATAATAGGCTAGCTAGATGAGTATTAAAAACAAATTAGCTGGGCCCCGCTTTTTCACCCGCGTGGTGATGAAAATCGGTGATGATGATGATGAAATGTAACCTATGTGTTAATCCAGGACATAAGCAATGTATATTCCAAATTTCATCCAAATCCATCCAGTCGTTTCTACGCGATTGAGTAACAAACATCCATCCATACAAACTTTCACATATATGATTATTATATAGTGTGATTAGTGTGATAATAATATCCAAATATACTTAAGTAGCTAAATTTTTCCCATTAAAATGTAGCCCAATTTATAGCTATTCTAGCTATTTTTAACACGCTTTTGTTAGCTTGGTATGTATCTATGTAATGGAATCTTTGAGCGTGATTTTCACCCATTTCAAAACGTCGGTTTGATATGAAACTTTGCACACTTATCAAGGACCGATGACAATGCAATAATTTAAATAGTTTGTCCCATTATCCTTAACAGGTACTTCAGGATTTGCGAATTTAAACCGTGTATTTTAGTTTTGTAAACTGCAAGAATTATTTTTCTAATGTTTCTTTCCATTTCAGGTGGAATGCAAGATTTCAACTACCTCCACTCGAACTGTTTCGAAGTAACGTTCGAGTTGTCATGCTGCAAGTACCCCCCGGCTGGCGAGATGCCCCAGTACTGGGCTATGAACCGGGAGCCACTCCTGGCGTTTATGGAGCATGCCAGTATGGGAGTCAAGGGAACAGTGGAGGACGAAGATGGGGTGCCAGTTCAGGTATAGAAAACTACATATATCTTAGTTTATCCCCCCTCCCTTTGTCTGTTCTTCGCGGTTTTCCAGTTCATCAGCCAGAAGACTTCCACTGCTGAACATAGACCTCCCCCTTTAACCTCCACACTGAACGACATTCTGCCATCTGCATCCACTGGATACGTACGACTCCCACAATGTCGTCGGTCCAAATAGTGGGAAGCCTACCTACGCTGCGTCTTCCGGTTCGTGGCCTCCATTTAAGAACCTTTCTTCCCTATCGGTTATCGTTTATGTGGCCTGTCCATTGCCACTTAAACTTGCAAATTTTATTCCCCAATTTGTTTCTATTTATTGCTATTTTGTATTTTCCAACAGGACGCACTGATACACGTGGAAGGTATAAACCACTCGGTGCGCACGACGGCAGACGGCTACTTCTGGAGACTGCTGCTGCCTGGACAGTACACCATCTCTGCTGCAGGAGCTGGGTAAGCAAGTACTTACTATTCTATTGACATTATGTTAGATTTATTTGCAATTTACAAACATTAAACAATCACACTAATATCATATATGTGAAAGTTTGTATGGATGGATGTTTGTTACTCAATAACGCAGAAATGGCTGGATGGATTTGGATAATTTTTTTAATATACATTGCTTATGTTCTGGATGAACACATAGGCTACTTTTCATCATCATCATCACCTAATTTCATCACCACGCGGGTGAAAGCGCAGGGTGCAGCTAGTATCCTATAAACTAGAAACTTTGCTTCGATGTTTCAAAAAATAAATGTCGATAGTTTGTTATACGAGTAACTTAAAATTTCGCATACATTCCCAGATACCTCCCATCGAAACCCGTCACCGTGAGTATCCCGATTAACCAAACGTCCGCTGTGCCGATCGCGCTCACCGTCCGGCGCCGGGCCCGCTCGCTCACCGCCGGTAAGTCGCTGCACCTCCACGACAACTCGGCCGTCGCTTCACTCACACACTTCTCGGTGCTGGCTGTTAACTTGGTACTTGTCTTTATTGTCGAAGCATGATCGAACCTTTAAGATTCCTGTGGCCTTAGTACGAGCACTTGCGAAAAAGTTATCGTTACGTAAACGATAGCAAATGTATGAAAAATTCAGTTTTTTTATGATACTGAGTGACGAGACGAGCGAAGTAGCTCGCCTGATGGCTCTTCACGCTTGCCCATAACAGCTCAACGCCACTCAGAATTTTGAACTTCAACCGTTAAAACCCTGGATGGCAATGCACTGCGCTCCTCACCCCGAGATATAAGATGTCAAATCTCTGTGTGTCTCTTCCTCAGTTTCCTTTCACGTCCGATAGAGGCGCTGTTCAATTTTTCATGCATTTTGCTATCGTTTACGTAACGATAACTTTTTCGCAAGTGCTCGTACTAAGGCCACTGTACTTGATCAGCATGTCTATTCTGCAAGCTAATTGAACGCGCAAGTGAAGTGATAAGTAAAGTGAACGTGATTTTTTCTAGCCTATTTCTGCAGATAAATGTCAAAACATCGAATTATAAGGGTAAGGGACTACAGTCAAAGGTGATCACTCGACATTTTGACATTTCTCTATAGTAATCGATAAGAAAAATCCACGTTCACTTAGCTTATCACCTCACTTGCGCGTTCACTTATCTTGCAGAATAGACATGCAGTTTGGCCTTCAGGGGCCTGACGGCAAAGTCTAACAGCGGGCTCGAATTTCGTCTGCAGCTGTCTCGCTCGCACATTTTTTACATTATTGGCAAAAAAAAATTTTGTTTTGATATCTTTTAATTTGACGGAGCAACATGGTAACAAAAAAAAATTACTTGTTACCATTTTACTCCGTCAATTTAAAAGATATCGAAACAAAACATTTATTGTTTATAATGTTATATGTAAGTCAGCAAATTTTGGTTGTGTCACTTTTTGTAAATTCACACTTAGTAATTTTATATCGTCAATAATGTAAAAATGTACGAGCGAGTGAGCTGCAGACGAACAGAGCCCCCTTAACGCGCCGAAATACGGTTTGCGGTAGCGCAACTTTCCTCAATCACCTTAACTGAATCGCTTATAACAGGGAGTCGTAAGGCCCCAGGTGGGTTATTAAGGGCCTGCGATATTAGTTTTGTTACTCATATTCTATATTATTATAATCAAGACCCTAAAACTATGTGGTATCAGACCGGAGTGAGCAATAATAAAAGGATCCGAATGGAACTATATAAAAATAAAAATAAAGTAGGATCAGGGGCCTTACTGTAAACGCGGGCCCGAATAGATGCAGTTTACAAAATCACGCGACCGCAAACCGTATCTCGGTGCGTTAGGGTTCGCGTTCGCGTGATTTTGCAAACTGCACCTATTCGGGCCCGCGTTTAGGATTGGGCGTAGGGCTCCAGGTCTTGGTATCTATATTCTAGTGTCCCCATCGACAATAAACGAGGTTCGATATTAATTTCACACCTATGTCTATCTGTCGGTGTCTGTCTGCATTTTCTTGGAGCCATAACAGACGTATCGAACTTGGCTGACGAATCGCCGTCTGACCAACGGGAGAGAAAGAGTGAGAATATAATTACCCTCTCTTTATCCCTCTCGTTGGTTGACGTGGTTGACGTCAGCCAAGTTGACGTCTCGTTACGGCTCTTAGCTCTCAAATGGTTGGACTAATTTCAATGCGGTTTATTTCAATTGAAACCTACTAAATGGGATATTTTTAGCTGTCTAGTCTAGTGAATAGTTAATCTATCCAGCCTTTTAACAGATATAAACTATTTTCTGACTTGATTTGATTGGCTTGTTTTTTTATTTTTATTTATTCTTGAATATTATATATTTTATTTATTTCAATGTTACAATGGTGATGTTAAATGAATTCTCTCTTTGTTGAGGGAACGAAAGATAATTAATACGCATTCTGTAATAATTAAGCTAGGGTTTCTGATCTCATTAATTTTGATTGATTTTGGGTTTTTAATTAGCCTTTATTTTTCAACTTACAATGCTCTCTTTTTGCTGAGCACAGTGCAGTTGAAATACATTATTATATTTTTCAAAGATTATAAAAACTGCTATAATGATTGTGTTAGGGCTCCTAATTTGATATAAAACTGCATACAGCTGTCGTAACGACAAAAGCCATTCGACAAAAACTAAAAACTCTTAGAAAAAAAAGCCTATTCGAATAGGTTGATACAGATGTTTGTGCTAGCATAATTGTCTTATATCTACTTTATACCGGCGCTACGCACGCGCATCCTTCGTCCCTCTAGCGCCCCTGTGATACTTTATCGCGATTTTCTAAAGAAAGAAACAGGATTCCATGATGGTCGAACCGAAATTTGATTTCACGTGCACAATCCAGCGTAGGTATATAAGTTTCTGACTGTTACTGATAGATTAGACAGAATCAAAGGCGCACAAAGCTAAAGTATGCATAATTCATAAGTACACAGTTTACTGATGCCCAGTACTCGCTCAATAAGTTTTCTTCTAAAAATAAATCCTTACAAGGATGTGAAGTGAGTTATAATTTTACCTAATGAATTTTCCTGACATTATTACAACAAAATATATAAATAAATAAAAAATATTTATATATGTTACTGTTTGTTTGATGTTTTTTAATTATTGATGTGAAAGCCTTTTAACTAAATGAATAAATAAAATAAATCATGGCAAAAATTGGTAAGTAAGTATTGTCTGCGCTGATATTATTTTCAAAAGCGAAGCGACGTTGTATAATGATTCTTTAATACTCTTACATAATTTATAACAAATTAATGATTATAATACCAACTTATTGTTCATAGCCAACAAGTAATTATTGTAGTTGAAAAATCTTAATTATTGTAATTGACAAAAGTTAATTATTGCAATCGTCAACAAGTAATTATTGTAGTTGAAAATTTTTAATTATTGTAATTGACAAAAGTTAATTATTGCAATTGCCAACAAGTAATTAATGTAGTAAAAAAATCTTAATAATTGTAATTGACAAAAGTTAATTATTGCAATTGCCATCAAGTAGTTAATGTTGTTGAAAAATCTTAATTATTGTAATTGACAAAAAGTAATTATTGCAATTGCCAACAAGTAATTATTGTAGTTTAAAAATCTTAATTATTGTAATTGACAAAAGTTGATTATTGCAATTGCCAACAAGTAATTATTGTAGTTGACAAATCTTAATTACTGTAATTGACAAAAGTTAATTATTGCAATTGCCAACAAGTAGTTATTGTAGCTGAAAAATCTTAATTATTGTAATTGACAAAAGTTAATTATTGCAATTGAAATGTTCCATGTAGTAATGTCATGAGGAACTAAAATGAAACGTCATTTTAGTCGTGGCATATTTATAATAAATCATTAGGGATATATTTAACGCGATTTTTCTTTAGGTTATGAGGAAGTTGATGTAAATGTCCAATGAGTACTAATTCTAATGTAGTAGAATTTTGTATATAGTAAGGCCCAAAGTTAAAAAAAAATAGCACATTGTTTGGAGGGCCTTAAATTGTTTCTTTTTAGTATTCGTTTAGTGACACAAAAACTATTAGAAGAGACTTTTAGTGTTAAAATTCCTTCTGCTTATGTAAAGTGGAAAAAATATTTACATTAATTTATCTTTTTAATATAAATTACTTATATAAATATTATATACATAATGTTGATGACGTCTATTAGATAGAAAAAGTTTACCATGTGATATAAATTAAAAAAATCGCTAATTTTTTTCTAGTCCTATAAATAAATGGCATAGTTACTTTTATAAATTATAAATAAATATTATAAATTAAATATGTGCCAAAATTTTATTACAGTTATATGATTATTTACGGGATATTTACCGTGGTAAGGTTGTGGAAGGAGCTCCCGATGTCTCGGCGCAGTTACATGCACCATGGTCACGGGAAGAATATCCCGAAAATAATGATATAACTGCAGTGAACAACCGTGATAGTTTAAAACAAAATTTTATTATTATAAAAATGCAGTATTATATTTGGACCTCGAAAATCATAGTCGGATTGGTCTTAAACTTTTTATATCACGACACGAATATTAGCTTAGTAATTATATTGGTAATAATAATTATGTATATTGCTCATATAACTTCAAAGTTATAATGGTATAATATGTATATTATAGGTATAATAAGCACAATAAGGTTGTTTCGAATTTGCGTCACTTTTTGGCATAGTCACTTTATATTAGGCATATAACTAGTTATATATAAGAATTGTACTTAGAAAATCAAGTATAAAAGTATTTGGTACACAGCTGGCGCCACAATCGCGAGAACGCAGTTGTACACCCGAATATCTAGACACGTGCATAAGGTTGAATTTCGCGTCCTGGTCAACTAATCTCGGTAGTCCTTCGTTCTAACCTTAAAAGCCATCGCATAGGGCAGAGTTTCTCCGTGTTAATGCTTACACGACGGAAATTCTCTTATTAACCGACTTCCAAAAAGGAGGAGGTTCTTCGACGTTTTTTTTGCATTTTTAGGGAAATTACAGCCTAATAGTATAAACTTAGAAATAGATTTGGTGACTGGGCCAATTACAAGTTTCCGCCGATAGTTTTTTTTTTATGGTTCTTACCTTAGAAATTTCTACTGAGTGAACTGATTTTGTTGATTCTTTTTTTTATTTGAAAGCTGGTGCTTCCCGTATGGTCCGATTTCAATTTGGTCTAGTTCATATTTTTTTTATGAAGTCGGTTTTTTATATTGATAAAATTAATTATGGGTTCTAACACACGCAGAATTTCTCTCACGATTCACATTCTCGTAGTTTTCTCGTAATTTTTATGGAACTGCCGTATAAATATCCGTCACAATATGGCTAGTCCTAACAAGTAAATGGTACAATGGTACTTAATTACGTTAAGGCGAGGTCTGATCACGATTTCAAATTCGTTTTTCAACCGATCACGCCATGGTCTTATTAACTATCTAAAACGGCTTTGTTTAAAGTCGATAATCGCATATCATCATATTGGATGATGACGATGGCTTTGTGCTTGTGGTACCATTATATTGAGAGTTTTTATTTAATTAATCGAAATTTAAAAATAAATTTCCACAATTAACTGGTTTAAGTTTTAAAACACTACCTACTCTGGCTATAATTTTCGCAAAATAATCACATCAGTCATAGGACTGCACGTCAGAAGTGAAAACTTAAGTAGTAATTCACCTATTCTACAAGAGATGGCGCTGTTTTAAAATACACGGTACAGAGTATTATGTATACTGTGACAGCGTGACGATGATTCCATGATTTTGTTCACCCAAAAAGTGCTCAACGCGCCTAAAGAAGTTTTCACTTCAAAAATATGTTGTCGCTGAAAATTCATAGTATTTCTATAAAAAATATCCGCAATTTGTATTTTTTTTATGAATACGTATAAAATACTACAGTTTTATTTGGTTAAGATTATTAACAGGGTCTTTTTCTACTTATAGTTTTTTTTTTAAACAGATCATTTAATTTCGTCACATTCATTAAGCGTTTAAAACAGTTATTTTGGTTAATTTTGCGATTGTACCGCGCCTTAACAACCGGAGCTGTGTGCCAAAGTCTTTTCGTGTTAATTTATAGCATATAAAAGTCAATTATCAACAGCGATCAAGTAGTAGTTACATAGCATTATATATATTGTAAAGTTTGTAACATGTACTTCCATTTTAAGGGTTTTATAAGTTAGTCTTTTAGGACTCCATATTAGACTGTACACTGCAATAATTATAAATAACAATAAATAGTGATATTTCAACGGAGGTTTTCTTTTAACACCTAGTAATGAGACTTCTTTATCACTCTAATTATTATTGTATTTTTAACCGACTTCAAAAAAGGAAGACGGTTGTATGTTCCACTGTATTTTTTTAATGGTTATTCACCGATTTATCCGCCAACTGTTGACCGATTTAAAAAAAAAAACATTTGTTAAGTAGGGTCTACTTCCAATTTAGTCTCATTGTCCCCATGTCAGGATCTGATGATGGGATCCCAGGGAAGTCGAAGGCAACCCTCAAATTTTATAGGCACTTATTACGTTTTTCATATATTTTGGAAGCGGTTTTTAATGTGATTAACTTGTTTTAACTACAAGTTTAAATGATTGACTTTTTTCAATCTAGTCAATTACCATAATTGGCTCAATTAAATTAATTGAATTTTAATATCAAGTCTGTTGAATTAGTCTCATTTTAATATCTATAGTATTTTGGTGTTTGTTTCTATCTTTCATTTGTGGTGTTGGGTTTTATTTCTGTAGTTACAAAATTACATGGTTCATTTTCACTTTCACTTTTCGACTTGTTGAATCAAGATAATTGAACATAAAATTGAATCATGTAAATATAAAAATAAGTCGATGGTTCACTTTTATATTTTGTGTGATTTTGAATTGAACCAAGTTATATTAATTTGCTCTTGTTTACGCCCTGTTGATTTGCCCATTTTCGTTTCTACCTCGCTTTTTATTTCCTTACTTTTGTAGATTAGAACTATTATGTGTAATAATATAGGGGTTGACTATATCCACACAAATACAAGCCTATGCATGTTTTATGTGTACGTGATTAAACCTTAAGGTTAAGCAACAAATATTAAGCCACATTTTGATACTTAATTAAATTAATACCAAATTATTTTAATTCTAAAAAGACTATCCAAAATATACACATCATTGTCTAGAACGAAACGTCTCAACTTATCGTTTATCTCAGTAACATATAATAGAGAAATTGAATCACATTTTAAATCTAACTTCAGTTGCTAAACATCAAGGGCCTTAATTAAAAACGTTACTCAAGTTAATCTATGTTTTAAAATGCTCTCTCAACTTCTCGCTGACGGCAATCGTCACACGCGAAAACAAGAAGGAGCATATTTAAGCGTATGTCAACTTGAGTAACGTTTTTAAGTAAGGCCCCAGGAACATAACATATTTTTATGAACCCAAACAAATATACAAATACAAACGTAATCTAAATAAACACACTACCATACATTCCCGTGTCATGTAAATAAAATTTGAGAAAACCACGTCAGTTTTTATATAAAAACCACCATACATTACTTACTTTTACTCATACAAACTCTTCCCCAAACACAGGTTTTTTTTTATTGCGAAATAGGCTTGCGCTTGGCCGCCAACTCGCCTGATGGTAAGCGATGAGTTCCCTTCTATTCAGTTCTATTCACTTTACATAAATAGCACAAAAAACATCTTAAAATGGGGGCAAATCTCCAGCGCTAGACAGGCAGCAGCGTCACGCCATCGACGGTCTCTCCGCAGCGGACTTCGTCCACCACAACTTCACCATGATGCAGAGCTTCCTGCAAGACCTGCGGGAGATGTTCCCTGATATCACCAGCCTCACCAGCATTGGGAAATCGGTGGAGGGGCGTGATTTATACGTCTTGGAAGTGACGAAAGACCCGGGAGTACATATACCAGGTAAGTGCCTTCTGTTACTGTTTTTGCAGTGCGTTTTCATAAAAAAAGTGTGAGAAAATCGCCCCGATAAAACCAAGCTACAACCTAGTTCCGAAACCAAATCTTACGCGATAAAAAAAAAACTGAGACATTATTGCACACATGGTCATCTGACTCCAAAATCGATGAATTTCACTCACACGTAACCTTGGAGACGTTCTAAATCACTATGTAAAAACTGGCCAAGAGCGTGTCGAGACACGCATATGATAGGGTTCCGTAACCAAAGCCATTTAATTGTAGTCATAGTTCAGAAATTGATTGTTATAGAAAAATTCGAACGATCGAAGCTCTGTGGACTTAGCCAAATTTCAGAGATGTAATCCATCCATACAATAAATAAACTCAACGGCCTTACTTGCCATTTGCCACTTGAAGTTTCTGCGCCCACATTTGAGTACCATCACAGACTCCTTATCAGGTGTAGACAACAAAACAAGAGTTCAAACTTATATCTTAACTAGTCGTGTGCCCGATGGGATTTCGCATAGGCATTTATAGGCATTTTTCAGACGCTAACTTTTTAAAATTTTCGCTGTCATTATTCACACATAGATGTAACCGATCCTTTATATAAAATCAAAGTTAAAAAAAGTGGTATCATGTGTACCATTCAACATTCTTAATCAAAGTTACATCCTGGGTGGTTTCCGAAGATACAACTAACTTTTTCTTATAAACAGAAATCTAAGTATCAATTTCCACCTTACAAAAGTTTTACTATAAAAATGGCGAACTTTCATCCCTTATTTAGTATGAAGTATTTAGTTTTATTTTTAACTAGCTGTCCGCCAGGCTTCACACGGGTGTATATGGTGTCCATCTCGACATAACATACTTTTTATGGTTTAACCATAAAGAAAACTGATTGAGAAACATTATTTGTTAAGTACATTTTACAAAAAGGTCAATGACCTTTGAGCTAGAATGCCTTGAATTTATTACAGTTTTGTCGCTGTTACTCGAAAAGTCATGATCAGATAATGTTCGAAATAATTTTGAATGAAGGTTTTAAATATGATCTATCTGTATTGTAAGTTATAAGTTTCTATGTCTTATGGTTTAGAAATGCAGGGGGGGGGACCAACTGTTTGCCACTTTGGTGGGCCATATTTCGCAAAATGTAGACTTTATAAAAAAGTGATGTATGAAACCTTACCTTAATTTTTAAAGACGTTTTCAACGATACCCCATATGACCAGGTGGAGTGATTTTTTTTTTATCCCTATTTCACATGTACCGGAGCCACCCCTAAAATGCAATATGATATATTATGTTATATTTATACTTTTAAAATTGAGATCTGTATTATAACTGTCTTTATGCATAGTTTCATGCACTTAATAATTATAGAAGTTAGAAGGTTCTAAAAAATTCGGACGGACGGACAGTCAGTTGCAGTTTGCACTTAATTGCAGTTCAGTATCTCTTTCTCATTGACATTCACAATGTTTACAGGCAAACCCGAGTTCAAGTATATAGCCAACATGCATGGCAACGAGGTAGTTGGCCGGGAAATGCTTCTTCTGCTGGCCAAATACATGTGTGAGGAATACTATAAGGTAAGAACTGAGAAGTTGAATTAAAGCCTTTGCCAGTTATTCAACCGCCAAGCAGGAATAAAGCAGGATTGAAGGGCAATGTTTCCAGCGAAATTACAGGGCACACAGAGATTTGACATCTTATATCTCGGGGTGACGAGCACAGTGCATTGCCATCCAGGGTTTTGAACTGTTGAAGTTCAAAATTCTGAGTGGCGTTGAGTTGTTATGGGCAAGCGTGAAGAGCTATCAGGTGAGCGATTTCGCTCGTCTCGTCACTCAGTACCATAAAAAAACTACCCTCTTGATTTGTATTACTGTTTAATTTTGAGTAATGGTGCCCGAGTGGTAGCATTTGCGCTTTACAATCTTACGCCACCTGGTTCGATCCTCGGCCCTGCACCGATAACTTATTTAGTATTTTAAACCGACTTCCAAAAAGGAGGAGGTTATCAATTCGACAATTTTTTTAAATGTTTGTTACCTCAGAACTTTCGACTGGGTGAACCGATTTTGATGATTTTTTTTTTATTTGAAGCTGATGTCCCATTTTAATTTGGTCCAGTTCTGTAGTCAATTTTTATGAAGCCGGTTTTTTAAATTAATAATTATAAATTATACGTAGTTTCAATGTCATTGCTCAAAAACGGTAAAAATAAATACCGTGAGGAAACCGGTATGTCCAAGAGCATATAAAAAAAAGGTTCAAGACATATGACTTTCACCAACATGCACTGGGCCAGCATGGTGGATTAGGGGCCAATTCTTTCTGAGAGAAAACCAGTGTTTCCAGCAGCGGGAACATGATAGGCTGATGATGATGATGATAACTATTTTATTTTGTAAACTTATTAGAGAGACAAAACTACGCAGGTAAGACTTTTACAGTTCAGAAGAAATGAGACCAGATATATGTGAGAGCGAGAAAAAATATACAACTTGTCATAGAGTATAAATAAATTAGTGAGGTGACATGAATCGTAATGACAAAACTAATCGACTAAAAGGTTTATAGTTTAACAAATATGAGGCCCATAGAGAGAGACCACGTTTCAGTGCTGTACCGGTTTAGTGCAGTACCGGATTAGCAAGTTGAAGCGACAGTGGGCAGGGCACATAGCACGCAGAACAGGTGGCCCATGGGGCCGAAAAGTTCTCGAATGGAGACCATGGACCGGTAAGCGCAGCGCAGGACGTCCACCCACAAGATAGACGACCTAAAAGAGACTGAAGGAAAACGCTGAATGCAGGCTGCTATCAACCGGCCCTTTTGGAAATCGATGGGGGAGGCCTATGTCCAGCAGCGGACGTCCTATAGCTGAAATGATGATGATGACAATATGAATACTAAAGGCTTGAACCAGAGGATATATTTTCGAATCACAACTTGAAAAGCCTAATGTGTACTTTAATTATTCGTTTCAGGGTAACGAAAGAATCCGTCGTCTGCTGAACACCACCAGGATCCACCTGATGCCGAGCATGAACCCGGACGGATACGAGAAGAGCAAAGAAGGTATGATTAATAAATAACATATAGAAGGTAGCTGTCATATCTTGATCAATAAAGCCATAAAAAATAATATTAACAATCTTATTTCCAGGCAATTTATTACAAGGTAACAATGATACCTGGTAAGATTTGCTTAGTTTGGGGTCAGATGCCCGTGTGTGCAAAAAAGTCCCCTTTTTTGTGGTCATATAATATACACTATTTTAGTATAGCGTAAGCTAAAATATACATTAAACTAACTGCACCCCACGGTTTCATCCGAATAGAGTTTCCCTCAGGAACCATATATTTTTTTGGGTTAAAAACTATGATACCAAAACCCTTAAAGCTGTATGGGTCTAAACTAAAGGTCTGCTTATTTCTGTACCAATATTTTATTTTAACAATGTTCCAGGAGATTTTAGCAGTTTGCATGGAAGGCCCAACGCACACAATAGAGATTTGAACAGAAACTTCCCCGACCAATATGGACCCATAAAGGTAAATGAAATTTACTTTTCAATATCGAAATGATTGAATCAAACAAAAGGACAACATACAAAAAACATATTTTTTTATCATTTTATTGTATTTGCTATAGTGTAAAAACTGCAATACGTACAAGCAACAAACTTGGCACCATCACCACATATACATTTATTCACACAAAAACACTACACACACGCCACACATACACACACACACACACACACACTTATTCACACATATATAAACTGCGCATAGAATATTGCAGGCTATTTGCATTTATTATTTTATAATTTTCTTTCCTCTCGCTACTTATTGGCATGGGAATCGAAATTCTAAATTGTTGTAATTATTATTTTTACCTAATTTTAAAATGTTATATTTCTGTTTTGGTATAATTAATTAGTTGATACATTAATAGGAGAAACCATTGTCTCCCGTCATACAGTCTCTGACTAGTTCGGGAGCCTCTGGGATCAATACTTTAACCTACCATAAATTATGCCGGAATAAATGATATGATTTGTACACACCCTACAGTAAAACCTTTTTTGGATTGCTTTCACTTATATATTGTGACTCTATAGGTAATATATCTCGTTGCTTTTACAGGATAATTTAGTCCAAGAGCCTGAAACTGTAGCGGTAATGAACTGGTCCCTCTCTCTACCGTTTGTGTTATCTGCCAACCTGCACGGCGGTGCTCTGGTGGCGAACTACCCGTTCGATGGCAACTCCGACATGGACACGAAGAGCGAGAATCCGAGCCCCGATAACAGCATGTTCGTGCATTTGGCTCACGTTTACTCCGATGTAAGTGGTCATATATTTTTAAACAAGCATTTTAGCAAGACTTAGAGTATAGTATGTACCTATTGCATTTATCGCCATCCACACTAATATTATAAATGCGAAAGTAACTCTGTCTGTTTGCTACATAATCACGGCTAAACGGCTTAACCGATCTCAATAAAATTTTGTGAGCCAATGGTATGTATCATGAGGGTGGACATAGGCTACTTTAAAAACGGCTGGACCAGTTTGGATGAAATTTGTGTACCTGGAGCGGGTCATAGTAGCGAGGCCGAAGGCCGAGCTAACACCCGTGCGAAGCCGGGGCGGATCGCTAGTATTATATGTATACTTATATTTTTATACTAGCTAATGCCCGCGACTTCGTACGCGTAGCACAAAGTAATTAGTGGGTGGACGATTAGACTGACATATCCAAATATAAATGTTACACTAACGAACACGAACGGAACTTTAAATAGGCACAAATCCATCGGATTATTTATACTGAATATTTTATAGATAATACCTACACATATGACATGATTGTAGATTTATTGCTCTCCATTTTAATGCGGATTGTCATACTATCGTCATAGTATGATTTTAGTCTAGTTTTAATCTGACTCGATACAGGTATCCCGACATGTCCATAGTTTCAAATATATTTCAAGCAAATAATATATTACTTTCACTGGTTAAATACGTTGGAAGTGTGGAGCCATGGAGCCAATAAGGAAAAAAAATTGGTATAAGTCAAGCGAAATGTCATGCATGACAAACGTTATTATTGAATAATTAGTAAATAGTAAGTAGGAAGCATGGAGCGGTATCTATAATTAATCGCTGTTATTTAACATTACTCCGCGTAAAGACTGCCAATCAATGATGTCTAAATAATTTTTGCCCGCCTTCTGCGCCTCGACCCTTCCAACAACTAAACCGCTTTCGTTCACCACCATAACATCCAAAATAGCTGCTAATCATAGATCAGTAACAGATTAGATGCCGCGAGTTCACCTACTTTGCGTGTCTGTTATTGGTCTTAAGTTTGATCCTGGCAAAAAAATGTATTCATTTTAATCTCCGTCGACTTGGTATATTAGCACGTCAGAAGTCAATACAAAAATAAACGTACTTTAAATTACGCCATAATAAACTGTAAAACCTCTTCAAAAGCAGTTGGCTGTCCTGAAAATAACAAACACAAAAAAAAAACTATTTGGTGCAGTCTATCGGAAGTTATGCGGGTACATACATTTCGGCGATTCGTTTTTATTTCATCATCATCATCATCAGCCAGAAGACGTCCACTGCTGAACATAGGCCTCCCCCTTTAACCTCCACACTGAACGACATCCTGCCATCTGCATCCACTGGATGCCCGCGACTCTCACAATGTCGTCGGTCCATCTAGTGGGAGGCCTACCTACGCTGCGTCTTCCGGTTCGCGGTCTCCACTCAAGAACCTTACCTACTTCCCCATCGGTTAACAGTTCTTCGAGCGATGTGGCCTGCCCATTGCCACTTCAACTTGCAGATTTTAATAGCTATGTCGGTGACTCTGGTTCTTTGGCGAATATCTATATTTTTATTTACATATAGATTATATGGCAACAGCCGCTTCAGTTTTCCTACCTACCATGTCTGCGAGTAGAAGTCTGTCATTACGACAACATTACTATAAAATAAGCTAGATGGCGTTATAAATAATTATTAAAAAAATTTTTTTTTACTATTTATTATCATAAATTAATATAGCCTATGTTTCAATCAGGTATTTTATAAGCATATTCATGGAAACTGCTTTGAAATCCTTCTAGTAGTTTAAAAGATGTGCGCGGACAAACAAACAAACTGACAGCCGTCAGATTTGTAGTTCCATAGTTTGAAAATAGATTGCGTACTAAAACGATGTTTTGCGAAAAAATTGTAAATTTGCTTAAACTTTACGTATAATATTATTAAAAACGTAATAAGGTATTCAATAATTACTAAAATAATGAGTGTAAATGGATCGTAGTTTCACAAATATGAAAAGTGCGTCTATTATAGGTAAATACGACACTTTACGCAAAAATCACGCAAACGGGTTTTTTTTGCAAGTTAAACCGATACCCGGTATTGCTTCTACTTAGTTAGAAGTCATGTGTGAAGGTATTTGATCTACACATTTATAATATGGTAGGGATACAAGTGCTGTTGCCCGCGACTCGTACGCGGAGATTTTCATATTAACTTTCAACCCTTTTTTCCTCTCTTAATCCGGCCCTTGCACAAAATAACATAGCCTATACTTTAATCTGGTCATAGCTAAGCATATTCGTGAAAACCGAATTTAAATCCGTCCAGTGGTTTAGGAGATGTGCGTGGACAAACAAACACAGATAAAAATTCTAAAAACTGTTTTCAGCTGCTTATTTTAAGACGCCCTGTGGTTTTTTTTTATATCTCGCAATTACAGATTTTTTTATCTCTAGGTTTTTATTATATGTGTAGATAGATAAAGATATATGTAATATCTATATTATACTATAATTCATTTGGTAGTATTTAATTAATGGTATTATTAAAAGTGTGTTAGCATCCTCCGTCGATCCTGTTACGTAAATTCTTTCCATCCAATGGTTGCCTGGAAGAGATCGCTTTTAGCGATAAGGCCGCCACTTGTGGCACTAGCTCGTATGTGTTTTCTATCTGTTTGTAATTTTTATTTCTGGTGTACACAATAAAGAATTTCTATCTATCGATCTTTAGCGAAAGTTCTTACAGTTGGGTAACATCTCTATTCTTGGTAACATTCAAACAAAGCTGGAACTTTGGGTCAAGGTTTGGGTCATACATAGACAAAGTTTAAAAAGCAAAGTATTTTGTTTAAATTTTAATTGATATACCGAATTATTGAAAGCTTAAATTTAGTCCAAGTATTTATTTACTTTGACAGCTGCAACAACATGGGAAAAAGCGAATTCTGATCACTTTCGCTAGGGTTTTGAACGTATTTTTTTTTTTTTTTACCTATACTGCCCCACTGTTGGACAAAGGTCTCCCCCATTTCCTTTCATAAATCTCAATCCTCCGCCACCTCTTGCCGAATATGCATAACTATATACTTCAGTGAAATATTATAAGAAAATGTTTTTCCGCTTTTTACAAATTGCAGCTATGAAAGCAAATAAATGTTTGGACTGACAATAGTTGACTGAATAAAGGGAAGATCTCAAAATCTACTGGAATTAGTTTTTAAGCCATAGATGGCAAACATGCAGACGGGCCACCTGATGGTAAGCGATCACCGTCGCCTATGGATACCTGCAACACCAGGGGCATCACAGATACATTGCTGACCCTTAAAGACTATTAACAGCCCTTTTGAAGAACCCCATATTGAAGCTACTCGGAAATTCCGCAGGAGGGGGGAGCTCATTCCACAAATTGCAGGTGTGAGGCAAATAGGAACATTTGTACTTAAATGTTTGTTCGACGATATCTGGCATACCATTGATCAGATCTTCACGATATTTCGTAAGCAAGTAGTTCGTGCAAATACAACTTACGAGCAAAATTAGTCTGAAGATATAGATGTCCCGAAATGTAACCTCGCATCATTTCTTGACAAACAACTAGAGCAGTAATTACTTATGATACGTTTTATTTTATTTCAGGCGCATTTAAAGATGCACTTGGGTCAGCCCTGCAAAAACTTCCCGAAAGAAAGGTTCCCTGATGGAATAACCAATGGTGCCAAATGGTAATATCATTTTTATATTTTTATCATTCATCATCATCAGCCAGAAGACGTCCACTGCTGAACATAGGCCTCCCCCTTTAACCTCCACACTGAACGACATCCAAGTGGATGCAGATGGCAATCTGCATCCACTGGATGCCCGCGACTCTCACAATGTCGTCGGTCCATCTAGTGGGAGGTCTACCTACGCTGCGTCTTCCGGTTCGTGGACTCCACTCAAGAACCTTTCTTCCCCATCGGTCATCAGTTCTTCGAGCGATGTGGCCTGCCCATTGCCACTTCAACTTGCAAATTTTAATAGCAATGCCGGTGACTCTGGTTATCGTTTGGTTTTATCGTTAAATTTGTGTTATAACGAGTCCTTTCGACGCATAATGCCAAAAACGCAAAATGCCATAATCAAATGATTTGGTGTTTTGCGACGATGAACAATACTTTTACAAATTGCTAAACGCGGCATAATGCCAATTTGCGTTTTGGCGTTTTGCGATAGTGAAACGATACACAAATGCCAAACGCGCATTATGCTAAATACATAGCATAGCATGCAGAACAGATGACCGATGGGGCTGATAGGTTCTCGATGGAGACCACGGGCCAGTAAGCGCATCGTAGGACGTCCACCCACAAGAAGGACATACGACCTAAGAGACCGCAGGAAAACCCTGGATGCAGGTTGCTTCTAACCGGCACTTAGAGATCTAAGGGGGAGGCGTATGTCCAGCAGTGGATGTCCTATGGCTGAAATGATATTAATAAATATTTCTAGGTATGTGCTAGCGGGTGGAATGCAAGACTGGAGCTATCTCCACACCAGTGATATGGAACTAACCCTCGAGCTGGGATGCTTCAAGTTTCCTCCCAAAGCAGACTTGCCCGAGTACTGGAACGACAACAAGGAAGCACTACTAGAGTTCATTGAACAGGTCAGCTTTCAACTTTCTTAATAACGAAGGGGAAACTGTTATTTTTTGACATTATATTATTAACCGACTTCAAAAAAAGAGTGGTACTCAATTAGTTTTAATTTTTTCTCTACGTTTGTTACCTCAGAACTCTTCACTTATGAACCGTGTGTACAAAAATGTCCCAGATTAATTAATTACTAACAGCGCCCCGCGTTTTCTCCCGCGTGGTGATAAAAATCGGTGATGATGATGATGAAAAGTAGCCTATGTGTTAATCCAGGACATAAGCAATGTATATTCCAAATTTCATCCAAATCTATCCAGCCGTTTCTGCGTGATTGAGTAACATACATCCAAACTTTCACATATATGATATTATAGTGTGATTAGTATGACTAGCTGTACCCGCGACTTCGTCCGCGATTTCTTTAGAAAAAAATTGCCTATGTCCGCTCTTATGATACTATTACCTCGCAAATTTTTATTGAGATCGGTTAAGCCGTTTAGCCGTGATAATGTAACAAACAGGCAGACGGACAGAGTTACTGTCGCATTTATAATATTAGTGTGGAAAGTGTGATTATCACACATTTAATTTTACTGTTCACATTTCCAGGTCCACACGGGGGTGAACGGTTTCGTCCACAGCCACATTGGGCACGGTTTGGCCAACGCGACTATATCCATAGCGGGGATTCACCACGGCGTGCGCACCGCGCGAGACGGCGACTACTGGCGGCTCTTACTGCCCGGCATTTACAACGTCACAGCTAGCAAGCCTGGGTAAGTTTGACCACAGATCTTTATCAAGATCACAGAAAATATTTTTTTTTTGTTTAATCTAGAACGGCTGTAAAGGCATTTTTGTATGAAATTTGCTGTAGCCACTTGCACCCATATAAACCCATAGCAACTGTGACGCGGAGTTAGACGCGTTGACATAAATAAGAATGTTCAATCAAATATCTGTCACAATGCCTGGCGACAGAGTTTCCTTCTCATTTCCGTTATATTTACTTCTCTTTTCTGTGATCAAGATAGACCTCTAATAAATTATTCGCCTGTATTAAAAATATAATTCATGTTGGTGTAATAATGTAATAAAGTTTTTTTAACCGACTTCCAAAAAAGAAGAGGTACTCAATTCGAAAGTTTTTTTTTTTACCTCAGAACTTTCGACTGGGTGAATCGATTTTGATGATTCTTTTTATTTGAAAGCTGGTGCTTTCCGTGTGATCCCATTTTGATTTGGTCCAGTTCTGACATTTTTATGAAGTCGGTTTTTTATATTGATATATAATTTTAAATTATTTAATTGCTATAAACTACAAAAACAAGTCCCGATTTTCAGAAAAATACAAAATGTTATTCATTGATCACGTGACTTGACTGTGAACGCTCTATGTAGGTTGAATAATATAATTATCTTTAGTAGAGCAAAAAACAGTTAAAACAGTATGTCCTTATGACGTCACAGAAAAGTATATAGAGGCAACAATTGTATGGCGAGAACTCGTTTGCTTGTGCGTGACGTCACTAATGTCACGTGACCCCATAAATGTCAAAGAGAACGTTTACGCGGTAGTTTAATAATTTGAATTTTGATCCGCCATTTAAAACATTAAACACTGTAAATGAGGATCAAATCGCAAGATTACTTTAAAACACTGTTTTAAACTATCACGGTTGTTCACTACAGTTATATGATTATTTACGGGATATTTACCGTGGTAAGGTTTTGGTCGTTTTGTCTGCACTTAACTTTGAACTTTTTGACCAACCACCCGCATTCTTCAGTCTTCCCGTGAACATGGTACATGTAACTGCGCCGAAATTTCGAGAGCTCCTTCCACAACCTTACCACGGTAAATATCCCGTAAATAAAATCATATAACTGTAAGATTACTTTAGTATAAAGTATAAAAAATTATTAATTCAAAATAACTTACTGACTAAATACATACATCGAGTTAACAAAGGATGCTGAAGTAGGTAACAAAATTAACCCTTTCTAACAGTGTTTCCTCGGTGTGCACTGAAACCCACACTAGGGTGACCTGTGTTGTGGGTTTCAGGCTCTTCCTTTGACAAGGTACATAAAAAGAAAAGCGAGTAGAAAATAAAAATTAAATACATTGTTAAAATTACCAACTAGGACTACCAACTAATTAGGTACTACTTACAATGACTTACATACTAAAATAATTGTGGATTAGGGCCCAATTGTCTCGTGTGTGTCATGTTTGTGTTTTGAGGGTAAGTAGGTGTCATTGAGTGAGGAGGAAGGTAGGTGTGTCAGTTTGCAATTATCACCACCTCGTAACGTGTCGCGAGCGGTTTATGACTTTATGATTTGACTTTAATCCTGATTTAAAAGCAGAGCTTAGACCTCCTCTAAGATCCCGCGTGGGGTTCTCCCTGCCAGAACTGCTAGCTCTATTTCCTGTTTAACAGATACGAGAGCATAACTGAAGAAGTGAAGGTGCCTGAAAATGGCTCCGTCAGTCTCAACTTCACTCTGATGGCTGATGACCCGCAACATTGGTCTTCCGCTTACGACTTCCGGTAAGTAATTATCAGCTAAAATAATTTATATATATAAACTGTAATAGACATGATGGCAAATTTTTTTTTATTACCTCATAAAAAAGCTGATCATCAATAGAGTCTATCAACGAAAACAAAATTTAAATTAGTTCAAACATAAATAAGTTATAAGTATTTTAATTTCATGCTAGGCAGAGAGCGCACTATACTGAGCTATGACGTCACGCCTCAAGCGCGGCATACAAATGCTATACTAACACACGCTTTGCGAGAAAGGCATCCCTTTCTCGCAAAGCGTGTGTTAGTATAGCATTTGTATGCCGCGCTTGCTCCATCGAGCATCCCCTCTCTATCCCCACCTAAAACTTTAAACGCTCACATCACACAGATTAATCAGCCAATTCAATGAATTTTTCAGTATGTGTAATGTATTTAGTTATATTCATCGCTAAGCCTTGTTATTTGTAATAAATTAAACAGGCCACATGCCTATTGCTAGAAAAAAAAACACACACACAGGGCGTGTTAAAATAAGCACCTGAACACGTTAAGACAGTTTTTAGAATTTTTGTTTGTTTGTTCACGCACATCTCCTACACCTCTGGACGGATTTAAATGCGGTTTGCTCGAATATCCATAGCTTTGACCAGATACCAGTATAGGCTACCTTATTTTGCGAAAGGGCTGGATGAAAGTTCATATGAAAATCTACGTGTACGAAGTCGCGGGCAACAGCAGTAGTTATAAGTGTAATACTATTATTTATACTGTTTTAAACTATCACGGTTGTTCATTACAGTTATATGATTATTTACGGGATATTTACCGTGGTAAGGTTGTGGAAGGAGCTCCCGATATTTCGGCGCAGTTACATGCACCATGTTCACGGGAACACTGAAAGTCAGTCAGTCTTCCCGTGAACATGGTGCATGTAACTGCGCCGAAATATCGGGAGCTCCTTCCACAACCTTACCACGCTAAATATCCCGTAAATAATCATTTAACTTTACTATTATTTATGTAATACACTATATACAGGGCTACTGGTAATCAGTTAGAATCTTCCTAAAAGCGGCCTATGTACATCAAAACTAACAACTTTCGTTCTAAGACTTCGCGGAAAAAAAACATCTGATATATATCATATCATACAAAAATAATTCACTCCCGACTAGGGTTTGGGTCCCGGGACGTCTCGTGTCTCGAAGTCACGGGACTTTCGGGACGAGACAAGATTGTCGAAATTGTTATGTAATCATTTTTATTTTCAAATAATTGAAAGAGCCTAGCGCTATCTGTTAGTTTAAAGAATAATTACTTGGTCTACTTTGTAACTACTGAGTACCTACACAACACAATAAAGTAGTAAAGAGCTAGTTATTTATAGAATACAGTTACATATTGAAGTGGAAACTGAAATGGTTTGTTACACATATCCTGCAATTTTCCCCATATATTCCAGTGTTTTGGACAACATAATGAACACCCGCTATCACACCCCTCTCGAGGTGTACGCAGCACTCGCAGAGATTGAGAACAGACACGGAGATATCGCGGAGTTCAGAGCTGGGGAGTCCTCGCTCACGGCCAGCATCCGGCAGCTGAAGATGACGGACCAGGTCGGTGAACAGAAATATAAACATTTGATCGCGCATGAATCACAATTTGCTTGAATACGGAACTTCATGCACGTGCTCCCTATGTGTATGTCAATGTCACATGTGAAGTTCTATATCATCTATGCCCGACGTCCTTGATCTATATTTATAATAAATTATATGTAAACTTGTCGTCCTGTATTTGTCGTACTGTTTTTATTTTTACGTTGCACTGTTTTTTGAGCCTTTCGTGACTTCACTGAGTGGCTTCAACGGAAGATCAGCGCTGTTGAGTTGAGGCCATTTTCATGACACAACTTCACTATAATTATATATACCTACTATGTTGTTTATGTTAAGTTGTTATTACAAAAGAAATATTGCTTTCTTTCTCTTTTGTAAGCCACGTCGGTCACGGGGGGGGGGGGGGGGGGGTATCGTATGGCGCTTGTGATTGGAGAAATCAAAACATTTATTCAATTCGTGTCTAGGATTGGCTCGCTCGAAAAAGGTCATGCTGAAAATGTTGTATATATGTAATTGAAATCGGTTTTTTAATTGCTTACATTTTTTTCGAATGTTTGTATGTGTCTTTAAGTCTGTTACTCCTTCACGCAGAAACGACTAGACGGATTTGGATGAAATTTGGAATATAGTTAGCTTATGTCCTGGATTAACACATAGTCTACTTTCGTCATCATCCTCAACAACACGCGGGTGAAACCGCGGGGCGCAGCTAGTAATTAAATAAAGGACTAGCGATGTGATATAAAGGAAATAAAGATGTATATAAAGGATGTAATAATTTCAGGTCGGCTCGCCAGAAGAGACAAAATTTCACATCGCCATAATAAGCAGCTTCTCAGCCTCCCAACCACTCGGCCAAGAGATACTCCTGAACTTCGCTCGCCACATCTCCACAGCCTACTCCATCGGAGAGCCGATCCACAAGAGATTACTACAAAACTCCGTCATGCACTTCATACCTAACCTCGACCCTTTGTATAGTAAAATACAAAAACAATACGATGGCACCGAAAAATGTGATATACAGCCATTAGAAGAGGAATTCGGAAGCAGTTTATACTCATATTTAACTAAGAAGGACTTGAATCCGATGTCGAATTATACAAGAGAGAAAGCGTTCGCGAATTTGTTGCAAGCGGAAAAGTATGATTTGGTTTTGGAGTTGGCAAGTGGGACGGAAGATGTGTCTTATCCGGAACTGTCGAGGAAGATACGAATTTACGAGAAGTTTGCGCAAACGTATCAGGTAAGTTTGTTTTTAACCGACTTCCAAAAAGGAGGTTATCAATTCAACTGTTTTTTTTAAAGTTTGTTATCTCAGAACTTTCGACTGGGTGAACCGATTTTGCTAAATTTGGTCCAGTTCTGACAGTTTTATGAAATCGTTTTTTTGTATTGATAATTATTTATTGTAACATTTCAGGAGCACCGGACGTCCAGCGACAAGTACCCGTGCCCGAAACCCACGGACACGACCCACGGGGACCTCATAGACTTGATAAACGAGAGGTTCAACACTCCTGTCGTGTCTGTCGGACTCAGCTGCTGCAACATGCCTCTAGAGAGCGAGATAGCGATGGTGTGGAGGAACAACTTGAGAGGAATCATGAAGTTCGTCGAACAAGCTAACACTGGTAACTAATTATCATACTAATCACATATCTACACTAATATTATAAAGAGGAAAGATTTGTACCTATTTTTGTATGTTTGTAACGAAATAACTCAAAAACTACTGAACCGATTATAAAAATTCTTTCACTGTTGGGAAGCTACACTATCCCCGGGTGACATAGGCTATATTATATTTTGTAGCGAGGCCGAAGGCCGAGCTTACACTCGTGCGAAGCCGGTGCGGACGGCTAGTCATATATATATGTGAAAGTTTGGATGGATGGATGTTTGTTACTCAATCACGCAAAACGGCTGGATGGATTTGGATGAAATTTAAAATATACATTGCTTATGTCCTGGATTAACACATAGGATACTTTTCATCATCATCATCATCACCGATTTTCATCACCACGAGGGTGAAACCGCGGGGCGCAGCTAGTACTATATAAAAGGGTATATGTATTACCAGCTGCGCCCAGCGGTTTTACCCGCGTGGTGATGAAAATCGGTGATGATGATGAAAAGTAGCCTATACGTTAATCCAGGACATAAGCAATGTATATTCCAAATTTAATCCTAATCCATCCAGCCGTTTCTGCGTGATTGAGTAACAAACATCCATCCATCCTTTCACTTTTAGTATCATTATAATAGTTGATAATGGATATTTGGGGAATGTTCTGAAGGACCAGCTGCCACCGCCTGAAAGTGTATCCACATATCATAGATCGGTGGAAATCGTACACTATGCGATTTACGCGTTCTTTTTTGCCTTACACCTGCAATTTGTGGAATGAGTTGCTCCTGCGGCATTTCCGAGTAGCTATAACATTGGGTTCTTCAAAAGGGCTGTTAATAGTCTTTAAGGGTCGGCAACGTATCTGTGATGCCCCTGTGTTGCAGGTATCCATAGGCTACAGTGATCGCTTACTAGCAGCTTCGGCCCCACCAATATCTCAAATATCTTTGCTAGACCTGAGAATTAAAATAAATACTAATATTACAAATTCGTTTGTTTGATCCTCTTCAACATATCCAAAATCATGTCAACCTACAAGGTGATTTTTTGCATAGCGATAAATGGTGGGTAAAAGAATGAGATAGGATAATTTTTATCCCGGAAAAATTTATGGTTCCTGCAGGCCTAGCACGGTCGTGGACATATTGTCTTTCCACCGTTTTTATCCCGCTAGAAACAGACAAACATATCCATATTCTAGCTTTGTCGCGTCGTCGCGTGGATAAAAACGGTGGAAAGATAATTTTTCCACGGCCCGTGCTAGGCCTGCAGAAGCAATGTTCACGCGAATGAAACCGTGGGGCGCTTTTACTATAAACGAATGTTAAGATTTGAATATATGACTCATTTTTTTTTTCTTGAAGTATTTTGCTAATTTCATCAATGTTAAAGTTAATTTTTTGATTTGACGCTGCTACTGGAATGGAAACTTTGTTGTAAGTAGACTAAGGAAACGTTCGGAATTCACGTCAATAGTGCCAATAACGCTAAAGATAAACGTTTGGCCACTCGCCTGATAGTAAGCGACGGTGTGGAAGACGATGGAACACGCGTTGACGTAGTAAGAGCTATTGGCGTGATTCCGAATGCAGTCAAAAGCTAAACTTTTTATATTATATTTTTCATGTCATGTGTCAAAATGACGTAAAGAGATGATTTTTTTTCGTTGATTTAAAGTTTTACATTAAATGAGAATATATATAATAAATTGTAACCCAAAAATATTATAAATCGTTTCCAACACCATTTTATCGTCTGATAGAAGTTTTTGAAGTGAAAACTTCTTTAGGCTCGTTGAGGACTTTTTGGGTGAACAAAATCATGGAACTTGTGTCATCGTCACACTGTACCGTGTATTTTAAAACAGCGCCATCTCTCGTAGAATAGGTGAATTACTAAAGTTTTCACTCGTGACGTGCAGTCCTATGACTGATGTGTTTTTTTGCCAATTAAAGGTTATTGTTCAAACACTTTCTTCCTAGGTATCGTGGGCTATGTTAAAAGCGTGGACCAAGTGCCGATTCGCGACGCAATCGTCGCCATAACAGGCATCGAGCGCCAGTACCGGGTGACGAAGAACGCAGCTCACTTCCACCTGCTTCTACCGCCCGGGGAGTACAAGGTCATAGTACGAGCACATAACTACCACGATCAGGTGAGACAGGTTTTTGAAGTGAAAACTTGTTTGGGCGCGTTCAGTACTTTTTGGGTGAACAAAAATCTTGGAACTCGCGTCATCGTCACGCTGTCACAGATAAATAATACACAGTGCCGTCTATTTTAAAACAGCGCCATCTCTTGTAGAATATGTGAATTAATGTTTAAGTTTTCATTTCTGACGTGCAGTCCTATGACTGATGTGTTTTTTTAGGGTTCCGTACCCTAAAGGGTGAAAACGGGACCCTATTACTGAGCCTACGCTGTCTGTCCGTCCGTCCTATCTTAAACGGCTGTATCTTTGGAACCGTAATAGATAGCCAGTTGAAATTTTCCCAGAATATGTAATGTTATGGCGGATTAACTAGAAAATAGTAAAAAAGTAAAAATAAACGGGGGGGGGGGGGGGGTATATAACAAACGTATTTTATTTTACGTATTTTTGTAATTGCTATAATGTAAAAACGGTAATACCAAGAATGATCTTGGTAATACGTACAAGCGTCAGTGGTTTTCTGGCTGATGATAGTCATAATGTCCCACGATGAGATATTCATTTAAATGTGTGTGAATATAATTATCAATATAAAAAAACTGACTTCGTAAAAATGACAGAACTGGACCAAATTGAAATGGGACCTCACGGGAACCACCAGCTTTCAAATAAAAAAAATAATCATCAGAATCGGTTCACCCAGTAGAAAGTTATGAGGTAACAAACATTAAAAAAACAGTTGAATTGATAATTTCCACCTTTTTGGAAGTCGGTTAAAAAAGAATTATCAAAATCGGTTCACTCAGTTGAAAGTTCAAAAAAACAGTCGAATCAATAACCTCCTCCTTTATGGAAGTAGGTTAAAAAGTCACCAGCTTTAAATCCACTTGGATTGTTCCAGCTCCTAACCTGGCTGGTGGTGGATGGCATACTGAAGCATAAAGACATCATAATGCAGCGAGAGAACACAGAGAGCCTGCCCGGGGGGGAGTACCAGGAGTTGAACGTGGAGGAGGACCCTACCATGGCTTATATTACTGGTATGGAAGCGTTTTGTATCAAAAATAACTATCTATACATCCAAGGGTGTCGCCAGCCCACGGCCCGGGGGGGGGGGGGGGGGGGGCAAGTTAATATTATGGAGAATGAGAAGAATATGAATTGTAGGTACAGTCAAGAGCAGTCAAGAGTTTCTTTGCAGTTGGCTACTTTTTTTTATCTCTGAGAGGTGGGGGAGGGGGGGGGGGGCAGCTTCCCTCGCTGCCCCCTCTTGGTGACGCCCTTGTCTCAGTTGATGTATTTCCGTTGCCGCTATAACAACAAATACTAAAAAATATAATAAAATAAATATTTAAGAGGGCTACCGTACAACAAACGTGATTTTTTTGCTCGATATTGATAACGGCAACAGGTAGACGCTTAAAATATTCACGGAATATTTAGGTATATATTCACATTAAAAAAAAAAAAAAAAATTAAAATAAATATTTAAGGGGTGCTCCCATACAACAAACGTGTTTTTTTTGCTGTTTTTATAGATAACTAGTCGACCGCCCCGGCTTCGCACGGGTGTAAGCTCGGCCTTCGGCCTCGCTACTATGACACACAAAATTTCATCAAAATCGGTCCAGCCGTTTTTAGAGTATCCTATGTCCGTCTCCTGGTTCTAAGCTACCTCCCCACCAATTTTCAGCCAAATCGGTTCAGTCGTTCTTGAGTTATAAATAGTGTAACTAACACGACTTTCTTTTATATATATAGATAATGGTACGGAACCCTCGAGTCCGCCTCGCACTTGGCCGGTTATTTACATTGATAATTATTAATCTTCCAGGTTTAACCCTAGACCACAACAGCGAACCTTTATCGAAGGTATCCCTATCAGTTCACCCGCTCGGCTCGAAATCTCCCATATTCCACAACACAAGCGACGAGAACGGCCGATTCGTCATCTCGCTCCCTCTCGACTACAAAGGCAGAGAGATTGTAATGACGGCTGACGTTGACGGCTACATCGCTAGGGAGAGGCATGTTGTGGTGAGTCTTATTATAAGTGACATAAGAATCATAATCGTACTAAGATAGGCTAGTCAAAGTCAAATGTCAAAGTCAAATCATTTATTGCACATTATCCTAAGTATACCTGACACTTGTACTAACACAATGTGCCAATTTGGGTATGACAATTTATGTATGGAGCGGCCCGATCTGTTTATCTATATCTATACATATAATAAAAACGTTGAGATAAAAAAATCTGTAATTGCGAGATAACAAAAAAAAAATCACACAGGGCGTCTTAAAATAAGCAGCTGAACACGATAGGACAGTTTTTAGAATTTTTGTCTGTTTGTTTGTTTGTTTGTCCGCGCACATCTCCTAAACCACTGGACGGATTTAAATGCGGTTTTCACGAATATGCTTAGAAATTACCGGATTAAAACATAGGCTATGTTATATCATTTATTTTAATTCTTTATTTTTACATAAACGAAAATTAATATCATTGATTTATTTCTTCGTTACCCGAAACGTAATATGAGAATCGTCACAAAGCCTCAAGCAAGGAGATCCAAAGTAAAGAGAATGTTATTGACATATTAAAATTTTGAAACTGTCAACTGTCATTCAGATAATCAGTTTAAATTTAAAGAAGGTTCCTTAACCTTCTTAGAAGAATGAACGTGTAGATCAAGCATGTTATAGGCCTTACAACCTCTTTGGTGATTCATTCCAATGCGAGTAGGAGTATTACATTCTCTTGGTTTTATTCTATGTTAGCATTTAAAACACAAAATATTCCGCATCCTATTTTAATTCAGTCCCGTGAATAGAAATATTCAAAAAGGCCCTTTGTACATGACAATAAACCTATACAACAAAATTCCGGACGCAATAAAGAAAGAAATAAATAATAACACTTTTCCAGAACCAACTTCGTAAGTTTCTAACCCAAAAATGTTATTACGAGATAAAAGATTTTTTCGACGATAAAATTTAGAAAATTATACTAATTAGAAAATAAATATCGATATATAAATAGTTAAGAAAGTAGCGTCATAAGTTTTGTATGATCTCATATATAATTAAGTAACCTATCACACTAAGTATGTTTTTTTTTGTTTTGTAAAATTACTTCACCCTAGGTTAAGTTTGAATAGTATATATAATATTTATGTAATAGATTTAACTATACTTAAATTTATATGTTTATGTCTGTGGTCTGGTTTTGTGAACAGCCACTACATAAGTCATTGCTGCACCCTTTATGCAGGGTATATAAACTTAGCTTCTAGAAGAATACAGTGTATATTTGCAATAAGAATAAGAATATAGAAATAATTTTATTTTACTGTGATATTTTAACAGATAAATAGAGTAGTTCCATTTCAGGGCTTTTTAATCAAGGTATACATACAAATGCACGCGAAATAAGAAATAACTAGCCAAGAGCGTGTTAAGACAAGCATTATGTCAGGGTTCCGTGGCCAGCGGAACTGGACAGTCAAATTTCAGAGATGTATATCATCCCGACATGACATGATATACTTTTAATGGTTTAGACAAAAAGAAAATTTCAAAACATGCTCTGCACTGTGGTAACATTATCTTTTTGATTTGAAAACTGTTGACGGTGTTATTTATTACTTTTATGCTTCTATCAATACTTCACACAGGGCGACTTAAAATAAGCAGATGCAGTTATTTGAATTTTTGTATGTTTGTTCACGCACATCTCCTACACCCCTGGAAGAAAATGCGGACGGATTTAAATGCGGTTTTCTCGAATATGCTTAGCTATGATCAGATAGAAGTATAGGCTATGTTATTTTGCGCAAGGCCGGATTAAGGGAAGAAAAAAGGATTGAAGGTTTATATGAAAATCTATGCGTACGAAGCCGCGGGCAAAAAAACTAGTAATGTAAATAAATAAATATCTGGGACATTATTGCATACATGGTCATCTGACCCCAAACTAAGCAAACCTTGTAATATGGCTGCCAGACTTACATAAATATATATATTTTTAAATGCATACTTATATTAGATATTAACACTCAGACATAGAACAAACACAATGTTCATTACTCAAAATATGTTTGTCTTAGATGGGAATGTAACCCACGCCTCCAAGCGCAGAAGGCAGTTTCACTACCAACTAAGGGGCTGTCGATCGATTGATCGATGTATTATCGTTTATAAAATTATCTACTGAATAATAGCACTTCCTTGAGCGCGGCTAGGTTATGATTATGATGATAATGAATATTGTTCGTTATTGACAGCTGAGCAGTAAAGAGAATTTGACTCCGAACACGCTGTTCAAGTTGGAAAGCGACGACTACGTGCTGGGCATGCCAAGACTTGTCTTCGTCATGCTAGCAGGTGAGAAAACGTCCCGTTATGATACCTATGGTTTTACAGTTTTTTTATCAAAAATTTCTATAAAATAAAGATTGTTACAAATTTTGTATGCCATGATCCTAGAGCATGGTGGTATATATTGTGTAAATACAACAGGGAAAAAATTGCTTAAATTAGAACGGCTGTCAAGGCATTTTTGTAAGAAATTTGTTGCACCCATATAAACGAAACGTTAGTCATTCGAAAACAGTTAGCAACTGTGACGCGGAGTTCGACGCGTTGATCTAAATAAGAATGTTCAATCAAAGTTCTGTCATAATGCTTGGCGACAGATTTTCCTTCTCATTAAACGAAACGTCAGTTATTCGAAATCAGTTAGCAACTGTGACGCGGAGTTCGACACGTTGATCTAAATAAGAATGTTCAATCAAAGTTCTGTCATAATGCTTGGCGACAGATTTTCCTTCTCATTAAACGAAACGTCAGTTATTCGAAATCAGTTAGCAACTGTGACGCGGAGTTCGACACGTTGATCTAAATAAGAATGTTCAATCAAAGTTCTGTCATAATGCTTGGCGACAGATTTTCCTTCTCATTAAACGAAACGTCAGTTATTCGAAATCAGTTAGCAACTGTGACGCGGAGTTCGACACGTTGATCTAAATAAGAATGTTCAATCAAGGTTCTGTCATAATGCTTGGCGACAGATTTTCTTTCTCATTTCCGTTCTATTTACTTCTCTTTTCTGTGGTAAATACACATCTGCATGTTACCCGTGAGTTGTAATTATGGTGTTATTAATAAAGTGTTGTATTGTAAATAAATTATGTGCAGTTTCGTTGTCATTGCTCAAAAACGGTGAAGGAAAACATCGGTAGGAAACCGGTATGTTCAAGAACCTCAAAACTTCAAAGACATATCTTTGAGAGGCCTGTGTCCTAGCTGTGGTAACCTGGTGTATTTTTTTTAAATATTATTTAGTCTGCGTTTTTGGCATTTAGCATATAATATGTATATGTATGCATTGTGAGAGTCGCTGGCATCCAGTGGATGCAGATGGCAGGATGTCGTTCAGTGTGGAGGTTAATGGGGGAGGCCTATGTTCAGCAGTGGACGTCTTCTGGCTGATGATGATGATGATATAATATGTAATGGGAGAGGCCATTGTCTCCCGAAAACCCTATTTATTACTAGTTCGGAGTCAATGGGTTCATATGTTATTTTGACAAATTTTTAATGCCCAAGAAACGAATTTGTATATTTGTATTTTTGATAATGATGATGATGATGTGGTTACAGGCGTGGTGGGCGTGGCGCTGGTTGTGTCCGGCGCGTGGTGCTTCAGCTGCCGCCAGCGTGCGCGGGAGTCGCGCCGCGAGTACCTTTTTACTCAAATACCCGCCGACGACAAGCGCCCGCTCTGTGATGACGCACAATACGGTAAACTAATTGTAATCTATTATAATATGTATTTACAGTTCATTTTAGTGCTTTAATGTATAGTTTTATTTAACAAAAAGTATTATAAAAAAACCTGTATAAGCCTGTTTAAGCCATGTTGTGTGTTCACTGTTTGGGTCATGGGATCGAGCAAGATTCTTAACGTGTTACTATTATATCCTGTGAGTTGTTATGAATGCCTAATAATAATAACGTTGCCCCGCCGGTGCCAAGATACGGCATTTAATGGGCGGCCCATTCAGTGAGTGGCAAGTCTCTCTCTGGCAGGTCATCACCTGCCTAAATATATTTTGAGATGAGACAGAGTAAGGCAGGTGCAGTTTCTTATTCTATAGATCTGTTATTCCATTCACAAGTTGTTCTCCTCAATAGCCCAGTTTTTAAATCCTATACTGTACAATAGTATCATATTCCTTTTTATACATATTCCATAATTGTATTTTTTTATATTCAACAGGGCCTCTTGGTGTTGGCTTCGGCTCCACCAATGCCCACCAAATGTCCGGGCTAGACCCGAGAATACGTTTAAATAAAGAGTTATGATAAATATATAAATAAAGTTATATGATTATTTACGGGATATTTACCGTGGTGTGGTTGTCTTCCCGTGAACTTGGTGCATGTAACTGCGCCAAAATATCGGGAGCTCCTTCCACAACCTTACCACGGTAAATATCCCGTAAATAATCATATAACATTAGTGAACAACCGTGATAGTTTAAAACAGTGTTTATATAAATAAAATGCTTAAACAAAAAAATACTCTCCAATAAGAGGTGTTAAATGCCTCCTGAACAAAATTTCTGTGTCATTTCAGAAATAGTCCGTAAACCGTACTATGATGACGAGGATGTACCGACGGAGACCAGCGACTCTGAAGACGAGGTCGTGCTGCTCAGGGGCGGGGACCGCGAGTGGAAGGCAGTAGACCAGGAGTAGACCGCAGTAGACCGGCAGTAGACCGACAGTAGACCACAGTAGACCGGCAGTAGGCCGACACGTCAGTAAGACTGTGCTATGCAGAAACATAAGTATAGTGACTAGAGGCTCTATTACTAGTTGCCTTGTCGTTTTCAGATTAAAATAACCTTTCAAATTCTCAATTTATAGTTATTGGTCCAGTTCTAAAAAAATTATGGTCTGTTTTTATATTGATAATTATCAATGGAACAGCAGATAATTTTTTCGCGTTTTTTTATAGTTCATAATGATGAGTAGTATGACCTCCTTTCGGCTACAAAAGCTCGGCTTCGGCTTTCGGCTTAGTACAGAGTATATTATATGCGTAACCCTGTATAACTTTGTATTGATTTGATTGCAGTATCTATTTAAGTAATAAAAAAATGCAAGATACGTCTAAACTAATTTCATAAAATAATTTAGAAGCAGTAAGTTATTTTTAATACCGTATTTTAGTTTAGCTTATAAGAAAGTTATATCCTTGTGTATATTATGCATATGGTGTAGATCTCTTGTTTAGAATCGACAGTATTAGATAAAATGTGTATTTATTCCCAATAGGCTAGATGACTGTTTTTTTATCGTCCTGATTAAATGTAGCCCATAAATAAATATAGCTGATTAATGAAAACAAAATGATAATCTGATCAAAAATAAGCAACTTTAGCTTACTAAGCATTTTAATATCATGGTAGATAGCGCGGAACAGCAAATTATGACGTCACTTCTCTGTACGCCATATAAATTATATTCTGACAAGTATGGCGCACAGAGGCGTGACGTCATTTTTTGTTTTGTGGGAATGGGACAGAGTTTTCTCCACCAACAACTTTAAACGCTTATATATCATAACATTAATAACTGATTTAAATTATTTTTGAAATAAACATTATATTTACTTAAATTCTTCATCAAAGCTATTGGTTTCAATGATATAAACATCAGTCTGTCTACCCTATTGGTTAGTTTTACATTCCGTTAAATTCCATTTTATTCTTATGATTTTATTTGTGATAATAAACCAATTTTATGCATGATATAAAAAAAAATGTAACAATCGATGTTACGATAAATAAATTTTTGTGGAAGGTATTTCAAATGAATTGAGAGTTGACATATCTATATAAATAAAAATTTAATGCTATTCGTTGGTAAGCCTAGCACTTGAGAAGGGCTGGATTGATTTGGCTAATTATTATTTTTAAATGTTCGTCCCAATAAGGTGTTAAGGGAAATAAAAATCGGTACATTTGGCCGGGGAATTGGAAAATTAAGGGAAAAAATGATTTTTTTTTCTAAACTCAAGACCTTACCTGAAAGGATGGCAACCATTTTAGAGCTGTCAAATTCAGTTTAGTTTAGAGAATGGTATAACAGAATTCACGTCATTGTCTATCGGGTCTGTTATTAATAATTTTACATTCTTACTTTATTTTTAAATAGTATTAATTCGTCCACTCGTTGTAGTCTTCCTGCACCAAAATCTTTATTATAATATATTCGGAATGTCCATCCATGTCCATGTCTTCGTTTCAGAATGTCCGGTTAAGCTAATTTAAACTTATGTATTAAATAACCACTGTGCTTAAGTTTCACAACCATTACGAAGGACTTACCGTCCATCGAGATACAATACCCATAGAGTCACAATCGTGCCAAAAATGTTCGAACCAAAACTCGGCGCACGCTACGCATTGCGCAAATTTTTTGGTTAGTTAAGGCAACCGCGATCCGACTACAGCGCCGCGCGATGCCAGTGCTACGATGACAGCGGACAAGCGACGTTGAACACTATCCAAGCGACATAACGTCTAAATTGAAGTAAATGTGGCATTGTGAACTATATAATTGACTTTGTAAACTGCACCTATTCGGGCCCGCGTTTACAGTAAGGCCCCTGATCCTACTTTATTTTTATATAGTTCCATTCGGAACCTTTTATTATTTCTCACTCCGGTCTGATACCACAAAGTTTTAGGGTCTTGATTATAATAATATAGAATACTAGCCGTCCGCCCCGGCTTCGCACGAGTGTAAGCTCGGCCTTCGGCCTCGCTACAAAATATAATATAGCCTATGTCACCCGGGGATAGTGTAGCTTCCCAACAGTGAAAGAATTTTTCAAATCGGTTCAGTAGTTTCGGAGCCTATTCATTACAAACATACAAAAATAGGTACAAATCTTTCCTCTTTATAATATTAGTGTAGATGTGTAGGTATGGACACGACGCTTGGACGTTTTTTTGACTGTTTTCACTTAGTGATTGTAAGTCTATAGGTATTGTATCTCGATGTTACCATCAGATATTTTTTTTGTTAATGTCAGATCAAGTTGCAGAAAAAGTTATTTATTAGTTGGTTAGGCAGTTTTCTTTTCTTTCCTCTTGGAGGATTTTGATGGCGTCGCAATTATTGTGCATTTGCCAGTGTCAAGTATAAGGAGTTTGACAGGAAAAATGAATAATGACGTAAGAATGCGGCATTGCCATTTCGCTGCCCGAGTAATATAGAACTAAGTATCCGGATAACGGAGTTTTATCTGCCATATAATTTATATGATGGTTAGCAACTAGGTACTTTAATACATTCTGAAACAAATCCTAAACATTCCTTTTTATATTATAATCTATAATTCCGAGCCTTACCTGCAATAACTTTTATACATTAGATATTATATTTAAAAATAATAATTTACAAACAAATATTTTTATACACATCTTTTACAAATATTTATAAATTTTATTAAATTAATACGAATTTATTAACATGTTAGTGAATCTCTTAGGAAAATGTTTCATATTTTAGTCGAAAGACGAAATTACTATAAAAATAATAATTATGGTGCTTAGTGGCTTTTAGAGATGTATATATTTTATTTTGTGATAAGATCGTAATGATATTGTAATGTTATTTGTTAATAAATGATATTTCCGTAGACATGTAGTTTTTTTAATGTTGTTTATTGTATTCTCTTTGGTTGTTTATATGTCAGTCTACATCACAGAAAAAAAAAAAAAATAGAACGGCTGTCAAGGAATTTTTGTAAGAAATATGTTGCAGCCAGTTATAAACGAAACGTCAGTCATTCGAAATCAGTGAGCAACTGTTCGAACCTTTGATAATATATAGTTTGGATCTGCCTTTATACTCCAGCTAGTACCGAAAAAAGTCTGCCAAGAACTAAAGGGGGCGAGGTAAATGATGCAATGCAAACGATGTGATCAAATGGACGACCGAGGGGGGGGGGGATGTGTAAATATAACGCTTCCATTTATTTATTTTTTCTGAGGTTCGAACTCCGCGTCGCGTTGATGTAAATGGGTAAGAATGTTCAATCAAGTATCTGTCATAATGCCTGGCGACAGATTTCCTTCTCATTTCCGTTCTATTTACTTCTTTTCTGTGATATTATCAATGACTATATAACCACTTGACAGCTCAGCAGGATCGAGCGGGCCAATTTTTATTTTTTTTTATGTATAGGCTTGCGCTTGGCCACCAACTCGCCTGATATTAAGCGATGATGCGGCCTACGATGGATCACGCTTGCCTAAAAGAATCCGATTCATTCTTGACTTGAAGACACCCAGATTGTAACTATCAGGGAACACCCATTCAGGCAGTGCATTACCTCAGAACTTTCGACTGGGTGAACCGATTTTGATTATTTTTTTATTTGAAAGCTGGTGCTTCCCGTGTGCTCAAATTTCAATTTGGTCCAGTTCTGTAATTTTTATGAAGTCTGTTTCTTGTATTGATAACTAGCTGCGCCCCGCGGTTTCACCCGCGTGGTGATGATGATGAAATGTAGCCTATGTGTTAATCCAGGACATAAGCAATGTATATTCCAAATTTCAACCAAATAAATCCAGCCGTTTCTGCGTGATTGAGTAACAAACATCCATCCATCCAAACTTTCACATATATGATATTAGTGTGATTATTCTCAAGAGCTTTACTGATGACTATGACATTACTAATTTCAGTCGTGCAGTATACAGGTTGAATTCTTATTTGTATTATTTAGATAAATAAAATAAAACATGCAGTTAAAAAAATACCATTTATTTTAACTCATTATTTATCACAACTTGAAACCATTGTGCTGATTAAATTATGTAGGTACAAATTTTTTCACTACATAGAATAAAACATTTGGATAAATTTTAAACAATTTGCGAATTGTGCGAAACGGATAAAACTTTATTTTTTGATACTCCATAACTAGTTTATATATAAAACAATTAAATAACTGACTTCCTTAGACAATCCAAGATGACTTCAGGACAAATTTACAATACTTTATAAAGATAAAACTTAAAATTAACTTAGAAATAAGTAAAGCACATTAAATATGAACACAGTCACCATTTATTCCTTTGATCTTGTGGGAAACATTTCATGCACTACCTGCATCGAGATACAATACCATTAGAGTCACAATCTGTAAGTAAAAACAGTCAAAAAACGTCCGAGAGTTGTTGTGCATACCTAGACATCAATGATGTAGTTCACAACAGTGCCGGATTTATATATTTTACGAGTGTAGGCCACTTTATTTCCGCCGCCCCATGTACCTTTTTAAAATAATATTTTTTGAGCTTCCTCTAAAATCTGCCGTCCCTAGGACGCTGCCGCCCCTAGGCCGCGGCCTTTATGGCCTATTGACAAATCCAGGACCGGTTCACAATGCCACATTTACTCCAATTTAGACGTTATGTCGCTTGCATAGTGTTCAACGTCGCTTGTCCGCTGTATCGTAGCACTGGCATCGCGCGGCGTTGTAGTCGGATTACGGTTGCCTTACAACTAACAAAAAAGTCTGCGTCAATACGTAGCGTGCGCCGAGTTTTGGAGTTTTTTTTTTGGCACGATTGTGACTCTATAGGAATTGTATTTCGATGGCTGTAACAGAATTAATATTACATTCAGCTTCGTATAAAATTCAACATTAAACAAAACGAAAACAATCAAAATCATTATTTGAGTCTTACATTGAAAATGTAAAATATCTATGAAGTTTTCAATTTGTACTCGGAAGGCACAGGGTCTGATTCAGGAGGTTGTAAAATGCTATTAAAAAGCTTTGTTCATTACTGAATCCGTACAAGGCATTTCATATACTTAAACTATTTTATCAAAATTGTGCAAATGCAGTTCTGTAAATGCATATGAAATAGGAAGATATTTAAAAATAAGGCACTTTACATTTTACATACAGACATACATTTAAACTCAAACATTACTTAACAGCACAGGAATTGCGTCTACACAATGGCAACATTAAATTATACAACGTTAAACGATTAACAAAAAGTTTAAAATACTAATAGGGCATTTTTGCACAAAAAAAGTATTTTCTTAGCAAAAATAAGTAGATTTCTGTTAATTACATTAACATTAAAGGACGGCGTTCATTCAATGTATACATACATGAATACTGTTCACATCTACAAACAAGATATATAAGAAACGAAGCATAAGCATTGCCATTCAGCGTGGCAATGCCATCAGCATGCTGGATACGTTGCCAACTAATAGTGGGTGGTATTTGAATTACGTATTTGTGATGCCTCTGGTGTTACAAGTATCCATAGGCGACGGTGACGCTACCATCAAGCGGCCCGTCTGCTTGTTTGCCACCTTATGGCATAAAAATAATATCTTTAGACCTTCAACGGTCTATGGGCAGTCTAACTGTTTTTGTATAAATGGCTACGCTCACGCCTCTAGACGAATTGGTTGGCGTGTTAGAAACTGGTGCAGAATATTTAGACAGAGTTATAATTATGAGTAGGAAATCGGCCCATTAAAAAGCTTTTTTTTGCCATACATTGGGAACTTTCCTTGGATACACACCAAACGTTTCGATTATACGTTTCTAATCCGAACGGACAACCTGCCGGCTTCCTTGTTTCTTGAGAGATATAATCTGAGCCTCTTCAAGGCAAGAGTGAATAGGTCTAAGATTGCGTGCTTCATCTTAGACCACATCGTCGCTTACCAACAGGCGAGCTGGTGGTCAAACGCGGACTTATTCGCGATAAAAAAAACACATCAGTCATAGGACTGCACGTCAGAAGTGAAAACTTAAATAGTAATTCAGCTATTCTACAAGAGATGGCGTTTTAAAATACACGGTACAGCGTGACGATGTCGCGAGTTCCGTGATGTTTGTTCACCCAAAAAAGTGCTCAACGCGCCTAAAGAACACTGTTTTAAACTATCACGGTTGTTCACTAAAGTTGTATGATTATTTACGGGATATTTACCGTAAATAATCATATAACTTTAGCGCCTAAAGAAGTTTTCACTTCAAAAAAAAAAACTATATACCTTGTTTGTAGGTTCACACACACTATAAAATACTACGTAAAGCAAAAAATAAATTACATTCGAGCATGAAATACAATACTTAGAATACTTAACACTTTTAAGGCACAATTGATAGAGCTATCGAAGTAAAAAAAAAAATTGCCACTAAATAAATGTCACACTTTATGAGTGCTTTCCGATATGCATCAATATAGTTAGATCACTACACGCATTCAAAGTCACCATAATGGTACTTCACGTCACAAAGTGTAAAAAATAGTTTAAAACAAGTGAACCACATTAAAAACCGACTTCAAAAAATTTCCCTGGGATCCCATCATCAGATCCTGACTTGGTGGGGACCAAATTGGAAGTACATATACCGAACAAAATATTATTTTTTTAATCGGTCAACAGATGGCGGAGTAATCGGTGAACATATGTATAGAAAAACATAGAACCGTCCTCCTTTTTTGAAGTCGGTTAAAAAATAATTACTGGACTGTTATTTTTATTTGTTAAAGCTAAAGCATAAACAGAGCCGAAATTCGGAAACAAAATAAAAATTTGTTCATAAACAAATAAGTATTTTAATTTCATGCTAGACAGGAGCGCACTTATGACGTCAAACTGTACACGTCATACAAATGCTATACTAACACACCCTTTGTTGGAAAGGGATTGAGCATCCCTACAAAAAAAACTAACGCTTATATCTCAGAAATTTATCAGCTAATTTAAATAATGTTGTGTGTTTAATTATATTCTTTACTAAGCCTGTTGTCTTCTCCACATGGTATAAAATAAAGTCGCTTTCCACGTCTGTCTGTATATCCGATAACTCCTAAACCACGCAACGGATTTTGATGCGGTTTTCACTATCAATTAGATAATTTTTCACGGAACGTTTATGTATATAAAAAAACTTACACCCGTGCAAAGCCGGGGCCGGTCGCTAGTTTGTAATAAATGGAATACCATGTAATATAATGTAATGGTCATTTCACTCGCTCTCTTTGGTGCGATATCGTTTGAACGCAAATTATGTACATAAAGTCGCATTATAGTCATCATGAAATTTGACAGCCCCGTTAGCTTAGTTGGTAGTGATCCTGCCTTCTGTGCTTAGGGGCGTGGGTTCCATTCCCACCTAGGACAGACATTTGTGTGATGAACATTTGTGTTTGTTCTATGTCTGGGTGTTAATATCTATTTAAGTATGTATATTTTTTATTTATTTTATAATTTATCTCAGTGTATAAAGTACATACTATGTATATACAACTCTGTCAAACTGTGTAACTGCGTATTTAAAAATATATATGTATGTATATCAGTCTCTGGCAGCCTTATTACAAGCTTTGCTTAGTTTTGGGTCAGATGACCGTGTGTGCAATAATGTCACAGATATTTATTTATTTATTGTTTCATTTTGGAAAGCACCCACAATTTACTGATTCCAATTCATCACAAATTATTTGTGGAATGAGGAAAATACAAATCTATTTTCTGAATAAACCCGTAACACTCACATAGAAAGTTTAGTTCTCAATAAAATTAGGGGTCGTATATTAATCACATGATGTTTTCAGCGACTTTTCAAACAGACTAACCCCCCCTCCCCTATACAAAATATCGTGCATTGAGGTCAATTCTGTTTTACCATTCTCTAAACTAATTTGACAGGACTAAAATTATCGGCGTTCCTTTTCATTTTAAAACATCAGAAAAGGTTGGTAACAATTTTAAAGGTGTCTAGTTTAGTTTAGAGAATGGTACACCAGAATCGACATCAATGTACCGTCAAAATAACCAGAATATTACCTAAAATTAAATAAATTTAAAATTAATGTGATAAATTGGAAATCGCGCGTTCAGCGAAAAAATATAATACACCGGATATCTCACTACAACATGTAATATGTATTTCGTGATTGTTTTCCGACCCCACGAGCCTCACGTGATTAATGGACGATCCCTTATTTGTAGAATGGAGGAGCCACAGTCCTATTTTCTAAACAAAACCAAAACACTCCCATAGAAAGTTTTAGTTCTATCAATAACCCACGTCTACATATTAATTGGTCGGTAATGCAAGTTTGATATTCTGCTACGCCTACATTTGTTTGGTTTATTGTGATGTAAAACTATTTGCCTAGATACTAGATCACGTGGTCTGTGTGAAATGTTCCTTCCAGAAGATATTGGCTAAAATGCCAGCGAACATGAGCGCGAAGTACAGAACAACCGCCGCCCACCATAGGCGCTTTTCCCATTTGCGCTTTTCCAAGTTGCGAAGCACACCGATGCCCACCAGCAGACCTGCAGAGGTAAAAATAAATAATTAATTATTTATTATGGAAACTGACGTGGTTTTCACACATTTTATTTATATTACACGGGAATTACTCACGTAAGATTAGGCCGTATACAGTCGACTATAGTCGGAGTATCTGGCCTAATCTTACGTGAGTAATTCCCGTGCAATATTTTATTAATTAAAATAATAATAAAAAACACGCTTTAAGGACTAAAAAACTGTTTGAAATTTGAATTTCCCGCCAAACATGAAACGTATCACCTTAAGGTGGGTTTCACGTATGGCGGGGTATAGCTAGGCCGGGTAATTATTGTAAAATGACACAGCGAAAGGGCCGGATTAAGGGAGGAAAAAGGGTTGAAAGTTTATATGAAAATCTACGCATACGAAGTCGCGGGCAACGGCACTAGTATATATATACTTATGTATATAAATCAATTGCCGTGCGATAGTCTCGCAAAAACTCGAAAATAGCTTGATCGATTTGTTTGTTTGGTTCGTCTAAATAAGGGGGTGGATTAAAGGGAAAAAAAAAGAAAAAGAAAAATTAGCTCGGAAAATTAGAAAATTCGGGAAAAATATCAGTGTTTTTTTTCTGTGTGGCTTGCGTTTGACCGCCAACAAGAAATTTGAAAATCGCAAGAAATTGAAATGTGGACAGGTGAACGTTTGTCGGACGGGTCAGGTAGTCGTAAATATTATAAAGTGCATGTGTACCAGCGATAGCGCCCGCCAGATGCGCCACGTAGCCGATGTTCTGGTCCAGGTGGCGCGCGTACCGGTCCACCACCGCGGTGCCCACGTCCACCCCCGCCAGCAGCAGGAACACCAGCAGCTGGATGATGGCAAACTCCATCTCCGACCAGTTCTGGATAAACACACACATTTCATCATCATCAGTTAAGATATTTTTTACCTGTAGATAAGTTGTGCCTCCACCTTATTAACTATGAATATTCATGTTTCACCACATTATATCCCTTGCCCACACTTGAGCACGTCCACAAACAATAAATAATAATGCACTATTATTTCGCATTAATTGTCGAAAATATAACTTTGCGCGATAGAATCAGGAACGTGGATATTCGCCAAAAAAACCCGATTCACTGACATAGCTATTAAAATTTGCAGGTTAAGGTGGCAATGGGCAGGCCACATCGCTCGAAGAAGCGACAACCGATGGGGAAGAAAGGTTCTTGAGTGGAGACCACGAACCGGAAGACGCAGCGTAGGTAGGCCTCCCACTAGATGGACCGACGACATTGTGAGTCGCGGGCATCCAGTGGATACAGATGGCAGGATGTCGTTCAGTGTGGAAGTTAAAGGGGGAGGCCTATGTTCAGCAGTGGACGTCTTCTGACTGACTGATGATGATGATGATGAAGAAACATTAAAAAGAAACCAGTCTAACTGAGTACCTCCTCCTTTTTGGAAGTCGGTTAAAAATAAAATTAGACGCCATGTTTTTTTCATGTTGGCGCCAAATCACCCTGTACATCTTTGCTAAGAATTGATTTTAGCCACAGTGAGGTCGATGTGACTCACCATGATGATAGTAGCGATATGTGCCGCGATGAGCGCGTACACTCCCCCCGACGCCCCCGCCAAGTACACCTTGGGATCGGTGAGGGAGGTGGCGAGCGAGCCGGCTGCTACTCCAGCTAGATACACCAGGGAAACCCGCCACCACCGGTGCACCATCTCCAGCGGGACTCCGAGGAACAACTGCACTAGAAGGTTCACTAGAAGGTGGACCACACTGAAATTGAAAAACAGATTTGTTTGTTTATTACGCATCATGCATCGTAGCGCGTGAGTACAAAGGCTTTCTGTTTTATCGCAGAGGCAAGCCAAGCTAACGGAGTTTCGGCAACGTGAACTGAAACGCCGAACGCAGCTGCGCGGAGGGCGACCTTCAATCGCTGCAGCAACCACTTTCTCCACTGTTTGCAAAATGCAGCAGTGATTTTGCTTACAGAGAAATTGATGATCTTTCGAATGAGCTTTGGTTTTTGGAGGAGATCGATCAGACAAGGTAAGGAACGAGGCGTCGCTTATCAAGCTGCTGCCACTGATAAGGCCAGCCAGGGGGGCTTGCAGCACTGCGTTATCGTATACTCCTACCCCTCCCTTGTTTAAAGGAACAAACGAAACTTGGGAGTCTTATCATACTAGAAATAGTTTTTTTTTTTATAGCGCTGCCAGATTTTTTGCATTGCAGCATCGCCATATTATATCATCTGGTAGTTTTACCGAACTAGGTTCAGTGTCGTGGGCTGCTGGAGCTGCGGTAGCGCGTGCGACCTGGCAGATTCGACCAGTCTGATTGGACCAACAAATTCTGTAGAAACAAAGTGTAAACATATAAAAAAAATCAGTTGACTAACCCGACGTGTACTAGCATGTAGGTGAGGAACCTCCATGCCTCGTGCCGTTTATGCGGGTTGTATATGAAGATCTTGGCGATGGGACCATTGGCTTGAGTGTTCCCGTGAGCGGCATCGAAGCAGAACAGGACGATCTCCACCAGCGAGATGAGGATCATGCAGACAGCTGGCGGCCAGCAGCTGTACTCCTCCTCGTACGTGCCATCTGAGTATGTGAAGATGGTTTTGCTACGGGCGCTAGGGGTCGCTGTTTGGTTCACAACACAATAGGTGGGATGATGGATTGGAGCGGTTCGACGGAACCAGAAGGTTTTTTTTTTTATGCGTTTAGATTTATGTAATTTTGTTTGTTGCTTGGATGATTGGGTAAATAGGGTAAAGCGGAAAGGTTTTCAAATATTTATTTGGCATTTTTCCAAAATGTTAAGAATACGTGTATTGCAGATTGCACGTATTTTTTTATAAATAGTTTAGTAGAAGGTGAATTATTTTTATACGATGATTGCAGTTTTACGATAATGTTTACAAAAGGAGCAAATATTTAAGTTGAGATTTTTTGTTAACAAATTGTTTAGAATTTAAAAATGTGCGTAAAAATATTTATGCGCGCATGTTTTATGTTTCGACGCAAGTCAAATTCGTCAATGTTGACAATATTATCAACCAATGAAAACGGTTTTTTTTTGCAAAAGATTCGAATGGTTTATAAATAGCAAGTCGCGAAGCAAACAACAATCAGTTCAGAAATAGAGCACGCGCCAGTCGAGTGACAGCAATTGTTGCGCCAGCGCAGTTTAGCCAATTAGGCGGACGATGAAAAGGGCGAATTGGAATTAATTTAACCGGATCAAATCAGTGTAGAAATTTTTACACGTCACCAAATATAACAAGATTATTGGGAAAAATTAGTTTTTTGATTGATTGTTTTTTTAGGGATAGGTAAGCGTGGAGGGGTATAAACGAAACAAACAGTAGGATCAAAAAAGAAAAAAAAAAACAAGTTAGTTCCATGCGTATTGTATAAAATATACGAGTACCAATACCTTAGACGAATGTTAGCGTACAATGGACATGACAATACATAATGTACGACTACAGATCAGAGAAACAAGGGAGATTTGCGTTAGTACAATTGTCATGTTCTAATGTCTCAGTACTTCTCCTACATTTTTCGCTGCCACAAAAGCAAAAAGTGTAAGTATTTAACTATTAAACCTGCATGCCAATAAATATCAACATAAAAAACCGACTTCATAAAAACTTCAGAACTGGACCAAATTGAATTGGGACCATACACGAAGCACCAGCTTTCAAATAAAAAAAAGAATCATCAAAATCGGTTCACCCAGTCAAAAGTCCTGAGGTATCAAAAAAAAGTTTGAGAACCTCCTCCTTTTTGGAAGTCAGGTAAAAAGAACAGCACGGTCGGCCGTCTGCAGAGCGAGTTTGACTAAAGGGTAGATGCATTCTCACCGCCACCTCACCACATCTCTCTTGTTTTTCTGATCTGAGGTAGAGTTAGTTTAAATATGTAAATATTGTTAAAGAAAACAAGCTTGTTACAAAGCCCAAATATACCAAAATGCTATAATTACGCTATACAAAAGACTACAAGAAAACCTAAGAAGCAAATGTACAATGAATTCGGCATAATTGATACTGCTTAATAACATTTACCTGACTATAATTTGATAATGTAATGATACATCAATTAACTTAAAAAAAAAGGTTATGAAAATATATGCAGGTCGCATATATTACGACCAGAAAACACTGTTTTTTATCCTCCCATAATTTCGTAACCACAACCTTCCATAGTCTATCATAACATCAAGGAAAAACATCTGTTACACAAGCTACCTTACAACTCTAATTGACTTCACGATCCATGTTTTTATAATAATTTTATTCCAGTCATGGATTAACCCGTAATCCTCGAAAACTTGACTTTAAAATGATGGCCGGTAATTTCAAAGACATATTTATACGTGCAACCTCGGTGAATATACGGAGAAACACGCAGGTTAAAATCTCAAGCTGTCATGACATTTTTCTGACAACTATTTTGTCTAATCTATCTATACATATAATAAAAACGTAGAGATAAAAAAATCTGTAATTGCGAGATAACAAAAAAAAAATCACACAGGTCGTCTTAAAATAAGCAGCTGAACACGATAGGATAGTTTTTAGAATTTTTGTCTGTTTGTTTGTTTGTTTGTTTGTTTGTTTGTTTGTTTGTCCGCGCACATCTCCTAAACCACTGGACGGATTTAAATGCGGTTTTCACGAATATGCTTAGAAATTACCAGATTAAAACATAGGCTATCTTATATCATTTATTTTAATTCTTTATTTTTACATAAACGAAAATAAAAATCAATAATTTATTTCTTCGTTACCCGAAACGTAATATGAGGATCGTCACATAGCCTCAAGCAAGGAGATCCAAAGTAAAGAGAATGTTATTGACATAGCCATTAAAATTTTGAAACTGTCAACTGTCATTCGGTTAATCAGTTTAAATTTAAAGAAGGTTCCTTAACCTTCTTAGATGAATGAACGTGTAGATCAAGCATGTTATAGGCCTTACAACCTCTTTGGTGATTCATTCCAGTGCATGGAGTAGGAGTGTGGCGTACTCATACTCCTTGCGCCAACCTTCGTGAATTTCATTCCAATTTTCCACGACGTGTGGCGCTGGGGCGCGAAAAGAAAAAAAATAAAAGAACACCGATTTTCAAATGGAATTGTCATTCGCTTTTTCTACGATTTGTCTAAGATTTTTCTTTGCATTAAATTTATAATTTCTTTCGAACTCAGCTATTTTCTTCCATTGTCGGTAGCTTAACCCTCTCCTTCTATATAAATAGTACAAATCCACTATAATTAGTGACCACTAAATGGACCGTACACCACCGACAAAGGTCAGAATGCCGCTAGATCGTACTGATAGCACTGCGGCTGACACGAAGAATAAAGATGAAGACAATGTATTCCGAGTTGGCGTGCGAATTCCACCGTTTTGGCCCGAGAAGCCGGCGATTTGGTTCGCCCAGATCGAAGGCCAATTCGCGATTTCCAACATCACTGCAGATAGCACCAAGTTCTACTATGTCATTGGACAACTTGACCCGCAATACGCAGTTGAAGTCGAAGACATCATCCTCAATCCGCCTGTGACCGAGAAGTACGAAAAACTCAAGCTGGAGCTAATTAAACGTTTGTCCGCATCAAGAGAAAAAAAGGTACAGCAACTTTTAACACGCGAGGAGCTAGGTGATCGTAAGCCTTCTCAATTCTTACGTCATCTACGACACCTAGCAGGCCCCGGAGTTCCAGAAGACTTTTTACGCATGATTTGGACCAGCCGCCTACCGAACAGCACGCAGACCGTCATTGCTTCGCAGCAGATGACGTCATCACTCGATGTGCTGGCAGACCTAGCCGACCGCATACATGACGTTGTCCCTATAGCCCAGGTCGCATCTACATCCAGTACCACACCGGGAAGCTCCAAGCTCCATATTACATTCTCATGGTTTTATTCTATGTTAGCATTTAAAACACAAAATATACCGCATCCTATTTTAATACAGTCCCGCGAATAGAAGTATTCAAAAAAGGCCCTTTGTACATGAAAATAAACCTATACCTACAATAAAATTCCGGACGCAATAAAGAAAGAAATAAATAATAACATTTTTCCAGAACCAACTTCGTAAGTTTCTAACCCAAAAATGTTATTACGAGATAAAAGATTTTTTCGACGATACATTTTAGAAAATTATAATTAGAAAATAAATATCGATATATAAATAGTTAAGAAAGTAGCGTCATAAGTTTTGTATCATCTCATATATAATTAAGTAACCTATCACACTAAGTATGTTTTTTTTGTTTTGTAAAATTACTTCACCCTAGGTTAAGTTTGAATAGTATATATAATATTTATGTAATAGATTTAACTATACTTAAATTTATATGTTTATGTCTGTGGTCTGGTTTTGTGAACAGCCACTACATAATTCATTGCTGCACCCTTTGTGCAGGGTATATAAACTTAGCTTTTGGAAGAATACAGTGTATATTTGGAATAAGAATATAGAAATAATTTTATTTTACTGTGATATTTTAACAGATAAATAGAGTAGTTCCATTTCATGGTTTTTTAATCAAGGTATACATACAAATGCACGCGAAATAAGAAATAACTAGCCAAGAGCGTGTTAAGACAAGCATTATGTCAGGGTTCCGTGGCCAGCGAAACTGGCCGGAAATATACTTTTAATGGTTTAGACAAAAAGAAAATTTCAAAACATGCTCTGCACTGTGGTCACATTATCTTTTTGATTTGAAAACTGTTGACGGTGTTATTTATTACTTTTATGATTCTATCAATACTTCACACAGGGCGACTTAAAATAAGCAGCTGAACATGTAAAGAACAGTTTTTAGAATTTTTGTTTGTTTGTTCACGCACATCTCCTACACCCCTGGAAGAAAAATGCGGACGGATTTAAATGCGGTTTTCACGAATATGCTTAGCTATGACCAGATTGAAGTATATGCTATGTTATTTTGCGCAAGGCCGGATTAAGGGAAGAAAAAAGAATTGAAGGTTTATATGAAAATCTACGCGTACGAAGTCGCGGGCAAAAAAGCTAGTGATTTAATAAACCAAAGTATCGAATCACAAAATCGATTAAGAAATTAACGTAGAATATAATCGAATAAACTCGAAAGAATGTAGGCATGTAATATTGAATGGGTATTCAAGCATTTTGAAATCCGAATTGCCAAGGTATTTATGATAAAAACCAAGCACAGTGAAGATTATGACACTGATAATAATATTGTAAGCTTATATCCAACAGACAAGGACGCAAAACTGTACAATGCTTCCGAAGTCTTCTATATACAGAGACCGGAAATAACCATGTTTGCTTTGGTCAAATATTCTGCGACATTCGACAATTTCTTTTCTCGTGAAAAACTCGTGAAACTCTTTGATTTTTTAACGTGTACTCTCCCGCTGCTGGACAAAGGTCTCCCCAATTTCCTTCCATAAATACCGGTCCTCCGCCACCTCTTGCCAACTTCTCCCAAAGGAGTAAAGATCGCGTTTCTTAGGCCTTTCTTAACTGCATCGTCCGTCAGGCTTCCACTGTGTGCCGATCCTGACACATCGGTCGGGATGCATACACAATATACACAGTCATGTCCCGCTTTGTTGATTATAAGGTCGAATAATTAGGAATGTATATTACATATTACCCGGGTCTGTCCTAAAACTGCGACCAGAACCACCGGAGGATGGGCAGCAGCGTCCTATTAGTACACGGTGAACGTACTGCGATCCACAAGCCGCCTGCCAAGCGTGGGGATTATGGCAACACCCCTCTGAGAGGGAGGCCTTTGTTCAGCAGTGGACATTGATGGCTGATAATGTGATGTGTGATGTGTATATTACAATTTCATGTAAAAATACATCAAAGAATTCATCCTATATGAATTTTTAATGGTCAATGTGTGAATAGTTTCATTAAAAACATACCAAAATACTCGACAATCTGTTTAAAGTACCACAACGCTTTGCTCCATGTCCGACTGAACACTTTATACTGCTTAAAACTACAGATTTGTTCATATCTGCACACTATCGCCTTTTTGCTCGTCTCTGACCACATTTTCGTGTCAACACTGAGCATTTAAGTCATTAAGGTTGCAGTGCACTACATTTTATACTAGTTTGTTCCATTTGTCCCACAAAATGTCACTTTAACCATGCAGCCTTGAGCTCTTCAGAGTCCCTTCGCCCATATATTTGCTGACAATATCGAGGTGTATCTATTCCAGATGAGGTCACGACACGTGCGGATCTATCTGCACAGTTCGAGATACTATGGAAAGGCTTAGTTCACTTCACTGGATCGCGTTATGCACGGATGACCAATGACGTCAGCAGACCTTTGAATGCTTTTAATTTGATCATTGCAATCGTGTGAACGAGCAATGAACGGTGCGACCATGTTCCAAGACGGCTTTAATTAACTGTTTTATATGTAAGTGGCCAATTAAAAACTGGGTGACAAAACTAATGTCCGCCAGATATTAGACGAGTATATTTTTTTATCGTTGACAGTCCAAACGTTTCACCATAGCTCACGTGACGTTATGTGACAGTGTAGTCGAAAATGGTAACATCAGGCTAGAATGGGAACTGGCCCTTAAATGAGGCTGGAACACGACGTATATTCTCAATAATTTTTACTTCCTTGTACCTTTTAGGTACCTTCGATAAAAGCACTTTGTTAATTACTAGTGTCGGAGTTCAAAACTTTGTGATTATGTTCAGCAGTGGACGTCTTCTGGCTGATGATGATGACATTAATCGATATCGATTCGATAAATTAAAAGAACTCGCTCACTGATAGTCTGGCAGACTCATCACATCTTAAAAACTACTTTACTTACGAAGCTGAACTTTGGCAGGTAGATTACTTATAGGGTGTAGAGATTCCCTGAGAAATAATTTTGTTAAAGGGAGTTGAAACTTTCTATGAAAGTCTAAGCGCACGAAGGCGCGGGCAACAACTAGTTTATTAATACCAAATTATAATAGCTGGTAATTAAAACATCATGCATTTATCTCTCAAACATGCGCACACATCACACACACAAATCACTTTTATGCCGAACTGGAAATAACATTTTCGTGGGGGTAAAAGAATGAGTGGAAAGCAAATAACCTCAAATTAGCAGCAGTTTCTTTTTGAATGCTGCAGAACAACAATACATATACATGCCTACTCTAAGTATGTCTTCAAAGATCGTCTTTATCTAAATTGGTTCGAGGATAGAAAATTATGTGGTATTCCCCTACATAGCAGTAGTTTACCCATAGTTTTTTTTTGTTTCAATTAGAACGGCTGTCAAGGCATTTTTGATTTGTTGTAGTCACTTGCACCCATATAAAAGAAACGTCAATCATTCATCAGTTAGCAACTGTGACGCGGAGTTCGACGCGTTGATCTAAATAAGAATGTTCAATCAAGGTTCTGTCATAATGGTTTTCCTTCTCATTTCCGTTGTATTTACTTCTCTTTTCTGTGATTTTACCCAACTAGGAAACAACGGAGGGTTATGATTAACGCCATATATATAATACTAGCCGTCGCCCCGGCTTCGCACGGATGTAAGCTCGGCCTTCGGCCTCGCTACAAAATATAACATAGCATATGTCACCCGCGGATAGTGTAGCTTCCCAACAGTGAAAGAATTTTTCAAATCGGTTCAGTAGTTTCGGAGCCTATTCAATGCAAACAAACAAACAATCAAATCTTTCCTCTTTATAATATTATAATATATTATAGACAAAACAGACTGTTAGTCAGTAGGTACCTAAAATATCTAATACAGACTGTCTGCTTGGCTATCTCATGCATAAATCTGGCTTTTTTTCCTAACAATTTGATTGCCGGCTAGACAATTCGATACCTGATACTGAACGTCAAACAAGATTAACCAGAGGAAATTGTGGAGCGACGGACTGGAAGATTTTGAAGTCTTCAAGACAAGCCATTCATCATCATCAACCAGAAGATAGGCCTGCTGAACATAGGCCTTCCCAATAGATTTCCACACTAAACAAAAGCGTGCCATCTGCATCCACTGGATGCCCGCGACTCTCACAATGTCGTCGGTCGATCCAGTGGGAAGCCTACCTACCATCTTCCGTGGTCTCCATTCAAGAACCTTTCTGCCCCATCAGTTATCGGTTCTTCGAGCGATGTGGCGTTCAGAATAACATTGCAGTATAAAGTAATTTTCGTGTTGATAAATAATTTATAGGATGGGGGAGGAAATGTGTCGCAAATAATATATTTTTTACCCTTGAAGCAAAAAGAGGGGTGTTTAAAAAATCTTTTTTAATACTTCTACGTGTGTGGCATCGTAGCTCCCAAACGGCTGAACCGATTTGGATTTAGTTTTTATGTTTGACAGGTGACTCGATCGAGAGTGGTCTTAGCTATGATTTATGACAACCAGGGGCCTTACGCCCAACTCTAAACGCGGGCCCGAATAGGTGCAGTTTGCAAAATCACGCGAAATTTGCGGTCGCGTGATTTTGCAAACTGCACCTATTCGGGGCCCGCGTTTAGAGTTAGGCGTAGGGCACCTGTTCAGCCGTTTGAAAATTATCAGCTCTTTTATCAGGGGGTTTAAAAACAATGTATAATTGTTATTTAAATGGATGTTAGTCCGCAGGATTCCCCGTTATACATAATAGGAATACAAAAGAATATTTTTATGCTACCTACCAGTTATATTTAGGGTACCTAAACAGCTAACCGCCCTGTTATTGTTTATTCATAAAGTTAAATTACCAGCGTCCATAATAATAGTTAACCAGGTCGACCACAGATTAATTTAACCACAAATAGTCCTGTAACGAGATTAAAAAAAAAAAAGTATTGAAAACCTCAATCACCTCAATATATATAATTTTTAACACACTTATATTAGCTTGGTATGTATGTATGTATGTAACGGAATCTTTGATATTCAACTATGTACTTCAAAACGTCGAATTAAATTGAAATTTTGCGCACTTATCAGGGACCGATGACAATGCAATAATTTAAATAGTTTGTCCCATTAAAGCGTGTTTCTTAGTTTTTAAAAAATATTTTATGTGTAGGTATAAGCAAGGATGATTTCTATATGATCGTTCTTGGTATAAGTAATAAATTTGTTTATGACCCTAACTACTTGTAATCAACCTAAAACCGGGACTCCTGCGCTCAAAATCTAACAAAAACATGTTTGGCTAACATCGGGCTTATTATGGATGTCCGTTCGTGGTACGGATTGTGATTGCGATCGCCAGCCTACTGACTATTAAACTAAATCTTCACTACTGCACTATTAAGAGGCCTCTATTCGTCTACAGCTTTCTAGCTCGCACATTTGTACATTATTGACGATATAAAATTACTGAGTGTGAATTTACAGAAAGTGACACACTCAAGTTTTGCTGACTATCATAACATTATAAACAAAAAATGTTTCGTTTCGATATCTTTTAATTTGACGGAGTAACATGGTAACAAGTGATTCTTCTTGTTACCATGTTACTCATCACTTTTTGTATATTCACACTCAGTAATTTTATATCGTCAATAATGTACAAATGTGCGAGCGAGAAAGCTGTAGACGAATTGAGGCCTCTTAAACTAATGTCTTAGGGATGATGTATTAGGTTTTCAAGATTATTAGGTTTACAGGCGAGTTGGTGGTCAAACGCGGACTTATTCGCGATAAAAAAAAACACATTAAAATTTAACTCTTTTAATGTATTTTATCGCGTATTATTACAATTCCTAACGTTTCCAAAACTTTTTATTTGTGACCACAGACACTGAAGCTGTTCAAAACGTCAGGAATTAAAAGAAATGTACAACAATACACGCGAGAAAATCCGTTAAAAGTTTTAAATTACAATAATAAAATAATTGCAAAAAAAAAACTTGTGTTATATTGTAAACATGATTACTTACTTTGATAATATTATAGTTTGGATCTGCCTTTAAATTTGAGCTAGTACCGAACAAAGTCTGACTTATATGTATACTCTTACTAGTTCTACAAACGCACACTTCAATATTGAGCGCACACAACTGCAAACTATGTGATTAAAAAGTATACGAATGGACGACCCCATGTAAGTGCTAAAGGGGAAAATGTAAGTATAACGCTACTATTTATTCTGAGCCTGGATACTTGTTAGTTTTAATACAACTACAATCTCAACATTTATATTTTCTATACTGTAATAAAAAATCTACAATCAATCAGAATAGTGGTTAGAACTGACTAAACTAATAATTGCCCAACGTACGTAATAATGTCAATTACCCACGTGTGTGCGAAGTTTGCGTTTCCACGTGATTCTGGGTAGGGAAGGAATCCTGGATTACCAACACATGCACGCGCGAGCTCACGCGCAACCAGCTAGGCCGTCTAAGCAATCCTGAGATTAAACAAATGTAAATATAAACAGATTATGTATATATGTCACATTATCGAAGTGAAAACTTCTTTAGGCGCGACATCGTCGCGCTGTCACAGAATACACGTTGTGTTTTAAAACAGCGCCATCTCTTGTAGAATAGGTGAATTACTACTTAAGTTTTCACTTCTGACGTGCAATCCTATGACTGATGTGGTTTTTTTTTTCAAAAATGTCTGTCAAAAAGATGTACAGGGCTATTTTTAATTAAACAAAATCCTATCTCAGACAGCTTCTCTACATAATATGGAACTTTTGTTCCGTGAATCTTCACAAAACTAAATATGTTTATTAAAAAAAAAGTTTGTATGTAAATTATGTAGCTTTGTATTTTTTTGATGCAAGATATTGGCGTCGATTCTGATGAGCCATTCTCTAAACAAAACTAAATTTGACGGCTCTTAAATTATTGCTATCCTTTTCTGACGTGTTTAGATTAAAAGAGACGCCGATAATTTTAGTCCTGTCAAATTAGTTTAGTTTAAAGAATGGTACAACAGAATAGACACCATTACCTACCCATAGATTTATGATATTTAGCTCTGTGATATTACCACTTTAAATTTAGAACTACCTATTTGTTTATATAATAACATCTGTTTTTACAAATTACAGTGAAAATATTACGTAAGAACACATTACAGTGGATCACATTGAAAACCGACTTCAAAAATATATGAATAACGCCTATAAAAATGAAAGGGTTGCCCTAGATTGTCCTGGGCTCCATCATCAGATCCTAACTTGGTGACAATGGGACCAAATTGGACGTATACCCTACTCCGACCTCACAACGGCAGGCCCAATTTTGACGGGACTTTCACTAGCAGATAGCTGATGTTATAAGGAGTAATCAACGCGGTTGAAACCGCGGGGCGCAGCTAATATACTATAAATGTTTTAATTCGGATATATACAATGTATTGTATTTCAAGAAATCTGGTTTTGTATTGAGGAAAACTTAAAAAATAACCTTCAAACACTCATATACCGAAAAACCGTTGGGATTTTTATCACAATATTTATATTAGATAATGTCGATAATACAATTTATTGCATTTACCTACTTATCACAAATATTATCTATACGATATCAGCTTTCCAAGGGCGCGGCTTACTTCAGCCAAGTTTACGAGAAACAGGGTTTGTATTACCTTTTTATGCATTGTGGGAAGTATTATAGTATTCGCGGGATTTTCAAATAAAATTAGACTGTTTTTTAGGGTTCCGTACCGAAAGGGTCAAACGGGACCCTATTACTAAGGCTCCGCTGAGGTTCACTGGATGCCCACGACGCTCACAATGTCGTCGCTCCATCTAGTGGGAGGCCTACCTACGCTGCGTCTTCCGGTTCGTGGTCTCCATTCACCTTTCGACAGTTAATATTCGTATTTAAGAATAAGATTTATTTTATTGTCAAAAACAATGAACACAAGGTAAAACCAATGTTTGGCAATAGGGGGTATGCTCATCGCCGTGCTGCGAGGTCCCGAAGGGTCACGCAGGGCTGGACTTCAGCATACCCCTTTGCTCAGTAAAAAGATGGTAGGTATGATGGATGGTATTTCGCCCAGAGAAATCGTTTGACAACGGTCACATGGTTGAAATAACAACATGATGTCGTAAAAAGAAATTCCTCGTATTTTCCTCATTATTTTACTGTATTATTTTAGTTTCAAGGCCGGTTGCCACAATCACCTGTGTGACATCACTTCAGGTCAAGCACGTATTTTGAGATAAAAGACACAATCGTAAATTATAACGAGACTATACATTGTTTTATTGATAAACAAATATAAAAATAACATGTGGACTAACCGACTTCAAAAATATATGAAAAACGTAATAAGTGCCTATAAAATTTGAGGGTTGCCCTCGATTTCCCTGGGATCCCATCATCAGATCCTGACTTATATGGGAGCCCCCCTTAAATATTTGTTTTATTTTAATTTAATCATTTATTTATAAAGTAAATATATAACTAAATATTCTGTGAATATTTCATGCGTACCTGTTGCCATTATCAATATCGAGCAAAAAGGAGCAAAAATGTCATGGGAGCCCACTTAAATATTTGTTTTATTCTGATTTTTAGTATTTGTTGTTGTAGCGGCAACAGAAATACATCATCTGCAAAAATTTCAACTTACTATCACGGTACATGAGATACAGCCTGGTGACAGACGGACATACAGACGAACGGACAGCGGTGTCTTAGTAATAGGGTCCCGTTTTACTCTTTAGGTACGGAACCCTGAAAAAGGATCTATACCATTTTCAATGTAAGCAGAAAATAGGTATCTAATGAAATATTTTCGTAAGTAGTTGATTCATCTACATCTAGCCCTGAAATATCTCCCGCTATACAGGTCTCTGAGCCATGAGTAATAAAATTACCTACAGTCATCCTATAGTACATATTTAGAATACAGTTTAAACATTAGTCACTTTGTACATGATTTAATTTCATATATCGAAGGATACGAGTCCCACATTAGTCATTTTTTTTTACTGAATTCTAGATAAGATACGGAATCATACAACGGAAGGTAATCTTCAAACCGTGACGAACGTAAAAGGTTTAGGTACCATATTAAATATTTAACAAACATCTATAATATACACGGTTAAATGGGACAGTAGTACTAAGTCAAAATGATATTGTACTCCTCATTATGAACAACTTTTACTATGAGACCCACCTAGAAAACGCGCAATTTCATTGAGACATTTTTGTAGTTTAAGCGCCAGTGCGAGAAGACGCATGGTGTTTCATTGTAATATTTTCGTAAAGTGTACCTAATAATTCATATAACCTTAAATATGCTCTCAAGAAAACATCATTTGAACTAATATTAATACAGTCTTAGTTAGAAATCTGGTTATTCAAGGTTATCATATCGATATACTTTGCTCAAGAGAATTCAATTCTCAATTCAATACTATCTATAATTTTCATATAATATTAAATATTGTTAATGCAAGAAAATAGTCATTTCAACTAAGATAGTTTTAGTAGAGCAGACAGACACGCGGAAAACGACTTCATTTTATACTTTGTAAAGAACATATGTAGAGAAGAGATAATGGCTTGCGTTTGACCGCCAACTCGCCTGATGTTATTAGTTATTCATAATTAAGAGTACAATGACATCTTTTCGACTTAGCACCACCATTGCTATCGTGTCTATAATATTATTAAACATTCATCAGTTCTAAACAAGGTGTAAGCATTTATTTGCTCTGACAGCTGCAATAACATGTAAAAAGCTTATAAATGCTTGACCTACTTTAGTGCAATGAACATTATACCAGTATTAATAATTTTAGCTCAATAGTAACACAAAATAGTATAAAAGACGCAAATGTCAGCCATGGAACCGATGAGCAGTGCCAGCAGTCTACAATTACCATGCTCTGAAATTCTGAAGAGTTTTAATGCCTCGGGGACGTGTTATCGCTGATGGGCAGAACTGTACAATACAACCCAAGCAGAACGCCAATGCAGGACTGATCGTCACAAAAACGATGATAATGAAGGCGAGGAACCCAATGTACATCATTTAGCAACACCATGAAAGATAATGAATGAAAGAGAAAGATTAAGCCAATGAAAATGTGAGGAGACAACACTGAAAATAAGGAAATGTTAAAAGAAAACTAAATACCGCTATCGACTGTAGAAACTGGCTGGAAACCTGTCCATGTTCCTAGAAAAATTAGTAGTTAGGTTACATTATATTACGCTTTTATATATATATAAACATATGTATAAGGTCGGGGAAAAAGTTTCTTCGTATTTTATAAACAAATTCAAGACATATTTTTTTCAAGTTTAATTACATTTAATTATAATATATATGTACCATTTTGTTCGATAACTTGTTGCCATCTTTTAGGTAGTGACATGACCCCGTTGCTGTAGAAATTTTGGGAATTCTGATCAATAAAATGCAACAAGTAGTTTTGACAGTCCTCTCTTGATGTTAATCTAACACTACCCAAAGAATTCTGAAGAGATCGAAACAGGTGGAAATCTGAGGGTGCAAGGTCAGGGCTATGTGGTGGATGCATTAACACTTCCTAACCAAGCTCTCTAAATTTTTGCTGAGTGGCCAAAGATGTGTGCGGTCTGGCGTTATCATGATGAAAGACCACACTCTTTATGTTGATCAATTCCGGCCGTTTTTTCTCAATTTCTTGTTTGAGTCTCATCTGCTGTTGGCAGTAGAGATCCGAATCGATGGTTTTGCCCGGCGGTAAATGCTCATAATGAACGATGCCCTTCCAATCCCATCATACACACAGCATCACCTTATTACGTGTTAATCTGGGTTTCGCTAGTCTGTGGTGCTTCACTGCCCTTTGACCATGATCGTTTGCGCACATTCTTGTCGTAGGTGATCCATTTTGCATCACCAGTGATCAATCTTTTCAAAAACGGTTCGGTTTCTTTACGTTTCAATAGAGAATCGCAAATGAGTACACGATTCATTTGGTTTCTTTCAGTGAGCTGGTGTGGCACCCAAATATCGAGTTTTTTTGTATACCCAGTTTTTTTCAAATGGGTCAAAACTGTTTTGTGGTCAATCCCCAGGTTTTCAGCTACGTCGTAACTACTAATATGCCGATCTTGGTCCACTTTTTCAGAAATGGCATCGACTTTATCCGTAACAGGGCGACCAGAGCGAGCTGCATCTTTGACATCAAAATTCCTGGACTGAAAATGCTTGAACCAACATTGTGCTACTCTTGATGACACTGCATTAGGTCCATAAATGTCACAAATTTTATTCGCGGCTTGTGTCGCATTTTTCAGTTTTTTGTAATAAAATTTCACAATATATCGAATTTCTTCGTTAGATTCACTCATTTTATCGAACAAAAAAACAATTGAAAAATGGCGGGAAATTGCTTTTTACTTTTTGTATTCCTTTTTTAAAATGTCATATTTTTAATGGTATCAAAACCAGCCAGATACAAACAGTACAACCGATGAGATTTTTACTACAACTTTATACATACAAAATACGAAAAGACTTTTTCCCCGACCTATTATATATAATAACAATCATACATTATTAATACTAAACACTTTAGTAGGTATATATAACAAATAATATAAGATATATAAACATTTTTACAGCTTCCAAATTCCTAGCCAGTTTTCATTCAAAACCAGTTATGTCGTTTTAATATAAGATTTACACTCTACAGGGTATCCGGTTACACACAGACAAACTTTAGGATTATTCCTCTTAATTTATATTAGAGTAATTCAGTAAACGATTCTGAACCGAAAAAAAAATACAATGACAGAAGAGGTCAGTTCAGTTGTGAGAAATCTGTGACTTAACCCTGAATTATGAAATCCTAGGATATGTGCGTCGTCTTTCCGAGCATCCTGTATAAATACATGTATTTAACAGAAACTATGAACTCACTACTGACTGGCCAATGGCCATATATATAACTACAGACATGCAATATTTACATTCGAGTGTTAAGAATTTGGCAGAGAAATTTGCTAACGCATGCGTGAACACGAATATTATATGTGACAATAGGTACAACGGCTGTCACTCTAAGTTATACTAAGTGTAGATATTTAAAAACTTTTTAGAAGTATCGTGCTGTTAATATGCAATTTATATATACAAATAATTAAATTCGTAGTATGAGACGTAGTGCTCAATCTATCTGAAAACTGGCATGATCAATTTCAATTGACATGTTGAGTGAATGACATTTTGAATGACAGTTGACAGGTTGAGCGAATGAGCAATGAACAATCACCTAAACTGAATCGCTTGTACCTGGTAGCCGTAACGTCCCTGACATATTGTCCATCGCAAGTATCCAAGAATTAATTTACAGCTCGACTCGACTAGATACAGATTGTTAGAGACGAAAATAGTCATAAGATCATTTTTGCCAGTCGTAACGTTGAGTGCTTTTATTGCCAATAGAGGATGACATGATTTGTCATTATGGTTGCCAACCATACTGTGTGTTGTACTGTTATTCGCTCCATAATTACCGTCCAACAAAGTTTTAATACAAAACTACTGCTTTGCACTTATCACTTTAAACCTGATAAAGAAAGCGCCAATTCAGAAAAAATGAGCACTAATCCCATTTGACTAAGTCTATAGTCAAATACCCAGCTAATATTCTAATTTTAAACAGAATTTAAAATAATTATTTTCAACTGACTTTAAAAAAGATTTTCAATTCGACATGTTTTTTTTTTGTGTTAGGTCGATAAATAGTCAACTGAGGACGATTTTTGTAGTTAAAACTTCTTTAACCGCGTTGAGCGATTTTAGGGTAAAGTTTTCATTTCTGTCGGCAGTCCCCATGACATGACAATATTTTTTATTGAATAGGAATCGAGTTTTTGATAGATTTTGTTTGATGAATAGGACTCGAAGGTAGTCCCACTTAAATTTGAGGAAAATTTTAGGGGATGGTGTTTATTGAATTTCACCCACTTCCCGAGAAGTCAGTTTAATTTTTTTGTAAAAAAATAATAGTTTTAATCACCTACTTATTGTAGGTACTGTCTGACGTGCGTGACGTCACCTATCGTTTCCAACGGAAGACCAGCACTGGACACGCTGAGTTGGTACTACTTGGGACCGGCTTGTGACAGAAACTATTTTTACGGTGAAAATTTTCTTCCTTCCTTAATACATATAAAATAATTATCAATGTAAAACACCAACTTTATAAATATGCCAGAACTGGACCAAAATTGGACCACACGGGAAGCACTAGCTTTCAAATAAATAAGAATCATAAAAATCAGTTCACCCAGTCGAAAGTTCTGAGTTAACAAACAAAAAAAATAGTCGAATTGAGAACCTCCAGCTTTTTGGAAGGCGGTTAAAAATAACAGACTTCAATCGGCTCAGTTATCGACGAGTCGTGTACGTATATCTTCAAGGTAAATTATATCTTCTCAACCCATTGTCAGGTTCGATAATACCTTATATACCTTCCCTCGGAGGTAAGCATAATTGAATATTATTGAAGTTAAATTGATAACCTCATTGAAAAATAACTCTTTTATCTCTGCTATACTCTCGGGAATACGACGGCTTGCCTCTTTGGGTCTCGAGTATTGAAATATCTGTTCATAATTAAACCTATTACCTACTTATTTTTATTAGATTAATATATATAATCAGATAAAACATATTTTTTTTACATATGTTTTAAAGTTTTATAGCCTTAACGCCGGTCACATCTTCGCTGCGAAACCGCATCTCTAAAGCCGGGTCCGCTGCGGCATGTTTTCGTGTTAGCTAACACACTGACTGTTACCTAACACCAAAGTCTCACCCACTTTTCGTGTCAGTAACATGTTAGTGTGTTAGCTAACACGAAAACATGCCGCAGCGGACCCGGCTTAATATGTTGAACAGAAATACCACCACTTCGAACTACGATTCCGTTATGACGTTTATATAATTAAATTTCAACGATTAGAGGTTTGGCTTTACGGTTGCGAAGCGGAGGTGTGCTACCGGCGTAAGACGAGAAGAGTTCTGCAATTAACGTGCAATTATTATTTCTTAACATAAAAACAACATACCTGTAGTATCAACAGGATTTCTCTGCGGTATAATCGAGTGCACATATCTCGCCATGAAGTGCCCGAAGACCGCCTTCAAGTCTGGGTTGTGCATCATCTCGATAAACTCCCGGAAGTCCAAGTACCCAGAGTTGTCTCTGTCAGCGAGGCCCATGATCTTCTCCACTACATTATCTGGTAGGTCTTTGTCGTATTCTCTCGACTCGATGATGGCTTTGAGTTCGACGTATGAGATTTTGCCATCTTTGTCGCGATCGTACTGTGGAGAAATGCATAGATTAGGACAGCCAGATTAGGATAAGCATGGGGTTCTTCAATAGGGCTGTTAAGGCTTTAAGTTGGCAACGTATCTGTGATGCCCCTGGTGCTGCAGGTATCCATAGGCGGTGGATCGCTTACCGGTGACGGTGATCGCTTACCATCAAGCAAAGATAATATGACCACTTGATCCGTGTATAAGACATAATTTGCTTGTGCACTATGTAAGCCACGTCGAGGGGGTTGGACAGTTCGAGCGGTTACATCGTCTGCTCCTTAGTCAGTGCTCAACAGCTAGCGCATTATTGTTACTTAAATACTCATATATATTGCATTATTACATTACAAGCAAATTCTAAGAGTGACCGCATTTTTAACCGACTTCCAAAAAGGAGGAGGTTCTCAATTCGACTGTACATTTTTTAAAATATTTTTACCTCAGAACTTGCGACTGGGTCAACCGATTTTGATGATTCTTTTTTTATTTGAAAGCTGGTGCTTTCCGTGGTCCCATTTTAATTTGGTCCAGTTTTGTAATTTTTGTTATGAAGTCGGTTTTTTTAATTGGTAAATAGATAATTGCAGACCGGAAGACGCGGCGTAGGTAGGCCTCTCACTAGATGGACCGACGACATTGTGAGAGTCGCGGGCATCCAGTGGATGCAGATGGCAGGATGTCGTCAGTGTTGAGGTTAAAGGGGGAGGCTCATGTTCAGCAGTGGACGTCTTCTGGCTGATGATGATGAGATAATTGCAGGGCTTGGTATTCTTTAATGATGCCTTGGACTGTCAATTATCACTTAATTTTAGCAAAAGTATGAATCAAATATCGAAGGACACACGATTAAACAACGTTCGTGATTTTATGCGTAGGGATTCCCCCCATACATAAAACCAGTTGTTTGCCGAGCGAGACGCGAATAAACGCATAAATTACATTGATAATATACAAAATAATATATTCATCACAAATTGTTTTCTATAAGGTTTTTCCTGAGATATGTTGTAATAATGGAAAATACAGATTTCATCTATCAGTACCCTTAGTACAAGATTTGATAGTTTTCGAAAACTTTTTTCGTTTTCGTTTTGTTCCATACATTGCTGGGCTAAAAGCTATTCGAAACCTTCTTTCGTATTCGAGTGAAGCAACCTATACTGCCGATTACTACCGATTTTAGTTCTTCCGCGTTTCCGCTAGAGGCGCTTTGCTGAAATGTATGGAACAATACGAAAACGAAAAAAGTTTTCGAAAACTATCAAATCTTGTACTAAGGGTACTGTATATATTACATATATGTATTCTGTGCTATCGATCTAATTATAGTCTAGGTACGTACCTACTAATTGCGCCCTGCGGTTTCATCCGCGTGGAAACTCAATTGGATGGGAAGAGGTTATCAGTTCCACTGTTTTTTATGTGTATTACCTCAGAACTTTCGACTCGGTGAACCGATTTTGATGATTCTTTTTTTATTGATAATTATTACTGTAGAAATAAGTTAACGTAAATCTCGATGTTTTTCCTAAGCTCACAGTGTGAGTGATCCGGCTGTACAAACGTTCGTCAATATTTGCTCGCCGCTAATCACGGGTGATCTAATACGTTCCTTTCGTACAGATAGGACAATAGGCGTGTGCCTGGCGTTGCGTAATCTAGATAGAATTTCTATCATTTATTGACGACTAGCGGCCCGCCCCGGCTTCGCACAGGTGTAACCCTATTTTCCTCCCTTAATGCGGCCTTTGCGCAAAATACGTAAAAAAGACTGAAACTTAGAAATAGTGGAATACATATTATATTATCTTTACAAATTATAATTGATTTAGGATAATAAGCAAAATTAATGCAACTTACTATATAACATAACTAGCCGTCCGCCCCGGCTTCGCACGAGTGTAAGCTCGGCCTTCGGCCTCGCTTCAAAATATAATATAGCCTATGTCACCCGGGGATAGTGTAGCTTCCCAACAGTGAAAGAATTTTTCAAATCGGTTCAGTAGTTTCGGAGCCTATTCATTACAAACATACAAAAATAGGTACAAATCTTTCCTCTTTATAATATTAGTGTAGATAAAACTTTCCGTAAAAAGTATCTAATTGATGGTAAAAACCGCATCAAAATTCGTTGCGTGGTTTAGGAGTTAGCGGATATACAGACAGACATGGAAAGCGAGTTTATTTTACGTTATATTAAATAAAAATAAATAAATATCTGGGACATTATTGCACACATGGTCATCTGACCCCAAACTAAGCAAAGCTTGTAATATGGCTGCCAGAGACTGATATACATACATTTCTATTTTTAAATACATACTTAAATATATATTAACACCCAGACATATAACAAACACAAATGTTCATCACACAAATGTTTGTCCTAGGCGGGAATCGAACCCACGCCCCCAAGCGCAGAAGGCAGGTTATAAGTAAAGTAGGTACTACTAAGTAAGTAGGCAACCAACTAAGCTAACGGTGCCGTCAAAATATATTATGTAGGAAATAATATATCTAATGTAGGATAGGAAGAAGGATAGGATAGGAAGGATAGGATTATAAGATAGGATAGGATTATAAGATAGGATAGGATTATAAGATAGGATAGGAAGGATAGGAAGAGATAGGATAGGATTATAAGATAGGATAGGATTATAAGATAGGATAGGAAGGATAGGATAGGATTATAAGATAGGATAGGAAGGATAGGATAGGATTATAAGATAGGATAGGAAGAGATAGAGAAAAAGAATTCAAGGTCAAATTCACAATGTTTGTTGTTTACTTAGGTATTTACTTCTGAATTATTTTAGTTAAGGTCAGTATTTTAACCGACTTCAAAAAAGGAGAGGGTTCTCAATTCAGTTGTATTTTTTAATGTTTCCTCACCACCTCACCTCACGTCACCTCAGAACTCCGTTATTTGGAAAGTGGTTTTTTTTTAATGAAAATGAGATGACTATACAGATTGGTCTCATAGAAATTTCATCATAATCGGCTCATAATTATTTTTAAAGATTTATCTAAACGCCCGGTCGAAGGATCTCGTGACCAAAATTCTGGTCGGTATCTTGCGCAACGTGTTAGTATTGCAATCCAACGCGGCAATGCGGCTAGCATTTTGGGAACGTTGCCTACAGGCAGCGGTTTTTTTAGATTAGTGTAGTTTAATATATTAAATTTATTTTAATTAAGTCTGTTTCTTTATTTTAATTTAGGTTAGTTTATTTAATTTATTTTAATTAAGTCTGTTTCTTTATTTTAATTTAGGTTAGTTTATTTAATTGTATTTACTTAGGTAGTTATTGTTTTTAAGTACTTGTTTCTTTTATTCCTATAAATATATTTATGTTTACTGTTAAGCATATAGCATTTTACATGCAATCCGTTCAGTAGTTTAGCTTTAAAATCAAAATAACTGGAAAAATTTATTGCTTTGATGACATTATTATGTCATCCGAAATTTTGTGAAGTCAGTTTTTTAAATTGATAATTATTCTTTAATTGTAATTCTTTTCCGTGCACGATTGATTAAAAGCGTAGGTAATAGTTTCATTGGAATGTATAATTTCCCTTGTTTATGTGGTTTAAAAAATAAGTTATTTATTCGCACAATTACAAACAGCAAACAAACAAACAATAACTTAAACAAATAACTACCTAACTTTAGAATAACTAACAGAAAAAACAAATAAGTATACAAGTTAGAAGGTTTTTTTATATTAAGTATAGGCTTGCGTTTGACCGGAGTTTCTCAAGAATTAGAACGGACGGACAGAACAAACTTATAAGGGATCCATTTACTACTACGGAACCCTAAAAGAATGGCTGTTAAAACCGTACGTCACAGCAAGTTGCAAATAGCTGCGATTATTTTGAGTGTTGCTAATTGAAACAAACGATTTCCTAATTACTGTTTTGGTAGACTAAATTTGATTGGGGAATGAACATTGTCAAAAGGCCGCTTAGCCGGTCACTTATGTTGTTTTACTATACAGTAATAATAATTTATGTTTTGCCACAAATCAGTACATAGTATAAAACAAAGTCGCTTCACTCTGTCTGTCCCTATATATGCTAAGATATTTAAAACTACGCAACAGACTTTGATTCGGTTCTCACTATCAGTTAGATAATTTTTCACGGAAGGTTTATATATATAATAAAACATAGCCGTGCAAAGCCGGGGCGGGTCGCTAGTAATATTATATGTACAACATGGTGATGCTGTGCCTAAGATTAATTAAAATCTGAATATTATATCTACACTAATATTATAAAGAGGAAAGATTTGTACCTATTTTTGTATGTTTGTATGTTTGTAATGAATAGGCTCCGAAACTACTGAACCGATTTGAAAAATTCTTTCACTGTTGGGAAGCTACACTATCCCCGGGTGACATAGGCTATATTATATTTTGAAGCGAGGCCGAAGGCCGAGCTTACACTCGTGCGAAGCCGGGGCGGACGGCTAGTTATGTTATATAGTAAGTTGCATTAATTTTGCTTATTATCCTAAATCAATTATAATTTGTAAAGATAATATAATATGTATTCCACTATTTCTAAGTTTCAGTCGCTAGTCATCGCTGTAGAATACCGTGTCGCAATGACATAAAAAAATTTGTTTAAATTAGAACGGCTGTCAAGGCATTTTTGTTCTTCTGGCACCCGACACACAGTCCCAGACTAGTTCGGGAGCCTATGGAAAAAACACAATGTGAAACATAATTTTGTCAAAAAAAAAATACTTTATTTTTTGTTGTAGCCAGTTGCACCCATATAAACGAAACGTCAGTCATTCGAAATCAGTTATACACATCGAATCAGACATAAATAAGAATGTTCAATCAAGGTTCTGTCATAATACCTGGTGACAGATTTTCCTCCTTATTTCCATTCTATTTACTTCTCTTTTGGTTGCAATGACTAGTGCTCTTCGTGGGGCAATGGTAACAAAAGTATAGATTGTCTATGTTAGATACAGAAAAATTGTTATATAAGCAAAATATGATTTATTTTTATTGATAATTTATATAATTAATGCTAAAGATTAGTGGATTTTAGTTATTTTATTTTTTATTGATCATTTAGATTAAGTTAATGTATATTAAGTTTGACAGCCCCATTAGCCTAGTTGGTAGTGAACCTGCCTTCTGCGCTTGGGGGCGTGGGTTTGATTCCCATCTCGGACAAACATTTGTGTGATGAACATTTGTGTTTGTTCTATGTCTGGATGTTAATATCTATTTAAGTATGTTTTTAAAAATATATATGTATGTATATCAGTCTGGCAGCCATATTACAAGCTTTGCTTAGTTTGGGGTCAACAGGGAATGGATTTGATAAAGGCGGAGTTTATTGTCAGTGACAAGTTTTAGACATACATCGATGTCACATATATTTTAGTAATGGAGATGATGTTTGTGAAATATTGTGTCACAGCTTTTCCCAGACCATCTCCTCGCCAGTCCCGAGGCAATATTGCCTGCATACATGAATTAAAAAGGCGGAAATATTTTGTTTGCCCTGAAAAAATTAACACAAAATATGCTTTTACGTCAAAATTTTACATGATTCTAGGACTAGGACCGCTTCTTTACAATATAATTTGCAAATGTTTATATAGTAATAATATGTTTGTAAGAAAATTTACCAGAAGACCCTCCCAAATAGGTATGTCCTATGAAGTTACAGAGAAGTTATTAACAGTAGTAATGTAAATATTGTGTATCATCTTGTTTGCATGTGGACACATGAAAATAACCGGCCATTGTTGTATGGGAGCCTCCCCTTAAATATTTGTTTAATTTTAATTTAATAATTTATTTTTAAAGTGCATATATCACTAAATATTCTGTGAATATTTCAAGCAACTACCTGTTCCCGTTATCAATATTGAGCAAAAGTTAGCAAAAAATCAAGTTTGTTGTATGGGAGCCCCCTTATATATTTATTTTATTCCGTTTTTTTTTGTATTGGTTGTTATAGCGGCAACAGAAATACATCATCTGTGAAAATTTCAACTGTATAACTATCACGGTTCATGAGATACAGCCTGGTGACAGGCGGACAGACAGACAGACGGCGGAGCATTAGTAATAGCGTCCCTTTTTACGCTTTGGGTACGGAACCCTGAAAGAAATAGAAAAAAAAAAACACTTTCATGAGATACAGCCTGGTGATAGACCCGATATAAAGGGCCTTACTTAAAAACGTTACTCAAGTTGATATACGCTTAAATATGCTCCGTCTTGTATTCGCGTGTGACGATTGCCGTCAGCGAGAAGTTGAGAAAGCATTTTAAAGCATAGATCAACTTGAGTAACGTGTTTAAGTAAGGCTCATAGTATAAAGATAATTCTATACAGCAGATGTTTGTCTCAGGCATGTATCTCGGCTATAATAATGCTGCAGTTAAAATTGGTACTTTATAGAATTAAACAGAAAGCTTTTTGAAACATTGCCAAGACAATGTCTGAAGATATCATCTAGGACACTTTACGTTGCTTGTTTAAGTGAGATGAAATTAACCAAACAATCCATAATATTATAATTAAGTATATTCAAATGAACTTGTATGTAATTCTGAGTCACAAACGATTTGTTTGCATTTGTCAAAAGCATCCTGATCTGATGAAAGTAGGTAGGAGGTAGGTACTTACTTTATCGAATATTCCTCGCCAGTATGAATCAGAGCCGATTTGTCTCATTGGAATCGACACATCGTTCTGTGTAGATGTCATTTTTGTAACACGTAAATAACAGAAATTCACATATAATTGTTACCGCAAATATTAGAAAGTTCAAGCAATCACTCATAAATCATGATCGATTTATTCTTGGTAACACAAGATAGGATAAGGTGTACGACAAAAGTTCGATTTTTAGTGATAATTTGTGTTATAAATCCTTGTTTACTGTTTATTTACAATACAAAAAATGCAACGAATGGAACAAAACGAAACCCCGTTACTCGGCGCGAGCGAAGCGAGTGGCCAAGTGGCAAATTAAATTGGGAGGCAATAATGTACGACACAGATAATGTACGGCATGATATTGTACGGCCAAATAATGCACAGCATGATAATTGGTGTACATGTACATTGAATATCATGCCGTACATTATCAGCTCGGCTCAATAATGCACAAGCAATAATGTAGCCGTACATTATTGACTCTAATATACTCTAATCTAATCTCTAATCTAATATCTAATAACTCGAATAATGCACACCCCGATATTGTACAGCATGATAATTGATGACCATGGAAATATATTAAAACGAAGCTCCTTAGCTCAAAATGAGTGACATATCTGGCACATTATATATAACATTGATTTTTAATAATAACAAGACAAACCGGCACTTTTTTATTTTCAGTGAAAATAACTCTGAAGCAGTTATGAGTGAGAAATATTTTTTTGTTAATTTGATGTATCTATTTATGCCCCAAAGCCAACTCTATAGATTACATTGGTTTTTGCTAATAACAACACAAACCGGCACTTTTTTTATTTTCAGTGAAAATAACTCTGGCGCAGTTATGAGTGAGAAATATTTTAATGTTAATTTGATGTATCTATTTATGCCCCTAAAGCCAACTCTATAGATTACATTGATTTTTGCTAATAACAAGACAAACCGGCACTTTTTATTTTCAGTGAAAATAACTCTGGAGCAGTTATGACTGAGTATAATTTTTTTGTTAATTTGTTGTATCTATTTATGCCCCTTAAGCCAACTCTATAGATTACATTGATTTTTGCTGATAACAAGACAAACCGGCACTTTTTTATTTTCAGTGAAAATAACTCTGGAGCAGTTATGAGTGAGATTTTTTTTTGTTAATTTGATGTATCTATTTATGTCCCTAAAGCCTTCGACCAAAATAAAATGAATGGACGGGCCCAGTAGAAGAGCATTTTTGAAGATTACAAAATGAGCGCCAGCTCTCATTTCGTTTCAGTCGGTCTCTAACCGTAGGAAGTGAAACACGAGTCTATTGTTACGCGATAACGAAACATCTGACAAAATTATGAATTCGTATGCTTTACCGAAGTGTAAATACACAAATAAAACCGATATCTATTTTTTGTAACATATATACTGTACATTTTTATAATTAGGTGTTGAAGTATATGTCCGACGGTTTTGACTCGTTTTTACTGATCAAGTTCAATGGTTAGGGCCCGTCCATTCTTTTATTTTGGTCGAAGCCTAAAGCCAATTCTATAGATTACATTGATTTTTGCTAATAACAAGACAAACCGGCACTTTTTTATTTTCAGTGAAAATAACTCTGGAGCAGTTATGAGTGAGAAATATTTTTTGTTAATTCGATGTATCTATTTATATCCCTAAAGCCAATTCTATAGATTACATTGATTTTTAATAATAACAAGACAAACCGGCACTTTTTTATTTTCAGTGAAAATAACTCTGAGCACTTAGTTATGAGTGAGAAATATTTTTTGTTAATTTGATGTATCTATTTATGTCCTTAAAGCCAACTCTATAGATTACATTGATTTTTGCTAATAACAAGACAAACCGGCACTTTTTTATTTTCTGTGAAAATAACTCTGGAGCAGTTATGACTGAGTATAATTTTTTTGTTAATTTGTTGTATCTATTTATGCCCCTTAAGCCAACTCTATAGATTACATTGATTTTTGCTAATAACAAGACAAACCGGCACTTTTTATTTTCAGTGAAAATAACTCTGGAGCAGTTATGACTGAGTATAATTTTTTTGTTAATTTGTTGTATCTATTTATGCCCCTTAAGCCAACTCTATAGATTACATTGATTTTTGCTGATAACAAGACAAACCGGCACTTTTTTATTTTCAGTGAAAATAACTCTGGAGCAGTTATGAGTGAGATTTTTTTTTGTTAATTTGATGTATCTATTTATGTCCCTAAAGCCTTCGACCAAAATAAAATGAATGGACGGGCCCAGTAGAAGAGCATTTTTGAAGATTACATAATGAGCGCCAGCTCTCATTTCGTTTCAGTCGGTCTCTAACCGTAGGAAGTGAAACACGAGTCTATTGTTACGCGATAACGAAACATCTGACAAAATTATGAATTCGTATGCTTTACCGAAATTTAAATACACAAATAAAACCGATATCTATTTTTTGTAACATATATACTGTACATTTTTATAATTAGGTGTTGAAGTATATGTCCGACGGTTTTGACTCGTTTTTACTGATCAAGTTCAATGGTTAGGGCCCGTCCATTCTTTTATTTTGGTCGAAGCCTAAAGCCAATTCTATAGATTACATTGATTTTTGCTAATAACAAGACAAACCGGCACTTTTTTATTTTCAGTGAAAATAACTCTGGAGCAGTTATGAGTGAGAAATATTTTTTGTTAATTCGATGTATCTATTTATATCCCTAAAGCCAATTCTATAGATTACATTGATTTTTAATAATAACAAGACAAACCGGCACTTTTTTATTTTCAGTGAAAATAACTCTGGAGCATTTAGTTATGAGTGAGAAATATTTTTTGTTAATTTGATGTATCTATTTATGTCCTTAAAGCCAACTCTATAGATTACATTGATTTTTGCTAATAACAAGACAAACCGGCACTTTTTTATTTTCAGTGAAAATAACTCTGGAGCAGTTATGAGTGAGAAATATTTTAAAGTTAATTAGATGTATCTATTAATGCCCCTAAAGCCAACTCTATAGATTACATTGATTTTTGCTAATAACAAGACAAACCAGCACTTTTTTATTTTCAGTGAAAATAACTCTGTAGCAGTTATGAGTGAGAAATAATTTGATGTATCTATTTATGCCCCTAAAGCCAACTCTATAGATTACATTGATTTTTGCTAATAACAAGACAAACCAGCACTTTTTTATTCTCAGTGAAAATAACTCTGGAGCAGTTATGAGTGAGAAATATTTTTTTGTTAATATGATGTATCTATTTATGTCCCTAAAGCCAATTCTATAGATTACATTGATTTTTGCTTATAACAACACAAACCGGCACTTTTTTATTTTCAGTGAAAATAACTCTGTAGCAGTTATGAGTGAGAAATATTTTAATGTTAATTTGATGTATCTATTAATGCCCCTAAAGCCAACTCTATAGAATACATTGATTTTTAATAATAACAAGACAAACCGGCACTTTTTTATTTTTAGTGAAAATAACTCTGGAGCTGGGGCCCGATTCTACTAAACCAATTGTTTTTGAATTGTTAATGATTTTTCAAAAAAATTGCCCTTTTGACATTTTTGGCATAGATAAAGTGTCAAAAGTGAAAAACAAAATTGTTTTTAAATTGTTGATGAATTGTCTCAAAATGTATTTTTTTTACACTTTTTGTATAGATAATGTGTAAAAAGTAAAAAAAATGAGGCAATTCATTAACAATTGAAAAACAATTGGTTTAGTAGAATCGGGGCCCAGTTAGTTATGAGTGATAAATATTTTTTTGATAATTTGATGTATCTATTTATGTCCTTAAAGCCAACTCTATGGATTACATTGATTTTTGCTAATAACAAGACAAACCGGCACTTTTTTATTTTCAGTGAAAATAACTCTGGAGCAGTTATGACTGAGTAATATTTTTTTGTAAATTTGATGTATCTATTTATGTCCCTAAAGCCAATTCTATAGATAACATTGATTTTTGCTAATAACAAGACAAACCGGCACTTTTTTATTTTCAGTGAAAATAACTCTGGAGCAGTTATGAGTGAGAAATATTTTTTGTTAATTCGATGTATCTATTTATATCCCTAAAGCCAATTCTATAGATTACATTGATTTTTAATAATAACAAGACAAACCGGCACTTTTTTATTTTCAGTGAAAATAACTCTGGAGCACTTAGTTATGAGTGAGAAATATTTTTTGTTAATTTGATATATCTATTTATGTCCTTAAAGCCAACTCTATAGATTACATTGATTTTTGCTAATAACAAGACAAACCGGCACTTTTTTATTTTCAGTGAAAATAACACTGGAGCAGTTATGAGTGAGATTTTTTTTTTGTTAATTTGATGTATCTATTTATGTCCCTAAAGCCAATTCTATAGATTACATTGATTTTTGCTAATAACAACACAAACCGGCACTTTTTTATTTTCAGTGAAAATAACTCTGTAGCAGTTATGAGTGAGAAATATTTTAAAGTTAATTAGATGTATCTATTAATGCCCCTAAAGCCAACTCTATAGATTACATTGATTTTTGCTAATAACAAGACAAACCAGCACTTTTTTATTTTCAGTGAAAATAACTCTGTAGCAGTTATGAGTGAGAAATAATTTGATGTATCTATTAATGCCCCTAAAGCCAACTCTATAGATTACATTGATTTTTGCTAATAACAAGACAAACCGGCACTTTTTTATTTTCAGTGAAAATAACTCTGGAGCAGTTATGACTGAGTAATATTTTTTTGTAAATTTGATGTATCTATTTATGTCCCTAAAGCCAATTCTATAGATTACATTGATTTTTGCTAATAACAACACAAACCGGCACTTTTTTATTTTCAGTGAAAATAACTCTGGAGCAGTTATGAGTGAGAAATATTTTTTTGTTAATTTGATGTATCTATTTATGTCCCTAAAGAAAATTCTATAGATTACATTGATTTTTGCTAATAACAAGGCAAACCGGCACTTTTTTATTTTCAGTGAAAATAACTCTGGAGCAGTTATGACTGAGTAATATTTTTTTGTTAATTTGATGTATCTATTTATGCCCCTTAAGCCAGCTCTATAGATTACATTGATTTTTGCTAATAACAACACAAACCGGCACTTTTTAATTTTCAGTGAAAATAACTCTGTAGCAGTTATGAGTGAGAAATATTTTAATGTTGATTTGATGTATCTATTAATGCCCCTAAAGCCAACACTATAGATTACATTGATTTTTGTTAATAACAAGACAAACCGGCACTTTTTTATTTTCAGTGAAAATAACTCTGGAGCAGTTATGAGTGAGAAATATTTTTTTGTTAATATGATGTATCTATTTATGTCCCTAAAGCCAATTCTATAGATTATATTGATTTTTGCTTATAACAACACAAACCGGCACTTTTTTATTTTCAGTGAAAATAACTCTGTAGCAGTTATGAGTGAGAAATATTTTAATGTTAATTTGATGTATCTATTAATGCCCCTAAAGCCAATTCCATAGATTACATTGATTTTTGCTAATAACAACACAAACCGGCACTTTTTTATTTTCAGTGAAATAACTCTGTAGCAGTTATGAGTGAGAAATATTGTTTTGTAAATTTGATGTATCTATTTATGTCCCTAAAGCCAATTCTATAGATTACATTGATTTTTGCTAATAACAACACAAACCGGCACTTTTTTATTTTCAGTGAAAATAACTCTGTAGCAGTTATGAGTGAGAAATATTTTAATGTTAAATTGATGTATCTATAAATGCCCCTAAAGCCAACTCTATAGATTACATTGATTTTTGCTAATAACAAAACAAACCGGCACTTTTTTATTTTCAGTGAAAATAACTCTGGAGCAGTTATGACTGAGTAATATTTTTTTGTAAATTTGATGTATCTATTTATGTCCCTAAAGCCAATTCTATAGATTACATTGATTTTTGCTAATAACAACACAAATCGGCACTTTTTTATTTTCAGTGAAAATAACTCTGTAGCAGTTATGAGTGAGAAATATTGTTTTGTTAATTTGATGTATCTATTTATGTCCCTAAAGCCAATTCTATAGATGACATTGATTTTTGCTAATAACAAGACAAACCAGCACTTTTTTATTTTCAGTGAAAATAACTCTATAGCAGTTATGAGTGAGAAATATTTTAATGTTAATTTGATGTATCTATAAATGCCCCTAAAGCCAACTCTATAGATTACATTGATTTTTGCTAATAACAAGACAAACCGGAACTTTTTTATTTTCAGTGAAAATAACTCTGGAGCAGTTATGAGTGAAAAATATTTTTTTGTTAATTTGATGTATCTATTTATGTCCCTAAAGCCAATTCTATAGATTACATTGATTTTTGCTTATAACAACACAAACCGGCACTTTTTTATTTTCAGTGAAAATAACTCTGGAGCAGTTATGAGTGAAAAATATTTTTTTGTTAATTTGATGTATCTTTTTATGTCCCTAAAGCCAATTCTATAGATTACATTGATTTTTGCTTATAACAACACAAACCGGCACTTTTTTATTTTCAGTGAAAATTACTCTGGAGCAGTTATGAGTGAGAAATATTTTTATGTTAATTTGATGTATTTATTTATGTCCCTAAAGCCAACTCTATAGATTACATGGATTTTTGCTAATAACTAGACAAACCGGCACTTTTTTATTTTCAGTGAAAATAACTCTGGAGCAGTTATGAGTGAAAAATATTTTTTTGTTAATTTGATGTATCTATTTATGTCCCTAAAGCCAATTCTATAGATTACATTGATTTTTGCTTATAACAACACAAACCGGCACTTTTTTATTTTCAGTGAAAATAACTCTGTAGCAGTTATGAGTGAGAAATATTTTTATGTTAATTTGATGTATTTATTTATGTCCCTAAAGCCAATTCTATAGATTACATTGATTTTTTAATAATAACAAGACAAACCGGCACTTTTTTATTTTCAGTGAAAATAACTCTGGAGCAGTTATGACTGAGTAATATTTTTTTGTTAATTTGATGTATCTATTTATGTCCCTAAAGCCAATTCTATAGATTACATTGATTTTTGCTTATAACAACACAAACCGGCACTTTTTTATTTTCAGTGAAAATTACTCTGGAGCAGTTATGAGTGAGAAATATTTTTATGTTAATTTGATGTATCTATTAATGCCCCTAAAGCCAACTCTATAGATTACATGGATTTTTGCTAATAACAAGGCAAACCGGCACTTTTTTATTTTCAGTGAAAATAACTCTGGAGCAGTTATGAGTGAGAAATCTTTTTTTGTTAATATGATGTATCTATTTATGTCCCTAAAGCCAATTCTATAGATTACATTGATTTTTGCTTATAACAACACAAACCGGCACTTTTTTATTTTCAGTGAAAATAACTCTGTAGCAGTTATGAGTGAGAAATATTTTTATGTTAATTTGATGTATCTATTAATGCCCCTAAAGCCAATTCCATAGATTACATTGATTTTTGCTAATAACAACACAAACCGGCACTTTTTTATTTTCAGTGAAATAACTCTGTAGCAGTTATGAGTGAGAAATATTGTTTTGTAAATTTGATGTATATATTTATGTCCCTAAAGCCAATTCTATAGATTACATTGATTTTTGCTAATAACAACACAAACCGGCACTTTTTTATTTTCAGTGAAAATAACTCTGTAGCAGTTATGAGTGAGAAATATTTTAATGTTAAATTGATGTATCTATAAATGCCCCTAAAGCCAACTCTATAGATTACATTGATTTTTGCTAATAACAAGACAAACCGGCACTTTTTTATTTTCAGTGAAAATAACTCTGGAGCAGTTATGACTGAGTAATATTTTTTTGTAAATTTGATGTATCTATTTATGTCCCTAAAGCCAATTCTATAGATTACATTGATTTTTGCTAATAACAACACAAATCGGCACTTTTTTATTTTCAGTGAAAATAACTCTGTAGCAGTTATGAGTGAGAAATATTGTTTTGTTAATTTGATGTATCTATTTATGTCCCTAAAGCCAATTCTATAGATGACATTGATTTTTGCTAATAACAAGACAAACCGGCACTTTTTTATTTTCAGTGAAAATAACTCTATAGCAGTTATGAGTGAGAAATATTTTAATGTTAATTTGATGTATCTATAAATGCCCCTAAAGCCAACTCTATAGATTACATTGATTTTTGCTAATAACAAGACAAACCGGCACTTTTTTATTTTCAGTGAAAATAACTCTGGAGCAGTTATGAGTGAAAAAATTTTTTTTGTTAATTTGATGTATCTATTTATGTCCCTAAAGCCAATTCTATAGATTACATTGATTTTTGTTTATAACAACACAAACCGGCAATTTTTTATTTTCAGTGAAAATAACTCTGGAGCAGTTATGAGTGAAAAATATTTTTTTGTTAATTTGATGTATCTATTTATGTCCCTAAAGCCAATTCTATAGATTACATTGATTTTTGCTTATAACAACACAAACCGGCACTTTTTTATTTTCAGTGAAAATTACTCTGGAGCAGTTATGAGTGAGAAATATTTTTTTGTTAATTTGATGTATCTATTTATGTCCCTAAAGCTAATTCTATAGATTACATTGATTTTTGCTAATAACAAGACAAACCGGCACTCTTTTATTTTCAGTGAAAATAACTCTGGAGCAGTTATGACTGAGTAATATTTTTTTGTTAATTTGATGTATCTATTTATGCCCCTCAAGCCAACTCTATAAATTACATTGATTTTTGCTAATAACAAGACAAACCGGCACTTTTTTATTTTCAGTGAAAATAACTCTGGAGCAGTTATGAGTGAAAAATATTTTTTTGTTAATTTGATGTATCTATTTATGTCCCTAAAGCCAATTCTATAGATTACATTGATTTTTGCTTATAACAACACAAACCGGCACTTTTTTATTTTCAGTGAAAATTACTCTGGAGCAGTTATGAGTGAGAAATATTTTTATGTTAATTTGATGTATTTATTTATGTCCCTAAAGCCAATTCTATAGATTACATTGATTTTTTAATAATAACAAGACAAACCGGCACTTTTTTATTTTCAGTGAAAATAACTCTGGAGCAGTTATGACTGAGTAATATTTTTTTGTTAATATGATGTATCTATTTATGCCCCTCAAGCCAACTCTACAAATTACATTGATTTTTGCTAATAACAAGACAAACCGGCACTTTTTTATTTTCAGTGAAAATAACTCTGTAGCAGTTATGAGTGAGAAATATTTTTATGTTAATTTGATGTATTTATTTATGTCCCTAAAGCCAATTCTATAGATTACATTGATTTTTTAATAATAACAAGACAAACCGGCACTTTTTTATTTTCAGTGAAAATAACTCTGGAGCAGTTATGACTGAGTAATATTTTTTTGTTAATTTGATGTATCTATTTATGCCCCTTAAGCCAGCTCTATAGATTACATTGATTTTTGCTAATAACAAGACAAACCGGCACTTTTTTATTTTCATTGAAAATAACTCTGTAGCAGTTATGAGTGAGAAATATTTTTATGTTAATTTGATGTATCTATTTATGTCCCTAAAGCCAATTCTATAGATTACATTGATTTTTAATAATAACAAGACAAACCGGCACTTTTTTATTTTCAGTGAAAATAACTCTGGAGCAGTTATGAGTGAGAAATATTTTTTTGTTAATTTGATGTATCTATTTATGTCCCTAAAGCCAATTCTATAGATTACATTGATTTTTGCTAATAACAAGACAAACCGTCACTTTTTTATTTTCAGTGAAAATAACTCTGGAGCAGTTATGAGTGAGAAATATTTTTTTGTTAATTTGATGTACCTATTTATGCCCCTAAAGCCAACTCTATAGATTACATTGATTTTTGCTAATAACAAGACAAACCGGCACTTTTTTATTTTCAGTGAAAATAACTCTGGAGCAGTTATGAGTGAGATTTTTTTTTGTTAATTTGATGTATCTATTTATGTCCCTAAAGCCAATTCTATAGATTACATTGATTTTTGCTAATAACAACACAAACCGGCACTTTTTTATTTTCAGTGAAAATAACTCTGTAGCAGTTATGAGTGAGAAATATTTTAAAGTTAATTAGATGTATCTATTAATGCCCCTAAAGCCAACTCTATAGATAACATTGATTTTTGCTAATAACAAGACAAACCAGCACTTTTTTATTTTCAGTGAAAATAACTCTGTAGCAGTTATGAGTGAGAAATAATTTGATGTATCTATTAATGCCCCTAAAGCCAACTCTATAGATGACATTGATTTTTGCTAATAACAAGACAAACCAGCACTTCTTTATTTTCAGTGAAAATAACTCTGGAGCAGTTATGACTGAGTAATATTTTTTTGTAAATTTGATGTATCTATTTATGTCCCTAAAGCCAATTCTATAGATTACATTGATTTTTGCTAATAACAACACAAACCGGCACTTTTTTATTTTCAGTGAAAATAACTCTGGAGCAGTTATGAGTGAGAAATATTTTTTTGTTAATTTGATGTATCTATTTATGTCCCTAAAGAAAATTCTATAGATTACATTGATTTTTGCTAATAACAAGGCAAACCGGCACTTTTTTATTTTCAGTGAAAATAACTCTGGAGCAGTTATGACTGAGTTATATTTTTTTGTTAATTTGATGTATCTATTTATGCCCCTTAAGCCAGCTCTATAGATTACATTGATTTTTGCTAATAACAACACAAACCGGCACTTTTTAATTTTCAGTGAAAATAACTCTGTAGCAGTTATGAGTGAGAAATATTTTAATGTTGATTTGATGTATCTATTTATGCCCCTAAAGCCAACTCTATAGATTACATTGATTTTTGCTAATAACAAGACAAACCAGCACTTTTTTATTCTCAGTGAAAATAACTCTGGAGCAGTTATGAGTGAGAAATATTTTTTTGTTAATATGATGTATCTATTTATGTCCCTAAAGCCAATTCTATAGATTACATTGATTTTTGCTTATAACAACACAAACCGGCACTTTTTTATTTTCAGTGAAAATTACTCTGGAGCAGTTATGAGTGAGAAATATTTTTATGTTAATTTGATGTATTTATTTATGTCCCTAAAGCCAATTCTATAGATTACATTGATTTTTTAATAATAACAAGACAAACCGGCACTTTTTTATTTTCAGTGAAAATAACTCTGGAGCAGTTATGACTGAGTAATATTTTTTTGTTAATTTGATGTATCTATTTATGCCCCTCAAGCCAACTCTATAAATTACATTGATTTTTGCTAATAACAAGACAAACCGGCACTTTTTTATTTTCAGTGAAAATAACTCTGTAGCAGTTATGAGTGAGAAATATTTTTATGTTAATTTGATGTATTTATTTATGTCCCTAGAGCCAATTCTATAGATTACATTGATTTTTTAATAATAACAAGACAAACCGGCACTTTTTTATTTTCAGTGAAAATAACTCTGGAGCAGTTATGACTGAGTAATATTTTTTTGTTAATTTGATGTATCTATTTATGCCCCTTAAGCCAGCTCTATAGATTACATTGATTTTTGCTAATAACAAGACAAACCGGCACTTTTTTATTTTCAGTGAAAATAACTCTGTAGCAGTTATGAGTGAGAAATATTTTTATGTTAATTTGATGTATCTATTTATGTCCCTAAAGCCAATTCTATAGATTACATTGATTTTTAATAATAACAAGACAAACCGGCACTTTTTTATTTTCAGTGAAAATAACTCTGGAGCAGTTATGAGTGAGAAATATTTTTTTTGTTAATTTGATGTATCTATTTATGTCCCTAAAGCCAATTCTATAGATTACATTGATTTTTGCTAATAACAAGACAAACCGTCACTTTTTTATTTTCAGTGAAAATAACTCTGGAGCAGTTATGAGTGAGAAATATTTTTTTGTTAATTTGATGTACCTATTTATGCCCCTAAAGCCAACTCTATAGATTACATTGATTTTTGCTAATAACAAGACAAACCGGCACTTTTTTATTTTCAGTGAAAATAACTCTGGAGCAGTTATGAGTGAGATTTTTTTTTTGTTAATTTGATGTATCTATTTATGTCCCTAAAGCCAATTCTATAGATTACATTGATTTTTGCTAATAACAACACAAACCGGCACTTTTTTATTTTCAGTGAAAATAACTCTGTAGCAGTTATGAGTGAGAAATATTTTAAAGTTAATTAGATGTATCTATTAATGCCCCTAAAGCCAACTCTATAGATTACATTGATTTTTGCTAATAACAAGACAAACCAGCACTTTTTTATTTTCAGTGAAAATAACTCTGTAGCAGTTATGAGTGAGAAATAATTTGATGTATCTATTAATGCCCCTAAAGCCAACTCTATAGATTACATTGATTTTTGCTAATAACAAGACAAACCGGCACTTCTTTATTTTCAGTGAAAATAACTCTGGAGCAGTTATGACTGAGTAATATTTTTTTGTAAATTTGATGTATCTATTTATGTCCCTAAAGCCAATTCTATAGATTACATTGATTTTTGCTAATAACAACACAAACCGGCACTTTTTTATTTTCAGTGAAAATAACTCTGGAGCAGTTATGAGTGAGAAATATTTTTTTGTTAATTTGATGTATCTATTTATGTCCCTAAAGAAAATTCTATAGATTACATTGATTTTTGCTAATAACAAGGCAAACCGGCACTTTTTTATTTTCAGTGAAAATAACTCTGGAGCAGTTATGACTGAGTTATATTTTTTTGTTAATTTGATGTATCTATTTATGCCCCTTAAGCCAGCTCTATAGATTACATTGATTTTTGCTAATAACAACACAAACCGGCACTTTTTAATTTTCAGTGAAAATAACTCTGTAGCAGTTATGAGTGAGAATTATTTTAATGTTGATTTGATGTATCTATTTATGCCCCTAAAGCCAACTCTATAGATTACATTGATTTTTGCTAATAACAAGACAAACCAGCACTTTTTTATTCTCAGTGAAAATAACTCTGGAGCAGTTATGAGTGAGAAATATTTTTTTGTTAATATGATGTATCTATTTATGTCCCTAAAGCCAATTCTATAGATTACATTGATTTTTGCTTATAACAACACAAACCGGCACTTTTTTATTTTCAGTGAAAATTACTCTGGAGCAGTTATGAGTGAGAAATATTTTTATGTTAATTTGATGTATCTATTAATGCCCCTAAAGCCAACTCTATAGATTACATGGATTTTTGCTAATAACTAGACAAACCGGCACTTTTTTATTTTCAGTGAAAATAACTCTGGAGCAGTTATGAGTGAGAAATCTTTTTTTGTTAATATGATGTATCTATTTATGTCCCTAAAGCCAATTCTATAGATTACATTGATTTTTGCTTATAACAACACAAACCGGCACTTTTTTATTTTCAGTGAAAATAACTCTGTAGCAGTTATGAGTGAGAAATATTTTTATGTTAATTTGATGTATCTATTAATGCCCCTAAAGCCAATTCCATAGATTACATTTATTTTTGCTAATAACAACACAAACCGGCACTTTTTTATTTTCAGTGAAATAACTCTGTAGCAGTTATGAGTGAGAAATATTGTTTTGTAAATTTGATGTATATATTTATGTCCCTAAAGCCAATTCTATAGATTACATTGATTTTTGCTAATAACAACACAAACCGGCACTTTTTTATTTTCAGTGAAAATAACTCTGTAGCAGTTATGAGTGAGAAATATTTTAATGTTAAATTGATGTATCTATAAATGCCCCTAAAGCCAACTCTATAGATTACATTGATTTTTGCTAATAACAAGACAAACCGGCACTTTTTTATTTTCAGTGAAAATAACTCTGGAGCAGTTATGACTGAGTAATATTTTTTTGTAAATTTGATGTATCTATTTATGTCCCTAAAGCCAATTCTATAGATAACATTGATTTTTGCTAATAACAACACAAATCGGCACTTTTTTATTTTCAGTGAAAATAACTCTGTAGCAGTTATGAGTGAGAAATATTGTTTTGTTAATTTGATGTATCTATTTATGTCCCTAAAGCCAATTCTATAGATTACATTGATTTTTAATAATAACAAGACAAACCGGCACTTTTTTATTTTCAGTGAAAATAACTCTGGAGCAGTTATGAGTGAGAAATATTTTTTTTGTTAATTTGATGTATCTATTTATGTCCCTAAAGCCAATTCTATAGATTACATTGATTTTTGCTAATAACAAGACAAACCGTCACTTTTTTATTTTCAGTGAAAATAACTCTGGAGCAGTTATGAGTGAGAAATATTTTTTTGTTAATTTGATGTACCTATTTATGCCCCTAAAGCCAACTCTATAGATTACATTGATTTTTGCTAATAACAAGACAAACCGGCACTTTTTTATTTTCAGTGAAAATAACTCTGGAGCAGTTATGAGTGAGAAATATTTTTTTGTTAATTTGATGTATCTATTTATGTCCCTAAAGCCAATTCTATAGATTACATGGATTTTTGATAATAACAAGAAAAACCGGCACTTTTTTATTTTCAGTGAAAATAACTCTGGAGCAGTTATGAGTGAGAAATATTATTTTGTTAGTTTGATGTATCTATTTATGTCCCTAAAGCCAATTCTATAGATTACATGGATTTTTGATAATAACAAGAAAACCGGCACTTTTTTATTTTCAGTGAAAATAACTCTGTAGCAGTTATGAGTGAGAAATATTTTAATGCTAATTTGATGTATCTATTTATTTCCCTAAAGCCAACTCTATAGATTACATTGATTTTTTCTAATAACAAGACAAACCGGCACTTTTTTATTTTCAGTGAAAATAACTCTTTAGCAGTTATGACTGAGTAATATTTTTTTGTTAATTTGATGTATCTATTTATGCCCCTTAAGCCAACTCTATAGATTACATTGATTTTTGATAATAACAAGACAAACCGGCTCTTTTTTATTTTCAGTGAAAATAACTCTGGAGCAGTTATGAGTGAGAAATATTTTTTTGTTAATTTGATGTATCTATTTATGTCCCTAAAGCCAATTCTATAGATTACATGGATTTTTGATAATAACAAGAAAAACCGGCACTTTTTTATTTTCAGTGAAAATAACTCTGGAGCAGTTATGAGTGAGAAATATTATTTTGTTAGTTTGATGTATCTATTTATGTCCCTAAAGCCAATTCTATAGATTACATGGATTTTTGATAATAACAAGAAAACCGGCACTTTTTTATTTTCAGTGAAAATAACTCTGTAGCAGTTATGAGTGAGAAATATTTTAATGCTAATTTGATGTATCTATTAATACCCCTAAAGCCAACTCTATAGATTACATTGATTTTTGCTAATAACAAGACAAACCAGTACTTTTTTATTTTCAGTGAAAATAACTCTGTAGCAGTTATGAGTGAGAAATATTTTAATGTTAATTTGATGTATCTATTTATGCCCTTAAAGCCAACTCTATAGATAGCATTGATTTTTGCTAATAACAAGACAAACCAGCACTTTTTTATTTTCAGTGAAAATAACTCTGTAGCAGTTATGAGTGAGAAATATTTTAATGTTAATTTGATGTATCTATTTATGCCCCTAAAGCCAACTCTATAGATTACATTGATTTTTGCTAATAACAACACAAACCGGCACTTTTTTATTGTCAGTGAAAATAACTCTGGAGCAGTTATGAGTGAGAAATATTTTTTTGTTAATTTGATGTATCTATTTATGTCCCTAAAGCCAATTCTATAGATTACATTGATTTTTGCTAATAACAACACAAACCGGCACTTTTTTATTTTCAGTGAAAATAACTCTGTAGCAGTTATGAGTGAGAAATATTTTAATGTTAATTTGATGTATCTATTTATGCCCTTAAAGCCAACTCTATAGATTACATTGATTTTTGCTAATAACAAGACAAACCAGCACTTTTTTATTTTCAGTGAAAATAACTCTGTAGCAGTTATGAGTGAGAAATATTTTAATGTTAATTTGATGTATCTATTTATGCCCCTAAAGCCAACTCTATAGATTACATTGATTTTTGCTAATAACAACACAAACCGGCACTTTTTTATTGTCAGTGAAAATAACTCTGGAGCAGTTATGAGTGAGAAATATTTTTTTGTTAATTTGATGTATCTATTTATGTCCCTAAAGCCAATTCTATAGATTACATGGATTTTTGATAATAACAAGAAAAACCGGCACTTTTTTATTTTCAGTGAAAATAACTCTGGAGCAGTTATGAGTGAGAAATATTATTTTGTTAATTTGATGTATCTATTTATGTCCCTAAAGCCAATTCTATAGATTACATGGATTTTTGATAATAACAAGAAAACCGGCACTTTTTTATTTTCAGTGAAAATAACTCTGGAGCAGTTATGAGTGAGAAATATTATTTTGTTAATTTGATGTATCTATTTATGCCCCTAAAGCCAATTCTATAGATTACATGGATTTTTGTTAATAACAAGAAAAACCGGCACTTTTTTATTTTCAGTGAAAATAACTCTGGAGCAGTTATGAGAGAAATATTTTTTTGTTATTTTGATGTATCTATTTATGCCCCTAAAGCCAATTCTATAGATGACATGGATTTTTGATAATAACAAGACAAACCGGCTCATTTTTATTTTCAGTGAAAATAACTCTGGAGCAGTTATGAGAGAAATATTTTTTTGTTAATTTGATGTATCTATTTATGTCCCTAAATACAATTCTATAGATTACATTGATTTTTGCTAATAACAAGACAAACCGGCACTTTTTTATTTTCAGTGAAAATAACTCTGGAGCAGTTATGAGTGAGAAATATTTTTTTGTTAATTTGATGTATCTATTTATGTCCCTAAAGCCAATTCTATAGATTACATTGATTTTTGCTAATAACAAGACAAACCGGCATACAGAGCACCCAAACATGAGTAGGTTAGGTTCGAAATGGATCACAGAACCGACACAGAGCACCCCAACTCAACCTAGTCATGTGGCCCTACCCCTAGAGTGTATATAAAAAGCACGGGAGCTAGAAGCTGAAGGGAGGTCCTGAGTGAGAGTGAATCATACGAGACCAAGTGGAACGAAGGTCGAGTTTAGTGTGGCGAAGCGATACTCAGGGGTGACCGTAAGAGCTTCTGGCGGGAGTCAAACTTGAGTTGTTTGGGTTCGAAATGAGTGACAGATCCGTTCAAACGACGCAATAGCCAATCAGAGCAGAGACATTTCAGCAATTAGCCAATACGGAAGATGCCACCTTTTATCATGTTGAACATTATAGGTCGTACATTTTCGGCCCGTTTCGATAAAGCACGGTCTGTATTGCAAAACATGATAAAATACGCCATAATAATGTACAGCCCAAAAAAAGGATTTTACCCATGTACATGCATTATTGCCTGTACAGGCAATAAACCATGCCACCAACCAGCAGCCAATCAGAGCAGAGACATTTCAGCAATTAGGCAATACGGGAGATGCCACCTTTTATCATGTTGAACATTATAGGTCGTACATTTTCGGCCCGTTTCGATAAAGCACGGTCTGTATTGCAAAAAATGATAAAACACGGCATTATAATGTACAGCCCAAAAAAAGGATTTTACCCATGTACATGGATTATTGCCTGTACAGGCAATAATCCATGTACATGGGTAAAATCCTTAAGGAAAAGGAAAGCACACCCAGTATTGTACAATACTGGCTGTGCTTTCCTTGCCGTAATTTATAGACATTAGTTGATATTTGACGGCCAGTATTGTACGACATGGATTGTACAGCATAATATTCCATTTACATGTACACCAATTATAATGCCATGCATTATTATGCCGTACAATATTGTGTCGGCAAATATCATGTTGTATATTATAGACACCCTCTCTGACTGACTGTGTAATCTGTGGGTGTTCTCGGCTGGAACTCTGAATAACTGACAATCAAATGTGGCAGTTGCAATGACTTTTATCCGCTGTCACTGTCAGCTCTGCCGATACGCAGTTTTTTTGTGACCATGGATCCAGAGTCCTTTAGTTGGAATAATACTCTATCAGGTTTACATTTTACTAAAGGCCTCAAACAAGTCATAGTCACATTCAGAGTCAAGCCACGGTCAAGTCCTAGTCATGCCCTAGTCAAGTGTTGATAGTTCCATCCCCTTGCCAAACAAGCATGTAGGGTAGCTGTAGGAGCGAGCGCGAGACAGTATATGTATGGGTGGGTGCGAGTGCGACAAATTTATCTGCTTAGTTGAATGCTGGAGCCACCATCGTAGTTTCTGAACAAAAGTAATAGCCTGTCTTGGAATATTTTAGTTTTATCATTTGCCCAACTGCACAAATAAGTTGGTCAGGCCGTACCTGCCAAAGCTACGGTAACCCAAACTTCATAATGGTCCATCGTTCTTACCTGTGTTGGAAGTATGCGCTGACAAACTTTCAGCTTTTATAAAATAACGAAGGTCAGGGGTTCACGGGCTCTTGCTCTAGAACCGTGATAGTTAGACAGTTGAAATTTTCACAGATGATGCATTTCTGTTGCCGCTATAACAACAAATTAATACAAAAAAATATAGTATAAGTAAAATAAACATTTAAGTTGTTTAAAATTGAGTTTTTTTGTTTAATTATTGTATTTTGTGGTGGTACGGAACCCTCAGTGCGCGAGCCCAACTCGCACTTGGCTAGCTAATATTAAGTAAATAAAGTATGACGCCATACCTAGTTCATCTGTAATGTAATATTTTATGTAGAAATAAACTGAATAAATTTATCTTTGTACCCGATTTCTGCCAGCCAGATAGAATGTTTACCTACTCTCGACTCTATTGATGTAGTGACAGAGTTCTGGGCTTTACGCCCAACTCTAAACGCAGGCCCGAATAGGTGCAGTTTGAAAAATCACGCGAACGCGAACCTTAACGCCCCAAACTACGGTTTGCGGTTGCGTGATTTTTCAAACTGCACCTATTCGGGTCCGCGTTTAGAGTTGGGCGAAAGAACCCTTATCATTTACTTGCATTCGTCTGCGTGTTTTTGTCACACTCGCTTCTTGTAGTTTTATCCATAAATTACCGATTAGTAATTCAAGATCAGATTCACAGTCGTTTAGGATATTTTTGTTGGTTGATATGTGTTGTATTGTAATTGTATCTGACTCTTGGATTTGATACAGAAGGTTACCCTAAATAATATGAATGGGTAATTGAAACTCCGGTAGATGGATTGAGTACGTGCGCTTTATTTGAGCGCCAGCGAATGACTGTTGAATATCGGTGCGCTTCATTAATTTGTTTATATTATAATAATAACAATCTGTGATGTAGTGGGACTTACAGGCCCTACATCTACATCCCCCTTAAAAAATTTTTTTGGTAAAATTTACATGATAAAATAGATTCTGTAATGTGTTACTTAGGTGGTAAGTACTTTGTTGCAGCTAAAAGTAGATTAAACATACATTAAAGTTGACAACATGACTTAAAAGTATGATAACATTAAGGGTATAAATTGTATAAAAGTGAACAATGAAAAATAAGTTTGTAAAATGTAGTGAATTAACAATTTATCAAATTAGAACGTTTATAGTTTTGATTTAACATAGTGCATTGTTTGTTTACAGTTTGTCTTATAAAAGAAAAAATAACTTGCTACTTTTTATTTCACATAGAATATTTTTTCGTAAAAACCATAACTACAATAAAATTGTCTTTTGATATAATAATACTTGTTAGTTGTTAGTTACGCGCACTTTAACTTATACGTTTGTTTTGTTTTTTTATTTAACTTCACTGCACTGCCCGAATTATATTTGTTTAAACGTAAAACGTGCTTTTCTGGGAGGTTGCCGGAAACGCGGAGGTGTGGTTTGAATCGACGACACACGTAGCACTATGACTATGGTGTCGCGCTTGTCCACTGGAGTCTCGATCCGCTTTTAATAGTAACTCCACATGACGTACAGGATGCCAGTGGAAATTACAACGCTGACGATCATGACGGTGACCAGTGAAATGTATTGTGTGTCCTGGATGTGGTCGACCTGCGCTGTTTGGGGCGCAGCACCTGCGGCGTTCTATGTTGTGGGCTTGCTCTCAGGGTGATCCATGTTGATGTGACGTAGAGTGCAGCGTCGAAGTAGATGAAATTGCAGTAAAGTTGAAAATATATAGACGATGCTTTGTGAGTAGTGAAGTGGTATGCGGTCGAGTGGTGCAGATAAGTGCGGCGGCGCCGGCGGCGGCCCGGTTCAAATATCAAAACGAACCGTTTTCTTCACCGCGCGACCCGATCTTGTTATGACTGGCGGCGTCTTTTGTGCTTTGTTCTCTGTGTTGCTGTGATAAGTCTGTTGCTTTTTGTGGCGTGATGATCGTATGATGAAACTGGTGGAACCAGCGTCGAGGTCGTGTGGCCCAGAAGTCGCTGATGCGCGTCTGAATGGTGACGGCGTTTGCTGCGAGTTCTGCTGTGATGCGGCTGGTGCTGGGCTGCTGCGGTGGTGGTGCGCCTGGTGCGCTTTGGTCCATGAGCAGTCCGTGTTGTTCCTCGACGTCGGTGATTGGTGTGGTCATCGCGGATGTTTGAAACGCACTCAATAGTTTATTGGTTGTATTGTTAGGTATGTCGGAGTCACCAATTTAGGATAAGGTTGTGTTGAATGTGAAAACTCCGACGTAATGGTTGGTGTATTGTTCGTCGGGTTTAGTTTATCGCGCCCTAAATTGGTGAATGGGTTATTGTTTCTCCGGTAGATGGATTGAGTACGTGCGCTTTATTTGAGCGCCAGCGAATGACTGTTGAATGTCGGTGCGCTTCATTAATTTGTTTATATTATAATAATAACAATCTGTGATGTAGTGGGACTTACAGGCCCTACAGTCGGCACAAAATAAGTGTGTTGTAATGCAACTAAGATGTATCAGTCTGGTTATAACATCTGTCGCCAGGGGATGTCCACTGTCCAAGTAAATAAGCGCCTCAGGTAATGTTTGAATGTAGTATTCATAATGGTTAAATTGTTATGAACCACAAATTTTATCAGGCGTTTACCTCTTATATTCCTACCTACTAAAAGACCATAGTTTCCAACGATGTTTCGGATACCAACATGCATAGTAGTCACCCCCCACTTTGGCGTTAAAATTTCCAATGATGAGTAATAGCTATTTTTAGGTATTTTAGATAAAGAAGACTCAAGTCGACTGTAGAATATCGCATCATCGCTGGCACTGCCTGAATAATATATGTACGTACCTACTTGCACGATGTTCAGTGGGGTCGGTGATGCAGTGAGTTTTATTGACATCTTTCTACCACTAATAGGATAGGATAGGATTCTAGCCTAGTACAGTCATACAGTGCCGTTCCATATTGTAGGAATTGCGATGGTCAAGCCAGATAAATAGTCTTATCAATTCCAGAAAATCGTTATTTGCGTCAAAGTGACCGCAACCTTTCCAGTGTTTTTAAATTTCATCGTTTAAGTTCTCGTTCTAAAATAGGAAGCTTACTGTCTTCGAGGAGATCTCTGACGTTCCAGGTACTGTCTTCTTATGCCATAAGTGGCAAACTCAGCTCATTCCACAAATTGCAGGTGTGAGGCAAAAAGGAATGCATAAAACGCACAGTCTGCGATTTACACCGATCTATGAAAATGTGGATGAAATTGACAGTTGTGATATTGATTTCATATTTAAAAGTATAAAAAACAATATTATATTGTATTTCAGGGGTGGCTCTGGTACATGTGAAATGGGGATGAAACATTTTTTTCACTGCACACTACTCGTGTGGGGTATTGTTGAAAAGGTCTTTTAAAAAGAAACTTATCTTTCTTACATCACTTTTTTAGGGTAAAATGGGACCCTATTACTAAGGCTCCGCTGTCCGTCCGTCCGTCCGTCTGTCCGTCCGACTGTCACCAGGCTGTATCTCATGAACCGTGACAGTTAGACAGCTGAAATTTTCACAGATGACGTATTTCCGTTCCCGCTATAACAAAAAATACAAAAAAATTGAATAAAATAAATATTTAAGGGGGCTCCCATACAACAAACATGATTTTTTTGCTCGTTTTCGCTCAATACTGATAACGGCAAGAGGTAGACGCTTGAAATATTCACAGAATATTTAGTTATATATCTAATTTAAAAATAAATTATTAAATTAAAAAAATATTAATATTTAAGGGGGGCTCCCATACAAAAAACGTGTTTTTTTTGCCGTTTTTATAGATAATGGTACGGAACCCTTCGTGCGCGAGTCCGACTCGCACTTGGCCAGTTTTTTATAGTCTATCCTTTGCGAAATATGTCCCGCCAAAGTGGCAAAAAGTTGCCTCCCCCCTGTATTTCTTAACTATATGACATAAAAACTTATAACTTACAATACGAATAGGTCATACTTAAAACCTTCATTCAAAATTATTTCAAACATTATCTGATGATGACTTTCTACATAGCTTCGTCCTTTCGAATTTTTCTATAACCATCAATTTCTGAACTATGACTAGCTACAATTGTAGGCTTTGGTGACGGAACCCAACCATATGCGTGTCTCGACACGCTCCTAGCCAGTTATTGTATTTTGTGGTGCTACGTACCTAATCCTCAGTGCGCGAGCCCGTCTTGCACTTGGCTGGTTCGTTTAACTATAATATTTAATGCAATGGCTTTAGTCACGTGACGACTGAAGTTATACGTTAAACAGTTAGGTATCGCTTTTGAAGACGTAATTATAAGACAGAAACTTGTAACTTACAATACGGTTAGGTCATAATATTTAAAACCTTCATTCAAAATTTATTTCAACAATATCTGATGATGACTTTCTAAGTAACTGCGATAAAACTCTAATAAATTCAAGGCCTTCTAGCTCAAAGGCCATTGACCTTTTTTATAAAAAATGATCTTAACAAATATAAAGTATATTTTATGTCGGGATGATACATCTAAATAAGTCCACAGAGCTTCTGTAACTATCAATTTCTGAACTATAACTATAATACAATAACATATAAAATGGCTTTGGCTGTGCTTTGGTTACGAAACCCTAACCATTATGCGTGTCTTGGCCAGTTACTTATTACATTTTATTCTAACCACAATTTTCCCCTTCCAAACTTCGTTCAAAAACTACCTCCAATTCATTTTATGTTAAACAGCGTATAGCTTCGATTTCTATATTTGAAAATTATATGAACCTACTTATTTTCGAGTGGGTATGGTCAAATTATATTTTTATCATACACGCACGCTAACTAGCTAGTAAGATGACTTCCTTGGTGATCGGGCTGGGTGATGTAATAAGAATCGAGTTCTAAGATGTTAATAGTTTATTTCACTAGGTTCAGATCGCTCGGGGGGATCATTGCTTGGTGGCAGCCTCGCGCACGGTCTTCTGCACCTCCTGGATCTTCTTCACGAACTCCTGGTACGCCGCTTGGACCTGGGGCGCCAATTTTTTGGTGGTCTCATCCATGTTCTTCGCCGCCTCTTCAGCAAGTTTCTTGCTATCCTGTGGGGGTAGAGGGGGAGTGAGACTGTGCTAGATGAGGGAGTCGTTGACAACGGAAGACGAAAAGGAAGACATAAACCAAAAAGCTAATACGAGTTCAGACCGCTTGTGCTTGGTTCTGTTTTGAAATACCGTTCAGATCACATGTGACCCCCTATTTAAACAAGTATTTCCTCTTGCAGATGATGCATCGCCGTGAGCTCCACTTGGCGTGTCTTCTGTTTGGTGTAATTAATTACAAAACTACGAGGTATCTGTACGATAAATTATCTTGGAAGTCAAGTGATAACCCTCACTTGGCCTGCGCTTGCCAAAGTTGTCGCAGCTCAGTGACATAGCTCAGCTGCCTTCATAAGCAGTTTCCGATACACTGCGACAAAGTGTTGGGATAATATTCCACCACCTATAAGTGGTTCTGTATGTAATTGTTGTTTCAACGAAATCTTCATCATCAGCCAGAAGACGTCCATTGCTCAACATAGGTTACACACTGATCGAAAGCCTGCCATATGCATCCACTGGACGCCCGCGACTCTCACGATGTCATCGGTCCACCTACCTACGCTACGCTGTGTCTTCTGGTTCGTGGTCTCCACTTAAGCTTATTTTTACACATCGTTTATCAGTTCAACTTCGAATCGAAAGCACTCTCAAGGTATAATAGCCTTTTCAATAAAAAAATATAAATCAGTTTACAATCGGCGAAGATTGCGAAACATACACCCACAAAGAAATTGGTCGAATTGAGAATTTCCTTTTTACAGTCTGTTGAAAATAAAATGCTGTATGAGTTGGTAGGTTAGATTTAATTACCGTTACGGCGTTCTGCACGGCGGCTTGGATGCTCTCCTTCAAGGCGTTGGCATGCTGCTCAATATCTGGGTGCGACTTGCGGAGTTCCTCTGCCGTGCGCTCCAAGTTGGCCTTCGTCGCCTCCAGGCTCTCTTTCACCTTGCCGCTCGCTTCCGGTATCTGTAACACACAAATTATATATATTTTATATAATACATTTACACCATGGACAAAATCGTCCATGCCTTTGGTTGCTCTTTTAACAAAAAAAAACTCAAACGTAAAATTATTAATAACATTTGACTTAAATTAAACTTAAATAGTATAACGATGGACTTAGTAAGTCCATCTTTTTTTCTTTTTCTTAAAACTATGTGTAATTGAACGTGTTTTTTTTTTCTTTTTATCGTTTTAAAACACAAATTATATTACACCCGCTATCCTACAGGAACAGTAATTTTTTCCGGAGTAATAAGCCTATATGTTAAACCAGGGAAAAACGTTATACCTCCTTACTAAATGTCATCCAAATCCGTTTAGCACTATCTTTCACGCTTATAATATTATTTTGATATCATATCAAAACACACTGCTTGGTTAAGGAAACGTGTGGTCACGTGCGAGTGTCACACGTCTCATTACTGCAACAGCAATGTATGTAAGTATTGCCATTCAGCGTAGTAGGTAATGCCGTCATCATGCTGGGTACGCTGCCAACTGGTAGTGGTCTTGAGCATTTGGGCTGTCATTAGACCTTCATCAGTTTAACAGTTGGATTGCCATAGTCTAAATAGATCAGATGTTGTACGAGTATTTTGTTTAGTTGACGATAATTTGCCCAAAAAAAGAAACCCGCTTCTTCCAGCCTCAGCACATTCGGATAAATTAACACCAAAGCTTTCATTGGCGATAACTTGTGCCGTAAAATATAATGTGATGCGATAATTCTGTAAGATAGTTCACGGGTCAAATGTTGCCGTAGGTATCGAATACTGAAAGATAACACGACACGCAGTGGTACAAGATTCGCGGTGTACAACATGACTCTATTTATTACAGTGAAACGTCAAACCTCATCTCTACAAACTTGGCGGGGATAAGAAGGTGTAATTAGCAGGTGGGTGAAAGCATTGACTTAATAAAATAAGTAGTTATAGGATGAGGAAGTGGTACTGACCGCGCTCTGAAGGCTGGATGCGAAGGTGCCGAGCTGTTGCACCACGGAATCGCTGCCTTCCTTGAGCGCTTTGTTGACCTGCTCCGTGTTCTTGGAGTTGATCATCGAATTGAACTGCTCTCCGATCGTGTTCAGGAACTCGGTTGCGTGCGTCTGGATTTCTGCAAACGCCGAAGGAGCGGGGGCGTCGCGCTTTACCATCGCCGCGTGGCTCTGAAATCGAGAACTGCATTAGCATTGTTTTCAATTACAACTTTAGTTTTACCTAGTATTCAATGAATTATCCCTAAAATTCCCGAAACAATCTTCAACATTCCTTGGTTTACACAGGTCATTCGTAGTTTTCTTGGTTTCCATGATTACCTAAAGTATAATAAAGATCATATTATATCTCTCACGTAAGTATTCAATAACATAAAATACTAAAAAATATTTAGATTTAGGCATTTTACTAGGAAGTGGTGATTGATCATCATTTTTTGCCATATATTTACCGACTTCAAAAAAAGAAGGTTTTCCAATTCGATTGTATTTTTACCGACTTCCAAAAAGAAGGAGGTACTATGTTCATCTGTATGAATATTTTTTTGTATGTTCATCGATATTTACGTCAATTGTGAACCGTTTTTTTATATATTTTTCTTCAGAATTAGCGGGATTTATGAATTGATTTGGAAAAAAAAAAAAATTTGAAAGGATATCCTTTATTTGATATAATTACTTACAGATTGATCCCATAAAAATTTCATCAAAAAGGTTCAGTAGTTTGGCTTTCAATCAAAATAACTGTTTTTTTTTGTTATTTGGATGACAATAATTATGATCATCCAAGTAAAAGAAATTGCCAATATTAACGGGACGCGCAGCAAATGTGAAACATGACGGCATAAGAGATCGTCATTCTGTTTGCCGTCATGGCACACGAGTCAGTTTTACTGCCAAGGCGCGCCAATAGATAGTTTCAATTATATTTTGTCACTATATGTCCGCAGGACTACCGCAAACCAACTAATTATATATACGACTTAGTTCCGATGTCGTCATTAACAACTGTAATAGCAAAATTAACATGGTCAAGTAAGATTAAACGGATCACGTTCATTCATTGCGAATTTGAGGAATCAGTGGTGCCATAAAGTACATAGAGGAATACACTGGGATGGTACCTACTAATTATATTATAGTAGGCACCCCATACGTTATTACCCCCAAAATTACCTGTCGAAATAAAAAAAATCCATAATATTTGTGATTTTATCCTAAAAGTGGAAACATTGCGTAAGTGACGCGAGCGCACTCTGCTAAAGACAGCGGAACCGGGAGCACTCACCAGGGCCAGGCAGGCGACGAGTAGCAGGATCTTGGCGGCCATCGTGTGTAGAGTCGTCGGAGTGTCGAGTGAGGAGTGCGGAGCAGGGAGCGACTGTGCTTGGACTGTGCCGGGAGCTGCAACTACCGTCTTAATATATCAGTGAGCGAGTCCCGCCCCCCTCGCCCGCGCCTTGCGCCCAGCTGTTTAAAAAACAGCGCAAATCTGAATCTACGCTTATAACCCACTACCAATGTAAATAACCCTACCTCGTCAGCCAAGCCTGGGGTCTACCGCCAGGATCAGTCAGTCGACCCCCAACGGGATTAACGCTACTCTAAATCAAAGCTGCATGCATAAGATAGAGATGTTCACCTTTATTCCGATGATATTTAATTGTTAAGTAATCCATGTGGGTTACCATGATCTTAAAAACATTCTTATGATAACAATCTTACATTGAGATTAGTCTTGCTTTCTCGGCTAATGAGAGAGCAACAGAAAAGGTTCGGTGGTTTGTATGCTGGTTACAGAAGCCTGGTAGAAAGGAAGAAAGAGGGTAGATCGTTTTGTCTGTACCTAACTTTGAACTTTTTCACCAACCACCCGCATTCTTCAGTCTTCCCGTGAACATGGTGCATGTAACTGCGCCGAAATATCGGGAGCTCCTTCCACAACCAAAAAACTGGCGCCCCAGTTCCAAGCGGCGAACCAGGAGTTCGTGATGCACGTCCAGGAGATGCAGAACGTGCACGGGGCCGCCACCAAGCAATGATCCTCCCAAGCGATCTTAACCTAAGTGAAATAAACTATTACCATCTTAGAACTCGATTCTTATTGCATCACCCAGGCCGGTCACCAGGGAAGTTATCTTACTAGCTAGTTAGCGTGCGTGTATGATAAAAATATGATTTGAAATTCATATCGCCTCATCCGAAGAAGAATGCCACAGTGGCCGTTAGGCTTTTATTATTTTACTAGTTTTTTGCCCGCGACTTCGTACGCGTAGATTTTCATATAAACCTTCAATCCTTTTTTCTTCCCTTAATCCTGCCTTGCGCAAAATAACATAGCCTATACTTCAATCTGGTCATAGCTAAGCATTTTCGTGAAAACCGCATTTAAATCCGTCCGCATTTTCTTCCAGGGGTGTAGGAGATGTGCGTGAACAAACAAACAAAAATTCTAAAAACTGCCTTAACATGTTCAGCTGCTTATTTTAAGTCGCCCTGTATGAAGTATTGATAGAAGCATAAAAGTAATAAATAACACCGTCACCAGTTTTCAAATCAAAAAGATAATGTGACCACAGTGCAGAGCATGTTTTAAAATTTTCTTTTTGTTTAAACCATTAAAAGTATATCATGTCATGTCGGGATGATATACATCTCTGAAATTTGACTGTCCAGTTTCGCTGGCCACGGAACCCTGACATAATGCTTGTCTTAACACGCTCTTAGCTAGTTATTTCTTATTTCGCGTGCATTTGTATGTATACCTTGATTAAAAAGCCATGAAATGGAACTACTCTATTTATCTGTTAAAATATCACAGTAAAATAAAATTATTTCAATATTCTTATTCTTATTGCAAATATACACTGTATTCTTCTAAAAGCTAAGTTTATATACCCTGCATAAAGGGTGCAGCAATGACTTATGTAGTGGCTGTTCACAAAACCAGACCACAGACATAAACATATAAATTTTAGTATAGTTAAATCTATTACATAAATATTATATATACTATTCAAACTTAACCTACGGTGAAGTAATTTTACAAAACAAAAAAAACATACTTAGTGTGATAGGTTACTTAATTATATATGAGATGATACAAAACATATGACGCTACTTTCTTAACTATTTATATATCGATATTTATTTTCTAATTATAATTTTCTAAAATTTATCGTCGAATAAATCTTTTATCTGGTAATAAATTTTTTGGACTTAGGAAGTTGGTTCTGGAAAAATGTTATTATTTCTTTCTTTCTTTACTGCGTCCGGATTTTTGTTGTATAGGTTTATTTTCATGTACAAAGGGCCTTTTTTGAATATTTCTATTCGCGGGTCTGAATTAAAATAGGATGCGGTATATTTTGTGTTTTAAATGCTAACATAGAATAAAACCAAGAGAATGTAATACTCCTACTCCATGCACTGGAATGAATCACCAAAGAGGTTGTAAGGCCTATAACATGCTTGATCTACACGTTCATTCATCTAAGAAGGTTAAGGAACCTTCTTTAAATTTAAACTGATTAACCGAATGACAGTTGACAGTTTCAAAATTTTAATGGCTATGTCAATAACATTCTCTTTACTTTGTATCTCCTTGCGTGAGGCTATGTGACGATCCTCATATTACGTTTCTGGTAACGAAGAAATAAATCATTGATTTTTATTTTCGTTTATGTAAAAATAAAGAATTAAAATAAATGATATAAGATAGCCTATGTTTTAATCTGGTAATTTCTAAGCATATTCGTGAAAACCGCATTTAAATCCGTCCAGTGGTTTAGGAGATGTGCGCGGACAAACAAACAAACAAACAGACAAAAATTCTAAAAACTGTCCTATCGTGTTCAGCTGCTTATTTTAAGACGACCTGTGTGTTTTTTTTTGTTATCTCGCAATTACAGATTTTTTTATCTCTACGTTTTTATTATATGTATAGATTGAATTTTTGGGATCTTAAAATGCATATGTATCTAGTCACATTGTCAAAAAAAATATCGACCTTATCTACACTAATATTATAAAGAGGATAAATTTGTACCTATTTTTGTATGTTTGTAATGAATAGGCTCCGAAACTACTGAACCGATTTGAAAAATTCTTTCACTGTTGGGAAGCTGCACTATCCCCGGATGACATAGGCTATATTATATTTTGTAGCGAGGCCGAAGGCCGAGTTTACACTCGTGCGAAGCCGGGGCGGACGGCTAGTTTTGATATAAAAAAACTGGCTAAGAGCATATCGAAACACGCATATGGTAGGGTTCCGTTTTCAAAGCCATATATTCTATCACGTCAATACCTAGAAAGTCAGAGATCTTCTCGAAGACAGGAAGCTTCCTATTTTAGAACGAGAACTTGAGCGATGAAATTTAAATACACTGGAAAGGTTGCGGCCACTTTCGATACCTAATGATTTTCTGAAATTGATAAGACTATTTCTCTGGATTGGCCATCAAAATTCCTAAACGATGGAACGGCACTGTATGACTGTAATATGCTACAATCCTATCCTATCCTATTAGTGGTAGAATTATGTCAATTAAATTCACCGTATCACCGAACCCACTGAACATCGTGCAAGTACTCGTACGTATATTGTTCCCACAGGCACTGCCAGCGATAAAATTCACCAGTCTACTTGAGTCTTTTTTATCTGAAATACCTAAAACATAGCTATTACTCATAATTGGAAATTTTAACGCCAAATTGGGCGACTACTATGCATGTTGGCATCCGAAACATCGTTAGAAACTATGGTCTTGGTGTTAGTAGGAATAAAAGAGTTAACGCCTGATAGAATTTGTGGTTCATAACAATTTAGCCATTATGAATACTACATTCAAACATTACCTGAGACGCTTATTTACCTGGACAGTGGACATCCCCTGGCGACAAATGTCGTTTACAGTCTGATACATCTTAGTAACAACACACCTTGTCATCAGTCATCATCAGCTAGAAGACGTCCACTGCTGAACATAGGCCTCCCCCTTTAACCTCTACACTGAACCACATCCTGCCATCTGCATCCACTGAATGCCCGCGACTCACAATGTCGTCGGTCCATCTAGTAGGAGGCATACCTACTCTGCGTCTTCCGGTTCGTGATCTCCACGGTCTGGTGTGTTGTTACTAAGATGTACCAATCTGGTTACAACATCTGTCGCCAGGTATATCGACCACCCCGTTAGCTCAGTTGGTAGTGTACCTGCTTTCTGCGCTTGGAAGCGTGGGTTCGATTTCCACATAGGACAAACTTTCGTGTGATGAACATTTGTGTTTGTTCAATCTCTGGGTGTTAATATCTATTTAAGTATGTATTTAATAATATATATGTATGAATATCAGTCTCTGGCAGCCATATTACAAGCTTTGCTTAATTTGGGGTCAGATGACCATGTGTGCAATAATGTCCCAGATATTTATTTATTTTATATAAGCGCCTCAGGTAATGTTTGAATGTAGTATTCATAACGGTTAAGTTGTTATGAACCACAAATCCTATCAGGCGTTTACCTCTTTTATTCCTACCTATTAACACCAAGACCATCGTTTCTAACGATGTTTCGGACGCCAACATGCATAGTAGTTGCCCCCACTTCGGCGTTAAAATCTTCAATGATGAGTAATAGCTATCTTTCAGGTATCTATATCTATACATATAATCTATACATCTATCTATCTATATCTATACATATAATAAAAACGTAGAGATAAAAAATCTGTAATTTCGAGATAACAAAAAAAAAAACACACACAGGGCGTCTTAAAATAAGCAGCTGAACACGATAGGACAGTTTTTAGAATTTTTGTCTGTTTGTTTGTTTGTTTGTCCGCGCACATCTCCTAAACCACTGGACGGATTTAAATGCGGTTTTCACGAATATGCTTAGAAATTACCAGATTAAAACATAGGCTATCTTATATCATTTATTTTAATTCTTTATTTTTACATAAACGAAAATAAAAATCAATGATTTATTTCTTCGTTACCAGAAACGTAATATGAGGATCGTCACATAGCCTCACGCAAGGAGATACAAAGTAAAGAGAATGTTATTGACATAGCCATTAAAATTTTGAAACTGTCAACTGTCATTCGGTTAATCAGTTTAAATTTAAAGAAGGTTCCTTAACCTTCTTAGATGAATGAACGTGTAGATCAAGCATGTTATAGGCCTTACAACCTCTTTGGTGATTCATTCCAGTGCATGGAGTAGGAGTATTACATTCTCTTGGTTTTATTCATATATATATGTTATTCATTCATATATATGTTAGCATTTAAAACACAAAATATACCGCATCCTATTTTAATTCAGTTCCGCGAATAGAAATATTCAAAAAAGACCTTTGTATATGACAATAAAACTATACAACAAAATTCCGGACGCAATAAAGAAAGAAAGAAATAAAAAAAAAAACCAGAACCAACTTCGTAAGTTTCTAACCCAAAAATGTTGTTACGAGATAAAAGATTTATTCGACGATAAATTTTAGAAAATTATAATTAGAAAATAAATATCGATATATAAATAGTTAAGAAAGTAGCGTCATAAGTTTTGTATGATCTCATATATAATTAAGTAACCTATCACACTAAGTATGTTTATTTTTTGTTTTGTAAAATTACTTCACTCTAGGTTAAGTTTGAATAGTATATATAATATTTATGTAATAGATTTAACTATACTTAAATTTATATGTTTATGTCTGTGGTCTGGTTTTGTGAACAGCCACTACATAAGTCATTGCTGCACCCTTTATGCAGGGTATATAAACTTAGCTTTTAGAAGAATACAGTGTATATTTGCAATAAGAATAAGAATATAGAAATAATTTTATTTTACTGTGATATTTTAACAGATAAATAAGTAGTTCCATTTCATGGCTTTTTAATCAAAGTATACATACAAATGCACGCGAAATAAGAAATAACTAGCCAAGAGCGTGTTAAGACAAGCATTATGTCAGGGTTCCGTGGCCAGCGAAACTGGACAGTCAAATTTCAGAGATGTATATTGTATATCATCCCGACATGACATGATATACTTTTAATGGTTTAGACAAAAAGAAAATTTCAAAACATGCTCTGCACTGTGGTCGCATTATCTTTTTGATTTAAAACTGTTGACGGTGTTATTTATTACTTTTATGCTTCTATCAACACTTCACACAGGGCGAGTTAAATTAGCAGCTGAACATGTTAAGGCAGTTTTTAGAATTTTTGTTTGTTTGTTCACGCACATCTCCTACACCCCTGGAAGAAAATGCGGACGGGTTTAAATGCGGTTTTCACGAATATGCTTAGCTATGACCAGATTAAAGTATAGGCTATGTTATTTTGCGCAAGGCCGGATTAAGGGAAGAAAAAAGGATTGAAGGTTTATATGAAAATCTACGCGTACGAAGTCGCGGGCAAAAAAACTAGTTTTAAATAAAGAAGACTCAAGTAGACTGGAGAATCTTATCGCTGGCAGTACCTGACGGAACAATATACGAGTACGTATTTGCACGATGTTCAGTGGGGACTGTGATGCGGTGAGTTTAATTGACTTCATTCTACCACTAATAGGATAGGATAGGATTGTAGCCTAGTACAGTCATACAGTGCCGTTCCATCGTTTAAGAATTGCGATGGCCAATCCAGAGAAATAGTCTTATCAATTCCAGAAAATCATTAGGTATCTGCGTCGAAGTGGCCGCAACCGTTCCAGTGTATTTAAATTTAATCGCTCAAGTTCTCGTTCTAAAACAGGAAGCTTCCTGTCTTCGAGGAAGATCTCTAACGTTCTAGGCGCTGACGCGATTATAGTGTCTTCTTAATTTGAAGCTTCTTCCAGTAGCATATTTTCCTATGGCCGGTAGTCCATTCATACCTGAATCGTATCGTATCATATCCATAATTTCAAGTTTCATGGGATGAATGTAATGTAGTAGTTTGCTTGCTTTCTACGTCGCGGTATTATAACCTCAGTGACTGGCTATAATAGTCCTTAGGTGAACCGGTTCAGTAACCACATCCTTACGTTTCAATATAGTAGATAGGTACTGATTGCTACCGCTGCCCTCCGTCAGGGTGCAGGCACTACGTCACTAGGTCCCTGTGGCTTGAATCCTCCGCTGGTTGAGCCATACTGACAGCTGCCGAGCCTGTTAATCTCTACATCTCTACATAGTATTAAATAAACGCTTTCCGCGTCTGTCTTTATTTCCGCTAACTCTAAACCATACAGCGGATTTTGAAGCGGATTTCACCATCAGTAAAAAGAAACACGGAAAGTTTATTATAATTATATAGGTATAATAAAACTTACACACGTGCGAAGCCGGGGCGGGTGGCTAGTAAATAATAATCCAGCAATATTTCACATTATAACACTCGAAAATACACAAGTTTAGGAAAATAATATGATGAGGCGATATGTGTTTTTCAAGTTTGCGCCAAAACTCTTAAGAGCCGTAACAGATGTGTAACTTGGCTGACGAACCGCAGTCTGACCAACGGAAGAGAAACAGTTTTTTTTTCTTTTTCTCCTCTCCCTTTGGTTTGACGGCGGTTCGTCATTCGTCAGCCATGTTGACGTGTCTGTTACGGCTCTAAGGTGGGTTTTAACAGTCATTTTGTACAAGTTGTGTTTTTACAATCGAAGGTTTGATTTGGATATATTACATCAATACTCATCTTCAACTATTTTAGTTCTAGGCCATTCTAAGATTTTGTTCCAGAATTTTACTTTTTAGGGTTCCGTCTAGGGTAAAATCGGTAATACGTAGGAACATACCTAGACCTACGTATGTATAAGCGTCAAACATGACATGGTTAAGGTACAGTATACTCTAAATTAAATGATCAAATAATAAATACTGGCCAAGTGCGTGTTGGTAACTAATTTTTGTTCATCACCGGTTCTCGTACGATTACAGAAGTTAAGCGACGTCGGGCTCGGTCGGTACTTGGATGGGTGACCGCCTGGTCGAGATGTCTTTTTGCACAACTTTTTTGTACTAAATAATTTAAGTACCTAGCCTAAGGCCTTAATTGAAATCGTAGTTATTTCTTTGTGAAATCAGCTAAATAAAACCAAAGATAATTTTGTTTTAAAAGTTTTTGTATTTCATGTGTTGGTACAAAACCCTGTGCGCAAATGCCCGACTCCCACTTTGCCGTTTTATTGTTTTCTTGAGAAACAAACAAACAACGTGTTTAGGGTTCCGTACACAAAGGATTATAACGAGACCCTATTACTAAGCCTACGTTGTCTGTCTGTCCGTCCTACCGTTTAACGGCTGTATCTTTTGAACCGTAATATAGATAGCCAACTGCAATTTTCACAGAATATGTAAATAATATCAGTCAGTAAAAACTAAAGGGTCATCCCCCATACACCAAACGACTTTCGATTTCATCATCAGACTTTCGATTACAGTTATAACCCTGTCAGGGCTAATGTTTAAAGTAGTGTACCTACGTTTTAGTGTTCCGTAGCCCGACAAGCAACCCTTATTAATTCGTTCTGTCCTTCCGTCTGTCTGTCCGTCCGTCCGATTTTTTATAACCTTCTAACTTCTATAATTATCTTGGTGTGCTGCATGAAACTTTGCAAAATGACAGTTTGAATATAGATCTCAATTTTAAATGTCTAAAAAATAATATAATATTGCATTTTAGGGGCTCTGGTACATGTGAAATGGGGTTGTATTTTATTTTTCACTGCACCTCCTTGTGTCGGGCGTCGTTGAAAAGGCCTTATAAAATGAAAGACAGGTTTTTACATCACTTTTTTATAGTCTATACTTTGCGAAATATGGCCCGCCAAAGTGGAAAAAAGTTGCATCCCTGCATTTCTAAATTATAAGATATAGAAACTTGTAACTTACAATACGAATAGGTCATACTTAAAACCTTCATTCAAAATAATTTCTAACATTATCTGTTGATGAATTTCTAAGTAATTGCGATAAAACTGTAAGAAATTCAAGGTGGTCTAGCCAAAGGCCATTGACGTTTTTGTAAAATGATGTTAGCAAAGAATGTTTTCACAATCAGTTTTCTCTAGGGTTAACCATAAAAAGTACCTATATACTATATCGGGATGATACATCTCTGAAATTTTCTCAGTCTACAGAGCTTCGTTCGTCGAATATTTCTATATCAATTTCTGAAAATAATATTATAAAATTATATAGTTTTCGTTACGGAACCCTACCTTATGCGTGTCTCGACACGCTCTTAGCCAGTTATTACATTTGATCATGTTTTTTATTTTAACCACAATTTCCCTCCAAACTTCAATCAAAAATACGTCCAAATAATTTTATGTTAAATAGTGTATAGCTTCGTTTTCTACATTTGCAAATTATATAAATCTATTTTCGAGTGGGTATGGTCAAATTATATTTTTATCATACACGCACGCTAACTAACTAGTAAGATGACTTCCTTGGTGACCGGGCTGGGTGATGAAATAAGAATCGAGTTCTACGATGGTAATAATTTATTTCGCATGGTTCAGATCGCTTGGGGGAATCACTGCTTGGTAGCGGCATCGTGCACGCTCTTCTGCACCTCCTGCGCTTGCTCCACGAACTCCTGGTACGCCGCTTGGAACTGGGGCGCCAATTTTTTGTTGGTCTCATCCATGTTCTTCGCCGCCTCTTCAGCAAGTTTCTTGATCTCCTGTGGGGGTAGAGGGGGTGAGACTGTGCTAGATGAGGGAGTCGTTGACAACGGAAGACGAAAAGGAAGACATTTCTGCAGCTCCGTGGCCACAACACAAGCAAGGCCAAGCATGCTTCTAAGAAACTTGGTGTGATCAACAAGGCGAAACGGTACTTTACGTCAAAGGATTTTGCTTAACGAGCCGCAAGCCCGACCTCACATGGAGTAGGTACTGCTCCCATCTTTGGAACGGAGCGCCCAAGTATCAACATGAGTCTTTTGATGCATTACAGTGTAGAGCTGTAAGAATAATCAAATTGTCGACGATCCCAAACTCACCGCACACCTAGAGCCACTCAAAATGCGCAAAGACATTGGGTCTCTCTGTATCTTTTATCTACAACGAGGAGTAGACCAATAAACGGGATTCATACCCTAATTCTCACCCTTTAGAGGTGGAATATTTTTAAAACTGTTTCTTAGACGAATCTCTAGTGTAATAAAAAATAATCTTATTACTTAGTAAGAATATTTTCTTCAAATTTAAACGAAATCATGATGATGATTTCGTTTTCGATTAGCCAGAAGAGGTCTACTACTGAACATAGGCCTCCCCCTTAAATTTCCACACCGAACGACAGCCTGCCATATGCTTCCCTTGATGCCTGCGACTCTCACGATGTCGTCGGTCCATATACCTAGTGGCAGGCCTACCTATGAAGCGTCTTCTGGTTCGTGTTCTCCACTCAAGAATCCACATCATTTATTAGTTCTCCGATTTGCCACTTCACCTTGCAAATCTGAGCAAACGAAATCACTCTCGAGATATATTAGCCTATTCAATAAAACAATACACACACACACTCATACAAAGAAATATGGTCGAATTAAGAATTTCCGTTTTTCAAGATCTTGAAAATATAGAGCTGTACCTATGAGTTGATAGGTTAGATTTAATTACCGTTACGACGTTCTGCACGGTGGCTTGGATGCTCTCCTGGAAAGCGTTGGCCTGCTGCTCAACCTCTGGGTGCGACTTGCGGAGTTCCTCTGCCGTACGCTCCAAGTTGGCCTTCGTCGCCTCCAGCGTCTCCTTCACCTTGCCGCTCGCTTCCGCTATCTGCAACACACAAATTATATTACACTCGCTATCCTACAGGAACAGTAATTTTTTAATTTAATAATTAAGTCTATGTTAATCCAGGGAAAAAGTTTATACCTCGTTACCAAATGTCATCCAAATCCGTTCAGCACTATCTTTCATGCTAATAATATTATTTTGATATCATATCAAAACATGCTGCTTAGTTAAGGAGAGGTGTGGTCACGTGCGAGTGTCACACGTCTCATTACCGCAACAGCAATGTTTGTAAGTTATAATGTTTGTTTGAATATTTTTTTGTATGTTCATCGATATTTACGTCAATTGTGAACCGTTTTTTTATATATTTTTCTTCAGAATTAGCGGGATTTATGAATTGATTTGGAAAAAAAAAAAAAATTTGAAAGGATATCCTTTATTTGATATAATTACTTACAGATTGATCCCATAAAAATTTCATCAAAAAGGTTCAGTAGTTTGGCTTTCAATCAAAATAACTGTTTTTTTTTTGTTATTTGGATGACAATAATTATGATCATCCAAGTAAAAGAAATTGCCAATATTAACGGGACGCGCAGCAAATGTGAAACATGACGGCATAAGAGATCGTCATTCTGTTTGCCGTCATGGCACACGAGTCAGTTTTACTGCCAAGGCGCGCCAATAGATAGTTTCAATTATATTTTGTCACTATATGTCCGCAGGACTACCGCAAACCAACTAATTATATATACGACTTAGTTCCGATGTCGTCATTAACAACTGTAATAGCAAAATTAACATGGTCAAGTAAGATTAAACGGATCACGTTCATTCATTGCGAATTTGAGGAATCAGTGGTGCCATAAAGTACATAGAGGAATACACTGGGATGGTACCTACTAATTATATTATAGTAGGCACCCCATACGTTATTACCCCCAAAATTACCTGTCGAAATAAAAAAAAATCCATAATATTTGTGATTTTATCCTAAAAGTGGAAACATTGCGTAAGTGACGCGAGCGCACTCTGCTAAAGACAGCGGAACCGGGAGCACTCACCAGGGCCAGGCAGGCGACGAGTAGCAGGATCTTGGCGGCCATCGTGTGTAGAGTCGTCGGAGTGTCGAGTGAGGAGTGCGGAGCAGGGAGCGACTGTGCTTGGACTGTGCCGGGAGCTGCAACTACCGTCTTAATATATCAGTGAGCGAGAGTGAGAGAGCGATTCTTATTGCATCACCCAGGCCGGTCACCAGGGAAGTTATCTTACTAGCTAGTTAGCGTGCGTGTATGATAAAAATATGATTTGAAATTCATATCGCCTCATCCGAAGAAGAATGCCACAGTGGCCGTTAGGCTTTTATTATTTTACTAGTTTTTTGCCCGCGACTTCGTACGCGTAGATTTTCATATAAACCTTCAATCCTTTTTTCTTCCCTTAATCCGTCCTTGCGCAAAATAACATAGCCTATACTTCAATCTGGTCATAGCTAAGCATTTTCGTGAAAACCGCATTTAAATCCGTCCGCATTTTCTTCCAGGGGTGTAGGAGATGTGCGTGAACAAACAAACAAAAATTCTAAAAACTGCCTTAACATGTTCAGCTGCTTATTTTAAGTCGCCCTGTATGAAGTATTGATAGAAGCATAAAAGTAATAAATAATACCGTCACCAGTTTTCAAATCAAAAAGATAATGTGACCACAGTGCAGAGCATGTTTTAAAATTTTCTTTTTGTTTAAACCATTAAAAGTATATCATGTCATGTCGGGATGATATACATCTCTGAAATTTGACTGTCCAGTTTCGCTGGCCACGGAACCCTGACATAATGCTTGTCTTAACACGCTCTTGGCTAGTTATTTCTTATTTCGCGTGCATTTGTATGTATACCTTGATTAAAAAGCCATGAAATGGAACTACTCTATTTATCTGTTAAAATATCACAGTAAAATAAAATTATTTCAATATTCTTATTCTTATTGCAAATATACACTGTATTCTTCTAAAAGCTAAGTTTATATACCCTGCATAAAGGGTGCAGCAATGACTTATGTAGTGGCTGTTCACAAAACCAGACCACAGACATAAACATATAAATTTAAGTATAGTTAAATCTATTACATAAATATTATATATACTATTCAAACTTAACCTACGGTGAAGTAATTTTACAAAACAAAAAAAACATACTTATTTTATTTATTTTATTTATTTATTTATTTATTATTAAAAAACACTTATAACACCATAACAGATACACTAAAGCGGTGCTATAACAACTTAAACAAATATAAACTATTCTAAAATAAAAATACCAAAAAAATTACAAAATTGTATCAACCATAGATTTCCCTTAAAGAATATTTTTCACAAATTTTGTGAACCGTTTCTGTGAACTCTGCTGGCCCACAAGTAAAAATATCTGTCCCTTCTGAGACCAGATTGAGCAACGTCAAAGCGCGTGACACCGGAGCAAACATGAGCAGGTTTGTTCTAGATGCGGGTACGCTGAAGGTAGGGAACCTGCGTCGCCTGGTCACCGCCTCATCAGGCACGCACAGTTGCAGCGCTTCCAGCACCTCGGGATGGTGCAGCTGGCCGCGCAGCACGCGCCACACATACTTACAGAGCGCGACGTCACGCCTCACACCCAGCTTGGTGTACCCCACCATGCCGATAACAAACAGGGTTGGATACATCAGCGGGTAAAAAGGATAGACTCCGAACTCCTTTAAATACAAGAAACGCGTGAATTTATTTTGAATTTTCTCCACCATGTTACTGTATTTAATCTCGTGGGGATTCCAAATTATTCCGCTCGTTTCGAGCCGGCTACGAACGAGTGCATTATATAAAATTTTAACTACCTCGGTACTGTGAAAGGTTTTGCATTGCCGCAGAAGGAAACCTAAGTTTCTGAACGCTTTACTACAGATATCAACAATGTGCTTACGAAACGTTAGCTCGGGTACCATCTTCACACCCAGGTCACGCACGCACTCGACTCGCGTCATCTCCGCGCCACCTACCTCGTACGGGTACTGCAGCGGCGCCAGCTTGCGCCCGTAGCTCATCACCTCGCACTTAGCAGTATTAAACAATAATTTGTTAGCGGCACTCCACTGCACTACCCTATCTATATCTCGCTGAAGCCGCTCACAATCCGAAATGTCTGCCACCGACAGAAACAACTTGAGGTCGTCCGCGAACAGCAGACATCTCGCATCCGTAACGACTTCCGTGAGATCGTTAACCATTAAAATAAACTCTATAGGACCTAGATTGCTGCCCTGGCTCACTCCCGAAAACGTAAAGTACGGTTCCGATTCGTGACCCCCGTACTCGACGTACTGCCGGCGCTCACCCAGGTAACTCGCGAAAAATCTTAACAGATGTTGTGTGAACCCCATTGCCGCAAACTTTTCTAATAAGATGTCATTATCCACAGTATCAAAAGCTTTCCGGTAGTCGAAGTACGCGGAGTCTACTTGCCCACCGGCGTCGATCTCTGGCATCAGGTACAACATGAACGAAAGTAGATTACTCCCCGTACTTCGACCTGGCCGAAAGCCGTGCTGAACGTCGGACAACCGTGAACTGACTTGGGTGTAGATACATTTGTGCAATGCGGATTCGAATACCTTTGCGAACGCCGACAGGACCGCTACAGGTCGATATTCAGTCACCTCGGAACCAGAACCTCTTTTCGGCACAGGAATCACTCGAGTTATCTTCCAATCTCCCGGGTAGTGGCCCTCCCGGAGACACAGATTAAAGACGTGCAGCAGAGGCCTCTCAAAGACCGCGCGACAGTCCTTGACTATGTACGGCGGTATACCGTCCGGGCCCACGGAACGCTTAGGCCTGAGGCGGCAGAGCGCGTCCCGGAGGTCACGCGCGCTCAGCTGGCCGACATGCACCCGGGCCGCGCCGGCGCGCGCTCCCGCCGCTCGCTCCGCCGCGTCAGGGTCCAGCGTCGGCCGGGTTTCGCTATACACCGACCGAAAAAAAGATGCAAAGCATTCTGCACACTCCTGCTCACTCAACTCTTGACCATTTTTTGTGACTCGGGTCCTACTGCGTTTAGATTGCTTGCACCTAATATAGCTCCAAAAAGATTTAGGGTCCTCTTTAAAGTTTAGTTGTAATCTTTCCTGGTATGCTTCATAATCAACTTTTCACTTATTTTTTACTTGGGAACGATAGCGAGAAAACGTTTCGTAATCACATTGCATCCCCCTCATTTTAAACAACTTGTGATATCTCCACTTTTGCTTAATATCTCGTATCAAATCACTTGAATACCATTCCGGGTAGTTGTATCTAGAATTATTTGAATTAACCCTAACCCTTTTCCTAGGAGTAGTCTCGTCGATAGCCTTATTTACCACCGCATACATATAAGCTAAAGCGTCCTCTGAATTTCGAAGCTCATATAACCTGTCCCAATTTAATTGTTCCAACTTATAGTATAACGAGGAAAAATTGGCTTTATTAAAGTTCCAACTCTGTTTATTAAAAGCCCCATTAATAAAGCCTTCCTTATCTTCGTGGTGAGTAAGTTGAGTGCGCTGCGCCTGCGGCCCCCGGGAGCGGGGGGTGCCTGCCGGAACGCTGATATAGACCGGCGGGTGTTGCTTGTCAATACCTACCAACGGCTCATCCGATAATTGTACCTTCACGTCACACGCTAAAAACGTAGTCAATACTAAATCTAAAATACGGTTATTAATATTACTGAACTTATTTACCTGGCAGAATCCACAGAAAGTGTTCACATACTCCAAATAACTATGCATTTCCAATGGCGCACTATACATATTAAAGTCACCCAAAACTAAAACCTTATCATATTTAACACACACATTTTCTAATATATTAAATAATTGCATATATTCTTTAGATATGCTATTCGGCGGAATGTAAACAACACAGCATAGAAACAAAAACTTGTTTCTACAATGCACAGTCGCACACACGATCTCAAATAAGGCGGCGTCTACGCTGCCGACGGGAACGCGATTTAACTCCAGTAACGCCGATGCAGCTAAAAACACTCCTCCGTGTTTACGTCCATCAGCTCGATCACATCGCAGTATCTGGAAGTCAGGCGGAATCAGTTCACCATCTTGTATAGAACTATGTAGGCTTGATTCTGTAATAGCAAATACGATGACTCCAACATTTTTAAGTAAAACTCATCTAGTTTAGTTCTAAGTCCTCGAACATTCTGGTAATAGACTTGAATTTCAATATCAACGACATTAGTTACCCGTTGTCGACTTACGGGGGTTTCGAAACCACACCCATTCATTGAACCTGGTATTCACTGGCCAACTATCAGCGCTGTTCAACTTTTCAAATGTTGATTCTGGAACTCCGATCATAAATGAAGAATAGTCCCTTTTTGTTTTTGGGATTACCTTCTCTATTTTTACATCCTCAGAACCACAAATTTTTTTGACGTGTTCAGCTATCAAATTGTCTGACGTGTTAGGATGCAATGACCATACATGCAAAAACTTTTTCTTCTGTATTGCTTGAAACGAATCAATCTGAACATTTCCTCCAGTCTGGACAGCCTTAGGATGGGTCTTCTTTGACTTCTTCTGCCCGCCTACTACTTTCCACTCGTCTGACGTTTCATAAGTACTGAGGCACTCAACTTCCACAGTTCCAACGGTTTTAAGGCTCGCCGAGGATGCAGCCTTATTTGCACGTCTCATTGCGCGGACTGCCCGCTGTGTCATATTTTTCTGCGATAATATGGGCTCTGCAGATATCTTCGTCTCGCTCGCACTTGATGCAATCGGTATCTCAACCAATACCTCGGTCTCGCTTTTCGACTGACCTGCATGCCAAAGATCGGTGATTTTAGTAGGCATTTCTTCAATTACCCTCTTCAACTCGTTAATTGTCGAAAAATAATTCTCAATTATCCGTTGTTGATCTTCGATTTTCTTATTTTGCGCCTCAATCAATGCTGATTGAGCTGCAACTCCTTCTGTTAGCGATGCCACTTTCTTCGACAAGTCGCCGAAAGCAGCCTCCAACCTGGCACTCGACATTTTTACCGAAATATGGAATAAAATCACGGAGACTACCACTCGCGTGTCACATAGGTACGAAAAAAACTTACCTTAGTGTGATAGGTTACTTAATTATATATGAGATGATACAAAACATATGACGCTACTTTCTTAACTATTTATATATCGATATTTATTTTCTAATTATAATTTTCTAAAATTTATCGTCGAATAAATCTTTTATCTGGTAATAAATTTTTTGGACTTAGGAAGTTGGTTCTGGAAAAATGTTATTATTTCTTTCTTTCTTTACTGCGTCCGGATTTTTGTTGTATAGGTTTATTTTCATGTACAAAGGGCCTTTTTTGAATATTTCTATTCGCGGGACTGAATTAAAATAGGATGCGGTATATTTTGTGTTTTAAATGCTAACATAGAATAAAACCAAGAGAATGTAATACTCCTACTCCATGCACTGGAATGAATCACCAAAGAGGTTGTAAGGCCTATAACATGCTTGATCTACACGTTCATTCATCTAAGAAGATTAAGGAACCTTCTTTAAATTTAAACTGATTAACCGAATGACAGTTGACAGTTTCAAAATTTTAATGGCTATGTCAATAACATTCTCTTTACTTTGTATCTCCTTGCGTGAGGCTATGTGACGATCCTCATATTACGTTTCTGGTAACGAAGAAATAAATCATTGATTTTTATTTTCGTTTATGTAAAAATAAAGAATTAAAATAAATGATATAAGATAGCCTATGTTTTAATCTGGTAATTTCTAAGCATATTCGTGAAAACCGCATTTAAATCCGTCCAGTGGTTTAGGAGATGTGCGCGGACAAACAAACAAACAAACAGACAAATATTCTAAAAACTGTCCTATCGTGTTCAGCTGCTTATTTTAAGACGACCTGTGTGTTTTTTTTTGTTATCTCGCAATTACAGATTTTTTTATCTCTACGTTTTTATTATATGTATAGATTGAATTTTTGGGATCTTAAAATGCATATGTATCTAGTCACATTGTCAAAAAAAATATCGACCTTATCTACACTAATATTATAAAGAGGATAGATTTGTACCTATTTTTGTATGTTTGTAATGAATAGGCTCCGAAACTACTGAACCGATTTGAAAAATTCTTTCACTGTTGGGAAGCTGCACTATCCCCGGATGACATAGGCTATATTATATTTTGTAGCGAGGCCGAAGGCCGAGCTTACACTCGTGCGAAGCCGGGGCGGACGGCTAGTTTTGATATAAAAAAACTGGCTAAGAGCATATCGAAACACGCATATGGTAGGGTTCCGTTTTCAAAGCCATATATTCTATCACGTCAATACCTAGAAAGTCAGAGATCTTCTCGAAGACAGGAAGCTTCCTATTTTAGAACGAGAACTTGAGCGATGAAATTTAAATACACTGGAAAGGTTGCGGCCACTTTCGATACCTAATGATTTTCTGAAATTGATAAGACTATTTCTCTGGATTGGCCATCAAAATTCCTAAACGATGGAACGGCACTGTATGACTGTAATATGCTACAATCCTATCCTATCCTATTAGTGGTAGAATTATGTCAATTAAATTCACCGTATCACCGAACCCACTGAACATCGTGCAAGTACTCGTACGTATATTGTTCCCACAGGCACTGCCAGCGATAAAATTCACCAGTCTACTTGAGTCTTTTTTATCTGAAATACCTAAAACATAGCTATTACTCATAATTGGAAATTTTAACGCCAAATTGGGCGACTACTATGCATGTTGGCATCCGAAACATCGTTAGAAACTATGGTCTTGGTGTTAGTAGGAATAAAAGAGTTAACGCCTGATAGAATTTGTGGTTCATAACAATTTAGCCATTATGAATACTACATTCAAACATTACCTGAGACGCTTATTTACCTGGACAGTGGACATCCCCTGGCGACAAATGTCGTTTACAGTCTGATACATCTTAGTAACAACACACCTTGTCATCAGTCATCATCAGCTAGAAGACGTCCACTGCTGAACATAGGCCTCCCCCTTTAACCTCTACACTGAACCACATCCTGCCATCTGCATCCACTGAATGCCCGCGACTCACAATGTCGTCGGTCCATCTAGTAGGAGGCATACCTACTCTGCGTCTTCCGGTTCGTGATCTCCACGGTCTGGTGTGTTGTTACTAAGATGTACCAATCTGGTTACAACATCTGTCGCCAGGTATATCGACCACCCCGTTAGCTCAGTTGGTAGTGTACCTGCCTTCTGCGCTTGGAAGCGTGGGTTCGATTTCCACATAGGACAAACTTTCGTGTGATGAACATTTGTGTTTGTTCAATCTCTGGGTGTTAATATCTATTTAAGTATGTATTTAATAATATATATGTATGAATATCAGTCTCTGGCAGCCATATTACAAGCTTTGCTTAATTTGGGGTCAGATGACCATGTGTGCAATAATGTCCCAGATATTTATTTATTTTATATAAGCGCCTCAGGTAATGTTTGAATGTAGTATTCATAACGGTTAAGTTGTTATGAACCACAAATCCTATCAGGCGTTTACCTCTTTTATTCCTACCTATTAACACCAAGACCATCGTTTCTAACGATGTTTCGGACGCCAACATGCATAGTAGTTGCCCCCACTTCGGCGTTAAAATCTTCAATGATGAGTAATAGCTATCTTTCAGGTATCTATATCTATACATATAATCTATACATCTATCTATCTATATCTATACATATAATAAAAACGTAGAGATAAAAAATCTGTAATTTCGAGATAACAAAAAAAAAACACACACACAGGGCGTCTTAAAATAAGCAGCTGAACACGATAGGACAGTTTTTAGAATTTTTGTCTGTTTGTTTGTTTGTTTGTCCGCGCACATCTCCTAAACCACTGGACAGATTTAAATGCGGTTTTCACGAATATGCTTAGAAATTACCAGATTAAAACATAGGCTATCTTATATCATTTATTTTAATTCTTTATTTTTACATAAACGAAAATAAAAATCAATGATTTATTTCTTCGTTACCCGAAACGTAATATGAGAATCGTCATATAGCCTCAAGCAAGGAGATCCAAAGTAAAGAGAATGTTATTGACATAGCCATTAAAATTTTGAAACTGTCAACTGTCATTCAGATAATCAGTTTAAATTTAAAGAAGGTTCCTTAACTTTCTTAGATGAATGAACGTGTAGATCAAGCATGTTATAGGCCTTACAACCTCTTTGGTGATTCATTCCAGTGCATGGAGTAGGAGTATTACATTCTCTTGGTTTTATTCATATATATATGTTATTCATTCATATATATGTTAGCATTTAAAACACAAAATATACCGCATCCTATTTTAATTCAGTTCCGCGAATAGAAATATTCAAAAAAGACCCTTTGTATATGACAATAAAACTATACAACAAAATTCCGGACGCAATAAAGAAAGAAAGAAATAAAAAAAAAAAACCAGAACCAACTTCGTAAGTTTCTAACCCAAAAATGTTGTTACGAGATAAAAGATTTATTCGACGATAAATTTTAGAAAATTATAATTAGAAAATAAATATCGATATATAAATAGTTAAGAAAGTAGCGTCATAAGTTTTGTATGATCTCATATATAATTAAGTAACCTATCACACTAAGTATGTTTATTTTTTGTTTTGTAAAATTACTTCACTCTAGGTTAAGTTTGAATAGTATATATAATATTTATGTAATAGATTTAACTATACTTAAATTTATATGTTTATGTCTGTGGTCTGGTTTTGTGAACAGCCACTACATAAGTCATTGCTGCACCCTTTATGCAGGGTATATAAACTTAGCTTTTAGAAGAATACAGTGTATATTTGCAATAAGAATAAGAATATAGAAATAATTTTATTTTACTGTGATATTTTAACAGATAAATAAGTAGTTCCATTTCATGGCTTTTTAATCAAAGTATACATACAAATGCACGCGAAATAAGAAATAACTAGCCAAGAGCGTGTTAAGACAAGCATTATGTCAGGGTTCCGTGGCCAGCGAAACTGGACAGTCAAATTTCAGAGATGTATATTGTATATCATCCCGACATGACATGATATACTTTTAATGGTTTAGACAAAAAGAAAATTTCAAAACATGCTCTGCACTGTGGTCGCATTATCTTTTTGATTTAAAACTGTTGACGGTGTTATTTATTACTTTTATGCTTCTATCAACACTTCACACAGGGCGAGTTAAATTAGCAGCTGAACATGTTAAGGCAGTTTTTAGAATTTTTGTTTGTTTGTTCACGCACATCTCCTACACCCCTGGAAGAAAATGCGGACGGGTTTAAATGCGGTTTTCACGAATATGCTTAGCTATGACCAGATTAAAGTATAGGCTATGTTATTTTGCGCAAGGCCGGATTAAGGGAAGAAAAAAGGATTGAAGGTTTATATGAAAATCTACGCGTACGAAGTCGCGGGCAAAAAAACTAGTTTTAAATAAAGAAGACTCAAGTAGACTGGAGAATCTTATCGCTGGCAGTACCTGACGGAACAATATACGAGTACGTATTTGCACGATGTTCAGTGGGGACTGTGATGCGGTGAGTTTAATTGACTTCATTCTACCACTAATAGGATAGGATAGGATTGTAGCCTAGTACAGTCATACAGTGCCGTTCCATCGTTTAAGAATTGCGATGGCCAATCCAGAGAAATAGTCTTATCAATTCCAGAAAATCATTAGGTATCTGCGTCGAAGTGGCCGCAACCGTTCCAGTGTATTTAAATTTAATCGCTCAAGTTCTCGTTCTAAAACAGGAAGCTTCCTGTCTTCGAGGAAGATCTCTAACGTTCTAGGCGCTGACGCGATTATAGTGTCTTCTTAATTTGAAGCTTCTTCCAGTAGCATATTTTCCTATGGCCGGTAGTCCATTCATACCTGAATCGTATCGTATCATATCCATAATTTCAAGTTTCATGGGATGAATGTAATGTAGTAGTTTGCTTGCTTTCTACGTCGCGGTATTATAACCTCAGTGACTGGCTATAATAGTCCTTAGGTGAACCGGTTCAGTAACCACATCCTTACGTTTCAATATAGTAGATAGGTACTGATTGCTACCGCTGCCCTCCGTCAGGGTGCAGGCACTACGTCACTAGGTCCCTGTGGCTTGAATCCTCCGCTGGTTGAGCCATACTGACAGCTGCCGAGCCTGTTAATCTCTACATCTCTACATAGTATTAAATAAACGCTTTCCGCGTCTGTCTTTATTTCCGCTAACTCTAAACCATACAGCGGATTTTGAAGCGGATTTCACCATCAGTAAAAAGAAACACGGAAAGTTTATTATAATTATATAGGTATAATAAAACTTACACACGTGCGAAGCCGGGGCGGGTGGCTAGTAAATAATAATCCAGCAATATTTCACATTATAACACTCGAAAATACACAAGTTTAGGAAAATAATATGATGAGGCGATATGTGTTTTTCAAGTTTGCGCCAAAACTCTTAAGAGCCGTAACAGATGTGTAACTTGGCTGACGAACCGCAGTCTGACCAACGGAAGAGAAACAGTTTTTTTTTCTTTTTCTCCTCTCCCTTTGGTTTGACGGCGGTTCGTCATTCGTCAGCCATGTTGACGTGTCTGTTACGGCTCTAAGGTGGGTTTTAACAGTCATTTTGTACAAGTTGTGTTTTTACAATCGAAGGTTTGATTTGGATATATTACATCAATACTCATCTTCAACTATTTTAGTTCTAGGCCATTCTAAGATTTTGTTCCAGAATTTTACTTTTTAGGGTTCCGTCTAGGGTAAAATCGGTAATACGTAGGAACATACCTAGACCTACGTATGTATAAGCGTCAAACATGACATGGTTAAGGTACAGTATACTCTAAATTAAATGATCAAATAATAAATACTGGCCAAGTGCGTGTTGGTAACTAATTTTTGTTCATCACCGGTTCTCGTACGATTACAGAAGTTAAGCGACGTCGGGCTCGGTCGGTACTTGGATGGGTGACCGCCTGGTCGAGATGTCTTTTTGCACAACTTTTTTGTACTAAATAATTTAAGTACCTAGCCTAAGGCCTTAATTGAAATCGTAGTTATTTCTTTGTGAAATCAGCTAAATAAAACCAAAGATAATTTTGTTTTAAAAGTTTTTGTATTTCATGTGTTGGTACAAAACCCTGTGCGCAAATGCCCGACTCCCACTTTGCCGTTTTATTGTTTTCTTGAGAAACAAACAAACAACGTGTTTAGGGTTCCGTACACAAAGGATTATAACGAGACCCTATTACTAAGCCTACGTTGTCTGTCTGTCCGTCCTACCGTTTAACGGCTGTATCTTTTGAACCGTAATATAGATAGCCAACTGCAATTTTCACAGAATATGTAAATAATATCAGTCAGTAAAAACTAAAGGGTCATCCCCCATACACCAAACGACTTTCGATTTCATCATCAGACTTTCGATTACAGTTATAACCCTGTCAGGGCTAATGTTTAAAGTAGTGTACCTACGTTTTAGTGTTCCGTAGCCCGACAAGCAACCCTTATTAATTCGTTCTGTCCTTCCGTCTGTCTGTCCGTCCGTCCGATTTTTTATAACCTTCTAACTTCTATAATTATCTTGGTGTGCTGCATGAAACTTTGCAAAATGACAGTTTGAATATAGATCTCAATTTTAAATGTCTAAAAAATAATATAATATTGCATTTTAGGGGCTCTGGTACATGTGAAATGGGGTTGTATTTTATTTTTCACTGCACCTCCTTGTGTCGGGCGTCGTTGAAAAGGCCTTATAAAATGAAAGACAGGTTTTTACATCACTTTTTTATAGTCTATACTTTGCGAAATATGGCCCGCCAAAGTGGAAAAAAGTTGCATCCCTGCATTTCTAAATTATAAGATATAGAAACTTGTAACTTACAATACGAATAGGTCATACTTAAAACCTTCATTCAAAATAATTTCTAACATTATCTGTTGATGAATTTCTAAGTAATTGCGATAAAACTGTAAGAAATTCAAGGTGGTCTAGCCAAAGGCCATTGACGTTTTTGTAAAATGATGTTAGCAAAGAATGTTTTCACAATCAGTTTTCTCTAGGGTTAACCATAAAAAGTACCTATATACTATATCGGGATGATACATCTCTGAAATTTTCTCAGTCTACAGAGCTTCGTTCGTCGAATATTTCTATATCAATTTCTGAAAATAATATTATAAAATTATATAGTTTTCGTTACGGAACCCTACCTTATGCGTGTCTCGACACGCTCTTAGCCAGTTATTACATTTGATCATGTTTTTTATTTTAACCACAATTTCCCTCCAAACTTCAATCAAAAATACGTCCAAATAATTTTATGTTAAATAGTGTATAGCTTCGTTTTCTACATTTGCAAATTATATAAATCTATTTTCGAGTGGGTATGGTCAAATTATATTTTTATCATACACGCACGCTAACTAACTAGTAAGATGACTTCCTTGGTGACCGGGCTGGGTGATGAAATAAGAATCGAGTTCTACGATGGTAATAATTTATTTCGCATGGTTCAGATCGCTTGGGGGAATCACTGCTTGGTAGCGGCATCGTGCACGCTCTTCTGCACCTCCTGCGCTTGCTCCACGAACTCCTGGTACGCCGCTTGGAACTGGGGCGCCAATTTTTTGTTGGTCTCATCCATGTTCTTCGCCGCCTCTTCAGCAAGTTTCTTGATCTCCTGTGGGGGTAGAGGGGGTGAGACTGTGCTAGATGAGGGAGTCGTTGACAACGGAAGACGAAAAGGAAGACATTTCTGCAGCTCCGTGGCCACAACACAAGCAAGGCCAAGCATGCTTCTAAGAAACTTGGTGTGATCAACAAGGCGAAACGGTACTTTACGTCAAAGGATTTTGCTTAACGAGCCGCAAGCCCGACCTCACATGGAGTAGGTACTGCTCCCATCTTTGGAACGGAGCGCCCAAGTATCAACATGAGTCTTTTGATGCATTACAGTGTAGAGCTGTAAGAATAATCAAATTGTCGACGATCCCAAACTCACCGCACACCTAGAGCCACTCAAAATGCGCAAAGACATTGGGTCTCTCTGTATCTTTTATCTACAACGAGGAGTAGACCAATAAACGGGATTCATACCCTAATTCTCACCCTTTAGAGGTGGAATATTTTTAAAACTGTTTCTTAGACGAATCTCTAGTGTAATAAAAAATAATCTTATTACTTAGTAAGAATATTTTCTTCAAATTTAAACGAAATCATGATGATGATTTCGTTTTCGATTAGCCAGAAGAGGTCTACTACTGAACATAGGCCTCCCCCTTAAATTTCCACACCGAACGACAGCCTGCCATATGCTTCCCTTGATGCCTGCGACTCTCACGATGTCGTCGGTCCATATACCTAGTGGCAGGCCTACCTATGAAGCGTCTTCTGGTTCGTGTTCTCCACTCAAGAATCCACATCATTTATTAGTTCTCCGATTTGCCACTTCACCTTGCAAATCTGAGCAAACGAAATCACTCTCGAGATATATTAGCCTATTCAATAAAACAATACACACACACACTCATACAAAGAAATATGGTCGAATTAAGAATTTCCGTTTTTCAAGATCTTGAAAATATAGAGCTGTACCTATGAGTTGATAGGTTAGATTTAATTACCGTTACGACGTTCTGCACGGTGGCTTGGATGCTCTCCTGGAAAGCGTTGGCCTGCTGCTCAACCTCTGGGTGCGACTTGCGGAGTTCCTCTGCCGTACGCTCCAAGTTGGCCTTCGTCGCCTCCAGCGTCTCCTTCACCTTGCCGCTCGCTTCCGCTATCTGCAACACACAAATTATATTACACTCGCTATCCTACAGGAACAGTAATTTTTTAATTTAATAATTAAGTCTATGTTAATCCAGGGAAAAAGTTTATACCTCGTTACCAAATGTCATCCAAATCCGTTCAGCACTATCTTTCATGCTAATAATATTATTTTGATATCATATCAAAACATGCTGCTTAGTTAAGGAGAGGTGTGGTCACGTGCGAGTGTCACACGTCTCATTACCGCAACAGCAATGTTTGTAAGTTATAATGTTTGTTTGAATATTTTTTTGTATGTTCATCGATATTTACGTCAATTGTGAACCGTTTTTTTATATATTTTTCTTCAGAATTAGCGGGATTTATGAATTGATTTGGAAAAAAAAAAAAAATTTGAAAGGATATCCTTTATTTGATATAATTACTTACAGATTGATCCCATAAAAATTTCATCAAAAAGGTTCAGTAGTTTGGCTTTCAATCAAAATAACTGTTTTTTTTTTGTTATTTGGATGACAATAATTATGATCATCCAAGTAAAAGAAATTGCCAATATTAACGGGACGCGCAGCAAATGTGAAACATGACGGCATAAGAGATCGTCATTCTGTTTGCCGTCATGGCACACGAGTCAGTTTTACTGCCAAGGCGCGCCAATAGATAGTTTCAATTATATTTTGTCACTATATGTCCGCAGGACTACCGCAAACCAACTAATTATATATACGACTTAGTTCCGATGTCGTCATTAACAACTGTAATAGCAAAATTAACATGGTCAAGTAAGATTAAACGGATCACGTTCATTCATTGCGAATTTGAGGAATCAGTGGTGCCATAAAGTACATAGAGGAATACACTGGGATGGTACCTACTAATTATATTATAGTAGGCACCCCATACGTTATTACCCCCAAAATTACCTGTCGAAATAAAAAAAAATCCATAATATTTGTGATTTTATCCTAAAAGTGGAAACATTGCGTAAGTGACGCGAGCGCACTCTGCTAAAGACAGCGGAACCGGGAGCACTCACCAGGGCCAGGCAGGCGACGAGTAGCAGGATCTTGGCGGCCATCGTGTGTAGAGTCGTCGGAGTGTCGAGTGAGGAGTGCGGAGCAGGGAGCGACTGTGCTTGGACTGTGCCGGGAGCTGCAACTACCGTCTTAATATATCAGTGAGCGAGAGTGAGAGAGCGATTCTTATTGCATCACCCAGGCCGGTCACCAGGGAAGTTATCTTACTAGCTAGTTAGCGTGCGTGTATGATAAAAATATGATTTGAAATTCATATCGCCTCATCCGAAGAAGAATGCCACAGTGGCCGTTAGGCTTTTATTATTTTACTAGTTTTTTGCCCGCGACTTCGTACGCGTAGATTTTCATATAAACCTTCAATCCTTTTTTCTTCCCTTAATCCGTCCTTGCGCAAAATAACATAGCCTATACTTCAATCTGGTCATAGCTAAGCATTTTCGTGAAAACCGCATTTAAATCCGTCCGCATTTTCTTCCAGGGGTGTAGGAGATGTGCGTGAACAAACAAACAAAAATTCTAAAAACTGCCTTAACATGTTCAGCTGCTTATTTTAAGTCGCCCTGTATGAAGTATTGATAGAAGCATAAAAGTAATAAATAATACCGTCACCAGTTTTCAAATCAAAAAGATAATGTGACCACAGTGCAGAGCATGTTTTAAAATTTTCTTTTTGTTTAAACCATTAAAAGTATATCATGTCATGTCGGGATGATATACATCTCTGAAATTTGACTGTCCAGTTTCGCTGGCCACGGAACCCTGACATAATGCTTGTCTTAACACGCTCTTGGCTAGTTATTTCTTATTTCGCGTGCATTTGTATGTATACCTTGATTAAAAAGCCATGAAATGGAACTACTCTATTTATCTGTTAAAATATCACAGTAAAATAAAATTATTTCAATATTCTTATTCTTATTGCAAATATACACTGTATTCTTCTAAAAGCTAAGTTTATATACCCTGCATAAAGGGTGCAGCAATGACTTATGTAGTGGCTGTTCACAAAACCAGACCACAGACATAAACATATAAATTTAAGTATAGTTAAATCTATTACATAAATATTATATATACTATTCAAACTTAACCTACGGTGAAGTAATTTTACAAAACAAAAAAAACATACTTATTTTATTTATTTTATTTATTTATTTATTTATTATTAAAAAACACTTATAACACCATAACAGATACACTAAAGCGGTGCTATAACAACTTAAACAAATATAAACTATTCTAAAATAAAAATACCAAAAAAATTACAAAATTGTATCAACCATAGATTTCCCTTAAAGAATATTTTTCACAAATTTTGTGAACCGTTTCTGTGAACTCTGCTGGCCCACAAGTAAAAATATCTGTCCCTTCTGAGACCAGATTGAGCAACGTCAAAGCGCGTGACACCGGAGCAAACATGAGCAGGTTTGTTCTAGATGCGGGTACGCTGAAGGTAGGGAACCTGCGTCGCCTGGTCACCGCCTCATCAGGCACGCACAGTTGCAGCGCTTCCAGCACCTCGGGATGGTGCAGCTGGCCGCGCAGCACGCGCCACACATACTTACAGAGCGCGACGTCACGCCTCACACCCAGCTTGGTGTACCCCACCATGCCGATAACAAACAGGGTTGGATACATCAGCGGGTAAAAAGGATAGACTCCGAACTCCTTTAAATACAAGAAACGCGTGAATTTATTTTGAATTTTCTCCACCATGTTACTGTATTTAATCTCGTGGGGATTCCAAATTATTCCGCTCGTTTCGAGCCGGCTACGAACGAGTGCATTATATAAAATTTTAACTACCTCGGTACTGTGAAAGGTTTTGCATTGCCGCAGAAGGAAACCTAAGTTTCTGAACGCTTTACTACAGATATCAACAATGTGCTTACGAAACGTTAGCTCGGGTACCATCTTCACACCCAGGTCACGCACGCACTCGACTCGCGTCATCTCCGCGCCACCTACCTCGTACGGGTACTGCAGCGGCGCCAGCTTGCGCCCGTAGCTCATCACCTCGCACTTAGCAGTATTAAACAATAATTTGTTAGCGGCACTCCACTGCACTACCCTATCTATATCTCGCTGAAGCCGCTCACAATCCGAAATGTCTGCCACCGACAGAAACAACTTGAGGTCGTCCGCGAACAGCAGACATCTCGCATCCGTAACGACTTCCGTGAGATCGTTAACCATTAAAATAAACTCTATAGGACCTAGATTGCTGCCCTGGCTCACTCCCGAAAACGTAAAGTACGGTTCCGATTCGTGACCCCCGTACTCGACGTACTGCCGGCGCTCACCCAGGTAACTCGCGAAAAATCTTAACAGATGTTGTGTGAACCCCATTGCCGCAAACTTTTCTAATAAGATGTCATTATCCACAGTATCAAAAGCTTTCCGGTAGTCGAAGTACGCGGAGTCTACTTGCCCACCGGCGTCGATCTCTGGCATCAGGTACAACATGAACGAAAGTAGATTACTCCCCGTACTTCGACCTGGCCGAAAGCCGTGCTGAACGTCGGACAACCGTGAACTGACTTGGGTGTAGATACATTTGTGCAATGCGGATTCGAATACCTTTGCGAACGCCGACAGGACCGCTACAGGTCGATATTCAGTCACCTCGGAACCAGAACCTCTTTTCGGCACAGGAATCACTCGAGTTATCTTCCAATCTCCCGGGTAGTGGCCCTCCCGGAGACACAGATTAAAGACGTGCAGCAGAGGCCTCTCAAAGACCGCGCGACAGTCCTTGACTATGTACGGCGGTATACCGTCCGGGCCCACGGAACGCTTAGGCCTGAGGCGGCAGAGCGCGTCCCGGAGGTCACGCGCGCTCAGCTGGCCGACATGCACCCGGGCCGCGCCGGCGCGCGCTCCCGCCGCTCGCTCCGCCGCGTCAGGGTCCAGCGTCGGCCGGGTTTCGCTATACACCGACCGAAAAAAAGATGCAAAGCATTCTGCACACTCCTGCTCACTCAACTCTTGACCATTTTTTGTGACTCGGGTCCTACTGCGTTTAGATTGCTTGCACCTAATATAGCTCCAAAAAGATTTAGGGTCCTCTTTAAAGTTTAGTTGTAATCTTTCCTGGTATGCTTCATAATCAACTTTTCACTTATTTTTTACTTGGGAACGATAGCGAGAAAACGTTTCGTAATCACATTGCATCCCCCTCATTTTAAACAACTTGTGATATCTCCACTTTTGCTTAATATCTCGTATCAAATCACTTGAATACCATTCCGGGTAGTTGTATCTAGAATTATTTGAATTAACCCTAACCCTTTTCCTAGGAGTAGTCTCGTCGATAGCCTTATTTACCACCGCATACATATAAGCTAAAGCGTCCTCTGAATTTCGAAGCTCATATAACCTGTCCCAATTTAATTGTTCCAACTTATAGTATAACGAGGAAAAATTGGCTTTATTAAAGTTCCAACTCTGTTTATTAAAAGCCCCATTAATAAAGCCTTCCTTATCTTCGTGGTGAGTAAGTTGAGTGCGCTGCGCCTGCGGCCCCCGGGAGCGGGGGGTGCCTGCCGGAACGCTGATATAGACCGGCGGGTGTTGCTTGTCAATACCTACCAACGGCTCATCCGATAATTGTACCTTCACGTCACACGCTAAAAACGTAGTCAATACTAAATCTAAAATACGGTTATTAATATTACTGAACTTATTTACCTGGCAGAATCCACAGAAAGTGTTCACATACTCCAAATAACTATGCATTTCCAATGGCGCACTATACATATTAAAGTCACCCAAAACTAAAACCTTATCATATTTAACACACACATTTTCTAATATATTAAATAATTGCATATATTCTTTAGATATGCTATTCGGCGGAATGTAAACAACACAGCATAGAAACAAAAACTTGTTTCTACAATGCACAGTCGCACACACGATCTCAAATAAGGCGGCGTCTACGCTGCCGACGGGAACGCGATTTAACTCCAGTAACGCCGATGCAGCTAAAAACACTCCTCCGTGTTTACGTCCATCAGCTCGATCACATCGCAGTATCTGGAAGTCAGGCGGAATCAGTTCACCATCTTGTATAGAACTATGTAGGCTTGATTCTGTAATAGCAAATACGATGACTCCAACATTTTTAAGTAAAACTCATCTAGTTTAGTTCTAAGTCCTCGAACATTCTGGTAATAGACTTGAATTTCAATATCAACGACATTAGTTACCCGTTGTCGACTTACGGGGGTTTCGAAACCACACCCATTCATTGAACCTGGTATTCACTGGCCAACTATCAGCGCTGTTCAACTTTTCAAATGTTGATTCTGGAACTCCGATCATAAATGAAGAATAGTCCCTTTTTGTTTTTGGGATTACCTTCTCTATTTTTACATCCTCAGAACCACAAATTTTTTTGACGTGTTCAGCTATCAAATTGTCTGACGTGTTAGGATGCAATGACCATACATGCAAAAACTTTTTCTTCTGTATTGCTTGAAACGAATCAATCTGAACATTTCCTCCAGTCTGGACAGCCTTAGGATGGGTCTTCTTTGACTTCTTCTGCCCGCCTACTACTTTCCACTCGTCTGACGTTTCATAAGTACTGAGGCACTCAACTTCCACAGTTCCAACGGTTTTAAGGCTCGCCGAGGATGCAGCCTTATTTGCACGTCTCATTGCGCGGACTGCCCGCTGTGTCATATTTTTCTGCGATAATATGGGCTCTGCAGATATCTTCGTCTCGCTCGCACTTGATGCAATCGGTATCTCAACCAATACCTCGGTCTCGCTTTTCGACTGACCTGCATGCCAAAGATCGGTGATTTTAGTAGGCATTTCTTCAATTACCCTCTTCAACTCGTTAATTGTCGAAAAATAATTCTCAATTATCCGTTGTTGATCTTCGATTTTCTTATTTTGCGCCTCAATCAATGCTGATTGAGCTGCAACTCCTTCTGTTAGCGATGCCACTTTCTTCGACAAGTCGCCGAAAGCAGCCTCCAACCTGGCACTCGACATTTTTACCGAAATATGGAATAAAATCACGGAGACTACCACTCGCGTGTCACATAGGTACGAAAAAAACTTACCTTAGTGTGATAGGTTACTTAATTATATATGAGATGATACAAAACATATGACGCTACTTTCTTAACTATTTATATATCGATATTTATTTTCTAATTATAATTTTCTAAAATTTATCGTCGAATAAATCTTTTATCTGGTAATAAATTTTTTGGACTTAGGAAGTTGGTTCTGGAAAAATGTTATTATTTCTTTCTTTCTTTACTGCGTCCGGATTTTTGTTGTATAGGTTTATTTTCATGTACAAAGGGCCTTTTTTGAATATTTCTATTCGCGGGACTGAATTAAAATAGGATGCGGTATATTTTGTGTTTTAAATGCTAACATAGAATAAAACCAAGAGAATGTAATACTCCTACTCCATGCACTGGAATGAATCACCAAAGAGGTTGTAAGGCCTATAACATGCTTGATCTACACGTTCATTCATCTAAGAAGATTAAGGAACCTTCTTTAAATTTAAACTGATTAACCGAATGACAGTTGACAGTTTCAAAATTTTAATGGCTATGTCAATAACATTCTCTTTACTTTGTATCTCCTTGCGTGAGGCTATGTGACGATCCTCATATTACGTTTCTGGTAACGAAGAAATAAATCATTGATTTTTATTTTCGTTTATGTAAAAATAAAGAATTAAAATAAATGATATAAGATAGCCTATGTTTTAATCTGGTAATTTCTAAGCATATTCGTGAAAACCGCATTTAAATCCGTCCAGTGGTTTAGGAGATGTGCGCGGACAAACAAACAAACAAACAGACAAATATTCTAAAAACTGTCCTATCGTGTTCAGCTGCTTATTTTAAGACGACCTGTGTGTTTTTTTTTGTTATCTCGCAATTACAGATTTTTTTATCTCTACGTTTTTATTATATGTATAGATTGAATTTTTGGGATCTTAAAATGCATATGTATCTAGTCACATTGTCAAAAAAAATATCGACCTTATCTACACTAATATTATAAAGAGGATAGATTTGTACCTATTTTTGTATGTTTGTAATGAATAGGCTCCGAAACTACTGAACCGATTTGAAAAATTCTTTCACTGTTGGGAAGCTGCACTATCCCCGGATGACATAGGCTATATTATATTTTGTAGCGAGGCCGAAGGCCGAGCTTACACTCGTGCGAAGCCGGGGCGGACGGCTAGTTTTGATATAAAAAAACTGGCTAAGAGCATATCGAAACACGCATATGGTAGGGTTCCGTTTTCAAAGCCATATATTCTATCACGTCAATACCTAGAAAGTCAGAGATCTTCTCGAAGACAGGAAGCTTCCTATTTTAGAACGAGAACTTGAGCGATGAAATTTAAATACACTGGAAAGGTTGCGGCCACTTTCGATACCTAATGATTTTCTGAAATTGATAAGACTATTTCTCTGGATTGGCCATCAAAATTCCTAAACGATGGAACGGCACTGTATGACTGTAATATGCTACAATCCTATCCTATCCTATTAGTGGTAGAATTATGTCAATTAAATTCACCGTATCACCGAACCCACTGAACATCGTGCAAGTACTCGTACGTATATTGTTCCCACAGGCACTGCCAGCGATAAAATTCACCAGTCTACTTGAGTCTTTTTTATCTGAAATACCTAAAACATAGCTATTACTCATAATTGGAAATTTTAACGCCAAATTGGGCGACTACTATGCATGTTGGCATCCGAAACATCGTTAGAAACTATGGTCTTGGTGTTAGTAGGAATAAAAGAGTTAACGCCTGATAGAATTTGTGGTTCATAACAATTTAGCCATTATGAATACTACATTCAAACATTACCTGAGACGCTTATTTACCTGGACAGTGGACATCCCCTGGCGACAAATGTCGTTTACAGTCTGATACATCTTAGTAACAACACACCTTGTCATCAGTCATCATCAGCTAGAAGACGTCCACTGCTGAACATAGGCCTCCCCCTTTAACCTCTACACTGAACCACATCCTGCCATCTGCATCCACTGAATGCCCGCGACTCACAATGTCGTCGGTCCATCTAGTAGGAGGCATACCTACTCTGCGTCTTCCGGTTCGTGATCTCCACGGTCTGGTGTGTTGTTACTAAGATGTACCAATCTGGTTACAACATCTGTCGCCAGGTATATCGACCACCCCGTTAGCTCAGTTGGTAGTGTACCTGCCTTCTGCGCTTGGAAGCGTGGGTTCGATTTCCACATAGGACAAACTTTCGTGTGATGAACATTTGTGTTTGTTCAATCTCTGGGTGTTAATATCTATTTAAGTATGTATTTAATAATATATATGTATGAATATCAGTCTCTGGCAGCCATATTACAAGCTTTGCTTAATTTGGGGTCAGATGACCATGTGTGCAATAATGTCCCAGATATTTATTTATTTTATATAAGCGCCTCAGGTAATGTTTGAATGTAGTATTCATAACGGTTAAGTTGTTATGAACCACAAATCCTATCAGGCGTTTACCTCTTTTATTCCTACCTATTAACACCAAGACCATCGTTTCTAACGATGTTTCGGACGCCAACATGCATAGTAGTTGCCCCCACTTCGGCGTTAAAATCTTCAATGATGAGTAATAGCTATCTTTCAGGTATCTATATCTATACATATAATCTATACATCTATCTATCTATATCTATACATATAATAAAAACGTAGAGATAAAAAATCTGTAATTTCGAGATAACAAAAAAAAAACACACACACAGGGCGTCTTAAAATAAGCAGCTGAACACGATAGGACAGTTTTTAGAATTTTTGTCTGTTTGTTTGTTTGTTTGTCCGCGCACATCTCCTAAACCACTGGACAGATTTAAATGCGGTTTTCACGAATATGCTTAGAAATTACCAGATTAAAACATAGGCTATCTTATATCATTTATTTTAATTCTTTATTTTTACATAAACGAAAATAAAAATCAATGATTTATTTCTTCGTTACCCGAAACGTAATATGAGAATCGTCATATAGCCTCAAGCAAGGAGATCCAAAGTAAAGAGAATGTTATTGACATAGCCATTAAAATTTTGAAACTGTCAACTGTCATTCAGATAATCAGTTTAAATTTAAAGAAGGTTCCTTAACTTTCTTAGATGAATGAACGTGTAGATCAAGCATGTTATAGGCCTTACAACCTCTTTGGTGATTCATTCCAGTGCATGGAGTAGGAGTATTACATTCTCTTGGTTTTATTCATATATATATGTTATTCATTCATATATATGTTAGCATTTAAAACACAAAATATACCGCATCCTATTTTAATTCAGTTCCGCGAATAGAAATATTCAAAAAAGACCCTTTGTATATGACAATAAAACTATACAACAAAATTCCGGACGCAATAAAGAAAGAAAGAAATAAAAAAAAAAAACCAGAACCAACTTCGTAAGTTTCTAACCCAAAAATGTTGTTACGAGATAAAAGATTTATTCGACGATAAATTTTAGAAAATTATAATTAGAAAATAAATATCGATATATAAATAGTTAAGAAAGTAGCGTCATAAGTTTTGTATGATCTCATATATAATTAAGTAACCTATCACACTAAGTATGTTTATTTTTTGTTTTGTAAAATTACTTCACTCTAGGTTAAGTTTGAATAGTATATATAATATTTATGTAATAGATTTAACTATACTTAAATTTATATGTTTATGTCTGTGGTCTGGTTTTGTGAACAGCCACTACATAAGTCATTGCTGCACCCTTTATGCAGGGTATATAAACTTAGCTTTTAGAAGAATACAGTGTATATTTGCAATAAGAATAAGAATATAGAAATAATTTTATTTTACTGTGATATTTTAACAGATAAATAAGTAGTTCCATTTCATGGCTTTTTAATCAAAGTATACATACAAATGCACGCGAAATAAGAAATAACTAGCCAAGAGCGTGTTAAGACAAGCATTATGTCAGGGTTCCGTGGCCAGCGAAACTGGACAGTCAAATTTCAGAGATGTATATTGTATATCATCCCGACATGACATGATATACTTTTAATGGTTTAGACAAAAAGAAAATTTCAAAACATGCTCTGCACTGTGGTCGCATTATCTTTTTGATTTAAAACTGTTGACGGTGTTATTTATTACTTTTATGCTTCTATCAACACTTCACACAGGGCGAGTTAAATTAGCAGCTGAACATGTTAAGGCAGTTTTTAGAATTTTTGTTTGTTTGTTCACGCACATCTCCTACACCCCTGGAAGAAAATGCGGACGGGTTTAAATGCGGTTTTCACGAATATGCTTAGCTATGACCAGATTAAAGTATAGGCTATGTTATTTTGCGCAAGGCCGGATTAAGGGAAGAAAAAAGGATTGAAGGTTTATATGAAAATCTACGCGTACGAAGTCGCGGGCAAAAAAACTAGTTTTAAATAAAGAAGACTCAAGTAGACTGGAGAATCTTATCGCTGGCAGTACCTGACGGAACAATATACGAGTACGTATTTGCACGATGTTCAGTGGGGACTGTGATGCGGTGAGTTTAATTGACTTCATTCTACCACTAATAGGATAGGATAGGATTGTAGCCTAGTACAGTCATACAGTGCCGTTCCATCGTTTAAGAATTGCGATGGCCAATCCAGAGAAATAGTCTTATCAATTCCAGAAAATCATTAGGTATCTGCGTCGAAGTGGCCGCAACCGTTCCAGTGTATTTAAATTTAATCGCTCAAGTTCTCGTTCTAAAACAGGAAGCTTCCTGTCTTCGAGGAAGATCTCTAACGTTCTAGGCGCTGACGCGATTATAGTGTCTTCTTAATTTGAAGCTTCTTCCAGTAGCATATTTTCCTATGGCCGGTAGTCCATTCATACCTGAATCGTATCGTATCATATCCATAATTTCAAGTTTCATGGGATGAATGTAATGTAGTAGTTTGCTTGCTTTCTACGTCGCGGTATTATAACCTCAGTGACTGGCTATAATAGTCCTTAGGTGAACCGGTTCAGTAACCACATCCTTACGTTTCAATATAGTAGATAGGTACTGATTGCTACCGCTGCCCTCCGTCAGGGTGCAGGCACTACGTCACTAGGTCCCTGTGGCTTGAATCCTCCGCTGGTTGAGCCATACTGACAGCTGCCGAGCCTGTTAATCTCTACATCTCTACATAGTATTAAATAAACGCTTTCCGCGTCTGTCTTTATTTCCGCTAACTCTAAACCATACAGCGGATTTTGAAGCGGATTTCACCATCAGTAAAAAGAAACACGGAAAGTTTATTATAATTATATAGGTATAATAAAACTTACACACGTGCGAAGCCGGGGCGGGTGGCTAGTAAATAATAATCCAGCAATATTTCACATTATAACACTCGAAAATACACAAGTTTAGGAAAATAATATGATGAGGCGATATGTGTTTTTCAAGTTTGCGCCAAAACTCCTAAGAGCCGTAACAGATGTGTAACTTGGCTGACGAACCGCAGTCTGACCAACGGAAGAGAAACAGTTTTTTTTTCTTTTTCTCCTCTCCCTTTGGTTTGACGGCGGTTCGTCATTCGTCAGCCATGTTGACGTGTCTGTTACGGCTCTAAGGTGGGTTTTAACAGTCATTTTGTACAAGTTGTGTTTTTACAATCGAAGGTTTGATTTGGATATATTACATCAATACTCATCTTCAACTATTTTAGTTCTAGGCCATTCTAAGATTTTGTTCCAGAATTTTACTTTTTAGGGTTCCGTCTAGGGTAAAATCGGTAATACGTAGGAACATACCTAGACCTACGTATGTATAAGCGTCAAACATGACATGGTTAAGGTACAGTATACTCTAAATTAAATGATCAAATAATAAATACTGGCCAAGTGCGTGTTGGTAACTAATTTTTGTTCATCACCGGTTCTCGTACGATTACAGAAGTTAAGCGACGTCGGGCTCGGTCGGTACTTGGGTGGGTGACCGCCTGGTCGAGATGTCTTTTTGCACAACTTTTTTGTACTAAATAATTTAAGTACCTAGCCTAAGGCCTTAATTGAAATCGTAGTTATTTCTTTGTGAAATCAGCTAAATAAAACCAAAGATAATTTTGTTTTAAAAGTTTTTGTATTTCATGTGTTGGTACAAAACCCTGTGCGCAAATGCCCGACTCCCACTTTGCCGTTTTATTGTTTTCTTGAGAAACAAACAAACAACGTGTTTAGGGTTCCGTACACAAAGGATTATAACGAGACCCTATTACTAAGCCTACGTTGTCTGTCTGTCCGTCCTACCGTTTAACGGCTGTATCTTTTGAACCGTAATATAGATAGCCAACTGCAATTTTCACAGAATATGTAAATAATATCAGTCAGTAAAAACTAAAGGGTCATCCCCCATACACCAAACGACTTTCGTTTTCATCATCAGACTTTCGATTACAGTTATAACCCTGTCAGGGCTAATGTTTAAAGTAGTGTACCTACGTTTTAGTGTTCCGTAGCCCGACAAGCAACCCTTATTAATTCGTTCTGTCCTTCCGTCTGTCTGTCCGTCCGTCCGATTTTTTATAACCTTCTAACTTCTATAATTATCTTGGTGTGCTGCATGAAACTTTGCAAAATGACAGTTTGAATATAGATCTCAATTTTAAATGTCTAAAAAATAATATAATATTGCATTTTAGGGGCTCTGGTACATGTGAAATGGGGTTGTATTTTATTTTTCACTGCACCTCCTTGTGTCGGGCGTCGTTGAAAAGGCCTTATAAAATGAAAGACAGGTTTTTACATCACTTTTTTATAGTCTATACTTTGCGAAATATGGCCCGCCAAAGTGGAAAAAAGTTGCATCCCTGCATTTCTAAATTATAAGATATAGAAACTTGTAACTTACAATACGAATAGGTCATACTTAAAACCTTCATTCAAAATAATTTCTAACATTATCTGTTGATGAATTTCTAAGTAATTGCGATAAAACTGTAAGAAATTCAAGGCGGTCTAGCCAAAGGCCATTGACGTTTTTGTAAAATGATGTTAGCAAAGAATGTTTTCACAATCAGTTTTCTCTAGGGTTAACCATAAAAAGTACCTATATACTATATCGGGATGATACATCTCTGAAATTTTCTCAGTCTACAGAGCTTCGTTCGTCGAATATTTCTATATCAATTTCTGAAAATAATATTATAAAATTATATAGTTTTCGTTACGGAACCCTACCTTATGCGTGTCTCGACACGCTCTTAGCCAGTTATTACATTTGATCATGTTTTTTATTTTAACCACAATTTCCCTCCACACTTCAATCAAAAATACGTCCAAATAATTTTATGTTAAATAGTGTATAGCTTCGTTTTCTACATTTGCAAATTATATAAATCTATTTTCGAGTGGGTATGGTCAAATTATATTTTTATCATAAACGCACGCTAACTAACTAGTAAGATGACTTCCTTGGTGACCGGGCTGGGTGATGAAATAAGAATCGAGTTCTACGATGGTAATAATTTATTTCGCATGGTTCAGATCGCTTGGGGGAATCACTGCTTGGTAGCGGCATCGTGCACGCTCTTCTGCACCTCCTGGGCGTGCTTCACGAACTCCTGGTACGCCGCTTGGAACTGGGGCGCCAATTTTTTGTTGGTCTCATCCATGTTCTTCGCCGCCTCTTCAGCAAGTTTCTTGCTCTCCTGTGGGGGTAGAGGGGGTGAGACTGTGCTAGATGAGGGAGTCGTTGACAACGGAAGACGAAAAGGAAGACATTTCTGCAGCTCCGTGGCCACAACACAAGCAAGGCCAAGCATGCTTCTAAGAAACTTGGTGTGATCAACAAGGCGAAACGGTACTTTACGTCAAAGGATTTTGCTTAACGAGCCGCAAGCCCGACCTCACATGGAGTAGGTACTGCTCCCATCTTTGGAACGGAGCGCCCAAGTATCAACATGAGTCTTTTGATGCATTACAGTATAGAGCTGTAAGAATAATCAAATTGTCGACGATCCCAAACTCACCGAACACCTAGAGCCACTCAACATGCGCAAAGACATTGGGTCTCTCTGTATCTTTTATCTACAACGAGGAGTAGACCAATAAACGGGATTCATACCCTAATTCTCACCCTTTAGAGGTGGAATATTTTTAAAACTGTTTCTTAGACGAGTCTCTAGTGTAATAGAAAATAATCTTATTACTTAGTAAGAATATTTTCTTCAAATTTAAACGAAATCATGATGATGATTTCGTTTTCGATTAGCCAGAAGACGTCTACTACTGAACATAGGCCTCCCCCTTAAATTTTCACATCGAACGACAGCCTGCCATATGCTTCCCTTGATGCCTGCGACTCTCACGATGTCGTCGGTCCATATAGTGGCAGGCCTACCTATGAAGCGTCTTCTGGTTCGTGGTCTCCACTCAAGAATCCACATCATTTAGTAGTTCTCCGATTTGCCACTTCACCTTGCAAATCTGAGCAAACGAAATCACTCTCGAGATATATTAGCCTATTCAATAAAACAATACACACACACACACACATACAAAGAAATATGGTCGAATTAAGAATTTCCGTTTTTCAAGATCTTGAAAATATAGAGGTGTACCTATGAGTTGATAGGTTAGATTTAATTACCGTTACGGCGTTCTGAACGGCGGCTTGGATGCGCTCCTTGACAGCGTTGGCCTGCTGCTCAACCTCTGGGTGCGACTTGCGGAGTTCCTCTGCCGTACGCTCCAAGTTGGCCTTCGTCGCCTCCAGCGTCTCCTTCACCTTGCCGCTCGCTTCCGCTATCTGCAACACACAAATTATATTACACTCGCTATAATACAGGAACAGTAATTTTTTAATTTAATAAATAAGTCTATGTTAATCCAGGGAAAAAGTTTATACCTCGTTACCAAATGTCATCCAAATCCGTTCAGCACTATCTTTCATGCTAATAATATTATTTTGATATCATATCAAAACATGCTGCTTAGTTAAGGAGAGGTGTGGTCACGTGCGAGTGTCACACGTCTCATTACCGCAACAGCAATGTTTGTAAGCATTGCCATTCAGCGTAGTAGGTCATGCCACCATTATGCTGGGTACACTGCCAACTGGTAGTGGTCTTGAGCATTTGGGCTGTCATTAGACCTTCATTAGTTTAACAGTTGGATTGCCATAGTCTAAATAGATCAGATGTTGTACGAGTATTTAGTTCAGTTGACGAAACTTTGCCCAAAAAAAGAAACCCGCTTCTTTCAGTCTCAACACGTTCGGATAAATATTACAAAGCTTCCTTTGGCAATAACTTGTGCCGTAAAATATAACGTAATGCGATAATTCTGTAAGATAGTTCACGGGTGAAATGTTGCGGTACGTATCGAATACTGAGAGATAACACGACACGCAGTGGTACAAGATTCGCGGTGTACAACATGACTCTATTTATTACAGTGAAACGTCAAACCTCATCTCTACAAACTTGGCGGGGATAAAAAGGTGTAATAGCAGGTGGGTGAAAGCATTGACTTAATAAAATAAGTAGTAGGATGAGGAAGTGGTACTGACCGCGCCCTGAAGGCTGGATGCGAAGGTGCCGAGCTGTTGCACCACGGAATCGGTGCCTTCCTTGAGCGCTTTGTTGACCTGCTCCGTGTTCTTGGAGTTGATTATCGACTTGAACTGCTCTGCGAACGTTTTCTGGAACTCAGTTGCGTGCGTCTGGATTTCTTCAAACACCGAAGGAGCGGGGGCGTCGCGTTTTACCAGCGCCGCGTGGCTCTGAAATCGAGAACAAGCATTGTTTTCATTTACAACTTTATTTTTATCCTAGTAGGTTTTTAATGAATTATCTATCCCTAAAATTCCTGAAACAATCTTCAACATTCCTTGGTCATTCGTACTTGGTTTGCATGATTACCTAAATTATAATAAAGATCATATATCTTTCACGTATTCAATAACATAAAATACTTAACAAATACCTTCGACCAATATAAAATGAATGGACGGGCCCAGTAGAAGACCATTTTTGAAGATTACAAAATGAGCGCCAGCTCTCATTTCGTTTCAGTCGGTCTCTAGCCGTAGGAAGTGAAACACGAGTCTATTGTTACGCGATAACGAAACATCTGACAAAATTATGAATTCGTATGCTTTACCGAAGTGTAAATACACAAATAAAACCGATATCTATTTTTTGTAACATATATACTGTACATTTTTATAATTAGGTGTTGAAGTATATGTCCGACGGTTTTGACTCGTTTTTACTGATCAAGTTCAATGGTTAGGGCCCGTCCATTCTTTTATTTTGGTCGAAGACAAATACATATTTAGATTTAGGTACCTATTTTATTAGGAAGTGGTGATTGATCATCATTTTCTGCCATATTTTACCGACTTCAAAAAAGAAATACAACCGAATTGGGAAGGGTTCCCAATTCGGTTGTATTTTTCAATGTTTGTTTCTTCAGAATCCCGTGATTTATGAACAATTTGGAAAAATCTTTTTTATTTGAATAAGACTTTCTTCAAAATAACTGTATTTTTTGTTATTTGGATGAACAGATCGGCAATATATTTCAGTGAAAGAGACAAATTGATATGGCTCAGCACAAGTACAAAAAAGACATAACTAGACTTTTTTGTCCGTATCGGCGTGGCCTGATTTTTGGACCTGAAATGTCAAAATCTGACGGTTCAGTGCCAAACAAAACGGGTCTGAATATTGTTTATTGCATTTTTTTGGTGATTTTATGTGATAAATGCGTGTTTCCTCTGAGAAATAATTGTAAAACAAACATTTACAATGGTTGGTTGTATCATTTTGGGCTGCAAGTACCGCAGTGAGAGAAATAACGATGAAATATCATTTCACACGTAAGTAAACATATAGAGCTTGTAATGATCACCTAAATAAATTCAGGATATCAATTCGTAAATATTTTATTCATAATTAGTCCGTTTTTTGGTCGATTTGTGGTATTTCCTATGAGTTTTATCAAAATATTTGAGAAGAATAACAATCAATGTTGTTAGTTCATAAATGAAATTACCCACCACAATTAACATAAATTATTCGTTCTGCAGGTTTCCAACTGATCCTGGCTTACGAATAAAATGGATCAGTGCTACTGGTTGTGAAAATTGGGTGCCAGGAAAACATAGTAGAATTTGTTCCAGTCATTTCAATGCCGAATCCAATATCAGAAAGGGAAAAAATATTTTTTTGAGCAACTGCAGCTGCTCAGGGTGTAATAAACACACTTAAATGTACTTAAATCAAAGAAAATATATCATCATAAATCAACATCAGCGTGATTTTGTTCAAATAAAACAAAATAATCTTTTTATCATGTCTGATTTATCGTGTGTGAAATGTGTACTGTAAATAATAAAGAGTTTTATCTAAGTATCTCATTAATTGGGATGTTATCCATAATTCCATCCATGAAAATAAATAAACTGGCCAAGTGCTCGTGCACTGAGGGTTCTGTACCGTCAAAAAATACAAAAAGTAGTGCAAATACACAACATCACGCCCAGGTATCAACCGCGCCCGACGTTGCTTAACTTGTGGGAAACAGAAATGTGTGACCGACTCGCAAGCGGCCAGTATTTATTATTTGTTGTTTTACCTTAGGGTGTGCACTATAATCCGCCAAGTTTGACGCTTGTACCGATTACCGTTTTTACACCAGAGCAAATACAAAAATACCAAAAACGTTTGTTGTATGTGTGGATGTGTACCCTCTTTAGTTTTGACTTAATTATTTTTCTTAGTTAATCCGTCGTAACATTACATATTCTGTGTAAGTTTTAACTGACGATATTACGGCGCGAAAGATACAGCCGTTTAAAGCTGTCTTACCTTTAAACGGATGGATTTGGATCTTAATATTAATTTCTTTTGTTCATAACTATTTTTCAGATACCTATCCTTCCATCTCACAAGATTTTCCAAAGTTTCCAAAATTACTCATTGAAGAGATTCACTACCCGTCATAGTAGGTATATTACCCTAACTTAAAGCAAATAATTTTAATGTGGCAACACACCTTGTTGAAGCGAGAGGCACTGAGCTAGCCACGCTCATTGAAAATCTAGGTAGTAGATAGATCTGTGTTGGATGACAATAATTATGATCATCCAAGTAACCGAATTTGCCAATTTGAAACTAATATTGAGAAGTCGGTTTTTTAAATTATAATTATTCATAAGAACATTCAAACGTAAAAATAAATAAAAGTTAACCGTTACGGGACGCGCAGCAAATTTGAAACACGACGACATAAGAGAGCGTCATGCTGTTTGCCGTCACGGCACACGAGTCAGTTTAACTGCCAAGACGCGCCAATAGATAGTTTCAATTATATTTTGTCACCATATTATGTCCACAAACCAACTAATTATATCTACGACTTAGTTCCGATGTCGTCATTAACAACTGTAATAGCAAAATTAACATGGTCAAGTAAGATTAAACGGATCATGTTCATTCATTGCGAGTTTGAGGAATCAGTGATGCCGTAAGGTACCTAAACTTATACACTGGGATGGTACCTACTATAATTATTATTATAGTAGGCACCCCATTCGCTGTTACCCCCCAAATTACCTGATTAAAATAATAAAAATTCCATAATATTAGTGATTTTACCCTAAAGTAGAAATACTGCGTTAGTGACGCAAGCGCACTCTGCTGGAGACAGCGGAACCGGGAGCACTCACCAGGGCCAGGCAGGCGACGAGTAGCAGGATCTTGGCGGCCATCGTGTGTAGAGTCGTCGGAGTGTCGAGTGAGGAGTGCGGAGCGGGGAGCGACTGTGCTTGGACTGTGCCGGGAGCTGTAACTACCGCCTTAATATACCGCCTTCCTCCCTTCCCCCCGCGCCCTGCACCCAGCTGTTTACAAACAGCGTAGGTCCGGGTCCACGGGAGCGGGCGCTGATAACGCACTACCAATGCAAAGAACCCTATCTCGTCAGCCGAGCCGGGATTCTTCCGTCAAGACCAGTCAGTCGACCCCACGCGGAATCACGCTGCTCTACATCAAAGCTGCGTGCATAAGATAGAGATGTGCACCTTTATTACGATGGTATTAAATTCAATACGAAGAGAATTATGAACTCTAAATTAAAACAATTTGTATTTAATAACCTCATAGAAATATAAATTTTACTGGCGATTTAATATTTATTTGCATTTTTTAACTTGTTAAGTAATTCATGTGAGTTACCATTATCTCAAAAACATTCTTATTAATAATAACCTTACATTGAATTTTGTCTTGCTCTCTCGTTTGCCGAGACAAAAGTTGAAAGAATGTTTTTGAGATTATGGTAACCCAGAATGATCAAATTTGTTAAACTTTGCCAGATTTGTGACTGATATAAACAGCTAATCATTTCGCTGGAGGTAATATGAAAGTGCAGACACCTATATCACAGGTTTTTAACCTAGAATAGGCATCTGAGTGTACCATAAGATATTAAATTATTGTTTGGAGGTAAGTACTTTGTGCTACAGAAATCGTTAAAATGTGTAATATTTACTGTACACGGTTTTTTTTATTTAAACTGGGCAAGTGCCTTTATTAACAAAACAAAATACAAGCTAACTAACACTTAAAAAAAACAGTTATTTCAACATCTTAGTATAAACACTACGAGCTAGCCATCACATCGATCTCGTCATGTCATAAAAATAATAATAAACGAATTAGTATTTAGCTGTTAAGGGTAGTAAAAATCATAAATCACAAGTTGAAGAATAAAAATTTAGTAAGTAAGTATGTTCAAACTAATTTTACAGGCCTGAATGGCTACAGTCATAATCAAAACACTCTTTGATACCTGTCTAACAAAAGCATAATATATTGACAGCATTGGAGACGGTTTTGGATTTGGACGAATGGAGTTAGGATGATACACTAATTCCACCAACTCTTGTGATTTGACTGCCCCGTTAGCACAGTTGGTAGTGTACCTGCTTTCTGCGCTTGGGGGCGTGGGTTCGATTCCCACATAGGACAAACATTTGTGTTTGTTATATGTCTGGGTGTTAATATCTATTGAAGTAGATATGTATTTAAAAATATGAATGTATATCAGTCTCTGGCAGCCATATTACAAGCTTTCCTTAGTTTGGGGTCAGATGACCATGTGTGCAATGTCAAAAAAAATATGTTATATGCGAAAGATTGTCTATAAGTGTGTATGTCCGCACCCTAAGAGCTGAACGTAATGAACGGATTTGAATAAAATTTGGTATGAAAATATATAATTATTTTAGTGTAGGTTTACAAACGTTATCGGTCAAACAAATAGTAAGGAATAAACCTAATGTGTTATGACGTAACCGTAGGTACCCTCCGTCGGACAATATACATTATCATTATTCTACTGGAAAAAAAAACGGATAACAATTATAATAGTTATCTTCGTCTGCGGTTTTTTCTGCTCCAGGTTTTTTTATTTTAAAGAGACGAGGTGTTAGTAAGTACTCATTGTTTTTGTTATTTAGAGTGGGTGTGATGCTCATAGTGTATAATTTTATTTATTTATTAATAGGCTTGCGTTTTATCACCAACTCGCCTGATGTTAAGCGATGATGCAGTCTACGATGGAGCACGCTTGCCTAGAAGAAACCGATTCACTCGTGATTTGAAGACACCTAGATTGTAACTATAGGGAACACCTATTCTGGCAGCGCATTCCACAGACTAGCAGTTCTCACAATAAAAATGGAATCATAGCGCTTCGTACGTGTTTTCGGAATATCAACCAAAAAGCGGTGTCGATCATTGTATGGACAACAAGGTAAACTAACCTAAGTCAAGTAATTTCGATGTTTTAGGGAGTTTGTCGTTAAATCTAGTGTTGCTATAAGTTTACATTGTATGTTTGTTGAAAGTTGACTTATAATAAAATAGTGAAGTGAGGTGCGGTCAGTGGTCCCCGGCAGAGTCGGGGTCGGCTGCCGGCGGCACCAGGGCGGCCAGGTGCTCCCGGGCGCGCGCCACCGTCGCTGCCACCTCGGCCAGCGCCGCCGCGCCGCGCTCCGTCGCGCCTGCCACTAGCTCCTGCAAATGTCACATACTCGAAATCATCATTAATCATTACACTAATCACACTAATATCATATATGTAAAGTTTGAATGTATGGATGGATGTTTGTTACTCAATCACGCAGAAACGGCTGTATGGATTTGGATGACATTTGGAATATACATTGCTTATGTCCTGGATTAACACATAGGCTACTTTTCATCATCATCATCGTCATCACCAATTTTCATCACTACATGGGTGAAACCGCGGGGCACAGTTAGTATAATATATGTGAAAGTTTGGATGGATGGATGGATAGATGGATGGATGGATGTTTGTTACCTATTCAATCACGCAAAAACGGCTGGATGGATTTGTATGAAATTTAGAATATACATTGCTTATATCCTGGATTAACACATAGGCTACCTTTCATCATCATCATCATCACTGATTTTCATAACCACGCGGGTGAAACCGCGGGGCGCAGCTAGTATAATATCATAATGTGAGTTTGGATGGATGTTTGGTACTCAATCACGAAGACGGGTGGATGGATTTGGATGAAATTTGGAATATACATTACTTATGTTCTGAATTAACACAGGCTACATTTCATCATCATCACCACGTGGGTGAAACCGTGGGGCGCAGCTAGTTACTGTATAATTACCTGTTGAGTTCGAGCGAGCAGAGCACGCGCTACTTCTAGCTTCTCTTCCAGCGCAGGCTGCAGCCGGTGGAAACGGCGGCTCGCGTGCAGGAGCACGGTGGCGGTGTGAGCTTCAAGCGCGGCCACCAGCGGCGCCAGGGCTTCCCGCGCCAGCTCCAGCCGCCGGCTCCAGGGCTCCCGCGCGTCTCCCAGCGCCGCTTGGAGAGCGGTCAGCGCGCGCTGGATCTCCGCCGCGCCTGCAGCTTCAGCTTCTGCCGCTTCAGCCTCCAACTCCACCTCAGCATCGTCCTTCGTCGCCGGTGCCCCAGCACACACACTCTGAACCAACACATCATACACTTAACTTGATTTTTCAACCATTCCCTCCAACTGTCAAACTTTACGAGTGAGGGGGACAACTTAGCTATGAGTGGACGAGTGTTTTTTGACATTTCTATGTCAATAAACCTTTACTTTACTTTAGAGTATGTACTATAATCTTTAATTATATAAATATAATTAGTTAATCCACCGTAATATTATATTTTCTGTGAAAATTTCAACTGGCTATCTATTGCGGTTCGAAAGATACAGCCGTTAAAAGGTAGGACGGACATACGGGCAGCGTAGGTAGTAATAAGGTCCCGTTTACACCCTACCCCCTCATTAATAAACTTGGAATACTCTTGTCATAGTTACGCCATGTTTTGTCTTTTTCTCACTTTAAAATGTTGAACTCGATCGAAAAAGACAAATGACGGAGTAACTATTCCAAGGCCAATCTAGGTGTATTTGGGTATGACACCCTAAAAAACTTACCCCAACAAAATTTCTAGATACATAAGTCAATTTATATGTAAAATCAAAAAGCACTCGGCAGGGCACTCACCAGAGTGATGCAAGTCAGAACCAGCAGCAGTTGAATGGAAGCCATATTGACGCGAACAAAACACTAGGTCCTGAAACATGAAATTTAAAATTAGCCGAATAACAATACATTTGCGTTTGACCGCTACCTCGCCTGATGATAAGCGATGTGGATTACGATGAAGCACTTCTGCCTAGAAGAAAACGGATTTACTTGCGATTTGAAGACATGGATTGTAACTATCGGGGTATACCCATTGAATCATGCATCCCATCTACACAGATTTCCACAGTCATTCCACAGACTAGTAGTTAGCACAATAAAAGTGCAATCAAAGTACCTAGTACGAGATTTCGGATTATCAACTATGACGCGGATTATCACCTATCAACTATGTTACCTTTTCGTGTCAACTCTGACAGTCCGATAGAAAGGCTTTTAAATGTAGGATAGATCTACATTTGATCACCAACTCGCCTGTCGTAAGCAACGGTGTGGCCTAGGATGGAACACGTTGATCTAGAAGAAATCTAGATCCGATGCCCATTCTCCGAAATAAATCCGATAAAAAACTGATAGACTAGCAACTTTAAAATTAAACATGTGTTCAAATCGCGAAAGTTTAAAAATTACTAAGAATTTTAGTCTGAACTAGGAATTTGTTGCTGATCTTCTTGCATCGCCAATCCATCCGGCATTATCATCAGAAGCCGTCTCTACATTGAAGTTTAGAGGTGAGTAGGCCGAACACATAATTTATTTAAAGTAGGTACTAAATTGTTCATTGGTGCATGACTGAGGACCGAACCGGGTGCTGTCAGATTGTAAAGCGCACAGGCTACCACTTTTGTAGTGGTAGGACTCTTTTGCAGGGGTCCACCTGGGGAAGTACCACACCTTTGCCAGTTATTCAACCGCCAAGTAGTAGTGTGCTAACACTACTGTGTTCCGGATTGAAGGGCAATGTTTCCAGCGAAATTAAAGGCACACAGATATTTGACATCTTGTATCTCGAGGTGATGAGCGCAGTGCGTTGCTATCCAGGGTTTTGAACTGTTGAAGTTCAAAATTCTGAGTTGCGTTGAGCTGTTATGGGCAAGCGTCAAGAGCCATCAGGCGAGCGACTTCGACCATCTCTTCACTGAGTATCATAAAAAAAAACTCGGGCATAATTTTTTTATGGGTGGATTAGTGTACAGGCTTTAAACTTGTCCTGGTTTAGGTACGTCATGCTCACACCAGCACCACGTGAGGTCGGTGGACCTTCACTCTCGGCTTCTATCGCTGCGCCCCAGTAACGAGCTCTCGCCTCCCGGCAGAGGGTTAATTGTGTTTACAATACACAATCTCTCTGATTACTAGCTATTTATTACTCATTACTCTCCAAGAAACGCGACTTGACCTAATAACTCATCACAGAAGCAGGGCAGGCTCCAATTTCTTAGGTACCTAAGGGCACTGTTTCTCCCATGTAGTGCCAGCTGTGGCGGTATATTCCCACCATCCATATCAAACTCCCCTTAAATAGAATTTAAATTCCCAACGTCCCAATTGCAATATGTCAATGAGGACGTTGGAAATTTGAATTTCCACCGTCCACATTGCTTCTTTTCAATGGGGACGAAGAGCATAATTATAACCTCTTATGGCAAGACTATGGGCAGATGCAAGCTACATAGCTAAACGCGCACAATTTCCCAGTTTTCCTACATTTATGCTCTGAGTCAAATTCCTCATGTGGTTGTGATCTTCACCTCCCAATGATGATCATTTGCTGTCGTTTTCCATCTTCACCGAATTGCAGTGCATCGTAGATGATGAAAACTGCTTGCTAAATTTAATTAAGTTTGTTTCAGCTGTTTGGTAGTAGCATGGCATACATTCTAGGTTAATTCTATATTGGCTAGGCGCTATTCCTATGGAGATCCCGGTGCCCTGCGTCTAGCACAGAAGTCGGCCACCAAGGGGATTTTAGTGGGTGCAATCTCACATAGCCCGGCTACACCCCAATGCAGCTGGGTATCTTTTGAAGATTTCCCCCTAATCAACAAAAAAAAAAAGGCTAGGCGCTATTATCTTCGACACTTAAATTTCAAAACTGTTTTGATGATGAATTTCTAGTGTAATTCCGCTTCTACGTCGCTTCAAGTACAATAAGGAATTTGTGATAAATATTTGTTGGTAATGTTAATTTTATTGAGTTTAATTTTGCCTAACCTGATATAAAATATTAATTACATAAATTGAAAATTAACGTAACCTGAAACAAAAAGTAATTAATTCTGAATTATTTTTAATTATAAAATTATTAAAGTAATCTGAAACAAAAATTAATTAATTCTGAAACATAAAATATATATTAATTGGAATTACATGTATTTTAATTGAATTTAAAAAAGTAATAAATTATACCCGTTTCCTTAGTGCACTTTGTCGACACGTGTTTCGCCTCTTCACGAGGCATCCTCAGGACGTGTTGACTCGTCGAGCGCTTGACCGAGAATGAGAAAGACTCATGAGAGAATGACTCATGTTTCAGAATTAATTAATTTTTGTTTCAGATTACTTTAATAATTTTATAATTAAAAATAATTCAGAATTAATTACTTTTTGTTTCAGGTTACGTTAATTTTCAATTTATGTAATTAATATTTTATATCAGGTTAGGCAAAATTAAACTCAATAAAATTAACATTACCAACAAATATTTATCACAAATTCCTTATTGTACTTGAAGCGACGTAGAAGCGGAATTACACTAGAAATTCATCATCAAAACAGTTTTGAAAATGGACTTCCGCAAAGTAACGCCTGATTCAATCAACTACTTAAATTTCAGATAAGCTGTGGTTAATGGCCAAACATAGAATTAATAAATTCAAATACAAAAAAAAAAAAAAACTAGTGGCCTGTTTGATATAATGTTTATCAATCTAAGAAACCTTCATAAAATTTGTACAAACTGGGCAAATTCGGTTACTTGGATGATCATATTCTCATCTGGGTAACAAAAATGTTCAGTTATTTTGGCTTAAAGGCCAAACTACTGAAGTCATTCTGATGAAATTTATATGGGCGATATACCAATCTGCAAGTATACATTCTCAATTAAAAAAAGCTCATAAATTCGGAGATTCATAAAGCCGGAGTTCTGAGGAAACAATAACATTAAAAACAACTGAATTGAGAACTCCCTTCTTATTTGAAGTCGGTTAAAAAGGAGTCTTATTTTCCTTGTTCCATAGAACATTTGAGATATCAAATTATTATTAAATTTATGGACTAAGTAGGTATATAGTGCAAATAAAGAAAAAAAAAACATTGCCCAATGACATCATGTCCCATAAAACAAATTCCCATTTGTTCTATAGCTACTCTACAGAAAAAAACTTTCGTATTATCTAGCATTACCGCCGCTAAGAAAATACGTCTGACAGCTTCAATAACATTGTAAAAATCGTTACGAAAACACATTTTACTGTAGTATATTTATTGGCTCCCAACCATAATATTATGTTCAAAAAGCTAGTAAAAATGCATGATCAGAAATTACTATTTTCGTTCAGCTTTTTACAAGGGTATGGCAACTGTCAAACATATTATTTCAGCGGCCGTACTTTAGTGAAATAATGTGACGTACTTTCTCTACTTCCGGGCCTTGATCATATTTTATGTAGTTTGGATTTGCCTTAAACTCGAGTTAGTACCGAAAGTCTACTAAAAACTGAAAGGGGGTGAGGTCAACAAGTATTGCACACACTGAGATATTCTTATTCGTTTTAAACGCACACTTCAATATTGAGCGGCACACAACTTCAAGCGAGATGACCAAATGAACGACCATGGAATCCCCTTGGCCGTGTTAAGTGTTAAAGGGGAAACTGAAGGTATAACACTTTCTATTATTTTTTATGAGCTTTCGGGATCCGATAGTTATGATAAGTAGATAAGATACTTGGAATCTTCATCGCCAAAACGGTAGAAGAGTATGCTGCAGTTATGATTATTTACGGGATATTTACCGTGGTAAGGTTGTGGGAGGAGCTCCCCGTGGACATGGTGCATGTAACTGCACCTAAATATCGGGAGCTCCTTCCACAAACTTACCACGGTAAATATCCCGTAAATAATCATATAACTGTAGTGAATCACCGTGATAGTTTAAAATCAGATTATGCTGGATTATCCCTGCGGAAAAACTAACTATTATGGCGTGTAGGTACTTGCGCGAATGAAAGCCCGTGGCGGCTGCTCTGGGAGGTACACACGAGTCTTTTCGAGACGTTACTCCTGGTTCTAGAGGTTCCGGTTTCCGAAGAACGGTGATGCTACGAGATGATGCTGACAAAGTGTGCGCTGTCCAGTAGATGTCCACCGAATGCCGCCTGTCGCGCCACCCGTCTGGTAATACCGCTGCGCAATGCTATTGTCTCATTGTAAGACGTTTTAGGCAGACTTTATTATTACCACCAACCATTACTCTACAAGTTTATGCAAATAGATATACAGCACACCTACATACAGTACATGTAGGTACGTGTAATTGAACGGATTTCGAATAGTGACACATAGATACGCGAAATGACACTTAAGCAAAATGACACAAAGGTTTTAACTTTGGACACCGTGATCAGTTACGGAAACTATTTTATTCTTATGTTTCTATTTCTTGTAGCGACGGATACCGGGATCAGCGGGTAGAATATAATATTATAATTTGTTTCGTCATGGGAAATGGATCACGGTATCAGGATCAGTCTGATCATGGGATCCGTGTAGGCAAACCTTTAATGACAGGATAGCTACAAAAACAATGTCAATACAGACAAAGATGTTAATACTGTTTTAAACTACCACGGTTGTACAGTTATATGATTACTAAGACTTGCTATGACTAAGAAAGAGGGTAGATCGTTTTGTCTGCACCTAACTTTAAACTTTTCGACCAACCACCCGCATTCTTCAGTCTTCCCGTGAACATGGTGCATGTAACTGCGCCGAAATATGGGGAGCTCCTTCCACAACCATACCACGGTAAATATCCCGTAAATAATAATCATATAACTGTAAAGATGTTAATTACATGCTGAGGTAGGAACGGTATTCGTGACACACTAAAAATTTATCTCTTCTGTGTTTGGGACTCATAATATAACTAAATGTTTTTTTTTACTTTTATTGTTACAAAATATACAATTCTGTATACAAATTACAGATTTTAATGTTTTGCGTAGTTGAAATTTTTCGTAGTTTTCTTTTGGTGTACTTACGTGTCATTTTGCGCATGTCATTCAGAGTGGATAAAATGTGTCATTGTGCGTGAAATTCTTTTACATTATTTCCATTCGTTTACTTGCATGAAACATTTTCTTTTAATATTTCACTAAAGTATGTAGTGTAGCAGGATGTCGTTCAGTGTGGAGGTTAAAGGGGGAGTTCAGCAGTGGACGTATTTTGGCTGATGATGATGATGATGTAGAGTATATACTGCTACAGTATTACGTTAAAAAACTAGTGAAAGTGATCAGAATTCATATGGCTTTATTGCGATTTTTACAATGCATTTGCAGCTGTTAGAGCAAATAAATAGTTGGACCAAGTTTAGAACTAATGGAGATGTTTTTCCTATCCGATCGTCAACACAGCCTGTCGCCATTATATCGACGTAACTTTCCGCATTTTGAGTAAGTTTTCTTTGAATAAATGTAAATTCGGATTTCAGAATAAGTTCAGTTCGACGGTAGAGTTACTTACTAAGTTCTTACCTGTTATACTTCCGTATTTATAACAGGTAAATGTAAATTCATATTTCTGAATAAGTTCCGTTCCAAAAGAGGTACCTACCAAGTTCTCAACCTGTTATACAGAACGATGGCATTAAGCCCAAAATTATTGTTCTCTTCATTTCGAAGAATTTACTATTCTTCGAAAAAGAGCAACCAAAAATCAAGTCTGTTTCATAAAAACCAGTCATTTACATTCAACTAAATATATCTAACTAGCCGTCCGCCCCGGCTTCGCACGGGTGTAAGCTCGGCCTTCGGCCTCGCTACAAAATATAATATAGCCTATGTCACCCGGGGATAGTGTAGCTTCCCAACAGTGAAAGAATTTTTCAAATCGGTTCAGTAGTTTCGGAGCCTATTCATTACAAACATACAAACATACAAAAATAGGTACAAATCTTTCCTCTTTATAATATTAGTGTAGATTAAGGAATGGGACTCGGAGGGAAATAATTCTCGCAGTTTAAAAAAATAATCTTAATCACTAATCCTGAAGATCCTGGTAAGGATAATGGGACAACCCATAAAAAAATATTGCGTTGTCTTGATAAGTGTGCAAAGTTGCGCCATTCGACTCATTAATAACGAAGCGCTGGTTAAAAAGATGTCGCACAGCCTTCGGCATAGGCGGAGGGTAGCTTTTCTGTCAATTTTCTATCGCCTTCATTATGGAAAATGTGCACAAGAGCTGTTCAGGCTGATCCCGTCATCCAATTTTCGCCATAGATCATCGAGGAGGTCATTCCATCCTTACATCGTGAACTTTGGTAAAGTCCGTACGCAGCGTTTTCAAAAATTTTTCTTGGAATGCGCTCCCTGCCTCGGTGTTCCCTATGAATTACAACCTGGGTCTCTTCAAGACAAGAGTGAATAGGCACCTCATGGGCAAGCGTGTCCCATCTTAGACCGCATCGTCGCTTACCATCAGGTGAGTTGTGGTCAAACGATAGCCCATTTCATAATTTTTAAAAAAAGTTTCAAATCAAACTTCCGTTAAAGTTAAATGATTATTTACGGGATATTTACCGTGGTAAGGTTGTGGAATGAGCTCCCGATATTCTTCTCCCGTTCTCCGTGTCTTCCCGTGAACATGGTGCATGTAACTGCGCCGAAATATCGGGAGCTCCTTCCACAACCTTACCACGGTAAATATCCCGTAAATAATCATTTAACTTTAGTGAACAACCGTGATAGTTTAAAACAGTGTCAAACTTCCGTTGTTTTGAAAGGGGTAAAAATCACGTTCAAAGATTTCGTTACATAGATATACTAAGCTAATAAAAGCGTGTTAAAAAAGACGGAGAGCTCCAGGTTGTTGGGAAACTAGAACTAGGTAAAAGTTGTAGTAACTACTAGTTTTATTATTAACTACGACTGATATTACTCACGTATGTAAATAAGAAGTATTGCATATTTTTTTATGATACTTGGTGACGAGACGAGCGAAGTCGCTCGCCTGATGGCTCTTCACGCTTGCCCATAACAGCACAACGCCACTCAGAATTTTGAACTTCAACAGCTCAAAACCCTGGATGGCAATGCACTGCGCTCGTCACCCCGAGAATAAGATGTCAAATCTCTAAGTGCCCTGTAATTTCGCTGGAAACATTGCCCTTCAATCCGGAACACAGTAGTGGACTAGGTACCTAAAAAGGAGAGTTGAATTGCGGAAATGTTCATGCGATCCTTAATTATTTATTGTCCCTGCAAACGTGTGAGTAGGTAGGACTTATGTGTTGAATAATACTATTACATTGTTATTGGTTGTTGTTATCAGTACGTAGTGGTGTTTATTTTCCGCGTAGCGACTGCAACCAATCAGAATCTTAGTGCTTGTATTTCACGGTGCCCGGACAAAGGTTATTTAGGAAACTACTCGTACGATTTTGATGAAACTTGGTAAATAGGTTTCCAATAGGACTTATTTTTTTTTGAAAAAACTTTTTCAATTGAAAAAGTAGATCATATATATAAATGTAAATGTGTGTAATATTTTTAAATCTAACGTTGACATATTGAATATAGAGTTACTGATACATTATAAATTTTATTGATAGATAAATACGTAATAATTTATTTATTTATTTATTAAACACTCACCTTGAATGGGCATTACAGTTTTCCAAATGACCCTTTCAAGGTTCGTAACCATGTGTTAAAAAGAAAAACTAAAAATAACAGACCTTAATTAAAACATTGAACATAATCCTAGGAAAAAATATATATGATATAGATGTCAACACTGTACAGGTAGGTAAGTAAGTGACGGTGCTGCTCATGGACGCAGGTCACATCGCTCCGGGGCGCGGCGGCGTGGGCGCAGCCGCATTAACATGCAATCTTAAATATCTGATCTGTAAGTGCGAAGTCGAACTATGATTTTCATGAGCTGCACAGCATACATGAGCGTAAAGTTAGTATCAAAAAGACCAGAACCTAAACTGAGTTCACTGGAATTAACTCGAAGGCTGGCGTAATTCCTGGCATGAGCTTGCAGGCTAAACAGAGGATTGAGTGTGTAAACCTTTTTTTTTGTTGACGGGGGGAAATCTGCATTGGGGTGTAACCGGGCCTTGTGAGACTGAGATTGCACCCACTAAAACCCCCTCGATAGCCGACTTCTGTGCGGTGACCTTCTGCACTCTGCCTATCAATCTTAAAGTGTGAAAACACATCAATATAATATTTATTAATAACTTTTTTTTTTAATGATGGCTCTTCACGCTTGCCCATAACAGCTCAACGCCACTCATAATTTTGAACTTCAACAGTTTAAAACCCTGGACGGCAATGCACTGGGCTCGTCACCCCGAGATATAGGTAAGATATCAAATCTTTGTGTGCCCTGTAATTTCGCTGGAAACATTGCCCTTCAATCCGGAACACAGTAGTGTTTGCACACTATTGCTTGGCAGTTGAATAACTGGCAAAGGTGTGGTACTTCCCCAGGCGGACCCCTGCAAAAGATACCTATAAATACAAAAATTACAAATCCAATTTAAAAATTGCTAATTACGCAATTTCGTTTACTTGCGCGACATATTTTTCCAAATATTTCGATTTAAAAACCAAATTACTATTATATTCGATGAAATTTCTATGAGACAAAGCTGAAAGTAAATCCTCTCAAATAAAATTAGGTTTCCAATTCGGTATATAAATGCAGTTCTGAGGTAACAAACATTGAAAAAAAAAAAACTATTTGGAAACCCCCTCCTTTTTTGAAGTCAGCTAAAATAGTAATGAGTTTTCTCTTCTGTAGTGATAGGACTCTTTTGCAGGGGTCCGCCTGGGGAAATACCACACCTTTTCCAGTCATTCAACCGCCAAGCAGTAGTGTGCAAACACTACTGTGTTCCGTATTGAAGGGCAATGTTTCCAGCGAAATTACAGGGCACATAGAGATTTAACATCTTATCTCGGGGTGACGAGCGCAGTGCATTGCCATCAGGGTTTTGAACTGTTGAAGTTCAAAATTCTGAGTGGCGTTCTGCTGTATGGGTAAGCGTGAAGAGCCATCAGCCGAGCGACTTCGCTGGTCTCGTCACTCAGTATCATTAAAAAAAAAACTACCTACGGTGGTACCAGGTAGTATATCAAGGTCAGGTAACGATCCTTTTTTCTTTTAAGAAAAGATAATGAAACAAAACCTTACAATAGAAGACTCTCTCTATTATCTACTCACGGGTTTATATAGAGATTAAAATAAGTACATACCTCGTTTAGTAAATAGTTATGTTCAAGTAATGGGGCTCTGGGTTGTGGCACCATCGTGAAATAAATAGGTCAATTGCGTGTCGGGCTCGTGCACTGAGGGTTCCGTACCATCACAAAATACAATAACCGGCCAAGTGTGAGTAGGAGTCGCGCACGAAGGGTTCCGTACCATTATCTATAAAAACGGCAAAAAATCACGTTTATTGTATGGGAGCCCCCTTAAAATATTTATTTTATTCTATTTTCTAGTATTTATTGTTATAGCGGCAACAGAAATACATTTGTGAAAATTTCAACTGTCTAACTATAACGGTTCATGATATACAGCCTGGTGACAGACGGACAGACGGACGGACAGACGGACGGACAGCAGAGTCTTAGTAATAGGGTCCCGTTTTACCCTTTGGGTACGGAACCCTAAAAAACGGGTCTAAACGGTCGGATTACCTACTAAGCCAGTGGTTAGTGGTCAATTGTTGATCAGGTAGTAAAATTACCGTATCTTTCAAAGTGGGCATGCGGGCAGCCATCACAGTAGGATTTAATTAGGATTTATATGACCTTCTCAGGGCCGGATTTAGGGAAGGGCAACCGGGACTACAGCCCCATGGCCTCCAAAAAAGAGGGGCCCCCACAATAAAGACTTCGGAAGAAAAACAGACCAGTAAACACTAGTAAACCAGGAAGGCCTCCACTCCTTTGTTGCCCCGAGGTCTCCAGACCTCTAAATCCGGCATTGGACCTTCTTTTGGCTTAGTACACCCCAAGCTTCTATTAGCCCTTGTGTAGGTAAACTCAGGTATTTTATTCATAAAATACAACATCCGTCCGTTAGTAAATCACTGCATAATGACGAATACTACTTCCATTGTCCATTGATCAACCTTGAATGTATTATTTTAGTCAGAATCTATTTGAATTCACAAGCACTTATATTAGTTCTAGTTGTTAGTCATTTCACGTAGGTGCCTATCTGTAATTTTTGTGTAGCGTTCATGTTAAGAACCCGCTTTCTGCCGAAGTAATTTTTTTCGCACATTTTTGAAGACAAACATTACCGAGTGGAAATTATATAATTCTCGCAGTTTAAAAAACTTAAAGACACGCTTTAAAATCACCAATCCTGAAGGTTCTGGTAAGCATAATGGGACAAACTATTTAAATTATTACATCGGTCCTTAATAAGTGTGCAAAGTTTCAAATCAATCCGTCGTTTTGAAATGGGTGAAAATCACGTTCAAAGATTCCGTTACATAGATACATACCAAGCTAATGAAAGCGTGTTTAATAAATAGCATTGCCAGTGATTCAAACCAATTTTCATGTCGGATTTTTTTTTACGGCGGAGATCGAAACATATTCGTTATTTTTTTTATTTTTAAAGCTAATATCAGCCTAAGTAAAACAGAATTATAATGCACTAGTCGCGCCCCACGGCTTCGCATCCGTTGAAATAGTATTTTTTTAATACCTTTTTTTTTCTGAAATTGTACATTCACGTTTAGTTTGGATGACAGTGTATGGTGAGCTACGATAAGTGACGTCGGTCAGAATACAATATGGCCAAAAATATAATAATTCTCAAATATTGCGTACCATGTAATTTTATACACCCCCAAGATAATTATGGCCAATTGAAAGGGTTTTCTGAGAAGAAAACAAAAAAAACTTGTATTCAAATTTTTTACTAAAATAATATTTATTTTTATTAAGTTTTTGCATTTTTAGGTAAACTTACAGCCTAATATTATATAACTTAAAAAGTTTATTTGGTGACAGGGCCAATTACAATATTATTATAGTCAAGGATCCATATATAATAGACTAGCCGTCCGCCCCGGCTTCGCACGAGTGTAAGCTCGGCCTTCGGCCTCGCTACAAAATATAATAATCTAATATAACTATCCCCGGGTGACATAGGCTATATTATAGCCTATGTCACCCGGGGATAGTGTAGCTTCCCAACAGTGAAAGAATTTTTCAAATCGGTTCAGTAGTTTCGGAGCCTATTCATTACAAACATACAAAAATAGGTACAAATCTTTCCTCTTTATAATAATAGGTCGGGGAAAAAGTCTTTTCGTATTTTGTATGTATAAAGTTGTAGTAAAAATCTCATCGGTTGTACTGTTTGTATCTGGCTGGTTTTGATACCATTAAAAATATGACATTTTAAAAAAGGAATACAAAAAGTAAAAAGCAATTTCCCGCCATTTTTCAATTGTTTTTTTGTTCGATAAAATGAGTGAATCTAACGAAGAAATTCGATATATTGTGAAATTTTATTACAAAAAACTGAAAAATGCGACACAAGCCGCGAATAAAATTTGTGACATTTATGGACCTAATGCAGTGTCATCAAGAGTAGCACAATGTTGGTTCAAGCATTTTCAGTCCAGGAATTTTGATGTCAAAGATGCAGCTCGCTCTGGTCGCCCTGTTACGGATAAAGTCGATGCCATTTCTGAAAAAGTGGACCAAGATCGGCATATTAGTAGTTACAACGTAGCTGAAGACCTGGGGATTGACCACAAAACAGTTTTGACCCATTTGAAAATAACTGGGTATACAAAAAAACTCGATATTTGGGTGCCACACCAGCTCACTGAAAGAAACCAAATGAATCATGTACTCATTTGCGATTCTCTATTGAAACGTAAAGAAACCGAACCGTTTTTGAAAAGATTGATCACTGGTGATGCAAAATGGATCACCTACGACAAGAATGTGCGCAAACGATCATGGTCAAAGGGCAGTGAAGCACCACGGACTGTAGCGAAACCCAGATTAACACGTAATAAGGTGATGCTGTGTGTATGATGGGATTGGAAGGGCATCGTTCATTATGAGCATTTACCGCCGGGCAAAACCATCGATTCGGATCTCTACTGCCAACAGCAGATGAGACTCAAACAAGAAATTGAGAAAAAACGGCCGGAATTGATCAACATAAAGAGTGTGGTCTTTCATCATGATAACGCCAGACCGCACACATCTTTGGCCACTCAGCAAAAATTTAGAGAGCTTGGTTAGGAAGTGTTAATGCATCCACCACATAGCCCTGACCTTGCACCCTCAGATTTCCACCTGTTTCGATCTCTTCAGAATTCTTTGGGTAGTGTTAGATTAACATCAAGAGAGGACTGTCAAAACTACTTGTTGCATTTTATTGATCAGAATTCCCAAAATTTCTACAGCAACGGGGTCATGTCACTACCTAAAAGATGGCAACAAGTTATCGAACAAAATGGTACATATATATTATAATTAAATGTAATTAAACTTGAAAAAAATATGTCTTGAATTTGTTTATAAAATACGAAGAAACTTTTTCCCCGACCTTATATTAGTGTAGATTACTATCCATTTATACTAGATACTCTAAAGTTAAGGCAGTAGTAATTTTTAAACTTTCGCGATTCGAACACATGTTTTCATATTTATCGGGACTTATCGCGCACTATAGGCAGTTTAAGGCAGTGTTTGTTTTGCGCCACTTAAATAGTTATAGGTCTACTTACGTAGTAAGCGAGTCATGAAGAGCGTGTTTGTAACGGGTAAACGTTATTTTCTTTGTGTATTTCGGTGAAACTGCTCTCACATGTCTTGAGATGATGGCACTTGACAGCAACCTTACAATGGTGTAACTGGTTACTCTGAATCACGGAATAGGGAAGGGGGTATTCCGTGATCAGAATCAACGAAGTTGAGAGTTGCTTTATTTTTATTTATTTTATTTATTCAGCTATATCTGACCTTTTGGCTTGCGTTTGACCGCCAACTCGCCTGATGTTAAGCGCGATGCTGTCTACGATGCAGCACGATTGCCCGAAAACCGATTCACTCGAGATTTGAAGATATTAGATTTCGATTTCGATTCACTTTTACGGGTACTGGAGCCTTTCACATTGCATGTGGTTCAGATCACGGTGTGAATCGCCCACTTTTTTTTTATAAATATGTACTTGCGGTTCGAATGGACCTGAGGGTCTATGCGAACATATTTATATATTTCCTAGTGCTGTTGCCCGCGACTTCGTACTCGTAGGTTTTCATATAAACTTTCAACCCTTTTCGGCCCTTGCGCAAAATAACACAGCATATATATACTTCTGGTATCTATTTTTCTGGTACTTCTGGTCATAGCTGAGCATATTTGCGAAAACCACATTTAAATCCGTCCAGTGGTTTAGGAGATATGCGTGGACAAACAAACAAACAGACAAAAATTCTAAAAACTGTCTTAATTGTTCAGTTGCTTATTTTAAGACAAACCTGTGTGTGATTTTTTTAAATCTTGGAATTAAAGATTTTTGTATCTACATTTTTATAATATGTATAGATACTTAGAATAGATATAGATTGAGTAAATCGCACCTCTATCAAAAGATTGCAAAAAAATTAGAGAATTTAAAGTTTTATTTTTGTACTGAAAGAAAAACTATTGAAACTTGAAGCAACACTGAACTAACTGATAGTTCACATGCAAAAAGGGCGGCAAGGTGGTGGTGGTGGTGGCAGAATACATCTGTATTCTGAGATTTGTCTATGGTTCGACTAAAGGCATTACTAAGCCTGATTTAGGCCTGATGCGTTCGTACTCGCTGCACCACCTTACTATATCCTTGTTTTTTAATCTGAGCTGTTACCCTAGTCAGATATAAAAAATGCCAGGTTTTTGAACGAAAGATTGTAGCTGGTAGCCAACTTTTTTTTTTGCATGTGTCAGCGAAAATCACTTGGACCAAGTATACCATTCGTACTTTACCTAGGTATCAAGTGAGTAATGAAAACAACATTTATGAAGCATAATAGTCAATTAGCAAATTGTTTGCTTGCGATAACACTAATCAAGTAAGTAATAAGTTATTTTCCTAATAGTGTGCAAACAACGGGCCTCATTAGAAGCAGGGAGAGATAAGAGGGACGATGTAGGTATGCTCAAGGGAGATATAATTAGTTTTCATAGAAGACATAGTTCCACAAATCACGACACTCGAGTATAGAGACACTAAGGCTCTTCGTGCACAACGCTGCGCAAATCTTCGATTTTCGACGATTTTAGTCTCCAAGTGACTACCGTCAATGTCAATGGATTTATATGGCGGTAGTAGCTTGGAGACTAAAATCGTCGAGTATCGAAGATTTGCGTAGCGTTGTGTACGAAGGGCCTTACTCAGAAGGGAATGACGGGGCTCAGGTTTGACCACGACGGCGGTGATGGTCGGTTTACATCAGAAGTCTCCAAACATTTCTGACTCATTACTACTCACTCTGTTTTTGGTAGACGCCTGATTTCATTTTGTTACCTCAGAACTTTCGACTGGGTTGACTGGGGACTGGGGAACCGATTTTGATGATTCTTTTTTTATTTGAAAGCTAGTGCTTCCCGTGTGGTCCCATTTTAATTTGGTCCAGTTCTAAAGTCGGTTTTTCATATCAATAATTATGTAGGGACGGTGTGATTCAAAGAGGCAGGTCAGCAAACACTAGCTTTTAATGTAGCTATTTAGTTGTGGTTCAGCAACCTTAAAATACTCCAAATGCTACCCTATCTTCCCCATCGGTAAATCGGTAATTTTATATCGCCTTAAGTAAAACCTTGACTTTGGACCTGTGCTTGTAAACTTTAATCCGACTTATTTGACTCACAGAGTCATTAGATATCGATTTATCAGCTAACTAGCATTATTAAAACAACGTTTGGTAGATAACGGTATTTATTGACAAGAAATCATAATTGTAATTATGAAACTAACATAATTAGCTACACTAAATCAAATGAACAGTTACATTCTTTGCTAAATATCTTAATCGCATCTCACAACGTCTCTTAATATCGACACTTGAATATGAAACAACAATGTAGATTAAATACTTCGTAATCAAACTGTTAGTGACTGCATTATGTGGTATGAGCTTCCTGCGGCATTCCGAGTAACTATAACATGGGGATATGGGGTAGAGGCATCAAAAACCCGTTACCGATCTCTTAGGACTCTATATTTGACTGCCCCGGTGGCTCAGTTGGTAGTGAACCTAACTTCTGTGCTTGGGGGCGTGGGTTCGATTCCCATCTAGGACAAACATTTGTGTGATGAACATTTGTGTTTGTTCTATGTCTGGGTGTTAATATCTATTTAAGTATGTATTTAAAAATATATATGTACGTATATCAGTCTCTGGCAGCCATATTACAAGCTTTGCTTAGTTTGGGGTCAGATGACCGTGTGTGCAAAAATGTCCCAGATATTTATTATTTATTTTATTAGTTGCCCTTTTGAGGAAACTGTAAGTTAAAACTTTAGCGATTTGAAGAAATGTTTTATTTGCCTATTGAGATTTGATGAGGTATATAAATAGATGGAAGTCTTCAATCAGCATACGACCACGGCTATTGTAAGATGGCCGAAACGTCGAGCAAGAAGTAACCTCTATTTTACAAATGCCCTGTATGGGACAAATTATGAACTGAGGTTTAAACCAGTCTCAACCGATTGACAGATGAAATTTTGCATACCTACAGGGCATACTTATGTAAGTTCGGTGAAAATTCAATGTTATGGTACCATCACCAGATGATAGAGACAGAAGGTGGCCAAAGGAACTCCTACGAAACGACGTAACCCCGTCGAGTTTTGGTTCGTTGGATTTGTCTTCCCAAGCACTTTGGTCCTAGATGATGACCAGGGTCCTGATGAAGGAGTCGGAGGGTGGCCATATCTACCTTCTTGATATGGGTATCAAATGAAAGGGTTTGCTGAGAAGAATACGAAAAGATTGTTTAAAAAAAAAGTTTTTTTGTTTTATTTATTAACTAGTGCTGTTGCCCGCGACTTCGTACGCGTAGATTTTCATAATATAAACTTTCAACCCTTTTTTCTTTCCTTAATCCGGCCCTTGCGCAAAATAACATAGCCTATACTTCAATCTGGTCATAGCTAAGCATATTCGTGAAAACTGCATTTAAATCCGCCCAGTTATTTAGATGTGCGTGGAAAGACAAACAAACAGACAAAAATTCTAAAAACCGTCTTATCGTGTTCTGCTCAGGTTCAGCTGCTTATTTTAAGACGCCCTGTGTATTTTTTACGATACCTCGCAATTAAATATTGTTTTATCTCTACGTTTTTATTATATTTATAGACTTATTAACTAAACAATGATGCTGCACGGTCAGTCCCGATCGGCAATTAAAGCACCTCATATTGTAGCTTCTCGGAGCTCATCCCACATTATAAGGCAATTGTGAACTTACACTATAGTAAAGTTAATAATCGAGCGCACAGAAGAGTGCGACGCCGCGCTTGATCCAGTGCGCCTGGGGCTTGTGCGTGGCGAGCTCTATCGTCATCACGTAGTTGGTAGAGTGGCCGGTCGTGGACAGGGTGCCGGCGCGGACTACGACAGAATTGAACAACTTTTAGAGATATCACAGCGGGCAACACGAACTGTGTTTTTTAAAGTTTCGTACCAAAAGGGTGTAAACAGGACCCTATTATAAAGTCTACACTGTCTGCCTGTCTGTCCGTCTGTCTACCTTTTAACGGCCGTATCTTTCGAACCGTAATAGACGGCCAGTTGAAATATTCACAGAATATGTAATAATCCGCCGCAATCACACTTCACACTAATATCATATACGAGTATGTGAAAGTTTCGATGGATGTTTGTTACTCAATCACGCAGAAACAGCTGGATGAATTTGGATGAAATTTGGAATATACATTGCTTATGTCCTGGATTAACGCATAGGCTACTTTTTATCATCATCATCACCGAATTTCATTACCACGCGGGTGAAACCGCGGGGCGCAGCTGGTATCATATAATATACTAGCCGTCCGCCCCGGCTTCGCACAGGTGTAAGCTCGGCCTTCGGCCTCGCTACAAAATATAATATAGCCTATGTCACCTGGGGATAGTGGAGCTTCCCAACAGTGAAAGAATTTTTCAAATCGGTTCAGTAGTTTCGGAGCCTATTCATTACAAACATACAAACATACAAAAATAGGTACAAATCCTTCCTCTTTATAATATTAGTGTAGATGATACTAGCTGCGCCCCGCGGTTATGTGAAAGTGTGGATGGATGGATGGATGGATGTATGTTTGTTACTCAATCATGCAGAAACGCCTGGATGGATTTGGATGAAATTTGAAATATTGCTTATGTCCTGGATTAACACATAGGCTACTTTTCATCATCATCACTGATTTACATCACCACGCGATTGAAACCGCCGGGCGCAGCTAGTATTACATATTCTGTGAAAATTTCAACTGCCTATCTACTCGTATTACGGGTCGAAAGATGCAGTCGTTTAAAGGTAGGACGGATAGACAGACAGCATAGGCTCAGTAATAGGGTCCCATTTTTACCTTTTGAATACAGAACGCTAAAGAGAAAATCAAATGCGTGAGCGAGATCGCTACACCCGGTTTTCTGGCTCTTAATAGGTAAGTACATACCCAGCGTCTTGTAAGTAGGACATTCGTAGAGGCCTTGAAGCAGCTTGTGATTCTGTTCTGGTTTCATGTAGATTATCGCCATATCTGTATGAAGAGAGGTCAAACTTAGGTACACCCCAACTAATACTGTTTTACAAACGTACTAATTGTATGTTAAAATAAATAAATAAATTAGGCTCTAAAGATAGGCAGCCGGACCTAAACCCGACAAATACACTTATTTTTTATCGATTACGTAATTCATTCTTTTGTGTATTCTGTAAAATTACGGAAAATGTATTTTCATCGGCTTTTCTTCCGGAGCTCCTCAATGACAAGTTGGTCACTTCTAAATTTTTTGATCGAAGGTTGGTCACCTTACGCGGTATTTCCGAGAAGCTACAACATGGGGTTCTTCAAAAGGCGAGTTAATACAGTCTTAAAGGGTCGGCAACGTATGATGCCTCTGGAGTTACAAGTATCCATAGATGATGGTGACTGCTTACCATCCAGGCAGCCCGTTTGATTGTTTGGCACCAACGGCATAAAAAAAATAAGCCCGAACACGAGGTAGCTGCTGAACCCATTGAGGAGTTCTCCCCTGACCGTCTTCCGGATCCATCATTGAACTACGTAAAGATGTGCCAGGTTTCAACAAATTCACAACATTCATGCGATCAGTGGCGTAGCTATCGGAGTGCTATGCGGTGCCGTGCACCGGGGCCCTCAAGCTCAGGGAGCCCTCGGACCCTGACCAGCAAACCTCAACTGAACTTGTGAAAAAAAATCCCTTCATACACACAAGTCATGTAGTAAGTAGCTTAGAGTATAATAAAGAGCTGATGATAGCTTTGTACCTAGTTTTTATATTTCTACTTGATAAAACCTAACCCTGTTAGATAGGGCCCCATTTTTTGCACCAGTGCCTTTGGTTACCTACCCAGCTACGGCCACTGCATATGATGAACATTTGTGTTTGTTCTACTATATAGAAACTCTTTATTGTGCACACTAGAAATAAAAAGTGCAGATAAAGAAACTTAGGAGCTAGTGCCACAAGTGGCGGATTTATCGGTAAATACGAACTCTTCCAGTCAACCACTAGATGGATAGACCGTACAGTGACAGAAGTAAAGTCAGTAAAGGAACTGACCAGTGTACAGGTCCTTAGGGCGGCTCTCTTCCAGGGTCATGTCTCCCGTGTTCCAGCGCGCACCCTCTAGGAATAGCCCTCTGACACAGCAGCCGTCGTCAGGTTTTTTGGGCGGCGGACCACCTAGGGGCTGAACAGACAAAAACTTCAGTTATACCAATGACTGTTTCAAAAGGGAGAAGACGCGTGACATCCAAGCATTGTAGTACTTGAAGTAGTGTAGGAGGGAAAATTTGGGAATGCTATTTTTTAATTTGGAATCATTTTATTTTTAAATACACAAACCTATTACAAAATAGTTATCAATATAAAAAACCGACATCATAACATAAAAATGACAGAGCTGGACCAAATTGAAATGAAACCACACGGGAAGCACCGGCTTTCAAATAAAAAAAGAATCATCAAAATCGGTGCACCCAGTCGAAAGTTCTGAGATAACAAAGCTTAAAAAACAATCGATTTGAGAACCTCCTCCTTTTTGGAAGTCGGTTAAAACTAAACCTACAATTGAACGATGTATCTTGTAATCAAGCTATTAAGTACCTCAAAGGTATAAGCCACGGTGTCGATAGCGATGATGTGTTTCCGTGCGTAGTTCTGCAGCGCGCCGGTGAGGAAGGCCTGCGGGAAGTAGAAGCCCGAAATCCAGAACACCTTCGGGATGCCCTTGTCTGCCCATTCTTGCATGAACGATACTCGCAGCAGCAGGTCTTTCACCCACGACGCTGTAAAACAACTCACTAGATTAATAAGCTAACGAACTGGTATGAAACACCATGACATTTAATTTCGTAATTTTTTTCTTCCATTCGAAACGAAAATATTTAAACTAAGACTTTAAATCTTCATTATCAGCCAGAACACGTCAACTGCTGAACATAGGCCTCCCCCTTTAACCTCCACACAGAACGACATCCTGCCATCTGCATCCACTGGATGCCCGCGACTCTCACAATGTCGTCGGTCCATCTAGAGGGAGACTTACCTACGCTGCGTCTTCCGGTTCGTGGTCTCCACTCAAGAACCTTTCTTCCCCAGAAGTTAAATACTTAGCAATAAATTTCTGCAGCTTCATAATGACAAGGAATACTGGGGCTCTACCAAAACTTAGCTAAAACATTAAACGCTTATTTGTATAGGATCTTTACTAGCTGATTTAGATAATTTCTTCAGGATTATATTTTTTTTACTTAGCCCGTTATTTTCAACAAATCTAACACCTGTTCACATGCATTGGGCAAGCATGGTGGCTTACGTTCCATCCTCTCTTTCTGAGAGAAGGCCTGTATCCCAGCAGTGGGTACATGATTGGCTTTGGGGCTCAGATCTTTCAAGCAAGAGAGATATGGTAAGGTAGCGCGGCGGGTGCGAACTCATCCAGGCTAAACTTCAGTCTAAATGAGTCTCGATGCCTTGAGTCGCATTAACCCTGCAGATGACCTTTCCGTCTTGCCGACCTTTTAACCGAGTTCCAAAGAGGAGGAGGTTCTCAATTCGTTTTTTAATGTTTGTTTCCTAAGAACTTTCGACTGGGTGAACCGATTTTTAACATTCTTTTTTAATTTGAAAGCTAGTGCTTCCCGTGTGGTCCCAATTTGGTCCAGTTCTGACATTTTTATGAAGTCGGTTTTTTAAATTGATAATTATTCTGCATGTGGACTATTAGTTAGTTCATTTAGTGTTACTGCAAGCTTTTTAGTGTATGTGAAAAATAAGTAAGGGAGTCGTACTTACCTACAGTTTTTGCGTGTTTTTTTGAGGTATAGTGAATATTTTTTTGTTACATTTGAACACGAACGATAATTTTATTGTACTAAGGCATATCTCCCTTGAATGTCTGATCTGAGGTTATGCGTTATTGCGATGGCACGTTGGATACTGAACCGAACGCCTTGGAGTGCTGGTGGCGAGGGGAGTAACTATCATACTAAAAGAAGAAAGCTATGGGTTGGATACTGTTTTCTAAAAGGTTTGGGAACTCACCGAGTGGTTTGAGCGAAGGGTAAGCCTTAGATGTCCACATGGCGGGTACGGCGTTCCTCGCCAGGCTGCTTGCCATGTTCTCCAGTGCTTCCGACATCACCACGAGACCTTTCAGGGCTTTCAGCAGGTCTCTGTTGGAGTTGTATAAAGTTGATTGAATCAGACGTTACTTTGCGGAAGTGCACCTTCAAAACTGTTGTTTTAACGGGTCTCTAGTGTATTTCCGCTTTTACGTCGCCGTCACTTTAAGTGCAACAAGAAATTTGGTATAAATTGTTTTATTCTATAGAAATTTATTTATAATGCTAATTTAGCTTTACCTGAAGCAAAAAATTAATTACATCGAAGAGTATATTAACCTAATAATTTTATTTAATGATACAATTTTAACATCAAAAATATAATAATTAGGAAACGAAAAAATCGTTATAATAGTTATAATTTACAATAATGAGGTTAATAAAAAAAAACACAGTAATGAATGCAGTTGCTCTTTACTGTTTTTAACACGTTTTTATTAGCTTGGTATGTACTCGTATATATGTATGTAAAGGAATCTTTGAACTTAATTTTCAACTTTTTTTTATGGAGTACTTAAGTGGCAAACAAACTGCGGGCCACCTGACGGTAAGTGGTCACCGCTGCTTATAGACACCTACAATACTCGGGGCATTGTCAGTGCGTTGCCTAACTTTGAGGACCCTATTCACCCCTCGTTTGAAGCAGTCCAAATTATACTTCGGAGGATAAACCGAAGGTGGTAAGCCATTTCACAACTTACAGGTACTTGGCAGAAACAGCCGAATAAATCGAACAGTGCGAGACTTCCACGTATCTATAATGTGTGGATGGCATTTCTGGCGATGGCATCCGGTTCGGTGGTAAAACCAGGATGGAGGGATGAGGTCCAAAAGTTCATCAGAGCATTCCCCGTTATAATATCTGTTGTCTTATATTAGACAGTTGGGTAAATGGATAAGGGACAGAAGGGTGGTTGGTGGTACTAACTTGAGCGAGTTGTTGATGACGCCCAGCAGTTTGTTGTACCTGATGGCTTCTTGCATCAGCACAGTGTTCAGAGACTCCTTGTATGACACCGGGTACCTGGACAAATTAATTTCAATTTTTAGGGTTCCGTACCCAAAGGGTAAAACGGGACCTTATTACGAAGACTCCGCTGTCCGTCCGTCCGTCTGTTTATCCGTCTGTCACCAGGCTGTATCTCATGAACCGTAATAGACAGTTGAAATTTTCACATCAAATACTACGTAAGCTGAATTTTAGTAATTTTTAATCCCCCCTGTCAACAAAAGTAAGGAAAGCTCTCCCCCTCCTATACTTAAGTAAACATCGGTAGCCAGAAAAAGTAGTTAAATAAATATTGCTGACGTAATCACCATCCAGATTCCACCCCTTAGTCATCAAAAATAAGCAAAGTAAAAAATTTACACACCTATTCTTACCTATTCGTCATCATTATCAACTAGAAGACGTCCACTGCTGTACAATGTATACATTCAATCATTCTGTATCTTCAAAAATATTGAATCTTACGAGCGAGATATAGAATGCATAAAGGATGGGCTACTACACGTAATTTTCTAGAAAATGAAATAAAAAGAATCGGTTATTTTTTGGGGTAATTTACGCTAGCTTCTAGTGTGGTAGTGTGGGCCATAAATGCAGGAGGGCAGGATTGGCCACAAACCAAAATTAGGTACATATCCCAAACATCAAAAACATAGGACTTTCATATAAACTTAGAACCTCCATTTGCCCCTCTTCATTCGGCCCTTCTGCAAAATCTTTTCTGAACGGACCTGACGGACGAACCACGAAAACTACTTGACCTGCACAGCTGAAATTTGACAAGTATTAGGTATATGGGGTGTAGTGTAGAGGACCACTGAAAAAGGATTCTGCGAAAGGGCCGAATTAAGGGGGCAAATGGAGATTCCAATATTAGGTATATGAAGGTGTACTGAGTCGCGGGTCACAGCTAGTAGATGATAAATAAATAACATAGTAATGCTTGCACACTACTGCTGAGTGGTAAAATAACTGTTAAAGATACTAACGCCTCTAAGATGAGCTTGGTATCCAGTTGGGACGGAAGAATCTTCAGGATATCCTTGGCAGCGTGTTCCGTCATGTCCTCGGCACTCATGCCTTCCGCGCCCGTTACTTCCTTCGGCTGCAGGTTGCGCAACGTAGCTGTGCAACAGATTTACATTGCTACACGGTGTACAATTAATATGCCCAAAAGTGTCACTACAACCATTTATTTGCTAGAATAAATACATTATTTATCATCAGGTCATAGTATTATTTTAAACACACTATTCATGGGTGTGGCACTAATCATTTACAAAACATTTATTCGGGCGTTATTTTTTATTTTGGAATAGGCTTGTGTTTGACCACCAACTCGCCTGATGTTAAGCGATGTTGCGGTCTACGATGGAACACGCTTGTCTAGAAGAAACCTAGTAGGTAATTTATGGTAAGCTAGTATTGATCCCAGAGGTTCCCACGACATTTTTATTACTAAACTTCCAGCTTACAACTTACTTCCGGCTCTCTACTGGATATCGCATTTCTTGAGGGAACGATTGGTTCGAGGGGGCCTTACGACCAACTCTAAACGCGGGCCCGAATAGGTTCAGTTTGCAAAATTACGCGAACGCGAACCTTAACGCGCCGAGATACGGTTTGCGGTCGCGTTTAGAGCTGGGCGTAAGGGCCCAGGTATTTTTAACATCTTCGACCACACCAACAAAAGGTGAGCTGTGGTCAAACGCCTAGCCTGTAATCTGTAAAAAAGTTTATAATGCAATACTTACTCAAGCAAGTGTTAGTCTCGGCCATAGCGTAGCTTATGTTCGCGTTCGGGTGGAGTCCGAACAGAGACGGGTCATCGTTCAACGGGAGTGTCCGGATGTACTTCAAGTAGTCTTCAATGTTCGAGCTGGACGGTTGCTGGGCGAACAAATAACAACATTTAAGAGCCGTACCAGACACTTAATTATGGCTGACGAATCGCTGTCCAACCAACGGGAGAGAAAAATAACATTTTCTCTTTCTCTCCCGTTGGTCAGACGGCGGTTCGTCAACCAAGTTCGACACTTCTGTTACAGCTATAACTAATTTATTGAAGCGCGATCCTGAGTTCATAGACCACAGGCCACATCGCTCGAAGAACTAATAACCGATGGGGAAGAAAGGCTCTCGAGTGGAGACCACAAACTGGAAGACGCAGTGTAGGTAGGCCTCCCACAAGATGGAACGATGACATCGCGAGAGTCGCGGGCATCAGATAGATGCAGATGGCAGGCTGTCGTTTAGTGTGGAGGTCAAAGAGAGGAACTATGTTCAGCAGTGGACGTCTTCTGGCTGATGATGATGATTCTGACTATAGGTGATCTGGTCAGGCACCCTTTGAAAAAAAAAAAAGAATTATCAGTGTTTTTGTTATAATGAATTGGGCTAGCATCAGGTAAGTTTACCACAACTTACATGATAGAAAGTGAAGATGTAGTCTAAGATGAAGCACCCTTGCTCATGAGGTGCCTCCGGTTGGACTTTACAGGAAATACCGAGGCAGAAAGTGCATTGCATTTCTTGCGGACTTTGCCAAAGTTCACGTCGTAAAGATGGAATGATAGAATAACCCTTTATTGTTCGCACCAGCAATTACATAAGAGAAAAAAAGCCGCCAATTTTTTACTAGTTTTAAGTTGTTTTTAACTTAAAACTAGTAAAAAATTGGCGGCTTTATCGCTATGAGAGAACTCTTTCAGGCAACCCCAGTGATTGCCTCGATGACCAATGGCGGAAATTGGTAGACGGGATCAGCTTAAAACTCTAACGAGACTAATGCTTCTGGTATAATGCAGAGTCATCTCACAAGTGGCACAGTGCTCCAAGCTAGAGTCAGAGAGCGAGACAAGAGAGAACTTTTAACCAGAAAGATATATTCCTGAACTTCCTGAGGGTATGCCTAGGCGAGAGGTACAAAGTTCATGATTATAATTATGACTCCGTTTCCGCCAGGGCCAATTTTAACCTATTGGAGGCCCTGGGCATATTAGCATAATGGGGCCTCTATGACTTTGACAGAGCACTATTTTGCTAGAATATCTAGACAAAAAAGGAGATAAGCTGATTTTTGGGCCAGAGTAGAGTAGCTTTGCGCATGCAAAAGCTAATAAGCAAGTAGGTATTGTAGGAGGTAGAGTTATAAATAAATATGTTTTTCGGTAAGTAATAAATATATATCGGTTATCGTTTGGTGATCTGGCAGGAACTAGGGGGCCCATCGATCGCGGGGCCCTGGGCAAGTGCCCAGAGTGCCCAGTGGGAAAGAAGGGCTTGGTTCCCGCGCTGTGTAAGCGTGTCTGTCACCTGTTTGTAAGCGCCAATTTCGTCGAAGAAGAACTTGTCTGTAAGAACGGTTGGCGCGTAGTAGTCTGCGAGGAGACACATCAGACAGCGCCTGTCCCAGTCGTCCGTCACTCGGCCGCCGTAGTTGATGTGCCCCGCGGTGTACGTTAACATCTGAACGGTACAAAATAACTCACGACTAATAAGGATTCTAATTCTAATTTAAGGCCCTCTTTTCCGACTTTTAGAAATTCTACTATACACCTGCTCCATTATCAGAACTTCGTCACTAAGTTTAATAACCCTTCGAGTTAAAGCTCTTTGGTTTGTTATTCAAGTCATATAAGCATGGTTTTTTTGTTTTTTTTTTAAACTAATAAAAAATATTTTTGTCTAAAAGGGCTCACCTTGAGTGGCACTTCAGCGTATTCATTTAGGAACATGTGAAGCTGCGAGATGCAGATCCGCAGGTCTCCGTCAGTGAAGTCGTAGGGGATGTTGAACCCGAGCGGGCCGAACTTGCGACGCTCCAGCACCACCCCGTGGAATAGGCAGATCGAGAATAACAGCCACTGTATCGACGGTTGCCAAAATCAGAAGCGGGATCAGATTACAGAAGTGGGATGCGATTTACAATACAATATCTCTTTATATTACACACCAAAAATACAAATGAAACTTAAACTAACATCAAAATAAATATACAGCAATGTAATGGGTGTATCGCCTAAAGTAGTTTTTTCCAGACAACCTTTGGATGGACAGGACTTAATAATTTGAAAACAGTCGGTGGTGCACATAAAATACAAATAAATATGTAAAGTTATATGATTATTTACGGGATATTTACTGTAGTAAGGTTGTGGAAGGAGCTCCCGATATTTCGGCGCAGTTACATGCACCATGTTCACGGGAAGACTGAAGAATGCGGGTGGTTGGTGAAAAAGAAAGTTTTTGTCTGCACCTAACTTTGAACTTTTTCACCAACCACCCGCATTATTCAGTCTTCTGTATTGGGAGTATACCCTACCGAACAAAACAATTTTTGTTTTGAAATCAGTCAACAGTTGGCGGAAAAAAAAATACAGTGGAACATTGAACCGTCCTTCTTTTTTGAAGTCAGTTAAAAAGACTGGACTAATGGAAACTAACATCTAAACTACACAGCACAATATAATATACATAGTAAAACCTTGAAATTAGGCAGTTTCGGTTCGTTAGAGTTGAAATAGTCAGTGTAGTCCGGCACTTGGTTCATGAATGCCTTTAGCAGGTTTGCTTTTATGCCTCTAGGTGGCTCCACTGTCATTTTGTATCCTGAGTGATATGGAAGCTTTAGGAAGTAACTAAATGGAAATAACAAGGAAAATAGAAAGAAAAAAAACACATAACAAACAAATATATTTTAAAACAGCGCCATCTCTCGTAGAATAGGTGAATTATTAATTAAGTTTTCAATTCCGACGTGCAGTGGCCTTAGTACGAGAACTTGCGAAAAAGTTATCGTTACGTAAACTATAGCAAATCAGCACGTCAGAACTAAAAACTTAAGTAGTAATTCACTTATTTTACAAGAGATGGCGCTGTTTTAAAATACACTGTACAGCGTGACGATGACGAGTTCCAGGATTTTTGTTCACCGAAAAAGTGCTCAACGCGGCAAAAGAAGGTTTCACTTCAAAAAAAATTATAAGAGATACCGTTCTGCAGAAGAGCGACAGGGAAGTGCGGCGAGGGCGTGGAGGTAAGCCACAGGCGGAAGTCCTTGTGTACCATCTCCGGAGATATGTGTTCCACGTTCACCTCCAACACCGGCATCCATGAGGGAGACAGGTGGCAGTTCTTTACAAGAAACGAAATAAACTGTTTACTAAGTTTTTTTTTGCATCTCAGCCTAGTTAAAAGCGTAAATAATAATGGATCTTGTAAGGGTGTCGTAAATACTATAGAAATAAAAAAACTGGCCAAGTGCAAGTCGGACTACCGCACGAAAGGTTCCGTACCATTATCTATAAAAACAGCAAATAAATTACGTTTATTGTGTGGGATCCCCCTTAAATATTTATTTTATTCTGTTTTTAGGGTTCCGTACCCAAAGGCTAAAACGGGACCCTATTTCTAAGGCTCCACTGTCCGTCTCTCAAGAACCGTGATAATTAGACACTTGAAATTTTCACAGATGATGTATTATGTATTTCTGTTGCCGCTATAACATCATATACTAAAAAACAGAATTAAATAAATATTTAAGGGGGGAGCCCCCTTAAATATTTATTTTATTCTGTTTTTTATACAACATTTTTTGTATACATATACAACAAACGTGATTTTTTTTTCTCGTTTTTGCTCGATATTGATAACGCAACAGGTAGACGCTTGAAATATTAATTTAGTTATATATTCACTTAAAAATAAATAATTAAAATAAAATTAATATTTAATATTTATAGTGGGGGTGCATGCATTCTAGTACATAATAGTCAGGAATACTCAATTGTAAACAGTTTAAACAACGTATCTATTCCAAACGTTTACGAGTGCTCAGCTATAGAGTTAATTAATTTAAAAATATATCTAGTATGTTTGTATAGACCCCCGACTTCCAAGAAACAAAATATTCTAATATTTATCGAAAAGTTAAGGACTATGCTGTTTGATTTATGCCGCAAAAAAAGTCACAAGGTGATAATATGTGGGGATTTCAATTTGAATTTACTAAAGGAAACAAAATACACAAGAATGTTTGAAATAGTGCTATCGGAATGTAATATGAAATTTGAATTTAAAAAGGCGACACGTTATCGCAGTAACACATGCATTGACAATGTTATACACAATATTCACGGTAGCAAAGGTGAAGTGCTTGAGCTAGCCTTATCAGATCATACAGCTCAATTATTAAAGGTCCCTGTTAGGAAAACGTGTAAATTAAAATACTGGTACGTTATGAGACGAGATTATAGTAGGGAAAATCAAGAAAAATTTGTAGTTGCAATACGTAGCTTAAGTTTCACAGATGTATATAAAACTGAAGACCCCAATCTGGCATTCACTCGATTCCATGAGACATTTCTACTTTTTTACAATTTGTGCTTCCCTACAATGAAAATTAAACTGACGACACATGTCAAACCTAAATGGATTTCTAAGGGCATAAAAATATGTAGCAAAAGAAAACGAGACTTACTGTGGAAATATAGGCGAAATTCAACTGCCAGTAATAAACAAGCTTTTAAATCATTCTCTGAGAGGTACAAAAGAATTATTACCCTTACTCAAAAATCGCAAAATAATCATTATATTGAAAGCTCTAACAATAAATCTAAAGCGACATGGAAAGTTATAAAGAAACAAACAACAAATTTTCCTAAAGAAGGTATCTCACACGTCACTATAAATGGCCAAGTCAAAACAGACCCTTCAGACATATCTAATGCTTATAATGATTATTATATAGACTTAATAAAGGTTGACAATACAATTACGAACAAAAATATTCATGTTGAAAATAAATCAAACTCCATATTCCTGACTCCAGTAGGGCCATATGATATTCTTTACATTATCAAACAACTGAAAAATACATATAGTGTAGGATATGATGGAATACTTACTAAAATGTTGAAAGTAGTTGCTCATTCAATAGCCCCCGTGCTAAGTGATATAGTAAATAAATGCTTAGAACAAGGAGTATTTCCAGAAATATTAAAATTATCTATACATATAATAAAAACATAGAGATAAAAAAATCTGTAATTGCGAGATAACAAAAAAAAATCACACAGGTCGTCTTAAAATAAGCAGCTGAACACGATAGGACAGTTTTTAGAATTTTTGTCTGTTTGTTTGTTTGTTTGTTTGTTTGTTTGTTTGTCCGCGCACATCTCCTAAACCACTGGACGGATTTAAATGCGGTTTTCACGAATATGCTTAGAAATTACCAGATTAAAACATAGGCTATGTTATATCATTTATTTTAATTCTTTATTTTTACATAAACGAAAATAAAAATCAATGATTTATTTCTTCGTTACCCGAAACGTAATATGAGGATCGTCACATAGCCTCAAGCAAGGAGATCCAAAGTAAAGAGAATGTTATTGACATAGCCATTAAAATTTTGAAACTGTCAAATGTCATTCGGTTAATCAGTTTAAATTTAAAGAAGGTTCCTTAACCTTCTTAGATGAATGAACGTGTAGATCAAGCATGTTATAGGCCTTACAACCTCTTTGGTGATTTATTCCAGTGCATGGAGTAGGAGTATTACATTCTCTTGGTTTTATTCTATGTTAGCATTTAAAACACAAAATATACCGCATCCTATTTTAATTCAGTCCCGCGAATAGAAATATTCAAAAAAGGCCCTTTGTACATGAAAATAAACCTATACAACAAAATTCCGGACGCAATAAAGAAAGAAAGAAATAATAACATTTTTCCAGAACCAACTTCGTAAGTTTCTAACCCAAAAATGTTATTACGAGATAAAAGATTTATTCGACGATAAATTTTAGAAAATTATAATTAGAAAATAAATATCGATATATAAATAGTTAAGAAAGTAGCGTCATAAGTTTTGTATCATCATCTCATATATAATTAAGTAACCTATCACACTAAGTATGTTATTTTTTTGTTTTGTAAAATTACTTCACCCTAGGTTAAGTTTGAATAGTATATATAATATTTATGTAATAGATTTAACTATACTTAAATTTATATGTTTATGTCTGTGGTCTGATTTTGTGAACAGCCACTACATAAGTCATTGCTGCACCCTTTATGCAGGGTATATAAACTTAACTTTTAGAAGAATACAGTGTATATTTGCAATAAGAATAAGAATAAAGAAATAATTTTATTTTACTGTGATATTTTAACAGATAAATAGGGTAGTTCCATTTCATGGCTTTTTAATCAAAGTATACATACAAATGCACGCGAAATAAGAAATAACTAGCCAAGAGCGTGTTAAGACAAGCATTATGTCAGGGTTCCGTGGCCAGCGAAACTGGACAGTCAAATTTCAGAGATGTATATCATCCCAACATGACATGATATACTTTTAATGGTTTAGACAAAAAGAAAATTTCAAAACATGCTCTGCACTGTGGTTACATTATCTTTTTGATTTGAAAACTTTTGACGGTGTTATTTATTACTTTTATGCTTCTATCAATACTTCACACAGGGCGACTTAAAATAAGCAGCTGAACATGTTAAGGCAGTTTTTAGAATTTTTGTTTGTTTGTTCACGCACATCTCCTACACCCCTGGAAGAAAATGCGGACAGATTTAAATGCGGTTTTCACGAATATGCTTAGCTATGACCAGATTGAAGTATAGGCTATGTTATTTTGCGAAAGGCCGGATTGAGGGAAGAAAAAAGGATTGAAGGTTTATATGAAAATCTACGCGTACGAAGTCGCGGGCAAAAAAACTAGTCTATAATAAAACCACTATTTAAAAAAGGTAGGAGAGGTGATATACGTAACTATAGACCCGTGGCTCTTATACCAGTACTTTCTAAAGTAATTGAGAAGGTTATTTACAGTAAAATCTACAATTATTTCGAATATAATAATATTTTTACACACAAGCAGTACGGTTTTCGGAAAAATAAATCTATAAATTTAGCTATTTATAACTTTCTGTACGAAGTCACTACAAGTATGGACAAGAGGGAAAAGGTAGTTGCGCTTTATTTAGATATGGGGTTAGGGGTAATGCCAATGAATTGATTAGATCCTATTTAAGTAATCGCAGGCAAATCACGCATATTGACAGAATTTGCCCTAAAACGTGTACAATCCAACAACACGAATCAAATCCACGAACAGTACAATACGGAGTACCTCAAGGTAGTGTCTTGGGACCAGTATTATTTTTGGACTATATAAATGACTTTCCCAACGTAACACCTAATCCCATGACTCTGTTTGCTGATGATAGCACGGTTTTATTTTTAAATGACAAATGCAATCATAATGAAATAATTACAACATTGACATCCATAATAGAATGGCTTAAGATTAACAATTTAAAATTAAATATGGACAAAACTTACGTAATGAATTTCAAACAAAGACATACAGAACATGACAAACTTGACATTGACTATTTAGGTAATACTATTAATGAAACTGAATCAACCAAATTCTTAGGCTTAACCATTGATAACAAACTGAAATGGAAATTGCAAATTGACAATGTATCTAAACGGCTAAACTCAGCTTCGTACTCGCTCTCAAAATTAAGAAAAGTTGTTAGTATAAAAACCCTAATTACGGCATACCATGCACATGCTGGGTCAATCTTGCGGTATGGAATTATGTTCTGGGGGAATTCTACCGACAAACAAAAAGCATTTAAATCTCAAAAACGATGTATACGAGCTATGTTAGGACTGAGACGGAGAGAGTCTTGTAAAAGGCATTTTAAAGAATTAAAAATATTAACAATGCCCTCTGTTTATATACTTGAAGTCGCAGTATTCGCTAAAACTTACCCAGATTTATTTAAGCATAAAAATGGTCGGAATAGGGAGAATACGTTAAGTCTCCTTAATTCTAGAACTCACCTTTTACACACAAGCGTCTTTTGCATGTTACCACTTGTTTTTAATAATTTACCTACTGAAATAAGGGTGGAGAAGGATATCAACGTATTCAAAACAGCTCTAATCAATTTACTTGTCGTGAAAGCTTATTATAGTATAGATGATTTTATAAATGACAAAGACTTAAAAGTCACAAGTAAGAAAGGCAAATAAAATAATAAAAATTACATTTAATATTTCTTATATGAGAAACCAATTCCGAAATCTATATACATTGACATAATATTATATAATTGACTTTTTCCTTGTTTTTTTTTTTTAATTATATTATTATTAATAATCTGACATGACAAAATATTTGACATATAAGTTTGATGTTTTATTTTTAATGTTTTGAGATAAATTATATTATAATAGATATGATAAAAACTAATTGCATGCTTTAACAGCGAAAATAGAGTACTTATTTTAAAATTATTTAAGATCACAATTTATTGTTTACACCTATTTTGCAATGAATAAATGAATTATGAATTATGAATTAAGGGGGGCTCCCATACAACAAACGTGTTTTTTTGCCGTTTTTATAGATAATGGTACGGAACCCTTCATGCGCGAATCCGACTCGCACTTGACCGGTTTTTAGTATTTGTTGTTATACCGGCAACAGAAATACATCATCTGTGAAAATTTCAACTTTCTAACTATCACGGTTCATGAGATACAGCCTGGTGACAAACAGACAGACAGACCCTTTTTACCCTTTGGGTACGGAACCCTAAAAAGGACTAGATAACTTGAGCTGAATGAGTAAAATTGTAAAAGATGATCTATGGAATCAACAGCCATGTTTACCTGGAAGAAGACCCAGTTACCGAAGTCGCAGCCGATCCTCATCATGTTTTCAGCAAGCGGACCCTGCCCCTGCCCCAGGGAGATGCTCTCGAATCGTTTGCCCATCTTCATCTTATCAGCAAACTTCATCAGATCTGACGCAGGAATGATTAGGTTGCTGTGATGGCTGTTTCAGATAATGACAACCATAATACGAAGATGCCAAAATGAACCTACGCTAATCGGGCCTGACCGGAAAAAAAGCTGATTGCAAATAGCGCTGGTCACTGAAAATAAAATTAAAATTTGGGCAAAGTTCTAACTCAAAGGTGACCTCTTCCTAATGTGATCTTAACAAAGAACGTTTTCCAAATAGTTTTCTCTTTGGCGATAAAATATGTTATATCTTGAAAATTTGACTAAATCCACAGCTTTATTCGAAACGCTATTCTAAAACTTAAGTAAATCGACACCGTTATATGGGTGATATTCCGAATATTCCGAATTTAACGGTCGGCAACGTATCTGTGATGCCCCTGGTTTTGCAGGTATCCAAAGGCGACGGTGATCGCTTACCATCAGGCGGCCCAGCAGCTTGTTTGCCACCTATGGCATTTAAAAAAACCCGTACTAAGCGCTTTGATTCCACTTTTATAGTAGTCTGTGGAATGCGCTGCCTGAATAGGTTTTCCACGAAGGTTATAATCCGGGTGTCTTCAAATCTCGAGTGAATCGGTTTCTTCTAGGCAAGCGTGCTCCATCGTATTAACATCAGGCGAGTTGGCGGTCAAACGCAATCCTATATTAAATTTAAAATAAGTATTTAAGTATATAATTAGTCATTTTTAAACTATGTAGAATTGAAACTTACTATATATTATAACGAAACCCTATCATATGCGTGCCTCGACACGCTATTGGTTATTTATGTATTTTTTTTAAATACCTGCAGCGGGATCAGTGCCCGTGGATAACACGAAAATAAGCGGCGCGAATGGGTCAGACTCAGCGTAGAGTGCCGCCAAATCTGCCGGCTGCGGCTCCACGAACCTGCCGCCTAGGCCGTGCACCACATAGTCCTGAAAACAAGAAACTTTAACTAGTACTCTGGTGGAACCAAGCCTTACTGTATAGCATTAGAATAGCTGTCAGAATAATGTGGTATTTACACTAGGGGACTTTGAAAAAAACGTATCTACTACAGATGAGACTGACGATGGCACCCCATTTATTAAGTTTTTTATTATTATTATTGAGTTATTTATTAATGTTGAATTATTAAGTTTATATGTTGATAGTTTTTTTAGTGTTTTCAGTTTGTGAAGGTGCTTTAGAGCTTTCAATTTTGGTTTCTTTAATAACATACTTAATAAATGGGGCCCCATCGGCAAACAGTCTGTAGTATCTGTAGCAGTATCTGTAGTAGATACGTTTTTTCAAAGTCCCCACAATACCACATTGTTCTGACAGCTATTCAAATGCTAAACAGTCAGGCTTGGTTGTATCTACCGTAGTACTAGTTAAAGTTAAGGTTTATGACAAATTTGATAATAACAATGACGCTGACTTTAGCAGCTACTGCGAAATACGTTACACCAGCGTATTCACTAGCATAGTTACCAGGGTTGCGAGTCAAATGAGAATTTATTTACCCCGGATGCATAGCTGGATTTATATTTTATAATAATTCATAATTCGGTCAGTAACGGGTAACGATAAAGTTATGACGTCATTTAACAATTGTCAAATGGTGCAAAGAGTTTTTTTGCCTAACCGGTACTTTAACTGAAATGTCGATGTTTGTTAAAGCTAAAGTAAGATGGTGCAACCCACTAAGTGTAGCCACCAGTGACAGTGTCCGAGCGGTAGCATGTGCGCTTGACATTCTGACGGCACCCAGTTCCATCAGCGAAAGATATGACCGACCTACCGGAGCTACGTCGGTGACTTTGGTTCTCTGATGAATAACTTCATCCAGATACGATCCTTCAGAAACTCCGAGCATAGTTTTTCTATACCAAGTTGATCGACTTAAACTTGTGGACTGTTCCAACCGTGACTTTTTTTTCGCGAATAAGTCCGCGTTTGGCCACCAACTCACCTGTTGGTAAGCGACGATGTGGTTGACGATGAAGCACGCAGACTTAGAAGATACCTATTCACTCTTGCCTTGAAAAGGCCCAGATTATATATCTCAGGAAACAAGGAAGCCGGTAGGTTGTTCCAATCCTTGGCCGTATGGATTAGAAACGTAGAATCAAAACGTTTGGTACGTATCCCAGTCCACAATGTATGGGTGGTAGGTAGTGGACCGATTTCCTACTTGTCCTGTAGTAGAAAAGGGATAGTAGGATAAGGTCGTGTAGCTCCGATGCACATTCTCCAAAATGAATCCTGTAGAAAATTTACAGACTCGCTACTTTATGGCAGTGTTTTTAGCCAGCCAGCTTTCTTAGCCACTAACTTCTCATCGCCTATAAGTCGAGTAGAACGTACCGATTCAAGAGCTTTGAGCTGGTATTTGGCTGAACCGTCCCAAAGATGACAGCAGTATTCTACACACGATCGGACTTGCGACTACCATGAGTGTAAACGTTTCAAAACAAAATAGAGACCTGTAATCCAGGAACCAGTTTGTCGGGTCGCACACATTTTAGCACCAATAACTTTTGGAATGGGTCCAGCTGGGAGTCCAGCAACTTGGGGTATGCTAACCTGTAAAGTCATGATTCATTAACGAGTTACCTTCATTAACGATGAACTGCAAATTAGTACAATGCGACCAGTTATCTAGAGAGTTGACTGGGGGAGCTACTATCGTATTTTCAAAAAGATTAAAAAAGTAGCAACTTTGACAGTTTTTTTTGTATATTATGTATAAAAGTATATTAAGCGATATTTTCGCCAAAGTTTCTCAATCCGACTGTATTTTTGTTACGCGATTACTCCGCCAATTATGAATTGACTTAGATGATTCCTTTATGATTGGAAGGTCATACATTAGAGAAAGTCCCATGTAAATTTAATTAAAATGAAATCTTTAGTAATTAAATGACTTAAAAAAACATGGCATCCAAGTTAACGCGTATAAATAAAATTGCGTATTTACTGGTTTTGAAGTCAGTTTATGTAATGCACTTGTTTAATTAAATTCACGTCGCGCGTTTATGGCAAGGGATCTCATGTAAGTTGGAGGATAATAAGGGTCCCACCTCTAATGTAAGAATGTGTAGGAGACCTCTGCCATAGCTAGGTAAGGTTATAATAATCATAATCTGAAAGCGTTACTTGTGCGGATTCATAGAGTCGTAGAAAGTTTTGAAGAACTTGGCGTTTTGTGGGAATTCCTCCACGAAGCGGCGCATGGTGTCCAGTGTCGCCATCTGTTGCATGTCCAGCCACATGCGCGGCGATATCCACTTGGGATCGGGGTTTTCATACTCCTGGTAAAGTATTACACATTACTTTACGAGGGGACTTCTACTTATAAGTATGTATTCTGTGGCGGGGACAATTTCAACGAGGGTAGTAGTTGCGGCTTAAAAAGAAAACAACATATTTAACAAAAGAAAAACCTAGTAACTTTGAAGTTATCTGTGATGTCATCACAGATTATTTATATATGAAACTCATACGTTTATAATGGGCATTACAGTTTCCCAATTCACCCCTTCAAGGTTCGTAATCAAGTATATATGAAAAAATAACAGACCTTAGTTAAAAATTGAAAATAATCCAAAAAAAATATTGAATCTACTTTACAGAAAAGAGAAGTATATAGAGAGGAAATGAGAAGGAAAATCGGTCGCCAGGCATTGTGACAGAACTTTGATTGAACATTCTTATTTAGATCAACGCATCGAACTCCGCGTCACAGTTGCTGATATGGAATGACTGACGTTTCGTTTATATGGGTGCAACTGGCTACACCAAATTTCTTACAAAAAATGCCTTGACAGCCTTTCTAATTTAAACATTTTTTTTTTCTGTGATCTACTTTACCGTTTCAATAGCAGCACCGTTCAGTATAAAGTTGAACTCCGGCCCCCTAATGATCCCCTTGTCCATAGAGATGCGTATGCAGAGAAGAAGTGCAAATAACAGCTTGTGCCGCTCGAATAGACTGCGGCACACGTTCTGGTAGAGGAGAAAAGTGAAGTGGTCGATGATTATCTCCACTCGCTCGACGATATCCTCTGAAAGAAGAAAAAAACTATTATTAACAAAAAAAAAGATTAATAAGCTTGCTTTTTAGCACCATCTTAATCATCAGCTTATAGGTCGTCCACTGCTGTACATAGCCACTGAATGACAGCCTGCCATCTGCATCCGCTGGATGCCCGCGACTCTCACGATGTTGTCAGTCCATCTAGTGGGAGGCCGCAGCGTTTTCCAATCATCACCTTGCCTGATGTTAAATAATGAATTAATCTACGATGCAGCACGCTTTCCTAGAAAAATATATACAATTCAGTCGCGGCTTGAAGACTCTCAAACAGTTATTATTGAGGAACACACATTCAGGCAGCGCATTCCATTGTTGCAGTTCGCACTATAAAGGTGGAATCAAAGCGCTTTGTACGGGTTATGGATTTTCGGATGGTTTCAAAACTTAGACGGCAGACCATCTGTTAATCATCATCATCATCATTTCAGCCACAGGACGTCCACTGCTGAAAATAGGCCTCCTCCATCGATCTCCAAAAGGGCCGGTGGGAAGCGGCCTGCTTCCAGCGTTTAATGATCCGTGTTAATTGTACGGTGGGGAGGCTAGTAGCATTGGATGGACTACTGATTAGTGGGCTTTACAATTTGTACGAATATTTTATTTAGAAATAGCAGGTCCCCTCGGAACCACTCCCAAGATATCATAAGGCAACTTTTATGCCGGAAATGTTTTATCCAGGGAAATCTTTTACTTATTTTTTATTTTTTGTATAACCTATCTCTATACCAAATGTCATTTAAATCCGTTCAGCTGTTACGGAGTTGATTAGGAACGAACATACTAACATAAAATTATTATGAATAAAACACATACAAACTTTACTTCATAATAATGCCTATTTCTCATCCCATAGATCTGTTATCCCATTCACAAGTTGTGCACCTCAATAGCCTAGTTTATTTTTATCCTATTCTGTACAATAGTTTGATATTCCATTTTATACATATTCCATAGTAATTGTATTTTGTATTCAACAGGGCCTCTTGTTGTTGGCTTCGGCTCCATGAATGCCTACGAAATGTCCAGGTTAGACCCGATAATTTTATGAAATAAAGTGTAATAAATAACCATTAGGTGTAGTTTCAGCCATGCTGCGTATGAAGAGCTTGACGAACCACTCGAGGGAGTATTGGTACATTGGGTCCACGTTGGCCATCCCTGATAGACAGAAGAACAGGATCTGGCCGCGGTTGGCCACTGGAACGTAGCCACTGCGAGCCTCGTCAATCTCCAGTGTTGTGCGCTCTATGTCTTCCACTTTGATCTGAATAACAGTGGGATAACATTGGATTCCACTACACACACCTAAAAACAATATTCGTCCTTAATATTAATGTCTGTACTGGGTATCTATATATTTATATAAAAGACGATGTGCGTATCTATGTATGAATGTGGACTCCGAAATAATTTTCAGGCAATCTTCAGAATAGCCCAGCGAGTAATCCTATAAAGATTGGTTGCGATCGGATTAACATTCATTTTTTGGTGCTTTAATATTTTCTCTACACAAACAATAACAAGAATTAAAGTATATACGTTGCATCATTGTCATCTAATTCAAACAAGGTTGCTATCGCTACTAAGGAGGTTGCTTCAAGGAGGTATATAACGCGGGTTTTGGGGTCGAGGCATTGGGCTCTTGGGGACCGGGAGCTTATCTCATTTTCATATTCTAATTTTTCTGGTAATGGACTTCAGAATTTGGATTGTCTTTAGATCGTCAGCGGTCTATGAGCAGTCCTACTGTTTTTTCAGTGTTCGCTTTTATTTTGTTTAGTTAATTAAGGCACATGCCAGGTAAAAAAGAGAGAGGTAAAATTAGCTCACCGATATCTCAGCGCTCTTGATCTTGATGGCTTCAAGCGTGAGAATTAACGGTAGATCGTCAACCGGGCTTCCCTCACTATTCGACAAGCCATACAAGATGTCCGCTTGCATCTCAGCTAGTTGCGACGCCATTTGCGCCCGAGACACGATGAGTTGGCCTCGGAGCTCTTCTAAATCTGGTCGTTCTTGAGCTACTACGATGGACAGCAGCTGTTCCGATAGACCACTGTGGGTGGAAAATTCTGAGGTACCATTTTGCAGGAGCTTTCAACATAGTTGTCATTCTAGCAGTACGCGTCTCGTAAAGACTGCGCGCGGTCAGTGAACACAAGCCTCGCATTGACCTTTGCGCATGGGTGTCTGTTTTAGTGCGCAAATAGAGATGAAATAAGCTAGCGTTTGTGAACGAAAGAATGTGGAACGAAGAACGAAAAGAGTGACGTTGTGGTCTAGGATGGAGCACGCTTGATCATGAGGTGCCTAATCACCATTGTCTAGGTATCTGTGTGGTATCTAATCATATCGTTTGACCTGCCCTTCCCGTGTAAGGTTTTAGTAGATTACCTGGGTACCAAAGCGAAGTTGACCACTTGCACCTTGACCGAGGTCTCGGGCGTGTATCTCGGGTTCGGCAGCTTGGTCGTCATGTAAAGGCGGAACGTAGCCATGTAGGGGATCAGAGAATCGCCCAGTTTCAACACTAATTGACCCGCTTGACGAAAATATTGACGCTGAAATAAAATATTAGTAAGTCTAAATAGACTAGCGACATCTTGTTACAACCACTACACCAGCCCATACCATGAACATAACCGTATCGGCACATGTAAAAATATAATTATAATCTTCAGCCAGAAGACGTCCGCAGCTGAACAATGAACATAGGCCACACCTTAGAACGCTTCACTGAAAGAAAGGTTCCCATTTGCATCCACTGGATTCTCACGATGTCGTTGGTCCATCTAGTGAGAGGCCTACCTACGCTGCGTCTTTCGGTTCATGGTCTCGACTTAAAAAGCTTTCTTTCCCATTGGTTATTGGTTCTTCGAGCGATGTGGCCTGCCCATTGCTACTTCAACTTACAATCTGAGCTAGGTCGCAGCTAGGTCGGTGACTGACTGACTGTGGTTCTTCGGTAAATAGCCTCATTCACTTCAAGTAGGACGTATACATACGCACATATTTATATTATATTTGTTCTGTTTAACTAAGTTCTACCTGTGTATTTCTAGTTACGTATACTTAAACAAAAATTACCTATAGCAAAAATTAAAAAATAAACTATTTTATCACGCAAAGAAACTCCGAGCATAGCTCTTTCCGTTGTGCGTTTCCGTTCCGTTGTTTTGCACAGGCCAGGTTGTATTTTGGTCAGTCTGTATCCGTATCGGTTTGTGGCTATGAAATTATTAAGTAGGTAATATTCTTATACAAACCTTTAGAACTGGATCCAAAGCTGGGTCCAGTTCTTGTCCAACATTTTCCAACAGTATTGGCTTTCCAAATCTCAATGCAGATTCAAAGTTCCTCAGCAGATCTCTGTCGTTCGGCTTTACAACTACTAAGCCCTCAATTTTACCCTGTAAATATCGACATGATTTAAGTGCTTTTGGATGTTAAGTCAGAATTAACATTTTTAAAACGATAATAGCTCAGTTGTTAGCACGTTAGGATACCACGTCGCAGGGTATAGGTTCAAATCCCAACATGAGTTTGCGGTGAATGCTTCGAACCGAATTTTCATGTTTTCAGCCCCAACTGTTACGTTCTTTAAATGACGATAAAAATCTGTGTCTAGCTATGAACAAAACGAATTTAATTATTTATCAGAAAACTGTTACTCATATAAAACAGTCCAATAGGTTGTAAGTGTATTTACCACGAGAAGACCCCTATACAGCTGCTAAGTTTTTATTATTTCTTTATTTCTATACCTTTTCGGGTCTAGCCCGAACTTTTGAGAGGCATTGGTGGGGCCCAAGCCAACACCAAGAGGCCCTGTTGAATATAAAATACAATTATGGAATGCAGTTATATGATTATTTACAGGATATTTACCGTGGTAAGGTTTGAATGGAATTTCCGATATTTCGGCGATATTATGGAATGTGTGTGAATAGGAATATGAAACTATTATACAGTATTGGGTTGAAAAATTATGGGTTAACAGACCCGGGTATGTCCTAAAACTGCGACCAGAACCACCGGAGGATGGGAAGCAGCGTCCTAATAGTACACGGTGAACGTACTGCGATCCCCAAGCCGCCTGCCAAGCATGGGGATTATGGCAACACCCCTCTCTACGAGGGAGGCCTTGTCCAATAGTGGACGTTAATTGGCTGATCATGTGTGTGATGTGATGGTGAAATTTTGATGGTATTGACCTAGTCTATGGCACAGAATAGTATGAGGTTATGTTATGTATTACCTATTATTTAATTATTCACTGAATTGTTTAGTTGACAATATGTCCAAGTGTTCCAAAGGAAATAAGTAAATACGATTATGACTGTATGACAGTGTAATCTGACATCAGTTGAACATCATCACCGCCGCCTCCCCAGAGAGAGTATACGTAAACTAGTATGATGGGACGTCACCATGGCACGGATCCACTTGTTGGCCTGCGTCTGCGGGTCGATGATGAGTGGCCAGCGGCGCGAGTTCGACATCAACACCGCTGACTCCACGGAGAGAGGGTCCCGAGGCAGCCCGTACATCTGCCACGTCCTACATACAACATACAAGGTAAGCCAAAGTTGAGCATTTGGATTGTCTTTGGACCTTCAACGGTCTATGGACGGACAGTCTAACTGTTTATTTAGTGTTATTATTAGCTTGTATTTTGTTTAGTTAATAAAGCCACTTGCCCTGTTAAAAAAGCCAAGGTTCCCATATAAGTGATATAATTAACATAGGATGACGTGGATTGGACCTGATTTCACCTGATAAGTTTCTAAGTTTTAAGGCATATATGGAAGTATAGCTATCGCATCACACATGTCATATAGCTTCACGTCACGTAAGGTGACACCAGGGGCTTTACGGCGATTCTGTTTAGGTGATGTAAAAAGTTGCGGGCCGCAATATCTCGGCGCGTTCGTGTAATTTTCCGAAATACGCTGTATTTCAGCCCGCGTAAGATTTAGCCGTAGAGCCCCAGGGCTAAATTTTTTTTTATTTACGATTTACTTGCGTTCGAATGAGATAACGGTCTACTATTTTACGAGGGAGTAAATTAATAGATCCCCTCAATAATGTATAGTGCTTTTTACGATAACTAAGTGGGAATCACAGATTTTTCCATGAACAGTCACCTTATTTTTATGTGACTATGACCAAAGTCACTGCACAACATTTCTGTCTATCGTCATTTATTGTCTGTTACAATATTTATTACATGTGTTTTTTTAAAATTCAAACCATGATTTTCTACCTTCCAAATATTTTGGTTTGTTGAAAACTTAATTAGTACCTTATGACCACAGGATCGCCCAACACAGAAAGTGGATCAGCGCCTTCTGTATTCGGCACGCCAACTTCCTATAAGCAAAAACGTTGCCAACTCTGTCAATAAGAATATGCTTTTCCAACTTCTTCGTGACGAAGTGTTTCGTGGAAAAACGAGATAAATCACATTCTAGACTAAAACAGGCCTTGAAATACAATAAGACCGATACTGAATAGCCGATGTAAATGACCGATGTTTATATCGTTGAAACCAGTAGCTTTGATCAAGAATTTAAGGAAATATAACATATTTATTGAAAAAAACTATTTAAATCTATTATTAATGTTCTGATATATGAGCTTTTAAAGTTTTTGGTAGAGAAAATTCTGTCCCTTTCCCACAAAACAAAAAATTACGTCACACCTCTGTGCGCCATACTTGTCAGAATAGAATTTATATGGCGTACAGAGAAGTAGCGTCATAATTTGCTGTTTTGAGCTCTCTGTTTAGCCTGATATTAAAAAAATGCTTATAAGTTGCTTATTTTTGATCAGATTTTCTTTTTGTTTTCATTAATCAGCTATATTTATGGGCTACATTTTAATAGGACAGTAAAAAAAAACCTGTCATCAACTCTATTTTAGGTATACTATAAATATTGTCTGGAACTCACTTTCATGTGATGTATCCATTCTCTCAGTAACTCTCTCCTGAACTCTTCTGTGAAAGGCGTGATGTATCCAACGGCACCTGCAATAATTCGACTGTTTAAATCACAGAAGAAATTATAATACAAACTACAGAAGATCACTGGCCAAATCATTTAAATAAGTAGCGACTCTCGTTACGGCACAATAAAGTGCAATTCAGGACGTGCGAGCGCTATCTACCTACCAGCTATATTATTCTAGAAGTTGCCTCTCTGTCTATCACGTATCTTCTCGCATAATCGCGTATAAGACCAACCCTGAAGTCGCGAAAAAAATCAGCTGTTCCATAGAAAACGATTATTGACACAAAATTCTAAAGTATGGAACAACTGCTTTATTTTTCGCGATTTCAGGGTTGGTCCAGTAGTAAAAGTTGTTCATAATGATGAGTACAATGACGTCCTTTCGCCTTAGTACAGGATATATGCGTAAATCTGTAAAAAACATCATGTTTTTTATTTATATTTATGTAATAGGCTTTTAAGATGGACAGACGATCGCAGGAAAACGCTGGATACAGGCCGCTTCCAACCGGTCCCTTTAGAAATCGATGGGGGAGGCCTATGTTCAGCAGTGGACGTCCTATGGCTGAAATGTTGATGATGATTAGGCTTGCGTTTGACCGTAAGTATATTTTTTTTGAAGTATGAGTAAATCAGGCAATTTTGCATTTAATTGTGTAGATTGTGCAGAGTGACTTACATGCACTGATGAGGATGTCTCCGATAAGGTTCACGTTAGCGACCGCCAGATCGCGGATGGTTTGTATCCAACGGACTCGCTCGCTCGACAGCCCGTTTAGTAACCTGCGGTTGAGAAAAACTTAGTTCATGGCTCAACTACAGTAAAACCAAGTTAACATGTCACTTATGACATTTGCTGAGAGTGTTGGGATACGAAATAACAGTCATATCGATAAAGTTATCTTACAGAAGGCCGCTTGCCTGGGACTGGGCTGAGTGGGACTGGGCCGGTCATGTCAGTCGAATGTCGGAGGATCGTTGGGCCAAAACCACAACACAGTGGCTTCCACAGGATGGTAAACGATCTCCCGGATGGCCCAGACGGAGATGGAGGGATGAACGAGACTCCTACTTCAAATTGCCCAAAACAGAGACGAATGCAAGGAGGGAAGGGAGGCCTTTGCCCTGCAGTGGGACGATACCGGCTAATATAATAACAATAATATAATAGTTATAAAAGTGCGCGTAGTTTATATTTTCTGTAGGAACGTCAAGACAAAAGTGAATAAATAATCTTCATTACATAATCTATGGACTTGATAAAAATATCGGAGCTAAAGAGAACGTCGCATCACGTTTGTCGTTCGTCGTCGCTATGGTTTTCTTTTGGCTCTGCTTGCTTGTCAATCAAATATCGTCTGTGGTGGCCTTTCACCTGATAGCGCGGTCCATCCTCGCCAAGCACTGGTCGATTTCCTCCTCCATCCTGCGTTTCTCCTCTTCCTTCTCCTGTAGATACAGGTTGAGTTTGGCGAGCCCTTCCAGAAGAGCCTTCATTTTAGCTTTCGCAGCCGCGAGGAGCGCTGAACAAATAAATAATAAAATGTAGGTATATTATCTGCAAGGTGTGGAATATGTGGAATAAGAGTTTCAAAAAGGGTGTCTACAACTACCTCTCTGGACTGGCAGAGCACCGTCAACACCGCTAGTGTTGCAGGTGTCCATAGGCGGCGGTTTTGCTTACCATCAGGCGGAGCGCATGCTTGTTTGCAGCTTTTTTATATATAGAAAACTATGCTTTAACAATATTCAGTCTTTCTAATCATATACGTGTTTCACACCAGCCCATACCATGACCACACCGTATCCACACATTTCGTATAAATTGATATTAGCATTTATTATTATTTCTCTGTATTTATTTTCATTCATTGGTCTAGCCCGGAATTTTGAGGCATTGGTATGGTCGGAAGCCAACACCAGTATAATGACTGCCTGCGCCGACTACCTACGCGAGACCTGCGCAGACCAGTTCCGATAAGCGCAGGTAGATCTGCGCTGGTAATCTGCTTTCTACGTGAATACGCATTTACCTTCGACGGCTTGTAAATCCGTTGTGGCTTTCGCTAGCGCCGCCTTCTTGGGCGCGACGCCTTTGTTCACGTGGTAGAACTTGTACATCGCATGCACCCACATACATAGCGATTGACATGCTTTTGACACCTAAACATTACATTACTTATTAAGGCTAGCGTCAGCTTTTTGGCGTTAACGTGAGATTATGGTTGCTTCATATTGTTTTCCTAAATTTGTGTGTTTACGAATATAATATAAATAAGTATATATATAAGATAATGTGCAATATTATAATGATGGGTTATTATTAATTAGGATTTGTTTAGGCTATAGGTGGCAAATAAGCTAGGGTTGCCATCTGTCCCGGTACACCGGGACATGTCACCGGTTTGGAACTTCTGTCCAAGTCGTACCGTTTACAAAATATTCCGGTATTTCAATCCCAATCTTTACGTGTACAACGTGTACGCGCTCGGTACACGTTGGGATAATAATACTTGCAACAGTGGAATCGTCCACTCTTCATGAGTAATAAATGAAATATTTTCATGGATAAATCTTGCTGGCCCACACCGCAATGGTAAGTATTATCAGAGTCAGAAATCATTAATTGTAAAAACTGTGCAAATAAGTGTAAAAATTATGGCCGATACTACGGTTGAGATATTTACTAAAACTGTAATTGAGAAGGTTTTTAGGATTAGGACGGACGGACGGACGGACAGAACGAACTTATATGGCCTCCTTGTAGTACTACGAAACCCTAAAAAAAAACATTGCATATGAGTCCTCTATTCACCTTCTTTATTTTCTCGGGCTCGTAGTCCGTGTTGATGATGAACCGCTTGAGCTTCTTGATCATGTCTTCAGTGATGGACTCCTTGTCGTACTTCATGAGGGAGTCGAGGAAGGCGGAGGGGTCGGTCAGCATCAGTGACCCTGGCTTCCAGTAGTTCAGCACCTTCTCGCCGAAACTTGCGCCCGGCTCCTGTGGGATCCACCTCAACCAATGACGATATAACCACTTGAATGCATTTCCTTTCCCCCCGTGATGAAATTATTCTAAATTTACAGAGTACGTTTTTTTTTTATAATACATAGTGACGAGACGAGCGAAGTCGCTCGCCTGATGGCTCTTCACGCTTACCCATAACAGCTCAACGCCACTCAGAATTTTGAACTTTAACAGTTCAAAACCCTGGATGGCAATGCACTGCGCTCGTCACCCCGAGATATAAGATGTCAAATCTCTGTGTGCCCTGTAATTTCGCTGGAAACATTGCCCTTCAATCCGGAACACAGCATTGTTTGCAAACTACTGTTTGGTGGTTGAATAACTGGCAAAGGTGTGGTACTTCCCCAGGCAGACTCGGAAATATAAGTTTACGAAGTTTTCAGCATAATCTATTTCGAGAAGGCCAATCCTAGGCGACAATAGTATGAATGACTTGAGTCTCGAATCACAAGCACCATTCGATCCCCTGCGACCAGCGTGGCTCACTCGTGCACAAGCAAATTTTGATGCACGATCGTCATCATCATAATCAGCCTATACTAGTCCACAGCTGGACATAGGCCGCTTCCAAGGCACGTTTCTCAAAAGAAGAGAAAGTTGATGTTATAAGGAGTAACTTAGGCTACTTTTATCCCGATAATATACAGGTGAAACCGCGGGGTGCAGCTAGTTATGAATAACACTGTATTTTCAAATTGGCAACATGAATACTTGTAAGGACTTACTGAAATAACTTGTAAGCTTGACACTGGCTAAATAGACGAGAAAAGAAAAGCCAAAACGAATAAGAAAAATAATAATACTGTTAGATTCCTGTTTACCTTGACAGGTTTGATATCGAACACGACGCATAGCGACTCAATGACGAGCAGTACTCCAGCGGGTGGTTTCTTCATCGCTTTTACCTCTACAACGTCATTACGATTCAGCTCTTGAAGCGCTTTTTCAGCGGCTCGCAGCGCTGGCAGCGCTTCATCTGTAATTTAAAAATGGTTGTTAGTATGTTACTCCACTGCAAGGAAACTCCATAAAGTGGACCACAAAATAACATCGGCCACGTTTGCATACCTGCCAAGGTGAATAACAATTTCAACCCCATGTTTCCCCCCTCAATTAGGCCCTTTCGCAAAATCCTTTCTTAACAAACCTTTCCACCACATAAGGAATCTATCAGCCAAATTCCAGTTTCCTAAGCCAAGCTGTTTTTGAGATTTCGTGACAAGTCAGACATTCAGTGAGTGTTATTTCGATTTTTTATTATTAGTCTGCAAGCCAAGCCAGAAGTCGTCCACTGCTGAACATAGACCTTCGCCTGAGAACGCCACAATGAAACACAGCCTGCCATCTACATCCACTGAATGCCAGTGACTCATGATGTTGTCGATTCATTTAGTGGGCGGCCTACCTTCGCCCTACGATCTGCGTCTTCCGGTTCGTTTAAGAACCTTTCTTCCCCATCGGTTATCGGTTCATTGAACGATGTGGCCTGCCCATTGCCAGTTCAACTTGCTAGTCTTGGCAGCTATTTTAATGACTGATTCTTCAGCGAATATCATCGTTTCGGATTGTATCGCGCAAAAAAAATTCCGAGCATATAGCTCATTACCCGTTGTGCAACTCTAAGTTTTTCGAAAGGCTAGTAGTTAAAAACCACGTCTCAGTACCATATGTAATTCCTGGCAGCACACATTGGTTAAATACCCTTGTCTTTAGCCTTAAGCCAATTTACTAGCTAGAAACCACCCCATCTGTGGTTCTTTTATTGGATTTTTAATCAGGCCAAGAGCGGAGTTGCCACCAATAGGACACTACGAGAAATCATCATTATGATAATGATGTGGTTTTCTCACCTAAGTCTCTTTGGGCGTCTTCTGCCATGATGTTGGTTTCGGCAGCCATTTTTTCTGCAAGTACTTGTTCCTTTTCTACTTTGATTCTAGCGTCTTCGGCTATTGCCTAAAAAAAGGTAAAAATGGTATCAATTATTTATTTAAAGGTTTAAATATATATATTATTATATATTTAAACCGGGCCCGCAAGTTCCCGCCAGATTACCAAACAACAACCGATATTTATTACCAAAAACATATTTATTTTAAAAAAATCTATTGATTATGACTACAATACCTACCTAGCTTTTGCATGCGCGAAGCTACTCTACTCTTGCCCGAAAATAGTTCTACCAAGGTCATGGGGCCCCATTATCCTAATGTGCCCAGGGCCTCCAATGACTTAAAAACGGCCCTGGGTCTGTGTCCCAGCAGTAGAAACTTGATAGGCTGATAAAGATGATGATGAGTAATTACGTGAAGAATAAAGTGAACATTACCGTGTCAACTGCAATCTGTTCGATTACTTTCTTAGTCTCCTCAGCAGCCTTCTCCATGAGCGGCTTCAGCTCTGCCAACTCTATCTGCAGTTCTTTCACTTCTACCTCTGTCTGGTTTAGTTTGTTCAACCCTGGGGATAAGAGATACAGAGTAATTGCGCGCCCCGTCTTCTACCTCCTGCATGAATCCTCTCCATCCTAAGGTTGCCTGGAAGAGATCGCTCTTATCGATAAGGCCGCCGATTTTTGCGCTATTTTTTTAACGCTGTTTAATCGTGTATTATTTAATTTGTGGTGTGAACAATAAAGAGTTTATCTATCTACCTATAAAGAGATACAGGGCGGAAACTTTATTCGGGGCACAGGCACCTTAACCATTGTCATACTTCTTATTAATATTATGCAGGGTTACGCATATACCTTGTACTAATCTGAAAGGAGGTCATTGTACTCATTACTTTGACCAAACCTGAAATCACGAAAAAAACAGCTGTTCCATACATTTTGTCGAGTGTCAATTAACCGTTTTCTATGGAACAGCTGTTTTTTTTTCGAGATTTCAGGGTTAGTCCCATTGTAAAAGTTGTACATAATGACAATGACCTCCATTCAGCTTAGTACAGGGTCTATGCGTTACCCTGTAAATGCGTTTTTTACATGATTTTGATGATGAGCGATCGGTGTACGAGCAATTAGAGCTCCTTCATCAGAGTGCGTGGGCAAACGTCTCCAGGAGCAGACTTATTTCCTGACGAAGCTTATTCCCTCTTTCCGTTCTCTGTTTACCATCCATTCAGGGATGGAAGGAATCCCTCCATCTCAGAATGGATGGGAAAACTTTTTGTAATACCTGATGTTTCTATTACTTTTACTAAAGTGAGTTCCATAGAAGCCGTTGACATTTGCTTGATAAATGGTACTTAATGGTAAATGTTCAACCAGTATGGCTAATGGTTGAAGGCGAAAAGGGGCGGTCAGTTCCGCTGGACGCTGCAACTTTTTTTGTTTTTTTTTTTTTTTATGATACTGTGTGACGAGACGAGCGAAGTCGCTCGCCTGGTGGCTCTTCGCGCTTGCCCATAACAGTTCAACGCCAGTCAGAATTTTGAACTTCAACAGTTCAAAACCCTGGATGGCAAAGCACTGCGCTCGTCACCCCGAGATATAAGATGTCAAATCTCTGTGCCCTGTAATTTCGCTGGAAACATTGTCCTTCAATCCGGAACACAGTAGTGTTTGCACACTACTGCTTGGCGGTTGAATAACTGGCAAAGGTGTGGTACTTCCCCAGGCGGACCCCTGCAAAAGAGTCCTACCACTACGACTACTTCATACTGCCTAAGTGCTACTTGCCAATTTTAAGCGCATTGCTCTCAGTGAGTATACTCTTCTGCTTCGTCTTGAACATCTCTGCGTAAGCGCCGAGCATCCCCATGTAAGACATCGGCGTGACATAGTTGAGCCGGTTGAGGCGAGCCAGGAAACGCGCGCTCGCCTCGGTCACGCTTTGATGAGCGAAACAGCAGACAGACTGAAATTTGCATGCATTTGACTGCATTTGGCAAGTTTAAAGCCATGATCATTGAAACAATTTGTTTATAAACAAAAACTACGTGTTTCTAAAACAAATTATTAACCCTTAAATATTTATTTTATTCTGATTTTTAGTATTTGTTGATATAGCGGCAACATAAATACATCATCTGTGAACTGCCTCACTATCACGGTTCATGAGATATAACCTGGTGACAGACGGACAGACAAGCGGACGGACAGCGGAGTCTTAGTAATAGGGTCCCGTTTTACTCTTTGGGCACGGAACCCTAAAAAAGGTCTCTCACCACCATAGCCTCGATAACCTCCGGCGTAGTGTCCAGCTCGGGCATATCGTTGAAGAAGTGATGTGCAACCGACTCGAGCGCAGTCTTGGGCCACTCGCTGAACCAGTCGATGGTGCAGCAGTTCACCAGCGATGGAAACTGACGCAGCCGTGAACGGAATATCTGCACAATACAAGTATTAGTCAGTTACTGTTAGATTTGATGCCGGCATCGCAGTTTTTTATCGCACCAGCTGCCACCGCCTGAAAGGTCATCCACATATCATAGATCGGTGGAAATAGCACACTGTGCGTTTTACGCGTTCCTTTTTGCCTTACACCTGCAATTTGTGGAATGAGCTCCCGGCGGTTTATCCAAGTAGCTTTAATATGGGGTTCTTCAAAAAGGCTTTTAATAGAGTATTTAAGGGTCGGCAATGTATCTGTGATGCCCCTGGTGTTGCAGGTATCTATAGGTGACGGTGATCGCTTACCATCAGGCGGCCCGTCTATTTGTTTGCACCTATATCTATTTGTTTGTGAAATGACGAGATAGGTGTGATGGCCAGCTCCTAGGGCCGATTTCACCATCAAAGTACCACCACCAACATAAACTTAACTGCGATCAGTTTATGTTGGTGAAACCCAAATTGACGTTTTGAACTCAATAAGCCACTTTATACCAGTTTAGTTTTGCATTGATCGCGTTCACTTTGATGGTGAAATCAGCCCTTAGTATTTAAACTAAGATGTTGAAAATTGACTTATCAATAAATTATATTCTATAAATTTTATTCTATTCTATGGCATAAAAAAAAGATCGGTCGATTCACGGCGAAGCACCTCGCTCTCTGTACGCTCCTATTTATCAACTTGTTAGCGTAGGACAGAGGCTACACGTTCGAGTGTTAGCGGCAACGTGAAAATAAAACCGGCCAAGTGCGAGTCAGACTCGCGCATTGAGAGTTCCGTAAAACCACAAAATACTATAATTATCAATATAAAAACAGACTTCATAAAATGACATAAATTTACCAAATTGAAATGGGATCACTCGGGAAGTATCAGCTTTAAAATAAATAAAAAATCACCTAAATCAGTTCATCCAGTCGAAAGTTCTGAGGTAACAAACATAAAAAAACCAGTTGATTTAAAAACCTCCTCCTTTTTGGAAGTCGGTTACAAATATGACAACTGGTTGCTTAGTAAATGTAAATGTTAGAGTTACCTCTCCGATAGGAGACATGACCACGACTAGATGCAAGTTGGACCGCACTCGGCGCTGGTAGCAAGAGAACAGGTTGGTCTTGGTTGCTGGCAGATTCATCTCCATCACGGCGTGACGTACCTTTTAACGCAAACGCTTTATTAAATCCAAACGGTTTTTAACACTAACTTCTTTAGAGCTGTAACAGACATGTCAACTTGGCTGACGAACCGCCGTCTGACTAACGGGAGAGAAAGAGATAATTTTCTTTACTTCTCTACTTTGTTAGTCAGACGGCGGTTTGTCAGCTAAGTTGACATGCCTGTTAGTGTCATTAAACACCACAAAATAGAGAAAATATATATCTTATGTGCTTTTAACAAAGACGTTCATTGCAGTATCCTACTAGAGCCCTAGCTCTATTGCAAAGTCTGCATGGGGATGTTCCAAACTTCTGCTAGTTATTCAACCTCCAAGCAGTGGGGTGCAAAAATTACAGTTTCAGATTAAAGGGCAACGTTTTCTGTGAAATTATTAGGCATAAAACTAAATAGATTAAACATCAGATATCTCAAGTTGCCGCGCAGCGTTTTGAATTGTTGAAGTTCTTAATTCTGGGAGGCGGTGAAACTGGTTGTCTGATAAACTTAAGTGCTGTTAACTTCTTGTTAATGCCACGTATTACGCATGAAAACGAGACAAAGCCCGTTTCAGATAAAACAGGATAGTTTCTGAACAAGACCATTAATTTTGTCTTCACAGTTAAGCAGGATATCACCTCCTCCTATACCTTCATAATTTCTTGATTCATACTTGAACGTATAAATTGTATTTGTAAGAACTACTTGCCTGCAAGTAGCATGTAGCTCGGATCCACTGTACACAAGTTACACGTTTTGGACAAACATCAGGAAATCAGCGTTTGTGTGTACGTACACACAAACGCTGATTTCCTAACGTAGGCTAATTCGCTTCGCTCGGTTAATCAAATCAATGTTTCTCACCGACATAAAGATCTTGTCCAAGTCCTCGGGCTCGTAGATGTTAGGCACGTCGCCTGACGACAGAATGTTGTTCAGGTCTTCTAGGAACGACTCCATCTTTATCTAAGGGTTTCATAATGTCTATGATGAAAACTCAAATGTAATAAGAAAGTTGGACGCTTTCCCAAAACACGCTGAGTGTAAACAATTACTTTTTTTTGTGTATTGGGACTGTCTAATAATAATACTACTGATTTTACCATCTGATATTTATGGAATACAGGGAAATATGTTTATTTTGAAGGCACGGGACAAGTTTTTAACGTTTGCGTCAAAACTCCGCAAAGTTCTAGTTATATTATCTTTGCCACCGACAGTTGCCAACCTAATTCTTCGTACCTGTGCGTCAGAGAATAGAAAGACGACGCCTCGATTCTCGGCGCCTGCCTTCATCATGGTCTGTTTCAAGTCGTCCCGCCACTCCGTCTGGCCGTACGCCTTGGTTATCTCTATTTGAATGCATGTCAGTTCAGCCATGCTTGCCGCTAGACGTGATAGGGACTGCCGACCTGACACACAAAGGTTTAAGAAATTTAATCACCAAGATACAAGTGACACCATTACCAGGTGCCGTCTTCGACAAGTTGTAGACCGTTTTCGTTATAACGGGTATAAGGGAAACGCCCGAAAATTCAGACTCGTGACCTGGTTGATTCATACGATACCACAAAAACGCGTTCTGTTACATTTCTATGCAAGACCAGCTATGGACAAATAAAATACAACTGTTATTTAAAAAAACTTTATTTTTTTTAAAGTTTACAATGTAATGCAAATATAATATCTAGCTGGGCCTGGAGGTCAAGGAACGATCTCCCACGTACACTCAGTTAGCGCCGCGCGCACGTTAGGGAGGGAGCTTTTGTATATACGCGGTGCATTGACCCCGAGTTTTGTACGCTTTACATTGCCGGTTTGCAAAATACTAAACCACTAAAACAAGTATAAGGCAAATGCATATTGGTATTCGATTTCGTTTCAATATAGACAATAAACAAAATGGTGATAGATATAGTTATATGATTATTTACGGGATATTTACCGTAGCGAGGTTGTGGAAGGAGCGCCGATATTTCGGCGTAGTTACAAGCACCACGCAGTTCCAGTGATAACTATAGCAAAAGACTAAGAAAGAGGGTAGATCGTTTTGTCTGCATCTAACTTTGAACTGTTCGACTAACCACCCGCATTCTTCAGTCATCCCGTGAACATGGTGCATGTAACTGCGCCAAAATATCGGGAGCTCCTTCCATAACCTTACCACGGTAAATATCCCGTAAATAATCATATAACTGTAGTGAATAATCGTGATAGTTTAAAACAGTGTTTTGGTGGTGGTTGAATTGTTTATAAGAGAATCCTAGAAAAAGTATAGAATAACACTTCAATATAAAAAAAATAAGATAAACTTTTGGAAATTGTCTAGTAGCGAAAAACGAATTAAATTATTTAAATAAACTGTTACTCATAGGAAAACGTTGACAACGAAAAAGAAAAACACATCAGTCATAGGACTGCACGTCAGAAGTGAAAATTTAAGTTGTAATTCACCTAATTCTACAAAAGATAGCGCTGTTTTAAAATGCGGTCACGGTACAGCGTGACGATAACGCAAGTTCCGTGATTTTTGTTCACTCAAAAAGTGCTTAACGCACCTAAAGAAGATATAACATCAAAAAAATTATTATAAGAGAAGTGTGTCAGAATTACCGGAGCCGCCCATGCCGAGCAGCAGCGCGTTGGCCATTGGCTGGCGCATGATGCGCGCGATACGACACAGATGCGCCACGGCGTCCTCAAACAGCACCAGCTCCAGCGGCGCCGTCGTTGCCAGGTTGTACTCCATCAGGTAGTGCTGCAGCACCTCGTCCAGCTGTCGACAAACCGACCAAATGCAATCATACGCCATGCTATGCCACCATCCTTGTTTCCAGAAAACAATGTCTTGAGTGTCTTCAAGGCCAGAGTGAATAAGTATACACCTTCAAACGTAGAACTATTCTATAATTATGTAAGAAACATTTTAACACATGACAAGATATAACAAGACATGTAATCGAAAGTTCAGTTCGTTTTCAAACACCACAATTTCAAAAATCAATGTTCTCTTAGCGTCACTTGCAACGCATTAAAATATTTCGGCCTTCTCTTAGAGAGAGAGAGAGAGAGAGAGAGAGAGAGAGAGAGAGATTGCACCATGTTGATGAGTGTTATATGGCTTTAAACTTTTGAGGGCATACCGTTTCTATGATGTTTTGATAAGCGTTGGCATCGAAACCAGCTAATAATTAATTTAAGTACTAAATAAAGTCGTTGGTGCAGGGCCGACTATTAAACCGGCTGCCGTCAGATTGTAAAGCGCACATGTTACCGCCCGGCCACCATCGCAAAAGCTTGGAAGGTTTGATAGCAAAGCAAGGCAAAAACACATGTTACACATTTGCACAGCCAGTACGTATAGATGTTAAAATTTGAATTTGCACAAATATCACCCAAGCATGAAAGGTTCCATCAAACAAAATGGAACATTGCCGCACTTAGATTGGCACAAACAGAGTAGTAGTGCTTATTCTCACCTCTTCCTGATTATTGATCTCCATATACTTCTTATCATCAGCGCCGAGATCCATGAAATCTCCGAACAGCATGAGCCTGCCGCCGACCACATCGACTGGTTTTTTGCCGAACTCTGTGCGTATCTTCTTATTTAAAAGGCTGAAAATAATTTTAGTGATGCTCATATACTATCACACATCACAGACAAAGTAATTTTTCTTAGCGCTGGCTCACTGTATGGTTTTTTGCACTGTGTATGAAGCATTCGTCAGCGGTGAAGAGTAAATCTTGATCCTGCATTGAACCAAGCTTTAGGGCACTCACTTGACAAACCACTGTCTGTCTTCTTTGCTGACCAGCCGGTCCTGGTATACCCGCTGATGCTCGTGGTACCACAGTCGTATCACGTCGTCTTCTTCCTGACGTGTGGTAATAACTATAATTATCACTTATGTTCTTGTAAATGGTACAAACTAGACACTGGCAAAAGCACAAAACGTGGGAAGTCAAAATCCTCTCAAGTGGAAAGAAAAAACATGCCCACCCGAGAAAAATAATGTATTACTCTATTGGTTGCAAAGTTTTGTGTACGAAACAGTCTGTGTAACATTTTTCACACTGACTGAAAATATAACGGTTATGCGAATCAGAAATTCTGCACTAGCGCTATTTCACATTTAATGCGACACAATATTTACCAGGCAGGTGTCACACTATTCAAAATGTGCAAGCCTAAATATAATATTTGTATATCTCTATTTTATTTATATTATCAAGAATGATATTATCGAAGAATTTTTATTTATATTACACGGGAATTACTCACATATAAATTAAGAAAATACCTTGATAAATCTTGGGTCCACCATAAGTATGCCTTGGAATACTTTGCTCAGATCTCTCAAGTTGAATGTGTAGTGAGACTTGGCGGGAGTCGGCAACAGTTCTTCTACAAGGTTGCTGAATATTTCGATGGAAGCTTTCAAGAATGGCGGCTCTCTGACTGTCACTTTCGGGTTGATATTTCGAGTCCACGATTTCAGGATGGTACTGAATATCCCGTACTGAAAATATTTTTTTATGTAAATTCATTATTAGTACTGATTAAGCGGTTTTTTTGGTGGCGTGTCTAAGGAAGAGGCCTATGTCCAGCAGTGGACTAGTATACGTTAATGATGATGAATGATTTTTTTTTGTTAAAAAAAAAAACCAATTGTTGGCGCTGCAGTTTCACCTTCTTGGACATTCCCTCGAAAGAAAATTTTTCCTTACTAGTATAATGTTCGGATATTCGTTCATTATTTTAAGAAAATACTTCGCACTACTCCTTATAAATATTTTAGTTGTTTAGTTGTTGTTGCAAGCTCATTATAATCACGTCGCGAAATGCCTTTAACTCGCCTTCTACACCTGTCAAAAGTTGTACCTTGCTAGCGTATTCCATTTCCGTGAAGGAGATATAGTGCAGATGTCGCATGAGCCGCATGGTGACGGGGTTGCGGCCGCCGCCAGGAGGGCCCATGGCGGCCACAATACCCACATCTACAAGTGTTCTGAACTCGCCGATGTTGTGTCGATCGTACCAACCTGATGCATAAACAATACACTGACAAGGTAATATCTACTTTCTACATCATGATCAGGTGCGATCCTTAAATATATTTTTATGCCATAGGTGGAAAATAAGCAGACGGGCCGCCTTATGGTAAGCGTTTACCGTAGCCTATGGATACCTGCAACACCAGGGGCATCACAGATACGTTGCTGGCCCTTAAAGACTCTATTAACAGCCCTTTTGAAGAACCCCATATTAAAGCTACTCGGAAATGCCGTGGGGAGCTCATTCCACATATTGCAGCTGTAAGGCAAAAAATAACGCGCAAAACGCACAGTGTGCGATTTCCACCGATCTATGATATGTGGATGAACTTTCAGGCGGTGGCGGCTAGTGCGATGAAAAAACCACGATGCTGGCATCAGATCGAACAGTTCTTCAGGATGTTTATTTACTCAGTTCACTTCGATGTCTGACGCCATTTTAGTCTCGGACTTCAAATATCATCTGTTCCATAGAAGACGGTGATTCACACTTTCACACTTGACAAAATGAATGGAGCAGTTGATATTTTTTTCGCGATTTCAGGTTTGATCCTACATATAACCGACCCCTTTTGGCTCAGTAAACCCTTTCCGCGTAAGTCTCTAGTGGATCCTCCTTTTCTTCTCCAGAATTTTGCCCTTGATGATAAACCGTGAAATTACCTCTCTCAAATTTTTGCATATTTTTTTAAAGCAGCGCCTCGTGGTTTTCCCGTTATTCTTAGAAAACTTCTTAGAAAACTATTCGAGACAAAACGTATCCTATGTGAGAGCCCAGGGTATAAGCTACCTCCATATAAAAATTTCATTCTAAATTGTTTAGCTGTTACAGAGTTGAGTTGAGTACAAACATAGGCACATTTATAAGATTACTTTGATATAAATATAATGTAATAAGGTTGAAAAAAACTTTTCATTTATTGTTGGCACCTAACCTTGATCTTTTAGTTACACTCATGAGATTTTTAGCGATGGTGCAGTGTATGTTAGAGCACGCTTGCCAGAACCAACTAACCAGAGTAGTCCATAAACTGCCTGAGTAGTTCGATGGGCGGCTGAGCTCCATACACTTCAAGCGCCGGCATATTCAAATCATCAATGAAGAACACCTGCCGCTTCGTGGGCGGGGGGCCAAACACGCCGCGCCGTCGGCGGTCCAACTTGCTGTCTATCACATCCTGGAATACCATTACATTTATCGCGTATACTGTCCACGTTTGACCGCGATCTCACCTGATGGAAATGGATGATGCGTTCGAAAATATAGCACGTTTGCCTATAACAATCTATTCACCCTTGACTTGAACACTCCAAGATTGTAATTATGCGGAAACACTATGTTTTTTAGCATTCTAAATAAGAAAGATGAGGCAAAGCGCTTGGTTCATATTTTAAGTAACGGTGTGGTTGAAGATGATAAGCATCTCTCAAGTAATGCTGCTGGAACACACCGTTAAGTGATTGCTGACAGAATTTGAAATTGATTGGGTGGTAAGTTAACCAGCCCGGCATTGGAAAATGCCCTACCATAACGCATAAAGAATTCTCCACGGATTGAGGAGCTTATCGCTGAGCCAAATATAATGGATGAGACCAAAGCACAGAAATTCCGCTGGACGGGCCACATGCTGCGAATGGGGGAGGGTCGCAATGTCAAGAAGGCGTATCTTGGAGTTCCCGCAGGCCGGCCTAGATATCACTGAAAAAATGCCATAATCAGACTTGCGCGAGTTCCATGTCACCGACTGGCGAGAGACAGCGCGAGACAGGATCCGATGGCGTTCTCTTGTGTCGGAAACAAAGACCAACTTCGAGTCAGTGCACCATTGGAGTAAGTAGTAAGTAAGTATAATTTGGCTAACTCTAAAATAAATACATATTTTCTCGGTAATTGCGAGTCATGACATAAAAAAACTAAGAAAAAGAAAATAGAAAATAGGTCCAGTATAAACCTGCGTCTGGTTGGCCGACGTCCGCGCCGAGAAGACAATAAATTCGCAGATAAATTTCTTGTGCAGTCCGCGGGAGAGCTTAGAAGAGATGGTGACAGTCTTGCCAGTTCCAGTGGGGCCAATACAGATGGCGTGATTGTAGTTGGCTACCTTGTAGCCGAGAATGGCAGCACTGCGTACGTTGTCCATCGTCGGGACTTCAATATCTGAACAGAAGTGCGATCAAAATGTATTGTTATTGACATTTATATTAGTTGCTAAAAGTACGCTCTGTGCAATACCTAACTAAACTTGCATTCCTCATCATCATCATACAGAAAACGTCCACTGCTGAACATAGGCCTCCCCCTCAAATTTCAACACAGAACGACAGACTGCCATCTGCATCCACTGTATGCCTGCGACTCTCACAATGTCGTCGTTTCATCTAGTGGGAAGCCTACCTACGCTGCGTCTTCCGGTTCGTGGTCTCCATTCAAAAACCTTTCTTCCCCATCCTTTATCAGTTTTTCGACCAATGTGGCCTGCCCATTGCCATTTTAATTTGCAAATCTGAGCAGCTATGCTGACTGTGGTTCTTCGGCGAATATCTTCGTTCCGGATTTTATCGCGGAAAAAAACTCCCGAGCGTAGCTCTTTGCCCGTTGTGCGACTCTGAGTTTCCCCAAAAAGACAACAGTTAACTTTCACGAAAAATAAAAACTAGTGAATTATTCATGTTCTTATCTTCTCATCAGCGTCGCTCATTCAAATAAGAAGTGCGTACCTGCGAACTGCCATTCTGGGTCGACTACGTAGTGCTCCATGTTGGCCATCCAGTTGTACCAGAAGGGGGCTGCTGGCTCACCATCCTCTGTGGGGTCGGTGAATCCGCCGTCGTGCAGCCTACACAGAGGTCACCCATCAGCATTATCGCTTGACATCAGGCGAGTCGGAGTCAAACGCAATCCTATTAATACATTTAGAAATGCAGATTTCTGTTTGCGAGCAAAAAACATTTCAATTATGCCGGGTATACGGAAAACGCTCCTGAAAACGAAGACTGGTAGTGCTAAAGATTACCGATATACATTTTTAAAATATTTTTTTTTTGCACTCAAGTAAGTAGTAGGCTCAATAATAGGGTCCCGTTTTTATTCTCTAGATACGGAACCCTAAAAATAAATACAGTTTTTAGAATATTTCTAATCTATTTCATTATTTCAATGATTCTTTGTTTAGGCCATCATATATTTCTTATCTAGTTCATTATTTCAATGATTCTTTGTTTCTGCCATCATGACTATAATTATTCTTTCAACTTTTCCGTAGTTAAGGCAGCTATAATCAGTTTCTGAACATAACTGATATCCCGTGAAAAGGTTCTATCAAAAACAAGTGGATCGATGTATAAGTACTAACGTGTAGTCATAGACGCGCCCTTCTTTGGGGAAGGGCGGCTTGAGTCCGTTGTCGGTTGTGATTTGTCGCATAAAGTCGGAGAAGATTGCGCGACCGTTGTGGTCGCACGTCGCTCCGACGGACCATATCACCGACCACACCACCCAGGCAGGCGCCAGCCGAGCTATTAACAACAGACGGTTTTACTGTTGAACCGATTTTTATAAGTTACTTTGAACTATCAATTCTAAGCCACGGATATCTTATTTAATTACCAATGTACATGTTACATATGATTCTTAAAAAAACTTCAAGTATATCTATCTAAGGGCGCAGCAACTAATACAAAAATAAAGAAGACGGTACATATTAGCCTATATTGCAGTGATATAATAAAATTTGTGTGGGCGCGCGCGCGCGCGTGTGTGTGTGTGTGTTTTTGTATATGCGTGTGTGTAGAACGTTTGTAATGTTGCTTTTTTATTCATTTTGCTCAGATTTTACATAAGAAGATTCGATCGTTTCGTTCTTCAAAAATGTTGAATTGCGGGAGCGAAATAGAAGACGCACGAAGAATACTTACTCTTAAAAACCTTTTTTCACTTGAAAACCCTTCCTGTAAATGTGTAGTAAGCATGTTTACTATACTATATAGGCAGATCTGTGTTACAGCTGCAAGGTATAGGACGCAGACATGGTATACTCACGCATGTTGGCTAACATAGGCGGTGCTGGCGGTGGGCGGTCATCCTTGCCCGTAAGTGGTCGCAGGCGGAACTCAAGCAGCTCAAGGCACTTGAGCACGAGAGCTGCATCCAGCGAGACGACCAGCTCCGTCAGATTCTCGCGAAGAACGGCCAGTGCCGGGTACAGATATATATTTAGCAGGTTGCCCAGGGGCTTGCGTATGTTCTCTGCGATCTGTACGAATAGGCATTGATTGGTAGACACTGATAAAGACTGGGCAGGACACGTGCCTAAAGTGCAGCCGTTGAAAGATTGCGTCTGACAGTCATCACAACATTGTAAAAAACTGAACGAAAATACAAAATTCTGATCACTTTTACTGGCTTTTTGAACGTATGATTGTAGCTGGTGGCCAATGCGCAAATTGTACTATAGTATCTACAGTAAAATATTAAAATATTTTCGCGCAGATTTTTACTATTTTATTGCAGCTGTCAGATGAATTCTTCAGCGGCGGGACTGTAGACGAAGTGATGACCGGTAAAGTAAAGCATTAACAGAATGGTAGCCGAGGCAAGGCAACTTCAACTCATAATTTGTGCCTATTGTGAAGTGAAGATGGCTCACAACTCCGCCAATGAGAGGCAAGGTGACCAGAGCAAAACTAATCAGTAATCACCAGCACTCACGTCATAATGGCAGGCTGGCGGAACTTTTACAATTGCTTCAGGTAGGTATCGTCAGTAAGCTCACCGGTGGCACGCTGGCCTTTAGCCAAGCGTTGACGAGTGGTGGCAGGCCTACCACCGCCGAGTCCAGGTAAACCATCCCGCAGCGGGAGACAGTGGCCGGGGAAGCCACGGCGAGGTCAGCCACTTCGAAGATCATGCGTTGTCGGTCTGTTAGCTTCATTATCTCGCCGCTGGATAGGCAAAGCTTCTTGTTGTCGTCTAGTACCTGCAATACACTCGTAGTATATCTAGACTTCCTGGTGACATATGGTACTGAGACACGGTCCTTAGCCATTTGGAAAAAGTTGCACAGCGGGCAATGGAGAGGGTAGACTACGAACCGGAAGAAACGTAGGTACTAGGCAGGCCTCCCACTAGATGAACCGATGACATTTCGAGAGTCGCGGGAATCCACTGGATGCAAATTGCAGATGGCAGGCTGTCGTTCAGTGTGGAGTTCTAAGGGGAAGGCCTATGTTCAGCAGTGGACGTCTCATGGCTAATGATGATGATATCGAGACTTCCTGCTAGGGTATGTAAATCTTCTTAAATATAATATAGGGAATAGGGTCTACAAAACAAGGAATATCAGCCTATTTAATATTAGTCCACTGCTCGACGTAGGCATTTCCTAAAGAAATCCACATGGCACGATGTTCTGCTTTACGCATCTACTTGCCACCAGCCGCCTGTTGCAGGTCATCGCTCCATCTGGGAGCTGGGCGTCCTACTCCACGTCTGCCGGTACGCGGCTTCAACTCTAGAACACGTCTTCGAACCGAACATAAGAACTGAGCCACACCCAAATTGTATTTTTGAGGATACATATGCTGCAGTGTATTATTTCAGTGCATTGTATGTAGTACAATATACTAACAGTGTTCATGTTTTCAATCCACACGGCGTCCACGGGTCCGTCGAATATATACCAGCGTTTGTCCATATCTTCCGCTGCAATCCCCCAGCGCACAAGACTGGACAGAATGCCGTCTGTCCTGTATATAATGACAATATTTTAGGCAATATTTGTAAGTAATTGAAATTGTGCCTTCTAGTATCCGAAAGTGTCTAGCTTTTTGACCTGTTGTATGAACGACAGTCTGAGTTTGGTATACGTACATAATAGTAAAAAAACGCAGGGGCAGCTTTATGGCTACCTGTTGGCGAAACCGCGTACCCCGACCCATGGGGCTAATTAGGATAAACTATATTATATTGTTCACATTAGAAATTACGTACACGATTACCCATCCACAGATCTCTACCGCCTGATCGCCACTATTTGATCTGGATTTTAAAATGAAGCGTTTTGTTAACTAACCATTCATGCGTCTGCAAATCAAACTCTCCGTACAGCTGTCCCATGGTGATAGACTTGGGATTGACGACGAACGTGTGTACGGGCGTGAATGGCCAGCCGTCCGGGGCCAGCTTGCCTTTGATCGCCGTTAATGCGTCACGGAGGGTCTCATAGCACTACCGGATAATACACCATATTTATTGCAAGTTGAAAATTTTACCGTAACAATAAATTCTTGTGAACTTTGTAAGCTAAGGAATAGAATCGAAAATTTAAGGTAAGAAACTGTCCTGTGCTGATTGATAGATTAAAGACAGACATCAAACCTTGTCTGTAGTTTTTTTAATAGTAGGTATAGGTGGCAAACAAGCTAGCGTGCTGCTGACAGTAAGCAATCACCGTTGCCAATGTTTCGGTACCTGTAAAACCATAGGCATACTCGTATCAAATACATTGCCAACCTTTTAAGAGCTTTGATTAAATAAAGGACAACAGTCTGTTCACGAATTTCGTTTTGTTTACGAAAATACGATAGTGGCTCTGCCACTTAACACTGTTTTTTTTAAATTGTATAATCGGCTTGCGTTTGACCTCCACCTGGTGTCTCACCTGTTGTGAAGCGATGTTGCGATCTATAATGAAGCACGCTTGCCTAGAAGAAACAGATTCACTCGTGACTTGAAGACACCCAGCTTGTAACTATCGGGGAACACCCATTCTAACAGTGTATTCCACAGTCAATCGGACCGCACAATAAAAATGGGTTCAAAGCACTTTATACGGGTTCTCAGAATATCAACCATGTAACGAGTCTTTTAGTGCCCGCCCTGGCCGACCAATAGATAAATGAACAGGAGGGAATTTGATCATGCGCACTCTCCGAAAGGCATCCGGTAAAACACGAATAGACTAGCAACTTTTCGCAGATGTTCAAGGGTCAGAAGCTTATTCGATGTTGTAGAAGTTGATGACTTTTTTGGCATGTTTCTCAAAGGACTCCAACGCTCCAAGCTGGTTCTTAGCTGATCCATTCCATCGATATGAGCCGTACTCCATGCACGTCCGATATTGTCGATATATTCATGTTTGGGGTAAAAAGAAAACAATAACCTTAGATTTCCCCGCGCCGGCCGGACCGACCAACATGAGTCCGTGTCTCACTACCGTCGTCTCATACAGCTGAATGATCTTGAATATAAACGCTGTAAAGAGGTTATTTATTTATTTAAATGCTCGCTGTCCTGTTGACCCCCACATCTTTGTTCTTGTTATTGTTGGTTTTTTTGGCTGTTGGTTTAGTGTAGAAGAACGTATACCCTAAGGCACAGTTGCGAAACCTGACATTCTTCAAATTTTGGAATTGCTTATTACTTTTAAATACTAGCTGCGCCCGCGGTTTCACCCGCGTGGTGATGAAAATCGGTGATGATGATGATGAAAAGTAGCCCATGTGTTAATCCAGGACATAAGTAAAGTATATCCAAAATTTCATCTAAATCCATTCAGCCGTTTCAGCGTGATTGAGTAACAAATATCCATCCATCCATCCATACATCCATGCATCCATCCATCCATACATCCATCCAAACTTTCACAATATGATATTAGTGTGATAACATCCTCAAGTGTGGACAACTTGAACGTACCAATCAATCTCCAAGCCACCTGCCAAGCAAGCGTTTTCTGGCTAATGATGTGATGTGAAGTGTGAACAAATCTTCAAATTTAAAAATTTGTATTGCTTATTCTAGGTGATAAGGTGAGGTCGGCAACCTATCCTTGTGCGATTGAGATTATCTTGGTCACTAAATTTCTAGCTTAGTAATTAACAATTATAGTTGAAAAACTAAACAGGACGCTGATATGACTCGTTTAATCGGTCCTTGGTAAGTGTGTAAAATTTCAATTTCATTCGACGTTGTGAAGTAGTTGAAAATAAAGTTCAAAGATTCCGTCACATACGTACATACCAAGATAATAAAAGCGTCTTAACAAATCAAACTCAAGGGGTTTATTGGTAGCGGTTTAAGAGTTCCAGGATCCACCTCCCAGCTCTACCATCAGACACTCGTCACGAAGTGTAATCTAGGAGATTCATTTAACTTAGTCATCATCAGCCAGAAGACGTCTACTGCTGAACAAAGGCCTCCCCCTTTAACCCCACACTGAACGACATCCTGCCATCTGCATCTGCTGGATGCCGGCGACTCTCACAATGTCGTCGGTCCATCTAGTGAGAGGCCTACCTACGCTGCGTCTTCCGGTTCGTGGTCTCCACTCAAGAACCTTTCTTCCCCATCGGTTGTCGGTTCTTCGAGCGATGTGGCCTGCCCATAGCCACTTCAACTTGAAAATTTTAATAGTTATGTCGATCTCTGGTTCTTTATATATCTACGTTCCGGATTCTATCGTGCAAAGAAACTCCGAGCATAGCGTTTGCATTGCGTTTAACTTAGTAACTTACAGTAAAGATCATCGTATCCTCGCTTGATGAGCATATTCCTGATGGACTGTTCCATGATGCCGTAGTCGACAATCGGTATCTCAATTCGAGGGAACAGATCCGATATTATACCTAAAACAATAAATCATACAAAATTAAAATTTTAAGGATTATAAAAGGTCAAAAATTTAAAACTGCTTATACGGAGTACATCAAGGTTTGCAACTAAGCATTATTGGGGAGCCTATTATAGTGCCCTTTGACACCAAAGCCCAAGAAAAAAAAACACAGTAGTCCCAGATACGCAGCGACGCGACTAACACACGTGCGAGTGGAATAAGAGTTGAATAAATTACATGAAATATAAGAAAACTACTTACCTATACTTTAATAGAGTCGCTATACTTTAAGACACGTAAAAATTGACATGAATAGAACTGTCTCTTTTTTTTCGTGGCTTTAATACAGTTATATGATTATTTACGGGATATTTACCGTGGTAAGGTTGTGAAAGAAGCTCCCGATATTTCGGCGCAGTTACATGCACCATGTTCACGGAAAGACTGAAGAATGCGGGTGGTTGGTCGAAGAGTTTAAAGTTAGGTGCAACAACCGTGAACAAACGTGGTAGTTTAAAACAGTGTTTAATAAAATTGTGACTCATGCGCGATCAAGTTAATATATTATCTTTGTGCACAGGCCTTCTAGTCCATTATTCTATTATTAGTTCCTTACTACCAGGATCACAGAAGTGAGTAGGAAGTGTGAACATACCGTTAAAGAGTAGAAGATCGTCAGCCAAGAACTTGGGCACGTTGACGTCTCTCAGCGCGCGGAGCACGATCTGCCGCTCCTCCCCGTCCGGCATCTGACGGATCAGGTTCCCGGCTACAAGGATCACGGTCTTCACGGCTCGCATGCCGAAATCATAGTGATCCTAAAACAAAATTTCAACAATGAATTTCTACGAAATTTAAAGAGTTTATTAACTTGCATTTTTAAGATGCTAATAGCAATCCTGCTGCCATAGCTGAGGGCGTATACACGTAGGAAGCAGGTTACCAGCGCCAATCTACCTGCACTTATTGGAACTAGTCGGCGCAGGCAGAGCATACATTTCGGAGTGAGCATCGGACCTGCGTGATCTAATTTCCTCCTGCCTATTCTTTTATAGGACTGCCATGATTGATAATCCGAAAAGCCGAACAAAGCGTTTTGATTCTACTGTTATTGTGTGAACTGCAAGTCTGCGAAATGCGCTGCCTGAATGGGTGTTTTCCGATAGTTAAGCTTGGTTTCCTATCGAAGGTGTGACGGTACTTCACGTCGGAACAGTTGCTTACACTGTACCAAGTACAAGTTCGGTCATGCATGGAGTAGGTACTGCTCTCATCTTTGGGACGGATCGGCTAAGTACCAGCTCGGGGCATTGGAGTCTATTGAGAAGCTTGCCAAGAGGCTCATTAGCAACGAAGGCTTAGTTCAAGACTAAGTTACTTAGTCTGGAGCATCGGCGTAGAGTCGCTAGTCTATCGGTTTTTATCGGATACATTTCGAAAGAGTGTGCATCGGATCTGCATGATCTAATTCCCTCCTGCCCATTTTTCTATCGGACTGCCAGAGCGGGCACGAAAAATCGACACCGCATAATGGTTTATATTCCGAAAACCCGTACGAAACGCTTTGATTCCACTTTTATTTTGCGAACTGCTAGTGTGTGGAATGCGCTGCCTGAATGGGTGTTCCTCGATAGTTACAATCTGGGTGTCTTCAAATCACGAGTAAATCGGTTATTTCTGAAGCGCGCTCCATCATATCAGACAAGGTGGCGATCCTACGCAAGTCTATTACTGAATATACGAAAAAGTATATCACAGGTTATAATCTATTATATATATATATAATATATAATAGATATATATATATATATATAATAGATTATAACCTGTGCGGAGAGCTGCTCCGAGCTAAGCCTGAAGGTAGTGGTGATCTTCCCAGCTAGAATCTTGGCCTCGTAAAAGCCGTAAGAGAAGAGCGAAATCTCGGCGATGAGCGCGTAGTCGGGAACCATCATCGAGATCGGACGGAATAACGCCTTCAGGTTATCCGGGAGCTCCGTACGACCTGGGAAATTTCAAAGAAAAATTAAGTAAGTAAATATTTATTTCTACAAAGGCTTTACATGGACATGGATCTCCCCCATCGATTTCCAAAAGGGCCGGTTGAAAGCGGCCTGCATCTTTTTTTTCTTTCTTTTTTTTTTTAACTAATCCGGTGGGCTATGTTGAATGAAGCTATGTATGTAATGAAGGGTAGTTACAATTAATTATCGGTGGTATACTTATATTGCGTATACATTGTTTTAGCAGTGGATCCTAAAAATCCGCTAGGCCGGTCACATGGTGGCCCCGCTAAGATTAACTTAATAGAATAGATAGCTCTAGTTAGACGTGAGAAGTTTCTAATTATACCAATACAGGGTTACGCGAAAAGGGTGTACTTTGCAGAAACGGAAAACATGTTATTTAAGGTCTGCGATATATATATCACAATAAATTTATTGAATACTGAGTCTTGGATTCATATGGGACCAAACGTGAAATCGCAAAATTCCCACAAAAATTGTTCATAATACACTCTTTCCGCGTAATCATTTTGTAGTGGTAGGACTCTTTTGCAGGGGTCTTCCTGGGGAAGTACCACACCTTTGCCAGTTATTCAACCGCCAAGCAGTAGTGTGCAAACACTACTGTGTTCCGTATTGAAGGGCAATGTTTCCAGCAAAATTACAGGGCACACAGAGATTTGACATCTTATATCTCGGGGTGACGAGCGCAGTGCATTGCCATCCAGGGTTTTGAACTATTGAATTTCAAAATTCTGAGTGGCGTTGAACTGTTATGGGCAAGCGTGAAGAGCCATCAGGCGAGCGACTTCGCTCGTCTCATCATCATAAAAAAAAAACATATATACTCAGTATCATAAAAAAAAAAACATATATGGTACCGGGATACATATATACATAAAGTATGCGCTACTTCTATTTCAAATTTCTTTAATATTTGTAGTGCCGTCTACACTCACAGTAATATAAACACTCATATAAACTAGAGTAAGAGAGTCCTGAGGAATATTCTGTGCAGTAAGAGTGAGAGATATTAAGAGACAGTAGATTGTTACCAGCGTAGCCTGGATTCATGGTGATGAAAACTGAGCAAGACATCTTGAGGGGCAGCTCGCAGCCTTCGAAATGGAACTTCTCTAACTTCAGCACTTGCGCCTTTTGGATCGTTACCACCTGTAAAGCACACAAACAATAGACATTAATTGAATTACAGCTGTAAGAGTATTAATATAATGTTTTATTTGGCTTTTTACAATGTTATTGCAGCTTTCAGAGCTAATAAATATTTGGAGAATAGTGTGGATTTCTGTCAGTTATCTCACTGATTTTAGTGACTCTTAGTTACTTTGAAATTACCTGTTGTGCTACCACGGACAACACCTCAATGTCAATTCTGTTGAATTCGTCGAAGCATGCCCAAGCGCCAGATCTAAACAAAATACAGTTGTTTACTATGTTGAAATAATGATACATTAGTTTTTAGATGTATTCTGTGTTATTAATGGGTTCGGAGATGACGTTTCAGGGTGCAACACAGCTTGAGTTCCTGGCAAAGACAATCATCATGAAGAATCCAGCTATAGACCGTTAAAAGTCTTAATACAATTCAAATGCAAGCGTGAAGAGCCATCAGGCGAGCGACTTTGCTCGTCTCGTCACTCAGTATCATAAAAAAAATGCTCAAGCCCACTACCAGTTGGCAGCGTAACCAGAATGCTGGCGGCATTACCACGCTGAATGGCTTATGCGTTGAACCCTGATTGAGCCAGAAAAGCGCCAGCAAATAAAATAAGCTATACAAATAGAAATAAGATGCTGTTTGTTGGTAAGAGCATAACTTGAGAACGGCTGGACAGATTGTGCATTTTCTTTTATGTTCTTAATATTCCAAACAAGGTTTTTAGGGAAGATTTGATTGATTGAAGTTGTCCGGAAAATCAGAAATTTTATTATTCTGTGGGATTTTTGTATCAACCAATAACTCAAACAAATTTATTCAAATTTGGACAGGATGAATATGTTAGGTTAGCTAGTTGTTCATAATTCTGGTTACTTATAAATTCTATAGTAAGTATGTATTTTACTCACGCAGCCAGCCCCTTGAAGAATTTCCCCATCGCCATGTAATCCAGTTGGTCGGAACAGTTGAACACGACACATTGGACCGCGAGAGCTTTTGCTAGATCCTGCATTCGTGAAAATACAATATTATGGATGTAGAAGTAACTCTCTCACTCTCTCTCAGTGTGTTACCTGTGTTCCAGAAATAAATGATTTACTAGAAGCACGATCAGTTTTACCACAGTAGCTATATATAAATATACTTGTAGACCCGGCAGACGTCGTCCTGTCCGACCGGGTCCAATTGTGTTTTCAAATCATCCAGGAACCCATTGAAATATACACAAAATTTCATCCAAATCAATCCAGCTATTTAGGAGGAGTTAGGTGACAAACACACTGCTACCTTACCGGGTCACCGGTGTGGTGAACGGCTAGCTCGAGGGGTAGTGGGTTCTGTGTGCGCTCTGCGGGCCTGCCTCTGGCGGGTGAGATGGGGTTAGACCTACCTATCCGAGATTACTAATTCTAACAAGGGCGCCACCAGCACGATAATGCTGGGAAATGAGACAAGGAATTAGCGTCCAAATCTTATGTATTGTAAAATATGTTCTTCAATTTCTTACCATTGTACATCAATGACGGTTCTGTTAGTTATAGGTACATTCTTTAAGATATTTCTATTATGTTAGTACATTTGTTAAACAATGTAAAATTAAGTACTTAGGTACCAGGTTAAGTATAGATAAGTTAAACCTTTAATATTGTAGTTCTAAGTTTAAGTTCTAAGTTCTAAGTGGAACAAGTTATTATGTTCCACTGGCGTTCTTCAGTGAGGAAGGACTCCTGAAGATACGAAGCAAATGACAACAAAAATGTTTCTAGATTCTCTTACTTCTTTGCCTGAAGAACCCCTTCGACTGATGGGAGAAAACCCACAGGATACGTCTGAGCGTCGAAGAACACAAAACAAAGGTTTGCAACAAAAAACATGTAAGGTTTTTGCAACGCAACAACACGTACAGAAGAATCACACTAATATCATATATGTGAATGTTAGGATGGATGCATGGATGGATGGATGTTTGTTACTCAATCACGCAGCAGTTACCTTAGTAGTCTCAGTCTTGCCAGTGCCCGCGGGGCCGGCGGGCGCGCCTCCGAACTTGAGGTGCATAGCGCACATCAGAGTCAAGTAGCAACGATCAGTGAGCGGCGTGATCACCAGCCGCCCGCTGCGACAAACACTCTTATTACAAGGTGCTACGGGTGTTTTCAAGTCCAAGAAAGATAGGGGTTTCACCTCGGAATGAGAGATAATAATCTGACTTCTATACACCTTCATTTTGTCTTTCTTAACGTTGTCTCAAAATAGAGGGTAACATCCGAGACGAAGGAGCCCAATGCGTTGGACAGATTTTATCCGCACCACACCTCAACATTAACGTTGCCGAAGCGGTTCATGCTGCTGAAAGTCGGAACAGATGGCGGAACATCGTAAGGGAGAAGCCGATGCCGTAACAGTTGATGCCGTGATGGGTCACGACCCCCAGTAGTCGACGCAAGAATTCCTTCTTGTTGTCTCAAAGTCTCATTAAATTTATTGTCTGTATCGTAAGTTTTTCAAGTTGAAAGGTCACAAAAATCGGTTTTTGTGATCTAATAAAGTTCTAATGATGTTAAAATCTATTATAAATGTCCCAGTGGATGTTGGTGAAAATCATAAATCTAAATTTTTTAAATTTAGTCATATTTGTTTCATCACAATGTCTTCCTTCACCGTTTTAATGTGATGGCATCGAAAACCGGCTGTCTTCATGTTGTAAACCGCAAAAAAGAGCAGTTCCATAGAAAACGGTAATTGTTATTCGGCAAAATGGATCTTCAGCTTGTGTTGCCAGTGATGACATATGGTACTGAGACGTGGTCCTTAACTGTTGGCTTTTTTGGAGAAACTCAGAGTCACACAACGGGCAATGGAGAGAGCTATGCTCGGAGTTTCTTTGCGCGATAGAATCCGAAACGTGGATATTCGACTAAGAACCAGAGTCATCGACATAGCTATGAAAATTTGCAAGTTGAAGTGGAAATGGGCAGGCCACATCACTCGAAGAACCGATAACCGATGGGGTAGAAAAGTTCTTGAGTGGAGACCACGAACCGGAAGACGCAGCGTAGGTAGGCCTCCCACTAGATGGACCGACGACATCATGAGAGTCGTGGGCATCCAGTGGATGAAGATGGCAGGATGTCATTCAGTGTGGAGATTAAAGGGGGAGGCCTATGTTCAGCAGTGGACGTCTTATGGCTGATGATGATGAACATAGGCCTCCCCCTTTAACCTCCACACTGAAGGACATCCTGCCATCTGAATCCACTAGATGCCCGCGACTCTCACAATGTATGATGTAAGGGGATGATATCTTCCAGGAGAGTACCTGTTCCCGAGATATTCGTTCTGGTAAGTGAAGACAGCGTTCAGAGCCTTCACGTCGCACTTGTTCTGGCTGAACTGCCGGTAGTACTGGGAGGTATCCAGACGATCTTCGTCCTGGTAAATGTCAGGGGTCTCGCCTGGTTCTAATGGGTTCATATCGCGCACTACTGAGTAGTATCTGTGGAATTCATGAGTAAATATTAACACTGAGTTGAGGTGCCACTCCACCAAAGCAGAGCGGAAATAGCTCCACTCTTTTTGCAGTTATTCTTGCGGTATTTCCGGAATGATTTCTTTGACTCTACATAAACATTAATTTGGTCAGGCAAGAGATAGAGCATGTCCGTGACCAATTTTTTTATAGTATCAGAAGCCAAGACACAAGTACCTGAGCTGGCAAATCCATTGGAAGTCGGTAACGTTCTTAACGCCCTCCTCGAGCACGAGCTTGGTGACGTCACGCGCATGCACCTCGATCACGATCAGAGCGCACAGCACCTCGCGCTGGAAGAACGTCAGGTCACCCTTCACTAGCGACCGGAGGCTGTCCAGCTGTGGGATTACACCGTTCTCATTATACTATTATTATAGTCTCGTAACGCCCACGCGTCTTCTGAAAACCCATATTTGACATGCTCGATTGCTCGTACAGCCCACAGCGCTTTTTTTCTGTAATAGGCTTGCGTTTGACCGCCAACTCGCCTGATGTTAAGCGATGATGCGGTCTACGATGGAGCACGCTTGCCCAGAAGAAACCGAATTACACGTGATTTAAAGACACCCAGATTGTAACTATCGGGGAACACTCATTCCGGCGCGCATTCCACAGACTAGCAGTTCGCAGAATAAAAGTGGAATCAATTACAGACTTAGATTGAATTACCGCCCAAGGACCTTTTAAAAGGACATTCTATCCTATCCACAATTAAACCTAGAAAGTCTCGTTTCAACCCGATAACTCTGACATTTAAATTTTTGGATATGAAGACTTGGGCGTTAATGAGTGGATATTACATTTATGATCTTTGAGAAGGACATGCGGGACATAATCTAAGTTTTAGTCTCAAAAGCTCTGGGCGCCAGGAGGATAGGAGAATTTAAACGTTCTTAGTTAGAATTTAAATTTTATTGTCTGACGTGCTACTGCCAAGAAGATGGAGATTGAACTGAATTAATACTTAACTAGAAACCTCTCTCTATGAGGGAAGCCTTGTTCAACAGTGGACGTTAATTGGCTGATGATGTGATGTGATATGAATAACTAGAAAAACGTTTTCAGAAACCAGTAGCGTAGCAGCGTAAGGGCGTTTTCACGTAGGAAGCAGGTTACCAGTGCCGATCTACCAGCGCTTATCGGAACTAGTCCACGCAGGTCACACGCAGGCAGTCGGCGCAGGCAGTATCTATACTTTGTGCCGAACCAGCACCGATAAGTGCCGAACGGCGCCAACAAGTTCCGACCTGCTCCTATCAGCGCTGGTAGACCACCATTTGTTGCTTAATGAGACCTTGCTTATACCCGTTTGCTTTATGAAGCGATTATCAGAGCGGACCAGTACCGATAAGCGCTGGTAGATCGGCGCTGGTAACCTGCTTCCTACGTGAATACGCCCTAACAGAGGGATTTGTTTATATCGGGGGTTACATATAGAAGACAGTGACCTGAGCCAACATTTCCTCCATGAAGTAGTCCATGCGGAACTCAGCGATAGCACTTTCAACGCCAGCCGTCCACGCGGTCTGCGAGCCGGCTATCACTACTTGTCCCGGCCACCGCAGCACCCACTCGGGTCGAGGCAGCTTCCACAGCTCTTCCAGGCCAGTCACCAGCGTTAGACGAACTGGACACACACATCAATCTTAGAATTAAGTTAAAAGAGAGCGCAAGAGTGGCAAACTATCTAAAAAACATAACATGCATACTAAAAGATAAGCAAATAAAAATTTTCAAATATTTCAATAGTCGATCGAGAATGCAATGAAGCACCTTTGGAGCACTATACTTCCAGCAACACGTAATCATGTTGCTGGACCGCCTAAAGCAATACACGAGTAAATCACACACACTAATACGTGTTTAAACATTATTAGTCAAAACTGTTTTGTCTGATAAATTTCTAGTGTAATTCCGCTTCAACATCATTTCAAGTACAATATGGAATTTGGGATAAATTTACCCGTAAAGTTACATATTTGCTTGTTGTTTGTTTGTAATTTATTATTAGTCACTCTGTATCATACTTTGCCTAGTTAGTAGTTAGCAGGCGTACAAATCTAGAGAGATGGCATAAAAATACCGTAAATATACCAGTAAACCGTACAATATTCCGTTTTGTTTTTATAATTTTCTAAAAGAGACGAGCATCAATTATTTTTCTTTAGAATGTGTATGTATATTACTTTTCTTTAAAGCAATGTTCGTTCAGTGCTTTTGTGTGATGGTACAAAACCAATGACGATTTTATATTATCTTTGTACGGAACCCTCGATGCGTGAGTTTAACTCTCACGCCATCCAATTATTTTCTAAAATAAGACTATTCTTCCGTCGAAACCGCGATTACGTATACAGAAAAACAAGTCTTCGCTTGTAACTATAGTATCGAACGAAACATAATTTCGAAACTGTGGTTCTGTAGGCGGCCTTAAGTATGTCTTTTTTTGCGTGTCGAAAGTAAGTGGCATCGCTAAGTAGGTACTAACTCGTATGTCTCATGGTATCTTCCAGCAACAACAGCCACTGCTCCACGTTGGAGCTCGGGTAGAATTTGTACTTGAGATCCACGATCTCGCCTTCGCTCGAGTGCATCTGAGTTATCTTCAAGTCATGCTCGAAGGTAACCTGTAACACGCTTTTAATAGTTTCACTTGTAACTGATTGCTCCGGTGGCTCAGTTGGTAGTGGACCTACCTTCTGTGCTTGGGGGCGTGGGTTACGGTGGGTTCAATTCCCACCATGGCCAAACATTCAAGTGATGAACATTTGTGTTTGTTCTATGCCTGGGTGGTAATATTTATTTAAGTACTAGCTGTACCCGCGACTTCGTCCGCGATTTCTTCAGAAAAAATAGCCTATGTTGGTCCTCATGATACTTACTATTACCTCCCAAAATTTTATCGAGATCGATTAAGCCGTTTAGCTGTGATTATCTAGCAAACAGACAGAGTTACTTTCGCATGTATAATATTAGTGTGGATGTACTTAAAAATATATATGTATGTACATCAGTCTCTGGTAGCCATAATTACAAGCATTGCTTAGTTTGGGGTTAGATGACCATGTGTGCAAAAATGTCCCAGATATTTATTAATTTATTTTATTTATAACTTTTGACCAGGGTTATGGTTACTGGACCTTAACCTATCTAATGACAGCCATATAGGTATACTAGCCGATCGCAGAAAGAAGGATATAACTATAATTAATGATGTTGATGATGAACTGTTGGAAGCCGAATTTAACAGATTTTTTATTAATATTTAGTAATAAGGCTCCGTTTGACTGCCAACTCACCTGACATTAATCAGTGATGCGGTCTACGATGGATCACGCTTGCCTAAAAGACTAATAATTTACTTCTAATTATATTATCCATTTGAAACTTTGCTTTTTAAACTGGGCAACGCGGAAAGGGTGTATTTACCAAAAGGGGTCTTAAGTACGATAAATACCCATCATCACACAACAAGGCTCCTTATCCTGGAGTATTATTTATATAAGGTGCACGGTTGCCTGGAAGAGATCGCTTTAAGCGATAAGGCCGCCTGTTAAAAGCCTAGATAATTACTATAATTTATAACGTTATCCTTGTTTTTGTGGTTTTTAACAAAGAGTTATTGTATGAGGAACAAATTCTTTGTAAAACTTTATGACCAACAATGTTTGTAGACACCTAATATATTTGCATTTAATTTCATGATAATGAAGAACTTTTACCATGGGAGGCGCGGTACCAAGAAAGGTGATCTTATTGCTAAAAGCGACATCTTTCAGATAAACTGTGTGGCTATATGGCGTTTCTAACATGCTTTTATTAGCTTGGTATGTATCTATGTAACGGAATCTTTGAACGTGATTTTCACCCCTTTCAAAACGACCGCTTGATTTGAAATTGCACACTTATCAAGGACCGATGACAATGCAATAATTTGTATAGTTGCCATAGTAGTGGCAATGGTTGCCTGGAAGAGATCGTTTTTAGCGATAAGGCCGCCACTTGTGGCTCTAGCTCGTAAGTGTTTTCTATCTGTATGTAATTTTTATTTCTGGTGTACACAATAAAGAGTTTCTTTCTATCTATCTATAGTTTGTTTCATTATCCTTACCAGGTTCTTCATGATTAACGATTTTAAAACGAGTTTTTTTTTTTTTAACTGCGTGAATTATTTTATTGAAATGAAAACTTCTTTAGACGCGTTGAGCTCTTTTTGGGTGAACAAAAATCATGGAACTTGCGTCATCGTCACGCTGTACCGTGTATTTTAAAACAGCGCCATCTCTTGTAGAATAGGTGAATTACTACTTAAGTTTTCAATAATGATGCAGTCCTATGACTGATGTGTTTTTTGTTACCTTAGCGATGTTCTCGAAGCACTTCCTGAGGTGCGGCTGCACGGCGCGCGGGTTGCGTGACTGGCTCAGGATCTCCAGCAGCTCGTCATCACTGAGGAAGAAGAAGCGCGGGAACCGCAGCCGCTTCAACTCCATGTAGTCGTTCAGCCCCCGAGACACTACCGACAGAAGGTGGCGCGCTTCCACCAAACTGTCCAGTAGACGGCTGTCCGGGCAGATTATCATTATCTGGAACCAGTGTGCTATTGGTGAAGCCTATCTACCATTCAAGTGTCAGCATCATTATATTAGTGTAAAGCCTACCATTCAAGTGTCATCATCATTATATTAGTGTAAAGCTTACCATTCAAGTGTCATCATCATTATATTAGTGTAAAGCCTACCATTCAAGTGTCATCATCATTATATTAGTGTGAAGCCTACCATTCGAGTGTCAGCATCATTATATTAGTGTAAAGCCAACCATTCAAGTGTCATCATCATTATATTAATGTGAATTGAGCCTACCATTCGAGTGTCAGCATCATTACAATAGTGTAAAGCCTACCATTCAAGTGTCATCATCATTATATTAGTGTGAAGCCTACCATTCAAGTGTCATCATCATTATATTAGTGTGAAGCCTACCATTCAAGTGTCATCATCATTATATTAGTGTGAAGTCTACCATTCAAGTGTTATCATTATTATATTAGTCTAGTCTACGATTCAAAAGTTACTACCATTATATTAATGTGAAGCCTACCATTCAAGCGTCATCATAATTGTATTAGTGTAAAGCCTACCATAAAAATCTTAAATTTATTCACTGAAAGATACGCGCAGCCGCTCGGACTAGAAGCATGAAATTCGTTTCCCTCGCTAGAGCATCATTTAGAATGTCAAATATAAGGAACGGCGTATTTTTATTTCAAATTTTATTTCACGTTTAATTCTGTGGTAGTTTCTCCGAGCTTGAAACATTTTGTACCTTAGGACAGGCTTGTGCAGCGCTCATGATCCTTCGCCAGATTCTCTCCATGGTTCCGTACTTCTTGGCCTCCAATGGAAGCTGGCGCGATATGTCCTCCGACGTGAAGATCGGCTCCAAATACATCCATTCCCTGAAGTAAGATCCTATATCCTGAATGGCTCGCCACTATCACCAATAATATAATGATTGTTGAAGCGAAGCTTTTTTTTCACTAATTTTTATTATAAAACAATAGGCTTGCGTTTGACCGCCAACTCGCCTGATGTTAGTCGATATTGCTGTCTACGGTGTAGCACGCTTGCCTAGGAGAAACCGATTCACTCGCGATATGAAAACAAAGTTGAAGGCTGCCTTGTACGAACTGTTTAAAAGTTATGCTAGTTTTTTTAAATATACCTATAGAAAATAGATTTACGTTTGGCCACCAACTCGTCTGATGGTAAGAGACGGTGTGGATGGAACACGTTTATCTAGAAGAAATTCATCACTCTAGCCTTTAAGATGCCTGTATAGATTGTTGTTCTCAGGAAACAAGGAGGATGGCAGGGAGTAAAATTTTTGTGCAATACGTATCATGAATGACGACCCAAATTACGAACTAACGGTGTACTATGCTTTTTTTTATGACACTGGGTGACGTCGCTCGCCTGATGGCTCTTCACGCTTGCCCATAACAGCTGAACGCCACTCAGAATTTTGAACTTCAACAGTTCAAATCTCTGAATGGCAATGCACTTCGCTCGTCACCCCGAGATATAAGATGTCAAATCTCTGTGTGCCTTGTAATTTCGCTGGAAACATTGCCCTTCAATCCGGAACAAAGTAGTAGTTGAGGCATATGCATTACTTCTGGCACTCGATCCACTCGTCTAGAACCTTCTGCGTGAGGCGAAGTTTCTCATCCCACTCGGTGATGCGCAGCTCGAAGGCTGCCTTGAACGGACTGAAGCCTAGCTGCTGCGTCGCTAACATGTGCTCGTCTAGAAGTTGCAGCGTCTCATCGGGGACTTTCATTATACACGTGCCTGAAATAACACGACGAAGGTCAGTCCTGAATAATCATAAGTGACAATAGGGGCTTTTCAGCAACATAATAGCCATAACGGACGTATCAAACTTGGCTGACGAACCGCCGTCTGACCAACAGGAGGGAAAGGGAAAATTTTCTCTTTCTTTCCCATTGGGCGGTTCGTCAGCCATGTTGATGTGTCTGTTACAGCTCTTAGGACTAACTAGATTAGATTTTTTTTACAAAACAAAAACCAACCTTATGAGAAAATTCAATAAACGGGACTTATCCCATATCCTAGTCATTCATTTTCCACCCTTAGAAAAGACTCTATAGTCTATTAAAAAAACCTTTAATTGAGAACCTCTTTTATGAAAAATGTTGAAAAAGGATGAATATTTTGTAGAAATGGATAAATTTATGAGAAAAACTAACTTTTTTTGAGGGCCTGGTAAAATAATAAATAAGGGTACCAGTAAGGCATCATCATCGTCATCATCATTTCAGCCATAGGACGTCTACTCCCATACCCTGGACATAGGCCTCCCCCATCAATTTCCAAAAGGACCGGTCGGAAGCGGCTGCATTTTCCTGCGGTATCTTTAATCACCAGTTTACCAGTAAGTAGAGTATATACCAGTGGTCTTATAAGGTGTGACCTCCATGGGCCTCGCGGCCCAGTCGGCGGCCATGCGGTCTAACGCTTGTTCGATCACGTATTCTTTGGAGGCGAGCTCTCCGATGTCGGCAATGAGCTGCGCGTGCACCGCGACGCCTTGCTTCAGGCACATCGCGAACGTCTGCTTGTCGTTCATGGTGACGGTTATACCTGCAGACACGGACATAGATCTTCAATTCTACATCTACAGTTTTATGATTATTTATGCGATATTTACCGTGTTAAAATTGTGGAAGGAGCCCCCGATATTGCGGCGCAGTTAAATGCGCCATGTTCCCGGGAAGACTGAAGAATGTGGGTAGTTGGTTGAAAAGTTCTAAGTTAGGTGCAGACATCACGACCTACCCTCTTTCTTAGTCTTTTTCTACGGTTATCACTTGAACCTAAGTCCCGACAATACACACTCACTGTATCACTGCGTATGGTATTTTGAAAAAACAAAACAACGTATCGTATGGCGCTTCATCATCATCATCAGCCAGAAGACGTCCACTGCTGAACATAGGCCTCCCCCTTTAACCTCCACACTGAACGACATACTGCCATCTGCATCCACTGGATGCCTGCGACTCTCACAATGTCGTCGGTCCATCTAGTGGGAGGCCTACCTACGCTGCGTCTTCCGGTTCGCGGCAGCGGATCGTATGGCGTTTGTGATTGCAGAAAGCAAGTCATTCATTCAATTTGCGCCTAGGATTGACCCGCTAGATAAAGATCCTGCTAAAAATTCGGTTCCTTTTCATCACGGGGGGTAGAGCTGTGGGGTAAAGGATGAGCTGTCAAGTGGTTATATCGTCATTGGACCTAAATTAGTATACGATTTTATGCTATTGACTAATCTGATAATGCAATAAAGCTGCCAGTTGTTGCACTAGTTTTTAAACCTTACTATCCCAAGTATGGAATTTCTGTGAACATTCAACAGTCTATCAATCTAAGTTAGTTATCACTAACCAGCGCTAGTAGCTTACCAGCCTTGTCCATGAACTCGTTCCAGTGTCGTTCTTTCATGCCCGGGTTCCGTACGGCTTGTATAATCGGGATCAGAGGTCTGAACTCGTCGATGAAGTCCTGGAACGATCAGTCTTATCACCTCAGCACTGAGCCTTTCATGCAAATACTAGTATTTTAGACAAATCTGGACAAATTGCAAGGGTGTATGTTTTTTAAAAGATACCAAAGGTTTTGTCAGTGTGTATCAGGAATGATATGGCGCTAGCATGTTAGAGCCAGCAGCGGAAAGTGTCTCATTCACGCTCACGTAGATTTTTTCCCGTCCTCGCAGTTTTTATACAACCATCAAGAAATCCGTCGTATGAGTCAATTTTCTAACTTTCTTATCTTTTTTCTCACTCTATCTACAGTAGAAGACGAGAGAGAACTTCGCGGATGTGACACAGGGATGAGATTTGAAGTTCAACGTTACTTGTTAAAAAATAAGCGGTCACTTTCAATCGTAATTGCGCTCGGGCGCATGGTACCAGATAAGTAGGTAATAGGTATGAAGGAAGAAGGGACCGGAGAGATCGCATTTGACAGCATATGCCTTCTAAAAATTTATCTCATTTCATTTCTATTGAAAGGTAGGTAGATTTTCATCTTACATATAGGTCTCTTCAATTTGCGAGTTAAATCGGTTTTTTCTAGGCAAGCATGGTCCTTCGTAGATAGCACCATCACTGAACATCAGGCAAGGCAGTCACTTAACATCAAACGCAAGCCTGTTATTTAAAAAAAACATGCACGTGACCAGCAGGCCTAGCACCGCGAGAAAAAAATCATCGTCATCATTACAGCCATATAACTACACTGCTTGACATAGGCCTCCCCATCGATCTCCGAAATGGCCGGTCGGAAGCGGCCTGCATCCAGCGTTTTCTTGCGGTCTCTTTAAGGTCATCTGTCCATCTAGAGAGTGGACGCTGCGTCCTACGCTGCGCTTACCAGTCCCTGATTTCCATTCGAGAACCTTTTAGCCCCATCGGTCATCTGTTCTGCATGCTTTGTGCCCCGCCCACTGCCAATTCAACTTGCTAAAAAATTGAGACTCTTTTTGTCGTGTGTATACGCACGACGCAGAGACAAGAATACGAATGTGTATACGTCTATCACTTTATCAGACAATGAAAAGTGTTGACATACTTTGCTAGGCCACAAGTTATGAGCTAAACAGTGTGTACGTACCCGTATGGTAATGGCGACGGACTGCACTTTGGGCATGTCGGAGAAGGTGCGCACGCATTTGAATATCGTCTTGTAGTATTCGTTCACGAGCGGTTCTATTGTATCTGCATCCACGTACATCAGAGGGTTGTCAAACCACACCTCGCGGGCCTTCAGGAAATCTGAACGGATTATATTGTTGATTATCAAAATGCAATTTATTTTGAATGCAACCAATAAGTAACGGTCAGACTATCTCTCAAGGTCAAGACTTTATCTGTCATTTTGACTCTCCCTTGTTGTGAGTTTGATGTGTGTATCTGTGTGTCTGTATGTGGCGTAGTAGCTGCTGAACGGCTGAACCGATATAAATTAAGTTTTTTTTTCGTTTGAAGGTGACTTGATTTAGAGTTTTCTTAGCTATGAATGAAGAAAATATGTTCAGTCGTCTAAAAATTATCATCTCTTTTATCAACTCTATTATCTATACTAATATTATAAAGAGAAAAGATTTATATTTTTGGATTTTGGATGTTTGTAACGAAGTAACTCAAAAACTACTGCACCAATTTTATAAATTGTTTCAATGTTGGGAAGCTACACTATCCCCGACATAGGCCATATTATATTTTGTAGCGAGGCCGATGGCCGAGCTTACACCCGTGCGAAGCCGAGGCGGAAGGCTAGTTATTATATTATACAAATAAATATTATACAAATAAAGAAAATAACAATAAATGCTCAGTTAAATTTTGATTAAGGTAAAGTGAAACACTTTGTTCTATGAGCCAGGAGACTGGTTTCTCTATGCTAAGTAAACTTACCAGTGCAGTTTTTGCCTTCCTGAAACTTGAAGAAGTGACCCACAAGTTCACAATGCTGCAACTCTTTGAGTAGTCAGTTGAGGTTCGAGCGGCTTTAGCCACTGTTTAGAACTTCAACCGCAGTCCTACACTCTCATAGCAACTAACCAGAGGCAGTGACCCAGAGGTTCCTATAAGGCTCGAACTCCTTGACTAGTCGGTTGAGGTCCGTGAATGGTAAGACCGGCACGCCGAATAATTTCTGACGCTGATTGAGAACTCGTCCCCAGTCCTGAGCATCTTTCATGCCTTTCCAGGCTTTCTTTATGTCATTCGCTATCTCGTGCACCTGAGAAAAAAAATCTTCTTGAAATGAAATGGTAACTGACGGACCCACCGCGTTTAAAGCAGGCTACGTTGGCCTTAGTTAGCTGAACCTCAGCCAAAGTGGTGTACTGTCTATACGTTAGTCAAGTTTGATCAAGCCAATGCCAACCAACATGTGGACATGGCTTGTCGAGTACAGTCAAGCGCCTTTGATTTGTGCAGACAAACCAACACCTATCCCAAGTAAGACGAGTCGTGGCTAGCGATCCTTAGCGGTGGCAAGGCACGACAAACAAGTTGTATACACATTGGCGTTGGATGTTACTCATTCACACTACCATTTCGAAGAGTTTTTACGTTTAATTATCACAATTTCAGCCTATCATGTTCCTACTGACGCAGGCTTCTCTCAGAGAGAGAGAGAGAAGATAGACCTTAACCAACAATCTGGCTCAGTGCATGTTGGTGAAAGTCATGTCTTTGAATTTTTGAAGTTCTTTTCTCACGATATTTTCTTTCAGCGTTTTTTGAGGGATGGCATCGAAACTGCACATAATTTATGCAAGTACAAAATAAGTCATTAATGCAGGGCCAAGGATCGAACAGGATGCCATCAGATTCTTAAACGCACTTGGTACCGCTCGGCCACTCTACGCTGCTCTATTTTACAGTTTACTACGGTGTTATTTTTAGTATTGACGTGTGAGGTGCTACTGCCAAGATAACGGAGATCAAACCGAATTATGTTGCGTTCTAGTTAGAGCATTGATTCAACTTAAAACAGGCCACAGACATGCAAAGAAGGCGAACCCGCGGTATCAATCTTATCCTGATAAAGTGGTAGCACTTCCATAGTATGTCCCGGGCCCGGACCCGGGTATGTCCTAAAACTGCGACCAGAACCACCAGAGGATGGGCAGCAGCATCCTCCAAATTTCATGGTGAACGCTCTGCGATCCCCAAGCCGCCTGCCAAGCGTGGGGATTATGGCAATGACTGACAACCAAAACGTACAGCCCCCAGTTCCCGGCAGTTCCACTATCCCTGGTCAAGGTAGCTGGCCAGGTAACGGTGGAACAGGGGGTGCGAAAAATCTACGGCAGTTGCCCCGCTACCACCCCCCCACGAAATTTGGCCCTGGCAACACACAATATCCGTACGTTAAGGACTGACGAGAAGATTATCGAGCTGGAGGAAGAATTGAGCAAAATACGTTGAAAAATAGGACATCATGGGACTATCTGAAATCCGACGAGAGGGACAGGATACGATAGTTCTAGATTCCGGTAACATGCTCTTCTTCCGGGAAGGAGAACGAAAGTTCCAGGGTGGTGTAGGTTTTGTCGTCCGCAGGTCACTCATCAACAACCTGGTTAAGGTCGATAGTGTGTCGAGCAGGGTAGCATACCTTATACTCAGAATAACCGATCGTTATTCGCTGTAGGTCATACAGGTATATGCGCCGACCTCGACATACCCTGACGATGAAGTAGAGGCGTTGTATGAGGAGATATCTGAAGCCATACATACCTCCGAAACATACTTCACCGTTGTTATGGGTGACTTCAACGCAAAGGTGGGCACGCGGAATGTCGATGAGTTAAGAGTGGGGTCATATGGGTATGGACAGCGGAATCTGAGGGGCTAGCGCCTGGTCGACTTCATGGAGACGGAGGAACTCTATTTGATGAACTCCTTCTTCCAGAAGCGACAATCCAGAAAGTGGACGTGGATGATCCCCGATGGATCGACCAAAAATGAGATCGACTTCATCATGACGACCAAGAAGCAAATAATCTCCGTGATCAGCAAGATGAAAACCGGTAGCGATCACCGAATCGTCAGAGGCACATTGAATATCAACATCAAGCTCGAGAGGTCTCGTCTGGTGAAGTCCACGCTCCGTCCTGGTCATGCTCAAATCCAAAACCTCAAAAACTTCCAACTTGAACTGCATAATCGCTTCCAGGGCCTAGCCGAATGTGGAACTGTGGACGAATTGAACAATGGGCTGGTGGAAACTGTCCAAGCAATGGGGTCCAAGTTCTTTAAGACCCCACGCCGAAAAAGACCTCAAAAGCTCTCAGACGAAACCATTAAGCTAATGGAAGACCGGGCTGAGATGAGACTGCAATCTTCAGCTGATATGTCGGAATATGGCAAACTTAATAGACGAATCTCGAAATCAGTGCGACATGATCTGCGTTCCTATAATACAAGATGTATTAGGGACGCAATTGAGCGAAACCAGGGCTCAAAAGTATTCGCGAAGAATTCGTCTATTGGGAAAAGCCAAATGACGAAGCTGAAGATCGAGGATGGCAGTATCATTTCATCAAAGCCGGAGATTCTGAGAGAGCTTCAAAGGTTTTACGGACAGTTGTACACCTCAACACGACAGCCTATTGTCAGCGCAGCTCAGGACAAGAGAGCTAAACTGACCCGACACTACACTGAGGACATCCCAGACATCAGCTTGTACGAGATTAGAATGGCTCTGAAACAGCTTAAGAACAACAAGGCGCCGGGTGATGACGGAATCACGACAGAACTTCTGAGAGCGGGTGGAAAACCGGTACTTTTGGTCCTCCAGAAGTTATTTAATTCCGTCATACTCGAAGGTACTACGCCTGAAGCATGGAATAGGAGTGTGGTGGTGCTCTTCTTCAAATAAGGTGATAACACCTCGTTGAAGAAGTATAGGCCCATCTCACTCCTGAGCCATGTGTACAAGTTGTTATCCAGAGTCATACCGAACCGTCTCGAAAGCAGGTTTGATGACTTCCAGCCTCCCGAACAAGCCGGTTTTCGTAAAGGCTGGAGCACCATAGACCACATACACACGCTCCGCCAGATTATACAGATGACTGAGGAGTATAATCGGCCATTATGTCTAGCGTTTGTGGACTATGAAAAAGCCTTCGATTCAATCGAGACCTGGGCAGTGTTGCAGTCCCTCCAGCGTTGTCATATCGACTATAGGTATATCGAAGTGCTGAAGTGTTTGTATAGAAACGCCACCATGTCGATCCGATTACAGGACGAGAGCACGGAACCAATCCAATTGCATAAAGGCGTGAGACAGGGAGATGTTATCTCTCCGAAACTGTTCACTCACGCATTGGAGGACGTTTTCAAGCTCTTGGACTGGAACGGATTCGGCATCAACATCAATGGCGAATACATCACTCACCTTCGTTTTGCCGACGATACATTCATCATGGCAGAGTCGCTGGAGGACCTTAATACAATGCTCAGCGACCTCAGTAGCCTTTCCTAACAGGTGGGTCTTAAAATGAACATGGACAAGACAAAAGTCATGTCCAATGTCCATGTTGTACCCGTACCGGTATTCGTTGGGAACGATACTCTCGAAGTTGTTGACCATTACACCTATCTTGGACAGATTGTTCAGTTAGGTAAGTCCAACATAGGCAAAGAGGTCACCCGAAGAATCCAACTCGGATGGGCAGCGTTCGGGAAATTGCGTGACATCTTCTCGTCCAAGATACCACAGTGCCTAAAGACAAAGGTATTTGATCAGTGTGTGTTGCCAGTGATGACATATGGTACTGAGACGTGGTCCATAACTGTTGGCCTTTTGGAAAAACTCAGAGTCACACAACGGGCAATGGAGAGAGCTATGCTCGAAGTTTCTTTGCGCGATAAAATCTGAAACGTAGATATTGCCAAAGAACCAGAGTCACCGACATAGCTATTAAAATCTGCAAGTTGAAGTGGCAATGGGCAGGCCACATCGCTCGAAGAACTGTTAACCGATGGGGAAGAAAGGTTCTTGAGTGGAGCCTGCGAACCGGAAGACGCAGCGTAGGTAGGCCTCCCACTAGATGAACCGATGACATTGTGAGAGTCGCGGGCATCCAGTGGATGCAGATGGCAGGATGTCGTTCAGTGTGGAGCTTAAAGGGAGAGGCCTATGTTCAGCAGTGGACGTCTTCTGGCTGATGATGATAATGATGACTTCCACAGTTACCTTACTGAAATCGTTCTGAAGCGTGAGCGTCATGCATTGCGCGCTGAACATATCAATCTTATCGAACAACGTCTGCTCATCCAGCATGTGCAGCTTCCAGAACTTCTCTTGTTCCTCTTCCAGGAAGTCCGTCGTCACATCTATCTGAACAAATTAAGACAAACATTCTTTATAATAAATAGTTAAGATACCCCGGATTCTAATTTCCATTTATCTAGCTTCTACCAAAACTTGAAAAGGTCTGTTCTGCCACCTGCAGTTATGAAAACAAAAAATCAGCCTGATTAGGTAGATTTTTTTTCATGTGAACATGGAGCTTGCACTGCGCCGAAATATCGGGATCTCCTTCCACAACCTTACCACGTTAAATATCCCGTTAAAATCATATAACTATTAGTTAACTACACTACACTACACTAACTACTAACTACACTAATAAACAATTTCCATAAAAAAGTATCATAAAATATGTCTGCAATATAGCGAGTAAAAGTGGATCACATTAAAAACCGACTTCAAAGATATATGAAAAACGTAATGACTAAAATTTTAGGTTTGCTCTATAAGATATACCTGCGATACCATCATCAGATCCTGACTTGGTGAAAATGGGACCAGATTGGAAGTATTTACCGAACAAATGTTTTTTTATCGGTCTATAGTTGGCGGATAAATAAATAAATAAATATCTGGGAAATTTTTGCACACACGGTCATCTGACCCCAAACTAAGCAAAGCTTGTAATATGGCGTGAAATATAAATAAAATAAATAAATAATAATTATAAATCAGTGAATGAACATACATAAAAAACAGCGGAATATAAAACCGTCCTCCTTTATCATCGATTAAAAACTGCTCGACGCACCAAGTGCTTTATATTTTACCTGTTTAGTGATCTGCAACGGCCACCCGATCGCTTCCCAGAGTGCTTTGAAGTCTTCGTTCTCCAGCGCCATGTAAAACGCATCCAGAACTTCGTAGTCCTACATATTAGATAGATAGATACTCTTTATTGTGTACACCAGAAACAAACAATACAAAAAGATAGAAAACAATTGCGAGCTAGTGCCACAAGTGGCGGCCTTATCGCTATAGCGATCTCTTCTAGGCAACCATTTATAGTACCCCATTTCCTTGTAGGTATAGTGAAAATCATATACATCACTTGGAAGACATACATACCTACTTTACACACTTGCCGCAAATGTAGCCTTCGTTAAAAACTTGTTCGTTTAATAATGATTCGTAATGTACTATTATTTTAAAGATTGAATGCAAAACGAACTAGCCTACGACACTCGGGCTACGGTGAGCATTCTTTCGATGACAACCTCATCTAATCCGGTTCAGGTATTAACAAATTAATGATGTAATAAACTGATTAGTATGTTTACCATAAAATGGTGTTGATTTCTGTTTTTTTTTCTTTTCTGTTTTGCCATTTGGAAGTGGATAATCTTGACCGGAGGGTTCTATAAACTATAGGCAGCTCAAAAATTATTGTCATATTATTTACACATATTGAAATAAAGAGATAGATCATTTTACGCCCGTCAAATAAGTCAAGTTTAGAGAATCGACACCACTGTAGCCTATGACTCTCTGGACAGATTTAAACTGCACAAAAACTTTCGAAGCTACTCACTGTGTGCACTTTCCTCATAATTTCAAATTGTTGGCCGAGCGCAAAAGGTATCGATTCCATCCATTCTCTGAGAAACAAAAAAAAAACGAAGTATGTGCAAAAATGTATGAACATTGGTTTTCCTCCTTAATAGAAACACGCCAGCTTTGATTGGGAGCTTATTGATGAAGTTAAAAATAAACCGTATATTTTCACAAGTTCTTTGCGATTTTTTAAACTTCTGGCACTTTAAAGGAAATTGGCCCCATATTGAGAGTGAGGTTCTGATGTGTTCAATTTATGTAAACAAATATGGGGATATTTGTTTACACAAATTATACGAGTTACCACTGACCATCAGTATACGCCAGCCACATACCTCAGTACTTCAGTACTACAGAAGACGAAAAATTTACAAAAGGGATCATAATCAGACCACCACCGAGATCCCACGCGATCCCAGCCGTCTTGCTTCGCATCTCATTATGCCAGCACCATGTTTAACAATGGCCAACCCCATGAAAAAAAAACTTTTTGGTAACATTACCTTATTTCAAAGATGTGTTCAATAGTGTTAGGCTTCTCGCCCAGTTTCCGCATGATGTTCTTGTATGTCTGTATGACATCATCCACTATTAAGCGAACCTCCTCCGCCCACATCGTGAGTAAGGCCTTTATTATATCTGAACGCTTGTTCACCAGGATTTGCTGGACGAAAAAACAATGTTTTAAATGTGTCAAATATCAGCACAGCTAAACACTTATTTAGATATTAAAAAGTTGATAATGGATGGTGTTCCCCCATCTCACTTTTACATAATGACGCTTGTGATAAGCAGTTACCCCCTTATTAATAAACGAGGAGTAGTCTCGGAATAATAATGCCATGTTTTGCTTTTTTCTGTCTTTCAAATTTTGAATTCGTTTTGAAAAAGACAAAAGACGGAGTAACTATTCCGAGAATACTCCACGTTTAAGAATATGGGTATTTGGGTTTAAAGACAACTCACTGACCAGATTGTTGGGCGGATAACTACACCGGTGTTGCACTCGCGCGTGCATGATGACGTGAGTGACAAAGTGTAAGCCGTATAGACATAGTTTGCAATGAATACCCTCTCTAATCCTTTGATGTGTGTCAAAACGCCTCTTAAGCTGTCGTGTAGCATCTATCATCACGCCCGATAATAACGCAAGACTTTTATCGCGATCATAGACAAAGTTTCATGGCGATAGACAGATGTGGGGGAGCTACTAGATGCAGTGGCGTAGCTATCGGAAGGCTAGGCGGTGCCGTGCACCGGTGCCATCAAACTCAAGTGACCCTCGGACCCTTACCACTGAACCTCGAAACTGAATTGCGAAAATAATTCCCACTTTCAGAATACCCATAGAATAATCACAAAAGAAACTCATACACATACATGTAGTAAGTGGCTTTGAGCACAATAAAGAGCTGATGATAAAGTCGTTTTGTACCTTTAAAGTATTTATTTTACTTGTTAAAAACTAACCTGTTTAGATAGGGCCTCAACTTTTTTTGCACTAGTCTTTGGTTACCTAGTTACGCCACTAGATGGAGAACAACAATGGTACCTTCAAGGTATCGACGTTGATCGCGAACGGACCGATACCGATGAACTGCGGCAGGCGCCATATCAGGTCCTGTTTTGCGTCGTAATGCATTTGAACTTCTTCACGCGTCTCGGAAGCAGAGTGCTTCTCCAGACGATACGCTCTGGAAACAAGATAATATCGGATAGATTTTAGTGAATATTGAAACACAAGAAGCAGATCTTTGGCCACAATGTCTGCATCATCATCAACCAGAAGAGTCCACTGCCGACATAACATAACTCTCCTTTTCCCTTTATTGGCTACATTGTATCAACTGATAAAATGACGAAAATCATAATAGAAGGAAAGTGATGAAGAAGAAGACAAAATATCAAGTCGCAGAAGTCAAGTCTCGGAAGTTGAGAAGACCGAGAAAGATCGAGGTAGTTCCAAAGTTGCAGAGATGATAGCGCAGTGGTTAGAGCGTTCGAATTTCATACTGCAGAGTGCGAGTTAACCTTACTACCTCACCTTGTTTAGCAATGATGCAGTCTGCGATGTGGCACGCTTGCCTAGAAGAAACCGATTCACTCGCAACTTGAAGATTGTTCTCAATTAGTTACTAGAAATAAAGAGAAAGATGACTATGATTGCTCACTCGACGTATTCCTCAATATCCAGCAAGTACACTTCACGGTAGCATTCGTACTGGCGGCAGTACGCCAGGAGTGGGATGATGGAACGACGGTATGCCTTCAGCAGACGCTCGCGGTAGTCGACCACCTCGGGCTCCATTAGACCTGGAACCAATATTTTTCTCAGCTTCAAAATAAGGAAGGAATCCTCAATATTTTTATACGACAAATAGGCGCAACCGATTCCAATCACGTTAGTTGTCAACCGTGCACGCGAGTTTATCGTCAAGGTGAAGCTTTTCTTCGTAACTTATTCGTAGACATAAAATTCTGGATGATCGTTTACTCGTGGCATCAGTAGCTAAAGAGACTGCTCCGTTCAGTTCACAGCCCACCACAGTATGGAGAGATTTAGAAATATTTTTAGTGATAACCAAACACCAACTTGAAGATGGCACCTAATAATGATTGATTAAATAGAATGCAGCGAACCGATGGAGGTGAGAAAGAGCTCCTTATCGAAGACAAGACCGGTCATGATCCGAGGATGTACTTGCGGTATGAAGTGGCACCGGTACAGCATCTCCCGGAACAGTCGCTGGATCACTATCTGCAAGTACCAAGATATTAGAAGCACAAATTCACAATGACAGATATCAACAAACAACATATAACTTGTGAGTTGCTAGTTTTACTATGTTTTTGTAGGTTATTTTTTTAATCGGCTTGCGTTCGACCGCCAACTCGCCTGATGTTAAGCGATGATGCGGTCTGCGGTGGAGCACGCTTGCCTAGAAGAAACCGATTCACTCGTGATTTGAAGACACCCAGATTGTTACTACCGGGGAACACCCATTCAGGCAGCGCATTCCACAGAGCAGTTCGCAAAATAAAAGTGGAATCAAAGCGCTAACGGGAGGATAAAAAGTATGCTATGTTCCGTCCTAACTTGTTGAAATTTATCAAGATTTAGTTGATGAGGTCGATGGGGCCTGACGCGACACTCACCTCGAACTGCGGCGGCGGCGTGGTGTAGTAGGGTCCGTCTGGTGACATCATCAGGTGGAAGTAGAAGAGGGTCACGGTGGGCGAGCGGAAGGGTGAGTTGATGAGGTCGGAGGGATCCCACTCGTAGTCGTCGGGACACCAGTATGTACACAGGCACGGGGTCTCACACATGTACACGAATGTCCACATGGACATCTCGATGCAGTACCGTAGCGCGTACTGCAATAAAATTACAACAAATGCTGCACACAATGTGGACGTCTCTGCTGCCCTCCTTGTGCAGTATTTGCAAAATTGCGGTTTCGAGAAAAACGCGGAAAACGTATTTTTTGGATATATAAACAACATGTCTATGTTTTATAACTTTTTAAGTATATCTAAAGAATTCAAAACTATTTTTTGTGCATAGATTATACCCTTGGGATACCATTTCTGCAAAAAAGTGACCCCAAAAAGTCGATTGCTGCAAGTGGAATTAGTATGGCAGTATGGCATGCGGGACTTTTTTTCTTTTCTTTGCAACATTTCGCCTATAAGTAAGGTAGGATTAGGTATATCTGACGTAAACAGAATGAATCTCTAGATTTCATACTAATACTAGAAGTGAAAAGCATTTTTCTTTTTGCAGTGCAGCTCCGCAGACTCTGGGAGTCCGCGCTCTTTGTCAATTTATACTATTTGTTTTGCCAACTAGCCTAGTAGTAGAGTATTTTGTCATATATCCAAAATAATGCAACTTACTTGCATACGGAATCTGACAAGTTGCATGAACCGACATAGTTTGCTGACCCCAAAGAATTTCCAATCCTTCTCGTAGATGTTGTACCAACTGAAACACAGAAATTTATGTATTTGTAGATAGTTGAGACCTACCAGCACACTTCTACCCTGTCACCCTCAGAAAACCCCAGCCGTTTCCCCTTTAGCACTTACAGGGGGAGGGGGGCTCGGTCATCCATTCGTATATATTTTAAGCACATCGTTTGCAGTCCACGCACAACTGAGTGCACTCAATATTGAATTGTGCGTTTGTAGAACTGTTTAAGCTCATCAGGAAAGCACCCTGTATATATTGACAACTTTATTATGTATTTATTATATAGTGAAAAGTGTCTTTTTGTGAATAGAATGAGCCATTTTGTAATTGCAGTAGGTATTTACGAATTACAAAATATTTTATTAGTCAAATGATATACCCCTTGCCAACATCCCTGAATGACATTCGGATCGCATGCGCAGTGTTGTTCAACCATGTGATGTTTAGATACTTCAGCATCTGGAATTTCAGATAAAAAGTGGTAGTTATGTAATTGATGCGCCGACTCTATAACGAGTTCTTCGTAATATATGCAATAGCACAGCACACAGAACAAGGGGTCAAACCACGACGGACTGTGAAGAATCTCACGAGAACTCGAGAGAACTGTGATCCAACTGGCGTCTAAATATACGTTACATGGTCGGTTGAATAGGATTTCTATTTGACCAAGATCAGTCGATCAGACGAATAGAAAACACCTACGGCCCTTCGTCTATCTCATCTCATCTCTGTAAGCTATACGAAATGTGTCGACGTGTTTTTACATTTAGAAAGAAGAGAGAATGAGTATTTCATATTCGAGATGGCAACTGATGGTGGCTGGGCAGTAGCATATGCGCTTTACAATCTGACGGCACCCGGTTCCATTCTCGGCCATGCACCAATGACTTATTTAGTACTCAATAAAAAAATGTGCATGCAGTTTCGGTGCCATCACTCAACTACAGTGAAAATATACGATACTCATCAACATGCACTGGGCCAGCATCACAGCCAGCCCAGTGGATTAGGGCCCAATTATCTACACCCGTACTTGGTGTGTGTAGGTATATTCTCTCTGAGAGAAGGCTTGAGTCCCATGCAGTGGGAACATGATAATGCTGATAGCGATGATTCGAGATGAATGAAGATGAACAGGCCCTCTTTCCCACAAGGCACTTTCGGCACTTGCCCAGGTTTGTATCGATAGGCCCCTCGCCCCCTAGTTTATGCCATATCACCAAACGAAAACCGATATTTATCACCGAAAACATTTTTATCCGAAAAAAGCAAAGGATAATGACTGAGTACAATATCTACTTGCTTATTAGCTTTTGCATGCGTGAAGCTACTCTACTCTCGCCTGAAAACAGTGCTCTGTTAAGGTCATAGGGTCATTGTGCCCAGGCCTCCAGTTAAAGAAGGCCCTGAATATGAATGACTAGCCGTCCGCCCCGGCTTCGCACGAGTGTAAGCTCGGCCTTCGGCCTCACTACAAAATATAATATAGCCTATGTCACCCGGGGATAGTGTAGCTTCCCAACAGTGAAAGAATTTTTCAAATCGGTTCAGTAGTTTCGGAGCCTATTCATTACAAACATACAAACATACAAAAATAGGTACAAATCTTTCCTCTTTATAATATTAGTGTAGATGAAGCGGGATGTCAATCCCGCTTGTAGTTTGTTATGCATTTCCTCCTACCAGCATCTACCCGAGACTAACTCCTTAAAATACCGAAGTGAGGCGTTGGGGTGCTGGTATAGTTGCTTCAGTGGCATAGATGGAAGTGTAGATGATGGGAGGTAGTCAAGCTGTTGTGGTGACATGGATGATGATTTTGATGTTGCCCCATGCAAACCAGTAGCGATTCTAGTTTCTTCTGAGGCTTCACAATGTATATTTCACTTCATAAGTAAAAATCAGTATGTGGATAAAAGCATGTGTAGAAACACTGTGTATAGTATGTATGGTACTATACAAGCACCGAACTCACCATAGAGGTGGTGTGCTGCTGCACGGAATCGAACTCTGCGAGGCTTACATTCCTCCCGTAGTTTGTAGTGAAGAAAAGCATTCCCTCCACCTGGTAACACGAACTACCTTACATGCAAGACCATGAGATAAGGAGATGTAAACTACACCACCGATCAGAGCTGGAACCCCATTCTTACACGCTCAAGATTATTTCGGCCACTTTCACTCAGCTTGAGCTCCCAAAGAGCGATGGTGGCCCAGTGGTAGCATGTGCGCTTTACAATCTTATGGCACCCGGTTCCGTCTTCGGCACTAATGTCTTAATTATAGTACTTAAATAAAATGTGCAGTTTCGATGCAATCAGATACCAAAAACGGTGATGGAAAACATCGTGAGAAAACCGGTTTGTCCAAGAACCTATAAAATTCAAAATAACGTTCAATTATATGCACTGGGCCAACATGGTGTATAAGGGCCCATCATCTCTCTCTCCCTCTCTCTCTCTGAGAGAAGGGTGGTATCCCAGCAGTAGAAACATGATATAAAAAAATCTAGTCATAGCAATACTGTGCTTCATTATGCTCCCAGCTATACTCTTCAAAAGTTATGCAAAGGTGCATCCATGTTCGACCGCATCATTGCTTACCATCAAGTGCAATCACGGTCAAACTATTGATGTAAAAAAAAGTTATTTCTAATCAGAATCCAAGATCGCGTCGTGCGCGAAACAATGGATCACTAAACTCTGAAATTCATCTCTTGAAAACCCGAAGGTCTTGTGACCATAAAAATAATTTTAGCGACGTTTCTTGCTATTCACGCTATAATTATGTTGTTTGTAATTTTTATTTCTGGTGTACACAATAAAGAGTTTCTATCTATCTATTATGGCGGCTAAATGCCGACGCTGTTACCTATAACACAACCGGCGAACCCAACCAACCAACACCACCACCCGACCCAAACCCAAAAACCCAACTTACCTTCAAGCACTCCTCGACCACCAGGTGTATGCAGGACACAGCTTCAGTGAGGACGTAGAGAGAATACCATTGATTGTACTTCAGCCGACCGGGAAAGTCCTCCATTATGCACGGCAAGTTGCCTACAACACACATCAAAACAATACAGCAAAAACCAACTTACCGTTAAAAGAGAGTTACCTACTATCTTTTATTAACCGACTTCAAAAAATTAAGGAGTTCACAATTCGTTTTCTTTTTGTGTCCTACTTCAGAGCTCCATATTTTATAAACTGATTTATATTTACAGTTATATGATTAACTAGTTTTTTTGCCCGCGACTTCGTACGCGTAGATTTTCATATAAACCTTCAATTCTTTTTTCTTCCCTTAATCCGGCCTTGCGCAAAATAACATAGCCTATACTTCAATCTGGTCATAGCTAAGCATATTCGTGAAAACCGCATTTAAATCCGTCCGCATTTTCTTCCAGGGGTGTAGGAGATGTGCGTGAACAAACAAACAAAAATTTTAAAAACTGCCTTAACATGTTCAGCTGCTTATTTTAAGTCGCCCTGTGTGAAGTATTGATAGAAGCATAAAAGTAATAAATAACACCGTCAACAGTTTTCAAATCAAAAAGATAATGTGACCACAGTGCAGAGCATGTTTTGAAATTTTCTTTTTGTTTAAACCATTAAAAGTATATCATGTCATGTCGGGATCAGGATCAGGATGTACATCTCTTAAATTTTACTGTCCAGTTTCGCTGGCCACGGAACCCTGACATAATGCTTGTCTTAACACGCTCTTGGCTAGTTATTTCTTATTTCGCGTGCATTTGTATGTATACCTTGATTAAAAAGCCATGAAATGGAACTACTCTATTTATCTGTTAAAATATCACAGTAAAATAAAATTATTTCTATATTCTTATTCTTATTGCAAATATACACTGTATTCTTCTAAAAGCTAAGTTTATATACCCTGCATAAAGGGTGCAGCAATGACTTATGTAGTGGCTGTTCACAAAACCAGACCACAGACATAAACATATAAATTTAAGTAGGTATAGTTAAATCTATTACATAAATATTGTATATACTATTCAAACTTAACCTAGGGTGAAGTAATTTTACAAAACAAAAAAAAAACATACTTAGTGTGATAGGCACAGATCTAGTTGTGTATATCTGTGGTGATAGGTTACTTAATTATATATGAGATGATACAAAACTTATGACGCTACTTTCTTAACTATTTATATATCGATATTTATTTTCTAATTATAATTTTCTAAAATTTATCGTCGAATAAATCTTTTATCTCGTAATAACATTTTTGGGTTAGAAACTTACGAAGTTGCGGTTCTGGAAAAATGTTATTATTTCTTTCTTTCTTTATTACGTCCGGAATTTTGTTGTATAGGTTTATTTTCATTTACAAAGGGCCTTTTTTGAATATTTCTATTCGCGGGACTGAATTAAAATAGGATGTGGAATATTTTGTGTTTTAAATGCTAACATAGAATAAAACCAAGAGAATGTAATACTCCTACTCCATGCACTGGAATGAATCACCAAAGAGGTTGTAAGGCCTATAACATGCTTGATCTACACTTTCATACATCTAAGAAGGTTAAGGAACCTTCTTTAAATTTAAACTGATTAACCGAATGACAGTTGACAGTTTCAAAATTTTAATGGCTATGTCAATAACATTCTTTTTACTTTGGATCTCCTTGCTTGAGGCTATGTGACGATCCTCATATTACGTTTCGGGTAACGAAGAAATAAATCATTGATTTTTATTTTCGTTTATGTAAAAATAAAGAATTAAAATAAATGATATAAGATAGCCTATGTTTTAATCTGGTAATTTCTAAGCATATTCGTGAAAACCGCATTTAAATCCATCCAGTGGTTTAGGAGATGTGCGCGGACAAAAAAACAAACAAACAAACATACAAAAATTCTAAAAACTGTCCTATCGTGTTCAGCTGCTTATTTTAAGACGACCTGTGTGTTTGTTTTTTGGTATCTCGCAATTACAGTTTTTTTTTTCTCTACGTTTTTATTATATGTATAGATTACTGGATATTTACCGTGGTAAGGTTGTGTAAGGCCTTTCGTACACAACGCTACGCAAATCTTCGATACTCGACGATTTTAGTCTCCAAGCGACTACCGCCATACAAATCCATTGGGTTCGTACACGAGACGCGTCGCCGACAATATCGGCGACAATGTCGGCGACGCGACTCAATGTATGGCAGTGGTCGCTTGGAGACTAAAGTCGTCGAGTATCGAAGATTTGCGTAGCGTTGTGTACGAAGGGCCTAAGGAGCTCCCGATATTTCGGTGCAATTACATGCACCATGTTCACGGAAAACAGTGTTTTGATTTATGTTTTTTGTAGTTTTTAATTCGAAAGTTAGTATATTTGATTATTGAGGCCCTAAAAGGCAAAAAAGCAGGCCAAAACCCTAAACTCTGTGAGTCGAATAGGGCAGTAAGAAATATTTGAATAACTCAATTAGTTTACTTTAAAAGCACGATAAATATATTTAATTTTAACAAGAAAATTAACCATAATTGTATGGAAAAGAAACAAAAAATATAGTCGATTGAACCACGCGTTACGTTAAAAAAAACGTAAACTAAGTACTTACTTAAAAATAAATATCCAGGAAAAGTAGCCAGTACCTATGCTGGCAGCATTGCCAAGTTGCGAATGGAAATTCAAATTTTTTGCCCAAAGTATGTGCCAGCATTCCGGTCACCAGTCGCTTCCACCAAACGTTTGGCCAGGGTCACTATACATTTCTAGAGCGGACGGTCCCCAATATAAAAGGTTATTCGAGAATGATGAAGTTCTGTGATTACCATAGTCCGGAACCGGTGGAACATAGTCCTTCGTAGGCACTTTAATAAAGCTGTAGAGCTCCGGATAACGCTGTATTGTGTTTATTATCTTCATTTTACCCTCCATCTTTTTGTACGACAACTCCGCCTGCGGCAGAATTGATATTTTGATGTCAAATACAGGTTTACGCGGAAACACGCGGTGTACTAAGATGAAAGGGGTCCAGTTTTTCATAATGATGGGTACTATGGAGCTTTTTCGGCTTAGAACAGCCTTTGTGTATAAGTAATAAAAAAACTACAGTTTTTATGATTATTTACGGCGGGATATTTATTGTGGTAAGGTTGTGGAAGGAGCTCCCGATATTTCGGCGCAGTTACATGCACCATGTTCACGGAAAGATTGATGAAGAATGATGATGATGACTGATTATCACTTTCTATGTTGGTAAAATATTTTCGGCCCGTTTTTCCAATAAGTAGCACAGAGTCGAAGTATCGCTCGAAGAACTGATAACCGATGGGAAAGAAAGGTTCTTGAGTGGAGACTACGAACCGGAAGACGCAGCGTAGGTAGGCCTCCCATTAAATGGACCGACGAACATCGTGAGAGTCGCAGACATCCAGTGGATGCAGATGGCAGGTTGTCATTCAGTGTGAAGGTTAAAGGGGGAGGCCTATGTTCAGCAGTGTGCGTCTTCTGGCTGATGATGATAATGAGTACAGAGTACAGACCTCGTTGTTAATTGTCTTGAACAGGAGTTGATATTTTTCGGGCACGTTCCGCACGAGGCGCGCTATACGGGGCTCGTACGCCAGGGGCGGCTCCGGCAGCCCGCCCAGCAGCAGGCAGTCCAAGTATAAGTAGAACCTGTTATGTTAAAGCCGTAATAGACACGTCAACTTGGCTGACGAACCTTCGTCTGACCAACGAGAGGGAAAAAGAAAAAAAAGTCGTTCTCTCCCGTTGGGCAGACGGCGGCGGCTTTCAGTATAGGTATATAATAAAAGTACTCTTTGGCGGCGGCGGTGCTGGTTCGTCACAAAGTATAGAGACTGCCTGCGCGTGACCTGCGCAGACCAGTTCCAATAACCGCAGGTAGATCGGCGCCTTTAACCTGCTTCCTACGTGAATACGCCCTATGATACGTGGATGAGTTCTGAAGCGTCTAAAAACTGCCTCCATTGAAAACTGACATCTTGATCAAACACCAGCATAGTGGGTGAAAAGTGAAGAGGCCGATGTAGTCTGATGTTATCGGATGATGATGAGAGCAGTTGTACATACCGGAGGTTGTTCTCAACCTCAAGCCGCAGGTCGACTGCGAAGCGTATGCGCGCCGCGAACGTCTCCGGGTCGTCGGCTTTGAACAACAGCCGGATGCGAGGAATACTGTATGTACGACAAGGAACGTTATTCCGGAAAGAAAAAAAAACACATCAGTCATAGGACTACACGTCAGCAGGCCTAGCATGGGCCGTGGAAAAATTGTCTTTCCACCGTTTTTATCCGCGTGTAGACGCGACAGAGCTAGAATATGGGTACATTTGTCTCTTTCTAGAGGGATAAAAACGGTGGAAAGACAATCTGTCCATGGCCCGTGCTAGGCCTGCAGAAGTGAAGACTTAAGTAGTAATTCACCTATTTTACATGAGATGGCGCTGTTTTAAAATACACGGTACAGCGTGACAATGCGCGAGTTCCATGATTTTTTTTTACCCAAAAAGTGCACAACGCGCCTAAAGAAGTTTTCACTTCAAAAACCGAAAATAAACGATATAACCACTTGACAGCTCATCCTTCACCTAGAAAAGGAACTGAATTTGAGCAGAATCTTTTTATAGCGGGCCAATCGTAGGCGCGAATTGAATGAATGACTTTTGTTATCTCCAATCACAAGCGCCTTATGATATAAATTTAAATTACTTTAAAAAACAACTTCTCAAAACTGTATAAAAATAGGCAAATTTGGTTACTTGGATGATCATCATTGTCATCCAAATAACAATCGTCACGCTTTACCGTGTATTTTAAAACAGCGCCATCTCTTGTAGAATAGGTGAAGTACCACTTAAGTTTTCACTTCCGACGTGCAGTCCTATGACTGATATGGTTTTTTTTTTGGTAAAAATCGGTCCCCAATCAGCAGAGATATCACGTAATATGTTACAGAAAACAACCGGAAAAATGAAAACTGGGCAATATTGGTAGTAAAGCGTCTGAACTAACTTTAACCACCGCTTCGTGCCGTCCAGTGCCATAATCTGCCACGTTTCCGTTTTCTTGTCATAACTGAATGTGGCACAGTTTGTCCACTGGAAAAAACAACAGATTCATTCCACAGTTATTTTACCATGATAATGATGTGGCTGGAATGGAGCTTCCGACCCTACTAGCAACATAACTTTAGTCCACAAAAGTGAACGCAGCTTTATACGCAGTTTGTGTAGTGTGTGTGTGTGTGTGTGTGTGGTACGTGTAGTTTGTGTATCATATACTTAAATCATATTACTTTATTGACAGTTAAACGTGAAGGAAAAAATCGCAGAAGATACCTTTACACTCAATATGGTTTACTCTACTGGCAGCGCCCTATCTTACGAAAACCAAATTTCTCTTCCATACATATTTAAGTAACCGATCATTACCTCATACAGGTTGTTGAGTTCTTGTAAAAGATCACCATTTCCCCCCTTCTTTGGTTTACTCTCCTCTTTGGGAATAAATGCAAGTCCCGGGCAGGGGTAATGTTCTCCTTCTATATTGCCTAGAGCCAGCCACTCTTCTGGAATCCTGTTCAAGAAATAAACTCAAATATTACATCTATTTAGGACTTAACGCAGACAATTGAATTTAAGTAAGCAAAGCTATAATTATAAATTTTTTTGCAAAAAAAAATTGCCAGCGTATAGCTGATTTCGCAGGCAGTGGGCAAAATTCAATAAGCAAATAAAAAAATTAAATTCAAATAATTTCTTCAAATTTAAATGGGATCGCCATTTAGATATGGCCAATTCAATAAATAAAATAAAAAACAATTAAATTGGGTGAAGACATTGTATAAACTTGTGTATTTTCGAGTGTTTATGCGGATTATTAATCATGAAAGTGGTGGAGTGTGGCTCAGTGATTATGTTGAGGTTAAACGTGTATTTTCATGTTGTTTCCAAAACACCAAAGAAGCCCTTAGTAAATTCTACTTTAAGTTACTGGGGCAAACTATACCTATGACCTTTGATTATGATATAAGTATTATCAACATCATTCTTGGTATTATCAATGCCTATGACAGTTATATAAGTAAGGTGAGGCGGTATGGCCTCGATGGCTTTAGCCTGCTCTATAATAAGCGAAAAAAATGCCATAGAGTGAGAGGAGACTTTTGCGCGAAAACTTTTGGCAGTACAAAACTTATGCGCGATTTAAAGGCTGCTCTGCGATGAAGTACACCTACGATGTAGTCGCTACGCGATGTGGGAGTTTTCGACTGGGTGAACTGATTTTGATGATTCTTATTCTTATTTATTTGAAAGCTGGTGCTTCCCGTGAATTGGACTTGAATTGAAATGGGACCACCCATTTAAATTTGGTCCAGTTCTGTCATTTTTATGAAGTCGGTTTTTTATATTGATAATTATATAGCACAGATTTGCCATAAGAGGGCCAGTATACTCAACGTTTACAGACTAAATGAACTAAAATGTTAATGGAAGATAATTGTACCGGCAATCAAAGTCCGTGTTGTCGAAGACCTCGAGATCCAGTTTGGGGAAAGGGCTGTACAGGCCATAGTACTGCTGGTCTGTGATCTTGTACTCTGATGTCGGTAGCAGCCAATAGGGCTGAATGCCAAGGTTGCGTAGCATTTTCTGGTACACAGTAAAAATGTTTCTGGTAACAGTAAATAGTTTTGGTACACAGGGAAACATTTCTAGTACACAGTAAATAAAACAATTTTTGATACTCAGTAAATTAGTTTCTGGTGGATAATAAAATAACCTTTTTTTTTATAATAAATAAATGAAGTAATATTTTTTTCTTTTCGTTTTGATGTTCCTGGCTGGAGAAGTTCTTCCATGGTAGATTCTTGTAGACATAAAAAATTGTTCACTCCCAAAATTTATGTTTTTTTCATTCTATATCTCAATAATGATGAACGATAGGTAAAAAATATATAGGACCTTAAATGTAGATCCTAAAGAAAGCAACAAAAAAGTATATTGCATGAAAAATTTCGTATCTCAACGGATAACCAAGTTATTATGAACAAACTGAATTTAACCCTTTTTTTCAAGATGGCAGAAATTCCACAAGCCAGTTTTGGTCGACATTTTGAAGTTAAGCTTTTCTAGGCCCTCCCCACCGTAATATCAAAAATTTAGCTTACTCAGTTCACTTTTCCAAATGTATATAATGACTGGACTATTTTGACTGTTTTCATTTAGAGATTGTGACTCTGTAGGTATTGTACAAATACAAATTCGTTTATTGGGCATTAAAAAATGTTACAAAATATATTATGAACCCATTGATTCCGAACTAGTAATAAATACTATTTCGGGAGCCAATGGCCTCTTCTATTACATATTGCTTACTAAATGCTAAAACGCGACTAAATAATATTAAAAAAAAAATTAACAATTTTTTTGGAACGAAGTTCCCTTTCGCGCGTTGCGAAAGGGAACTTCTAGACGGAAAAAATTAAGACCAAAAGTTGTAACGACACTTTTTGCTATAGTTGTAAGCCGTGCGGCGTGCGCGTGTTTCTCTGTCTGTCTCTCTCTCTCTCTCTCTCCCTCATAGAAAGGAACTTCGTTCCATCCGGGTGTCCCTTGACGACTCTCAAGTTTTTTTTACTATAGATTGTATCTCGATGATTTTACCTTATTTTGCTAAACACCTGAAGTCATACAATGGTATGATAAACGATAGAGCAAGGCTATAAAAGTTAGTTATTTTTTGCGTTACCTTTATATTGGCAGCCAAGAATTTTCGTCGCAGCCTCTCAATCTTAACAAGTCTCGGCAGTTCTTTCGGCAACACCACACTCAGGAACTGCAGCTTTGGGACAAATGTCTCAAACGGAAATTGCTGAAATGGATAAAACACATATTACTGCTGATAATTATAATCAGATTTCAATTGCCTTTGGGTCAGCCATACGAAAAAATCGCTAGATACCCTACATATAACATTTTTAGGATGATATTGATTAGGTAGGTAGGTAGATAGATAATGGAATAAGTTCATTAGAAATGTGTATTACTTACGATGCTGTCGTCTTCTCGGTAAGTAGTCCAGCGTCCCGGTGGTAACAGTACTCTTGGCTTTTGAGGTTTTGGAAGAGAAACCAGCGTAGGTGCCAATTTGTCAGTCTTAGCCTAAGAAAAAAGGTAGGCTCAGGTTACAACAAAAGACACAGGTAACAATTCATAATCCTCAAATATTACACAAATAAGTTAACATTCGAGAGGGAAAAAAACACTTCAGTCATAGAACTGCACGCAGAACAGATGGCCGATGGGGCCGAAAGGTTCTCGGGTGGAGACCGCGGACCGGTAAGCGCAGCGTAGGACGTCCACCCACAAGATGGACAGACGACCTAAAAGAGACCGCAGGAAAAAGTTGGATATAGACCGCTTCCAACCGGTCCTTTTTGGAAATCGACGAGGGAGGCCTATGTCCAGCAGTGGACGTCCTATGGCTGAAATGATGACGATTATGATTGTAGGACTGCACGTCAGAAGTAAAAACTTATGTAGTAATTCACCTATTCTACAAGAGATGGCGCACTATTAAAATGATGATGACGCGAGTTCCATGATTTTTGCTCACCCAAAAAGTGGTCAACGCGCCAAAAGAAGTTTTCACTCCAAAAAGTTTTTGAAAATTAAGAGTTTAAAATTGTTTTTAAATAGCTTTGTGTACATTACACGAATACGTACGAAAACCGGTGGTTAACGGAAATTTGTTAGCGACACGCACTTGGTCAGTATTTATTATTTTACTTTAGAGTATTTGTACTATAATCAAGCCAAGTTGCCGCTTGTACATATTACCGTTTTTACACTAGAGCAAATACTAAAATACGTTTCAAAAACTTTTGTTGTATGAGGTATGCCGTTTAGTTTTTACTTATTATTTCTTAGTTAATCCACCGTAACGTGGAAATTTAATGCTAAGATGGGCCGGGGGAGTAACACGCTTGGAAAGGGTTCGAAACGAATACGTCCGGGGTTCGTTTCGAACAAAGATTATTTATCATTATATTAATTTAACTAGTATGCTTGTGTAAATATTTTTGTTAACTATTCCTCACCTACACTGATCTCAGTTTTTAATTTTTTTATATCTAGGTACCTAATTTTAAGTTTGTATAATTTTAAGATAAGTTTTTCCTTTTGTATTAGAGTAGGTAGTATGATATTGTTATGTAAATTCTTATTATATTATAATTAGGTATGTGCCTATTATAGCCTCAAATATTGCACGTCCGTGAGGATATACTGTTGATACTACCTTCAATTACTCCACCATTGTACACAGTTTTATGCTATAAAAATTTACTTTACTTTACTTCGTTTAAGGTCGCTCCAATCACGGAAAAACTCAAAGAGTCTAGATTACGGTGGTATGGACACGTTATGAGGCGGGACGATAACTACGTCGTAAAAAAGGCAGTTAACATCCCAAACAAACCCAGAGGCAGAGGCAGACCCCCACGTGGTGGGCCAATATACAAAAAGATGTGAGGAGCCTGGCCCAGCCAGCAACGACAACCCAGGACCGAGCGTCCTGGCGCCGAGCAACGAGGAGGCCCGACCCCAGATGAACTGGGACCAGGGGCAAGACAAAGAAGAGTTAATCCACCGTAACATTACATATTCTATGAAAATGTCAACTGGCTATCTACAGCAAGGTTCCAAATATACAGCCGTTGAAAAGTAAGACAGTCAGACGGACAGACAGACAGCGTAGGCTTGGTAATAGGCCTGTTTACAAGCCCTTTAAGTGCCTCATCATCATTATAATCATCAGCCAGAAGACGTCCACTGCTGAACATAGGCCTCCCCCCTTTAACCTCCACACTGAACGACATCCTGCCATCTGCATCCACTGGATGCCCGTGACTCTCACAATGTCGGCGGTCCATCTAGTGGGAGGCCTACCTACGCTGCGTCTTCCAATTCGCGGTCTCAACTCAAGAACCTTTCTTCCCCCTCGGTCATCAGTTCTTCGAGCGATGTGGCCTGCCCATCGCCACTTCAACTTGCAAATTTAAGTGCTTCCAGAACCCTCAAAACGATTTCGGAAGGAACTCCTTTGGGTTATAAGAAAAGGTCAGAAGGCGCAAGAAGGAATTGGCAAAAACCTTTTCCTAGTTGTTGCAAATGAAAAAATACTGATGCCCGCACCCTATATGAAGACAACGACTATTATTTTACAATTTACGAACTTGTAGAATTAATTTCATTCGTTTCTTAGCACAGATTTCTATTGCAGGGTCTTCCTTTGTCAGGTCTGATACGAGTTCTGAGTAGTATCCTCGTTTTGGAATAGAATCCCTGGTTCTATTGTCGTATACGACATCTTGTTGCCTTATTTTCTTCTTTTTACTATACATTCTTAGTTTATGGCAAAATTAGACTTATCTAGAATAATTAAAAACAATTATTTGTTGATGACGTCTGCCATTTTTATAATTAAAAAATAGTGAACTGTCATGCATGGATACATGCCAAAAAAAACTCTTTGAAGTTTATTAAAATTATGTAATAGAAACCTCTTTGGAATGATTATGTAGTTCACAAGGAGGTTTAATGCAATGTTTATTTGGAAACATAATAAACTAACTAAATTAAAATAAAGAATCAGACTTAACTAAACGAAAATAAATATAATAAACTACACTAATCTAATAAACCGCTGCCTGTAGGCAACGTTCCCAAAATGCTACCCGCATTGCCGCGTTGGATTGTAATGCTAACACGTTGCGCAGGATACCGACCAGCATTTTGGTCACGAGATGCTTTGACCAGGGGCCTTACCCCTAGCTCGAAAAGTTGACCCGCATAGGTGTTATTTGTCTAAACGGTACCATCAACTACGATAAGCGGTAGTTATTTGATAGCAGCCAAGCTTTGCTATTTTCACGCACACACGCATAGTAAAACGGATTTTCGTTCATTCAAGTTAGACGCTTTTAAACGATGCAGCTTATATGAGTTGGTTAATTTTAGGTTCTATTAGGTACCTACTAAAAGTTGGCTCGCAAAAGTGAAGCTAGGGGTAAGGCCCCTGGCGTTTAAAATTTTTTTTAAAAATACTTTTGGCATCCGACCTCCACGGATCTAAAGTTTCTAACCCAAAATGTTCAGACATGTATCCACTGTCTAGACTACTATATTTGCGCCTTTTGAGGCCTTCAGTTATGATTTTATATGAGCTATTTTATATAGGGTAGACGTTGTTTCAAGGTTCTTCCGCACTCAGAATAATATAGAGCATGCTCTGTTATTATTCAGAGTTCTTCCTTAAAGTCACAGAGTACCAATTATCTGGGCTTAAAGCATACAATTAGAAAAATGCGATGTCCTTGGACTGAAGTCATTTTTAAACTGCTGTGCTACTCGTAGTACGTTGTGGTATTTGGCAGCCTTTCCCTGTATTTGACTGTTAAGACAGAGAAATAGGGGCAGGTAGAGAGCCTAGGATTACTTACAGTTGATATCATGTGTTAACCGTGTTAGCGTAGTGATTATCTCCGTGGTAGTTAGGTACTTTACAAAATCAGACAGGGATAAGTTGAGGTGGAAGGAATCAAGATGGTGTTGGTTCACTAATTTGTGTGCTCTGATAAGTTAGGCAGGCGTTGGGTAACAACTGCTCTAACCATTTTGAAAGGAGTTATTTTAGTTAGCGCCTGTACAAACAGACATAACCGAACATAAACCATTACTCGATTTTCTTTACTTAGCACTCAGATCAAATAAAAATAGTCAGATGGATTACGGCGAACACGAATTGCGAAGCCACTTTATGAAACATGTGTGCGTAGTCGTTTGACGTTTTCAGTATGAAATTCACGTAGTTTTGAATGCGTATGTGTGCGTGAGTCCGTGTATTTGTACTGAGATTTCACGTAGTTTTGGAAGCGATTTTGACTTCACTTTGGCAGTACGCTGTAATCCATCTGTATTTTTTTATTTAATCTGTGCGATTCTTAACATTTCTGGCTTTCGTTGACTGCCAACTCGCCTGATGTTAAGCGATGATGCGGTCTACGATGGCGCACGCTTGCCTAGAAGAAACCGATTCACGCGTGATTTGAAGACACCCAGATTGTAACTACCGGGGAACACCCATTCTGCTAGCGCATCCTACAGACTAGCAGGTCTGACTCTCTTCAGTGAAAGATCTCGCTGGCGTAGGTTAGGTAGATATACTACACATTATACACTTTTACTTTTACGTTTCTCATTCTAATGAAATGAAATGAAATATTTGATTCCAGATTTACATCCATATACAAAATTAAAAACTTATAACTAAACACTAATCAGACCAATGGGTACCTTACTATAAGTAGGTATATTAGATTCAATTTATACCATCACACTAACTCTGAAACTCCTGCGCTGAAGGGCCCTGCTGTAAGTACTTACGAGGCCCAATGGGTCCTTCTTGTTGTTGAGCTTGGGATTGGAATAGGCTATTGTAGCTCAAGCGACAATATCAGTTCAGTCAGTTTCATGGATCTTCAGCAAATGGTGCTGTTACCGTTGTTAGTAACCTGTTACCAAGGGCGTCGCCAGCCCTTGGCCCAGTGGGGGCAAGTTAATATTATGAAGAATGAAAAAAACATGAATTGGAGGAACAGTCAAGAGCAGTCAGAGTTTCTTTGCAGTTGGCTAAATTTGTTTTATCTCGGGGGGGGGGGGGGGGGGGGCAGCTGCAATTGGCGACGCCTTTGCCTGTTACCTTGGCCATTGAATACGTTTGGCCATTCAACGTGGTAATGTTGCTAGCTTTTTGGGCACCTTACCCGAAGACTGTGACCTAAATGCAGTTTTTTATTTATGTATAGTTTTGGGTAGGTCAGGATAGGTATTCAGTTTAATTTAGCAGTGCAGTGTGTGATGTCACCTGCCGGTCCCATCGGAATACCAGCGCCGGTTGGTAACGAACGGCATCATGCTGAGCTGGGACCGGTTTGTGACAAAATCAGTTTTTTTTAAATATGTGTGTAGCATTAAGTGTGTGTGGATTTTTGTAACAAATTAAATATTGTCTATTTAGATTTAATTTAGTTTACTTTAGTGTATAGTGAATTTCATAACAAATTAATTTGTTTATAATATTTTTAATAAATAGTCTTCATATAATGAACGGTAGTAATTATAATAATAATATTAACTTATTAAAAAAAATATTGCTATCCTTCAATATTTAATTGCCACAACTGTGGTCTAAGTACGTATATTTACGTAAAATATGTTGTATCGAATTCCCTACTAATTTCAAATTCAAAATTTGTATGAAAGTTGATAGTACATATTTTACGCCAGTATCCGTACACAGGCCACTGGTGGCGATCAAGAACGAAAATCTTTACCATTGCCACCAGTGGTGGCGACTGGGGTTTTTTCTCGATTGCCTCCTAGTGGCGCCTGGGACGGTGAAATTGGGTTAAATGTAGCGAAGAACCGTGAATATTTTATTTATTAATAAATCTAGCAATACAAAAATAACGCCTGCTTGAATTTTTTTTTCTTTTTTTTAAATTTATTTTAGGAAATCTTACAGCTAGGAAAAAGCTTTAACTACTATATACGAGTATGAGATACAGAAGGCCATTTAAAAGATTCCACACGTAAATATAAATGAATAAACTAAAAAACTAGTAGACTATTTTAATTAACTAGATATATCAAAGAAATGCTCTTGCCAATATTATCTTAAGCTGCTGGACAGGGGCCTTACCCCTAGCTCAAAAAGTTGACCCGCATAGGTGTTATTTGTCTAAACGGTACCATCAACTACGATAAGCGGTAGTTATTTGATAGCCGCCAAGCTTTGCGATTTTCACGCACACACGCATAGTAAAACGGATTTTCTTTCATTCAATCTGTAGGACTCGGTACCCTGGGCGTGATATACACAACACACCAAGATACCACAGATAAAATAAAGATTTTAAACCGCCGTTCATCCAGTCAGAGACAAGTTAGACGCTTTTAAACGATGCAGCTTAAATGAGTTGGTTGTCGCAATAATTGTAGGTACCTATCAGGTACCTACTAAAAGTTGGCTCGCAAAAGTAAAGCTAGGGGTAAGGTCCCAGATCTGGTAAACAAATCAATGCAATGCAATTTCTGCAATGCACCAGCGTTATTTATAGTGTACTACCTATAAAGCTGTTGTGGTTATTATCATTATTAGGTACTAGCTGAATCCCGCGGTGGTTACCCGTGACTTTCCAGTTTTCCGCATTTTCATGTCCGCCCTTATGACATAACACTATCATTCTGCCAAATTTCGTTAAGATTGGCCTGATCGTTTAGTCTTGAAAAGCGAACAATCAGACAGAAAGACAGAGTTTTAAAAAAAGCGGCAAACAAGCATGCGGTCCGCCTGATGGTAAGCAAAACCGCCGCCTATGGATACCTGCAACACTAGCGGTGTTGACGGTGCTTTGCCAGCCCGGAGAGGTAGTTGTAGACACTCTTTTTTTGAGTTACTTTCGCTTTTTCCATATTAGTTAATATAATAATATACTCCCCTTGTAAGCATATAATCATCATCAGCCCACGGTGGCCCACTTGTCAGTATTAGGCCTCCCTTTGTTTATGTCACTCTCCTCGATCTCTCGCCAGTCGCATCCATTCGTTTCCTACAGTTCTTTTGATATCGTCAGTCCATGTACCGTACCTACGTTAGGTATAATGTAACGTAGGTATGTTAGGTAAAAACCGGTGTGAAGTTGGCAGCCAACTTTGGCTGCCATATATAATCCGACTAAATTGAGGTGACTTTTTTGTGAAGTTAGCAGCCAACACGATAAAGACCTTTTATTCTTTAAAAGCCACTACAAAATCATTTCCAATGGCTTTCAAAAAGCAATAAGCATAAACTAAAAACAAAAAAAAAATTGCAAAACCCCATCAAAACATGTATCTCAACTAAACGCCATAACAACAATTACAACCTGCCATCCCCTTAAATATGCAACAAAACCAACTGAATGGGTCAGCAAAATGTCAAGACTTTCGAACTAACCCTATTCCAGCCCGGCTAAATGATTTCTTAATGCCAAAAAAAAAACAAACGAAAAAAGGAAAACAAAAATATTTCGACTCTCAAATAACACGGTGAATTTTGACCTGTAAACCCCGAAAATTGATTAAAACTGCTATGTCATCAAATTTTCATGTGTTTAAGCTATCTGAAAAATATACTGAAAAAGTGGCTAAACTATTATTTAACTCTATAACGTTTCGACGTAAACTGTCTTTTTTTTTTGGCATTTTTGTTCTTGAAAATCTTTCAAAAAACACCACTCATCCCCTAATATTTGAACTTCTATGTACGTAATGATAAAGTTTATGTACCTAGCTACAAAACACGAGCAAACAGAGCCCGGCTAAATGACAGAATGACACCAAAATTTTCATCTGAAACCACATAGGAAGCATTCATTTTCACGAGCACAGTTGGCTGCTGGTGAATTGCGACCTTTCATCCCCACAATTATGCAACAAATCATACCAAAATCAACAGAGTAATATTAGGCTTTCGAATGAACCCTATTTCAGCCCGGCTAAACGATTGCTTATTGCCAAAATTATCCGAAGAAAAAAGAAAATCAAAAATTTTACGACTCTCAAATGTCATGGTGAATTTCGCCCTGTAAACCCCGGAAATCGTCTAAAACTGCTATGTCATCAAATTTTCATGTGTTTAATCTATCTGAAAAATATACTAAAAAAGTGGCTAAACTATTATTTAACCCTGTAACGTTTCGACGTAAACTGTATTTTTTTTGGCATTTTTGTACTGGAAAATCTTTCAAAAAACATCACTCATCCCCTAATATTTGAACTTTTATGTACGTAATGATAAAGTTTATATACCTAGCTACAAAACAACAAAAATGTACAAATAAAATGCGATATATGGTAGTGACGTATTTTTTTTTTTACGGTAGATGTTATCCTGTGCCTTACTTACCTTAAACAGCCCGCCGTCCGGAACAACATGTTTAAACAACAGTGTATTTTGTATGGAATATCCGGCCTTCCGCGGATCTTCCTAGCCGTAAGGCCGTGTCGGTCGCGTTTCGGCGCGTTCGATGCGGTTCTGTACGACCGTCGTTCAACGGTCAGCTCAGAACTGGCACGGACAAGGGGAATCCGACTGTCTAATTAAAACAAAGCATTGCGATGGCCCTCGCGGGTGTTGACGCAATGTGATTTCTGCCCAGTGGTCTGAATGTCAACGTGAAGAAATTCAAGCAAGCGCGGGTAAACGGCGGGAGTAACTATGACTCTCTTAACCAGTCGAGTATGTGTTGAGTGTGGACACTAGGACTGTGGCCTCCTGGGGTCTAACGACCGGAGACTCATGTTACTCGGGATCACCGAATGAAGGTCGACGCAGGCGCGTCTTGACTGCTGATCCCTCAATGGGGCCTAAACACGGTTGGCCCAACTCCTACCCTTGGCTTGCTCGTGGCGCCGCTGCTATCACCAATAAGGGAGGGGGGACCTGACTCCGGAACTAAACTCGAGCGAGATGTGTCTCCGAGGAGTCATCGTCTAAATACCGAACGAGGCTAAGTGCAAGATTGAATTACCTTCGGGTTGCACACACTCTTAAGAACTTGAGTGAATTCAAAAACAACTATGCGGCAGTAACTATGACTCTCTTAACCAAGGAGGGTGTGAGCCTCCAGGGGTCTAACGATCGGAGAGTGATGTTACTCGGGATCACCGAATGATGGTTGACGCAAGCGCGTCTTGGCTCCCTCAATGGGGCCTAAACACGGTCTGGCCCAACTCCTACCCTTAGCCTGCTTAGGCGCCGCTAAAAACACCAATAAGGGAGGGGGGACCTGACTCCGGAACTAAAATCGAGCGAGATCTGTCTCCGAGGATTCTCGTCTTAAGTCTGAGAGACGTCGTGCCAGGTCCTCGCGGTCCTTGGAAGTGAGTTGGCCGTAATGTGAATTACCCACGGGTTGCACACACTCTGAAGAACCTGAGTGAATTCCTATTTTTTTGGTTTAGGGGGAAACTCCCTAAACAGGTCCTCGGGTATTGCACCCAATGTTCGCGCAGCCTTCGGGCGGACCCTTGCAAATCGCGCGGGCAGAACACCCGGTGGATGGGTCAGCACCCCACCACAGGGTTTTATAATCGCTAAAAAGGATCATGAATTAAATCAGAGTCCTGCCTCCGGCCTCCCGCAGGAGCCGGTTGTAGCGACTATAAATTTGCCTCGGAACTCCGAAGCGGGTGTGTCACTCGATGCAGTCGCGAGTGCGTCGCAGACTTTCGAGTGCCCATCATGTGGAAGGGTCTTCACAACGAAAACCGGGCTGGGTGTGCACAAGCGTCGCACCCACCCGGTTTAAGCGAATGTTGAGGCAGCACCCCCCCAAGCGAAGAGGCGGTGGCTCGAAGAAGAGATTTGTGCGCTGGCACGTGCCGAAGCCAGGTGGTTAGCGAGCGGTGACACGGAGACAACTACTGTCAACGTGGCGCTGCTCGCGAACCCTGAGGTTAAAGCGTTGGCAAGATCCCTTGAGGGGATCAAGGGGGCGCGGCGGAATGCCTCCCTAGCTAGCGTAGACCTCCACGCTGATGAGGCACAGAGCGCTGCTCCAATCGAGCTTGTCGAAGCGGGGGGAGAACCCTCTTTGGTGGAGAACAGCACCCTAGACAAAGTAGTAGATGAGCTGTTTTCAGATGCTCAGAAGCGAAAATCGAAGGTGCGACGCTTCGCCGGGAGGAATGCTATATATTTTGATACGAGTACCAAAAACGCAAAAGTCAACTCTCGACAGAGACGGAGACAAGAGTACGCTGTAGTACAGGAACTTTACAAAAAGTGTCGTAGTCGCGCTGCTCGTGAAATAATCGACGGTCAACACAAGGGTCTCAGGCACGGACTGCAGGACCTGGAATCCTATTGGAAACCAATTCTGGAGGCTGTGTCGGGGGCCCCTGGTCCTACACCGGAGGCACTGAAGGCGCTTGCGCTCGACGAGCATTACGGAGGAAACCGTGATTTTTCGCGGCTGTGGGAGCCGATAGCCGAGGATGAGGTGAAGGCTTCCCGCGTAGACTCACACTCCGCTCCCGGACCGGATGGTATCCGGCCTGGGGACTGGAATAAAGTTCCGATTTCTACTATGGCGGAACTCTTCACGTATTGGTTGCACAAAGGTGAGATACCCGAAAGACTGCGGCAAAGCCGTACGATCTTTGTGCCGAAAAAGGATGACCCTGCGGGTCCTGGTGACTACCGACCGATCTCGATCGCCTCGGTACCACTAAGGCACTTGCACACTATCCTGGCGAAAAGATTGTTGGCTTGCTGTCCGCCAGACATCCGACAGCGCGGATTTATCTGCGCTGATGGCACCTTGGAGAATACCGTGGTGCTAGATGCGGTGTTGGGGGACAGCAGGAAAAAGTTGCGGGAGTGTCATGTGGCGGTGCTAGACTTCTCCAAGGCGTTCGATATGGTGTCGCATTCGGCCCTAATAGAATTGCTGAGAAAGAGGGGCCTGCCTGGGCAATTCTGTGACTATATCGCTCGTTTGTACGACACGGCATCCACGACCCTTGCCGTTGGTAGAGACACGAGCGATCCTGTAGCAGTCGGAGTCGGAGACCGCCAAGGTGACCCATTGTCACCAATTTTGTTCAATATAGCGATGGACTTGATACTTGCGAATCTGCCGAAGGACGTCGGCTATAGGCTGGAAACGGAGCGTGTCTCGGCACTGGCCTATGCTGACGACCTAGTCCTGCTTGCGGGATCGAAGGTGGGTTTGCAGTCGTCAATAGACGCTGTGGACAAATATGGACAGATGATGGGTCTGCGGCTTAACCATGCAAAGAGCTCCGCTCTCTCGATGGTGCCGGATGGAAAGCGCAAGAAGGTGCATTTCCTCTCGGACCGAACCTTTAGGATCGGAAAGAGATGGTTGAAGCAAGTCTCTTGCGTGGAACGATGGCGCTACTTGGGGGTTGACTTCGAGTCGAATGGAGCTGTGACAATAGAGCACAGTATTAAAGAGGCATTGATTAATATCGGTAAAGCCCCTCTCAAGCTGCAACAGCGGCTCGAAATACTACGCACACACCTGATCCCGAGATTCCTCCACGGCCTTGTGCTAGGGGTTATCTCTGAGGATAGGCTGCGGGTGCTCGATGTCCAAATCCGAGCGACAATGCGGAAATGGCTGCGGCTCCCGGCGGATGTGCCGACGGCCTATTTTCATGCAGCGGCTAAGGACGGAGGCTTAGCGATCCCATCTCTGAGGGCGTGGGTGCCGGATCTCGTTTTACGTAGGTACGGTGCTCTCGGTCACTCGGAATGGTCTGTTGCGAGAGCAGCCGCCAAATCCGACAGGATTCGAAAGAAGCTGCATTGGGCCGAAAAGCAGTATGCCAAATTCTCACGGGAAGACCCGGTGACTGGGACCAGATCGGTATCCTTGTATTGGAAAGAAAGTTTGCACGCCTCAGTGGATGGGTTCGAGTTGCGCGAATCGTCCAAGTGCTCGGCATCCACTTCGTGGATAAGAGACGGAGACATGCGATATACGGGCCGCGATTACGTGCAGTTCGTTCATACGCACATTAATGCGCTCCCCTCGCGAGTACGCAACTCGAGGGGACGCAGGGATGGCGATGAGTCGAAGTTGAGATGTCGTGCAGGTTGCATGACGAGAGAGACGACGACTCATACCATCCAACAGTGCTTCAGAACGCACGGTGGCCGTATTCTTCGCCATAACAAGATAGCCAAGGTTTTGTGTTCCGCCATGGTCGAAGAGGGTTGGACCGTTGAGGAGGAGCCGAGTATCAATACTGCGGTCGGACTTCGGAAGCCCGACATCATCGCAGTCAGGAGTGGTGAAGGAGTGATCGTGGACGTTGACTCTTTCAAAGAGCTAAAGAAGCTCCTCGGGTTGAAGAAGGACGTGCTGCAAATATTGCCAACATTAGCGTTGAGAGGATCTCATATGAACTGGTCTCGTTTTAATTGCATGACGACGCACTTGAACGAAAGGCAAGTGGAGTCGGCTTGAATCGGAGTTCCGGGTCCTGTGGATAAAGGGCTGACGTCGTGCCCCGGAGGGGTCGTCCTCGCGACCTAGCGAAAGCTCGCTCAGGGTCGCATCACTTCCCGCTTGAACGACATCCAGGCCCTTCCAACCAACATCCAAACGGCGAAATACCTCGCGGTAAAGATGTACCGGCTGGTGGTTCGCGGGTGCTATATGGGGACTGCTGGTTGGTCTTCGTTCCGTAATGATTACCATCCCCAACAAAAGAGCCTGTGGGCATATTAAGAGCTCACAGGCAATGACGATAAACAGAGGGAGTCACTATTTAGTTCATGTTGGGGCATGTTAAACTTCGCGGTTTGGAATGCCGCGACGGGTTATTTATAGCCAAATGCCTCGTCATCTAATTAGTGACGCGCATGAATGGATTAACGAGACTACTGTCTACTTCCCACTGTCCCTATCTACTAGCTCTGCTCAAAGGTTGTTATTTATCCATCGGTTAAAAATGAAAAAAACACAACGCATCGACATAAGATCTCTCCTTGAGCTTAGGATCGACTGACTCGCGAGCAACTACTGTTCACGCGAAATGTAGCGTAGCGTGTGCCAATATTTTATTATAAGATATATTTGAGCTGTTTTTTTTTTTTTTTGAATATTTTATCTTTCACTTATATGTTATTTATCTAAGTTTTGACGTTTTTCTTAATAATGTTCATAAGTTCTTAGAATATGTTTTTTTTTATTTTTTTATTTGTGTTTTTATTTAATCGGTCATGTTTATTTCATCTTGTTTCTGTTGATAATATTATATTTGTGGTTTATAGGTTTGTAGCCTATGTTGTTAATTTTAGTAAAGTGTATATTAATTAATATATATCATATCATATTTTAATTTAATAATGATATTTAGTTTAAGTAGTCAATTGTAATAATAAGTTTAATATTAACCTAACATTGTAGTTAATTTTTATATACGTAGTGTATTTTGAGTCATCTATGTAATAAATTTGTATACTATGAGTACATTCTTAAATTATTTCTTTTATATATGTAATTTTGGTGAGTTGACCTAAATTTTGTATGCCGGTTTTATGATAATTAGTTTTTATGAATATTTTTTCCACACTTTATCGCTATATTAATTTATTAACAATTTTTGGCGCGGGTGCATTATTAACAATTCTTGAGAATTGAAAGTTGCACCCGCATTTCATATTTATTTGCAACTGAATAGATCAGGGTGACCTTCAAGGTCCTCTTGTTCTATTTTATATGAAATTGTTTTTGCTCCGTCGTGTAGATTTAGGCAGCTTCATGCTAATAAGATTCCAGGACGCACCTATTAGCGTCAGTTTTGATGCACTCCGGGATTAGGTTAGGACAATACATGTATTGTTTAAATTTTATTAATTATTTTACTTGACACCTTTTTTTTTTCATCTTCTGATTGACTTTTATGTTTTTTACTGCTTAAGCTGTTTGTTTACCTTAAATAAATAATATGAAAAGAAAACATAATAATATATTAATTACTTATTGATTAAGTTTACAACATATATATATTATTATTATTATTTCACTTCATTTATTTCTCTTCACGGGTCTAGCCCGGACATTTGGTGGGCATTGGTGGAGCCGAAGCCACAACACCAAGAGGCCCTGTTGTAATATATAATTTTTTTTTTTTTTTTTCTATCTGTTTTATGACGAGTTCACGGCATATATCAAACTCTACAGTTTCTCTCAAGACAAGTTCGCGACATTGTTTAGATGGTAAAAAAAAAAAAAAAATGTATATAAATTAAAATTTCAAAAGACACGTCCTCGGACGAATCACCTGGCGTAGGGCTGAGTCTCAACAGATCGCAGCACGACGCTGCTCTACCGAGCACAACACCCCGCCAGGAACGTAAGTCGTCTACAGACTATTCCGAGCCCCGACATCGAACTGAGGTAAATTCGGACCTTCGGAGCCGTGATGCACGCGTTAAACCGACCGCACCGATCTCCGCGATCCAAATGGGCTTCGACGTCGCACCTCACGGAGTGAAGCGCGACTAGTAAAGTCACATTGTTTAGAGCCTCCCGACTCTCGGGGCTCCACAGTGAGCATATCCTTGCCGGATTCGGCTAGGCTGGCTTCGGCCTTAGAGGCGTTCAGGCATAATCCCGCGGATGGTAGCTTCGCACCACCGGCCGCTCGGCCGAGTGCATGAACCAAATGTCCGAAACTGCGGTTCCTCTCGTACTGAGCAGTATTACTATCGCAACGACAAGCCATCAGTAGGGTAAAACTAACCTGTCTCACGACGGTCTAAACCCAGCTCACGTTCCCTTTTGATGGGTGAACAATCCAACGCTTGGCGAATTTTGCTTCGCAATGATAGGAAGAGCCGACATCGAAGGATCAAAAAGCAACGTCGCTATGAACGCTTGGCTGCCACAAGCCAGTTATCCCTGTGGTAACTTTTCTGGCACCTCTTGCTAAAAACTCTTTAGTACTAAAGGATCGATAGGCCGTGCTTTCGCAGTCCCTATGCGTACTGAACATCTGGATCAAGCCAGCTTTTGCCCTTTTGCTCCACGCGAGGTTTCTGTCCTCGCTGAGCTGGCCTTAGGACACCTGCGTTATTCTTTGACAGATGTACCGCCCCAGTCAAACTCCCCGCCTGGCAGTGTCCTCGAACCGGATCACGCGGGAGTTGTACGGCGACGAGCGTTGCCGCCACGTCGCCACTCTGCACGCTTGGAACGAAACACCGTGCGCGTGCCGATATAATCGACCGCGCACCGCTTCCGCCCAACCGAGTAAGTAATGAAACAATGAAAGTAGTGGTTTTTCAGCGACGACCGCGAACGATCTCCCACTTATGCTACACCTCTCATGTCTCCTTACAATGCCAGACTAGAGTCAAGCTCAACAGGGTCTTCTTTCCCCGCTGATTTTCCCAAGCCCGTTCCCTTGGCTGTGGTTTCGCTAGATAGTAGATAGGGACACTTTACCCTCCTCCTCCCATGGCCCTTCCAACCTTGCGGTTATACGGGCCGAAACTGCGAGCATTCTGGCTGGTGCCAGACTGCTCTACATATTGTGTCCCTTTTACCCCATTAACACTCTCCCCCTTCTGGGGCTGTAAGACGACACAGACGTACTTCGTCGTCGGGCAGTCCCCGCGATTCGTACTCCGAGCGCACAGCGTGCCACTTGTGCGCGAACTCGCGCAGCCGCCTAAAACAGGCCGCGTCGCGTACCAGGTCCCCGTAGAAGACCGGCCCCGCCTCCACTAGGCGGGTGGTCCCATCCATCAGTCTTTCACGCAAGTCCTCGTACAGAGGACAGTCCCACAAAACGTGGTGTCTGTCCTCATCAGCCATACCGCACACACACATACTGTCATCACACAGACTCATATCATGCAACCTCTTTCGAAACATGCCGTGACCGGTCAGCAGCTGCGACACGTGGTAGTCCGGCTCAACCCAGTCCATCTGCAGCCTCTCACCGACGTCCGGGAAAAACTGAAAGAGTTCCCGTCCCTTGTCCGACTCCACCCAACCCCGCTGCCACTCCGCCACCACCTCCGCGTCTATCCCCTTCCTCCGCTCCAGCACCTCCCTCCCCGCAAGGCCCGCACACTCCGTGCTGCGTCGGCCAGCACGGGTCAGCTCGAGGTCCGCCGGCAGCACTCCAGCCAATACCGGCAATGCAGCAGTACTGCACGACCGGTAGGCCTTCGTGAGCAGCACCAATGACGGCCGCTGCGTCCGATGCAGGACACTGCGGACCACGTGGAGAGCAGCCCGTCCATACCAAATGGCCGCCGCGTAGGTCAGGGTTGCGATATAAGTGCCTTTGTATAAGACTTTAAGCGCCTTATATCGCACCCCCCGAGTCGAAGACGAAACCCTGGACATCTTACCGAAGCACTTGCTCGCCCGCTCACCTATACTGGTCGCATGTGGTGCAAAGGACAGGGTGTCATCTATCACGACACCCAGCACCGACGCCTGTTTGACCGACTTGACGGCGTCACCCCCAAACTTAATGGTCGGGGGACGCTGGAATCTTCCCCTCAGCGTAATGGTCTGGGACTTGGCCGGGGCGAAATCGAGCCTGTTCCGGTTCGCCCACCCCGCCACCAGCCCCAGCACGGTGTCGGCCCCTCTCTCTATCGCCGCCCGTGAGTTCCCCCGAACCAGGATGGTGACGTCGTCGGCGTATGCGACCATCTCCACTCCGCTCTCCGGAGCCAGCAGAGCGAGCAAGTCGTCCAGCAAGACGTTCCAGAGTGTCGGCCCCAACACTGACCCCTGCGGACAGCCCATCGTCGACACCTTCCATTCCGCCCGGGTGCCCACGATCATGGCCACACGCCGGTCGCAGAAGTAGCTCGCCAGCATCCTGTAGATGTTTGGCGGGCTACTTCTTTTGGCCTTAACCAAAATCATGGGCCACCAAGCGTTATCGAAAGCACCGCTAATGTCGAGGAAGATGGCCTGGACGTACCTCTCCCCAGCGGATCTCGCAACGTCCAGAATCGAACGCAACGCCGTGACAGTGGAACGACCCCGAACAAACCCGTGCTGGCGGTCGCTAACACCGCGAGTGAGCCCGGGGGCACAACAGAGGAGCACCCTCTCTAAGATCTTCCCTAACACGGGGAGGAGGGTGATGGGGCGGTAGGCCTTGGGATCAGACAGCGGTTTCCCGTTCCCCTTCGGCAGCACCAAGAGACGACCCCCCTTCCAGCAGGACGGAAAGACTCCATCACGAACACAGCGGCCGTACACGTGGCTGAACTCTGCCTTGCAGACTGGCCACGCGCGGCGTACGATCCGTGCCGTGAGTCCGTCCATGCCCGGCGCCGTATTGCGCAGAGACCGGATGATGCCCCACAGTGTCGCCTCCGAAACCGGCTCGGCATCAGCCCCTGACGGCGGCAGCAGCGCCATGACACGCACCTGCGTGTGGTAGGCGGTGTCCCTTGACAAATTGTCGTCGGGACAGAGCGCGTGCAGTAGCGTGCGCATGGCGCCACTGACGTCGTCCGAGCTGCCTCCCAAATACTCTACCCCGCTCACCACGTTCCTTGGGGCCCGATGTCTTCCGCACGCGGCGCGGTACGCCAGGCCCCAAGGATCATGGTTGCCACTCTCCGCAATCATCTCATTCCATTCAATCTCCTTTCGCTCCATCTCTCGTCTGTACTTTAAACGTGCCGCGTGGAATACCACCCTTGCATTCTCTTCTTTCGTACCTCCCAATTTCCTGACACTCTGCCACGCACGCCGTGCCTTGCACTGCTGCCGCCGGAGCCGATCCAGCGCAGGAGACCACCATTCATAGCCCTTGTCCGTCTTTGCCAATCTTACTAAACCCAAACGTTCTGTCGCCGTACGCTCTAGCACTTCCGAAAATTTCTCGCACAGGACGGACGCAGGCTCGTTACCGTTCAGTCGTCCCATTCGCTCGTGGACCCCATCCTGGAAACGCCCCCAGTCCACCCCGCGGTCCCGGTACCGACGCTGTTCAGCCGGCTGGCCTGCGCTCGCAGCCGAATCGCGTATACCGCCTCTTGTGCCGCCTCCCACCGTGAACGTTATGAGCCGGTGGTCGCTAGTAGACGCCTCGGTGACTGTCCACTCCTTGATTCGGACGCCACGCGTGCTGAGCGTGACGTCAATGTTGGACTCGCCATTCGCCGTCGAGAAGGTCGCTGGTTGGCCTTCGACGTTGTGCACCGCCAACCGACGCGCGTGCACAAACTCTTCGCATCTGGCGCGGCGTTCAGTGGTGGCGCTGCCACGACCCACGTAGTGGCGCGGCTCCGAGTGCCACAGCGGCGAGTGTGCGTTGACATCAGCGCACACAAGCACGTCAGAACCACGCAGGTGGTCCAGTACCGCTCCCAGGCGGTGCAGGTACGTGTCCACGGGCTCGGAGTACTGAAAGTACGCCGACACGCAGTACACGCCCAGCGAGGCCACGTGCACCACACAAATATGCGTGTCACTCAGGTGGTGCAACAGTGCACACGGAAGCTCCCGGTTGCGTACGTAGACGCCCGCTTTCGGGTCCGGCCCACATTGCGTGAGGAACTCGACCCTGGAGTATTGTTCTTGAACAAGAACAATATCCAGGCCGAGCTCCCCCGCAATGGCCGGGAGCTCCCTCGTTGCTACCTCGTTGTAGTAGATAGGGACACTTTACCCTCCTCCTCCCATGGCCCTTCCAACCTTGCGGTTATACGGGCCGAAACTGCGAGCATTCTGGCTGGTGCCAGACTGCTCTACATATTGTGTCCCTTTTACCCCATTAACACTCTCCCCCTTCTGGGGCTGTAAGACGACACAGACGTACTTCGTCGTCGGGCAGTCCCCGCGACTCGTACTCCGAGCGCACAGCGTGCCACTTGTGCGCGAACTCGCGCAGCCGCCTAAAACAGGCCGCGTCGCGTACCAGGTCCCCGTAGAAGACCGGCCCCGCCTCCACTAGGCGGGTGGTCCCATCCATCAGTCTTTCACGCAAGTCCTCGTACAGAGGACAGTCCCACAGAACGTGGTGTCTGTCCTCATCAGCCATACCGCACACACACATACTGTCATCACACAGACTCATATCATGCAACCTCTTTCGAAACATGCCGTGACCGGTCAGCAGCTGCGACACGTGGTAGTCCGGCTCAACCCAGTCCATCTGCAGCCTCTCACCGACGTCCGGGAAAAACTGAAAGAGTTCCCGTCCCTTGTCCGACTCCACCCAACCCCGCTGCCACTCCGCCACCACCTCCGCGTCTATCCCCTTCCTCCGCTCCAGCACCTCCCTCCCCGCAAGGCCCGCACACTCCGTGCTGCGTCGGCCAGCACGGGTCAGCTCGAGGTCCGCCGGCAGCACTCCAGCCAATACCGGCAATGCAGCAGTACTGCACGACCGGTAGGCCTTCGTGAGCAGCACCAATGACGGCCGCTGCGTCCGATGCAGGACACTGCGGACCACGTGGAGAGCAGCCCGTCCATACCAAATGGCCGCCGCGTAGGTCAGGGTTGCGATATAAGTGCCTTTGTATAAGACTTTAAGCGCCTTATATCGCACCCCCCGAGTCGAAGACGAAACCCTGGACATCTTACCGAAGCACTTGCTCGCCCGCTCACCTATACTGGTCGCATGTGGTGCAAAGGACAGGGTGTCATCTATCACGACACCCAGCACCGACGCCTGTTTGACCGACTTGACGGCGTCACCCCCAAACTTAATGGTCGGGGGACGCTGGAATCTTCCCCTCAGCGTAATGGTCTGGGACTTGGCCGGGGCGAAATCGAGCCTGTTCCGGTTCGCCCACCCCGCCACCAGCCCCAGCACGGTGTCGGCCCCTCTCTCTATCGCCGCCCGTGAGTTCCCCCGAACCAGGATGGTGACGTCGTCGGCGTATGCGACCATCTCCACTCCGCTCTCCGGAGCCAGCAGAGCGAGCAAGTCGTCCAGCAAGACGTTCCAGAGTGTCGGCCCTAACACTGACCCCTGCGGACAGCCCATCGTCGACACCTTCCATTCCGCCCGGGTGCCCACGATCATGGCCACACGCCGGTCGCAGAAGTAGCTCGCCAGCATCCTGTAGATGTTTGGCGGGCTACTTCTTTTGGCCTTAACCAAAATCATGGGCCACCAAGCGTTATCGAAAGCACCGCTAATGTCGAGGAAGATGGCCTGGACGTACCTCTCCCCAGCGGATCTCGCAACGTCCAGAATCGAACGCAACGCCGTGACAGTGGAACGACCTCGAACAAACCCGTGCTGGCGGTCGCTAACACCGCGAGTGAGCCCGGGGGCACAACAGAGGAGCACCCTCTCTAAGATCTTCCCTAACACGGGGAGGAGGGTGATGGGGCGGTAGGCCTTGGGATCAGACAGCGGTTTCCCGTTCCCCTTCGGCAGCACCAAGAGACGACCCCCCTTCCAGCAGGACGGAAAGACTCCATCACGAACACAGCGGCCGTACACGTGGCTGAACTCTGCCTTGCAGACTGGCCACGCGCGGCGTACGATCCGTGCCGTGAGTCCGTCCATGCCCGGCGCCGTATTGCGCAGAGACCGGATGATGCCCCACAGTGTCGCCTCCGAAACCGGCTCGGCATCAGCCCCTGACGGCGGCAGCAGCGCCATGACACGCACCTGCGTGTGGTAGGCGGTGTCCCTTGACAAATTGTCGTCGGGACAGAGCGCGTGCAGTAGCGTGCGCATGGCGCCACTGACGTCGTCCGAGCTGCCTCCCAAATACTCTACCCCGCTCACCACGTTCCTTGGGGCCCGATGTCTTCCGCACGCGGCGCGGTACGCCAGGCCCCAAGGATCATGGTTGCCACTCTCCGCAATCATCTCATTCCATTCAATCTCCTTTCGCTCCATCTCTCGTCTGTACTTTAAACGTGCCGCGTGGAATACCACCCTTGCATTCTCTTCTTTCGTACCTCCCAATTTCCTGACACTCTGCCACGCACGCCGTGCCTTGCACTGCTGCCGCCGGAGCCGATCCAGCGCAGGAGACCACCATTCATAGCCCTTGTCCGTCTTTGCCAATCTTACTAAACCCAAACGTTCTGTCGCCGTACGCTCTAGCACTTCCGAAAACCTCTCGCACAGGACGGACGCAGGCTCGTTACCGTTCAGTCGTCCCATTCGCTCGTGGACCCCATCCTGGAAACGCCCCCAGTCCACCCCGCGGTCCCGGTACCGACGCTGTTCCGCCGGCTGGCCTGCGCTCGCAGCCGAATCGCGTATACCGCCTCTTGTGCCGCCTCCCACCGTGAACGTTATGAGCCGGTGGTCGCTAGTAGACGCCTCGGTGACTGTCCACTCCTTGATTCGGACGCCACGCGTGCTGAGCGTGACGTCAATGTTGGACTCGCCATTCGCCGTCGAGAAGGTCGCTGGTTGGCCTTCGACGTTGTGCACCGTCAACCGACGCGCGTGCACAAACTCTTCGCATCTGGCGCGGCGTTCAGTGGTGGCGCTGCCACGACCCACGTAGTGGCGCGGCTCCGAGTGCCACAGCGGCGAGTGTGCGTTGACATCAGCGCACACAAGCACGTCACAACCACGCAGGTGGTCCAGTACCGCTCCCAGGCGGTGCAGGTACGTGTCCACGGGCTCGGAGTACTGAAAGTACGCCGACACGCAGTACACGCCCAGCGAGGCCACGTGCACCACACAAATATGCGTGTCACTCAGGTGGTGCAACAGTGCACACGGAAGCTCCCGGTTGCGTACGTAGACGCCCGCTTTCGGGTCCGGCCCACATTGCGTGAGGAACTCGACCCTGGAGTATTGTTCTTGAACAAGAACAATATCCAGGCCGAGCTCCCCCGCAATGGCCGGGAGCTCCCTCGTTGCTACCGCTGCACCGCCCAAGTTAATCTGACCCACCCTGACAGATCTAGTGTACGCCATAGTGGGTCGTGGCGATTAACCTTGCCTCTGCATGCTGCCTAGCCGGACACTCGCTGGATGCCGTCGGGTGAGCGCAATCCCGGCGGAACTTCTTGCACGTGGCGCAAGAAGCTCTGTCCGCCTTGCATGTGTCGGACCGGTGGCCGGACTCGCCACAGCGGCCGCACGTCACCTCCGACGCCCGACAGAACTTCTCCGGGTGCCCGTACTGCTGACATTTGTTGCAGCACGTCACCCGGATATAATCCATTACGTCCACCGCCATCCACCCTATGAATACTGAGCCACGTTGCACTAGCATGTCCCGCAGCGCACCACTTACACTGAACACCACGGTTGTGGTGCCTTGTGCACGCCGTCCTTTCTTGAAGGCCCCTTTCATCTCGGCTTGAAGCCGAGACAGGGGCCAGTCGACCTCACCAGCCAAGTTCTGCTTGTGCAGACATTCTACGACCTCCTCGAAGGTGGGGTCACCCTCAACGTTGCCGAGCGCCACTAGTGGCTGACGGCGCTTGGGCTCTGATACCCTCAGCGAGGGCGGTGCCGCCTTGCGGAGCTTGTCCGCTGCGGCAACTGATTCCATCTGGACCACTACACCCGCATTCCCAACTTTCCTAACCTGGGAGATGCCGATGGACATCTCCTTCGGGTTACAGGCCTTTTTGAGGGCTCCTTTGGTATCCTCCGCCGTCTTCAGCTCCGTGTTGCCCTCTGAGGGGTAAAAAGCAAGTACCGGGCCCGGATTAGACCGGATCGGTCTAGGCTCTCCCCCCCGGGAGGTGCGGAGTACCGCTGCGAAGGACTTGGGTCCACCCTCGCCTGCGCGCGCCTTGTCGTCATGAATCTGGCCCTGGTTGGAGATCTTGGTGCGACACCTTAGTGCCTCCGCCTCTGACTCCGCCAGCATCAGACCAAGGGCCCCTACGATGGTCAGGATATCCTGACCATGGCCGCTGATGCTGTTCACCTCGCCCTTGTTCAATTTTGAACCAGGGCCAGAGGCCACGCCAATGATGGCCCTGACCGCTCTGTTGGCGCGCTCCAGCAGCTCCAGTTTGGACGCCGTGCTGACGTCCAAAGGGCCATCAACCGCCCGAGCAGTTGTGGCCGGGAAAACGGGGGGCCGGGCAGTCTCAGTGGGAGTCGCTGGCGCTGTGGCCGGTGCCGAGACCGAAATCCCAGCGAGCGGCGGCAGCGCAGGCGTGCTCCCCTTCCTAGCAAGCATAGGCTTGGGGCGCTCTGGCCTCTTACCTTGTTGGCAAATTTTTGCCGCCGGTTGGTTTTCTGCCGGGGACGATAGCGGCCTCTTTTTCTCCGCATTAGGCGGCGTTCGAGCCAGTGACGTCCGCGGGGAAAATGCGTCGTCGCAGTCCGACATTATCGAAACCTACCTAACCTACCTACCTAAGTCCTAAGCGCGTTATTAATGCAAAATTCTTAAATAATATATTGGAACAGAGGAGCGAATTTAGAAAAAGAGGGGGGGAAAAGGGGGGGGGGGAAAGTTCGACCCGTGAGGGTCGGGGTCAGGGGGTGTTGGGGGTGTTGGGGGGTGTTGGGGGTGTTGGTGGTGTTGGAGGTGTTGGGGGTGTTGGAGGTGTTGGGGGTGTTGGGGGTGTTGGGGGTGTTGGGGGTATTGGAGGTGTTGGGGGTGTTGGGGGTGTTGGGGGTATTGGGGGTGTTGGGGTTGTTGGGGGGTGCTGGGGGCTCGGGGCCCCGGCACACGACAATTAATTAATTAAACACGGTAATAAACAATAGAAATCAAGACAACACAATGAATTACAATAAAAGTTCGGGGCTGTAGCCAGCCCACGACTGGCACAATAAGCACAAAGAAAAACAAAACGTCAAGGGCGTCAAGTGTCACTATCACATATGCAAAACGTCAAGGGCGTCAAGTGTCACTGTCACATTCACAAACAAACGTCACTGTCGTGCGGTGACGTCACCAGCCGCAACCAAATGCGGCGTCCTGCTCTGCCTCCAAGATGGCCGCCGGCCCTTACGGACAAGCTCCCAAGAGGAAGCAGGAGGGGCCGATTTGCCTACGCTGGCCGAGCGTCACCACTATCGGCTTCTCCGTCACTCTCCCAAAATGGCCGCCGCACTAGACGACGATCACCCCAGGAAGGAACGAGAGAGACCGATTTACCGATTTAATCACAACACAAAAACTGATTTGCACAGGGTAACAAAAATAAACAAAATGAGTAGCGGAGCGCTTCGCACACGACCGCCTGCTACGAGAGCCG